>OY986983.1:11209678-12409678 GCA_963920545.1 Lepidium didymum | reverse complement strand
CCACCTATACCAAGATGGTTATCACCAGGTGCAAGAACCATGATTAAGAGAATGCTCGATCCAAATCCAGTCACGAGGATCACTGTCGTGGGTATCAAAGCCAGTGAGTGGTTCAAACATGGGTACATTCCTTCTGTTCCAGATGATGATGACGAAGAAGAAGTTGACACAGACGATGATGCTGTCTCAATCCAAGAACTCGTAAGAATCTGCCGCCCCATTCTTTATCGCAATTGCATTTGTATTCAAGTTCAATGTGCTCATTGCTCTGTTTCCTTTTTTGAATGGTGTAGGGATCGGAAGAAGGGAAGGGCAGTGATTCACCGACCATCATCAATGCGTTTCAGTTAATCGGAATGTCTTCCTTTCTTGACCTGTCTGGTTTCTTCGAACAAGAGGTAAACAGTCTATTTACATCTGTTATTAAAACGTGTCCTCTGCTTGAAACAATGTCTAATATAAAAGAAGTTTATCCTCAGAATGTATCAGAGAGGAGAATAAGATTCACCTCAAATAGCTCTGCAAAAGATTTACTGGAGAAAATCGAAACAGCCGTTACAGATATGGGATTCAGTGTACAAAAGAAACATGCGAAGGTGAGTCTTCACAACATGTTTTTCCCCTTCCTTAGCTAGTTGGAATGTTTAAAATTTGTACAGTTCATAACCTTTTATACTATTTCCTCTTTTAGTTAAGAGTAAGGCAAGAAGAAAGGAACCAGAAAGGTCAAGTTGGTTTGTCAGTAACAGCTGAGGTATATTAATAATTACACTACAGTTTTTCACTATTATAGTCTCCATTTTATCGAAATTATATATGACTAATCAAAGAACTTATTATCATGTATATAAAACAGGTTTTCGAGATAAAGCCATCACTGAACGTGGTTGAGCTAAGAAAATCTTCCGGCGATTCAAATTTGTATAGACAGGTATGATACAACTGTCACTTTCTCTAATAAGATTGAATGGTTTCTGTAACTCTTTTTTCACTTCAGTTTAGATCTCTAAGTAGGAGTAAATAGAAGAAATGTTAGAGAGACTTAAGGATAATATTGGGTTTGGTGCAGTTGTACGAGAGACTCTTGAAAGACGTGGGGACTTCTTCGCCGGAGGAAGAGATAGTAACATAGGTGTTGGTGTTTTCGGCTGAAGAGATACAGGAGGCTCTATTCTATTTTATTATATACATACTTCATAATTCATGTTAATAATTCATTATCTTTCTTTATATCTATATATATAATTAGTGCAAATAGTTGCATCAATTATATAGAAAAAAGCGTGGCATAGATGATCTCATATAAGAATTAAGAGTTTTTCTATGCTACCTTTGTATTTGCTCGTTTTTTTTTTTGGCAAATCGGCCTATTAGCCGAATCCCAAGAAAATCTCTTCCTTTTTTTATTTTTTTTTGTAAATAAAGGTATAGTTTGTATATCTGTATATAAACCAATTCCAAATGGGATGCGCGTATATAAATTTGCAATATTATGCTATTTCACATGTATCATAAAATTTCCCTCATTCGTTTCCTATCAATATTTTAATATTTCAGGTTTACCACTTCAAACTAAATTTTTTAGTGTCAACAGAAACATATAATTAGTAACCCTGTACATAAATATACATCTATAATGATCATAGTGTAGAAAAATTGGTTTGGTATTTAATGGGTAGAGAGGCGATCTTCAAGCTCTTTGTTGTACAACTGAATCAAACCGGTGATATCGGTATCTTCCTGATGTGGGAGATCCTGAAGTTTATCGTTTAAAAGACTCTTGTACTCGTTATCTCTATCTTCCCATTTACGCATGAACTCAACCTGCACAAATACACAAAACCTCATCAATCACTGGGAAACAGAAAAGTCACCTCTTTCGGGAAAACAAATATAAACGAACTTGTTTCTGAAACGTATCGAATTCGTCTGAACTAAGAGATCCGTCGCTGTTAGAGTCGAGAAGCTGCATCATCTCCTCTGCATCTTCACCTGGAGCTCCAAGCTCTTCCATCACTTCCATTAGTTCCTCTATGCTGATCATTCCATCTCCGTTTTTGTCCAAAAGGCAAAACACTCTGTCTCTTTGATTTGTGGTTGTCTTGAGACTTTGGTGTTTACTTGCTGAGAGATCTTTGAGACGAATGGCTGCAAGATCCGCTGCTGCCATCATTATTGCCTTAAGCCGCTTCGCCTAAACATGATTCAGCAAACAACTCAGCCTCCCAAAATTGCCAAACAAAAAAAACACAGAAGTCCTTACCTCTTTTGGGTCGGTTAGACCGCCTTTGTACAAAGAATGTGATGCTGTTCCAGCGTTAGCGGATAGATCCATATCCATTGTCCGTATCTGTATTTCCATTAAAGGTCTTGTCTGATCACTGTCGCTAACATCAACCGCCATGTGTAAACTCCTATACCCATTTCCCTTTGGCCGAGCAATGTAGTCTTTTGTTCTATGTGGAATCTCTTTCCATAGAGACCGGATAATCTCACTTGTTCGATAACAGGCTCTTTTGCCCACTTCAACATCGTTAGCCACAATATTTGGCATGAGTATAACCCGTAGACCAAGCACGTCGTTTACTTCTTCTGGCTTACGCCCGTCCTTTAGGAGCTTCTTCATCATACTGTAGCGGCTTTTATACCGACCTTTCACATATACATCATCCACCATTTCAGCCAAAACCAGATCAGCCTTCAAAGACTGATGAAGCTGTTCTTTGTACACGTCTATTAGTGGTATAGATCCATTTTCATGACTTCTTAACCATGAATCTAAGTATAGATACGAACCAGGGAAAAGATAACGGAAAGAAATGTCCTCGAGCTCAAGTGACAGTTGATTAGCCCCGACGGCATGAGCTAAAGGAGAATAAATCTTTAAAACTTCGAGGGAGAGAATCTGCTGCCGATACCTTGGCAAGTGATCCAAATGCCTCATCTCATCAAGCTTTGAAACAAGGTCCATTATCACAGCTCTGATGTCGTAGTAGGTGAGATAGAACTTTCTCAGAGAAGCAGCAGTTTCATCGTCCAAGACATCGACTTTAAAAGGGATGTTCTTCACACGGAAAATCTCGTGAAGCAGATGAGCAGTTCCAGTACCAATCTGGTCTCTAACTTCGTATATAGATATCGCATTTGCCTCCACTACCTCACTCAATATACTCGCCGAGATAACTTCCGCATCCATCTGCCATTACAATATGATGGCTGAAGATATCAATGAACAGCCTTATCTGATGAGCAAACACATTGTAACTTCAGCATTTCATTCAGATCATATATTAGAACCTACTTTATCCCAAAAGCTCTGCAATTTTCATTTTTGCTATACAAATTTGTTTCAATTTCCTAGTCTCCGAACACACTTATCCAAAACAGAACCTAATCATCCAAACAGGAAACTCTTAAGACTCGAAAGAAATAGGAACCTGGAGGTCTGCGAGGAGGATAGAGAGTGAGAGAGCCTTAGAGAGGGGAGAGCGACCGTCAGAGGCAAGAGGGAGAGACTGTAAGATCGGAATAGAAAGCTTCAGAGCCTTAAAGAGTAACCTAGATGATGAAGTCGACAACCAAACCGAATTCATCCTCTCCGTAACTTCGTTGAAAGCTCCAACAAGCTCCACCACCATTTTCCCTCCCGCTGCCTCCGGTGACCGAGCCGCCGATTCAACCGCAGTATCCTCCGCCTCCGACCTCAAATTCCACCGTCGACGTCGTTGGTGATGATTCTGAATCAAGTGGATGGAATAAAAACGACGATGCACTACCTGGGATCTGCATCTCGGAATTGGAATCGGAGAAGGAAGAATTACAGACATTTTGAGAACGATTTGAAATTGAGGAAAAGATTTTTTTTTCCACGAGAAGAACTACTCTTTATTATGAAAATGGGATAGTCGGTACACATTTTACATGATATAGGGAAACATACCAATAGGTATATTTATACAAACTCAATTATGACGGTCACAAGACTGACAACAGTGAAACAGTTATCGAGTTTGATCTAGTGTCTACGGCGTAAGCCATGTAGGTAGTTCTGTAGCTATGAACGATTGGTGGCGGTTATCTCTAGCTGCAGAAGATGCTAGTTCTGTTGCTACATTGTTGTTTTGCTCGGTCTCATACACAATGCACCATTCTTCGAGATTATTGAGATGGTATGTGATATGGTAGAGTATGTGTCTCCAAGCAGGGGCCGGATATGGATTATTAATCAAAGACATAAGACTAACAGAGGAGGTTATAAAACGAACCTTCTTCTGGTGCGTAGATCTCATGCTTTCTGACGCCCATAACAATCTCAGAAGGTTAGCATGTTCTAGATTGTGAACGAAAGCATGTTCTCTTCTCCCATGGATAACATCGTTTGCATTTTGGTTTTTGAGAATCCAGGCGGATCAAACTTTTAGAAGTACTTTGATTCCAAGCCATACCAACATTACAAGTCAACCAAGGTTTACTCGATGTATTCGAGTTGGAGTTGAAAAAGGATTCAACCTGTTTCTCTCTGGTGCATCTGAATTAGCCTGAAACCATGCTTCAGTCTCCTCTTTTGCTTTCTTGATAATACTATTTGGGTCCCATTTTTCTTTCTCAAAAACGAACGCATTCCGCAATTTCCAAATGAACAAGAGTAGCCATGGGAGTGTTTTGACTAATAGGGGATCCATTATGTGTTCTCTATTACACTTCTAAGATATAATGTATATTGAGAAAAAATAGAGTTATGTGAAAAACCTCTTTCAGGATAAGTAAATCTTGTTTGATCCTAGACTTGTTTGGCTGCTTGGCATAGAAAGACAACATGATTTATGGATTCTTCATCATGCCCACATATAGTGCAGTTTTTAGTTTGGCTAATCCCTCTGGAGTAGAGTATTTCCGCAACGGCTAACGCACTTGGTAAGACTTTCCAAAGAAAATGTCTTATTTTTGGGTGTAGTCTTTGTTTTCCATAGGTTGTTCCAGAGTTTCTTTTCAAGTGGCGGTAGCTCTATCGGGGTTAAGTTAAGCTTCTCTGCTAACTTATATCCACTAGCAGTGGAGTAGATACCATTTGTCCCAAGGCTCAATTAATAAGAATCTTGTATGTTATGTGTTAGTTTGAGGCCTGAGATTAAGTCAGCGTCTTGCTCACAAAAAATGGCACAAACCTTATTAATGTCCTAGTCATTAACACTATGGTTTCATAGCTCAACAACAGTCATGTCATCCTCTCGTGCATGGCATGTGTTATGCGGGGTTCTAAGTAGATCGTCATATAACCACTTGTCAGACCAGATTTTTGTTGTCTTGCCATCTCCAAGCTGTTTAATCAGACCATGCTGTAACAATTCCTTGCCATATTGAATGCTTTTCCATCCAAATGAGGGACGAGCACCCATATGGCTTTCTAAGAAGCTTGAGTTTCAGATATATTTGCTTTTCAGCATTTTACAGAGTAAGGAATCAGGGCGGTTTATCACACGCCAAGCTTGCTTACAAAGTAAAGCCTTATTGAAAAGTCCAATATCCTTAAATCCGAGGCCACCTTCTTGCTTGCTTACTTGGGCATAATTTGCTCCAAGCTACCCATAATATCTTCTTCTTGTTAGACTCACTACTCCATCAATATTCCCTCATAGCCGAGGTAATTTTCTTGCATATATCCTAGGGAAGTTTGAAACATTGCATGTTATACACAGAGAAAGAGGAGGTCACTGCTTTAAATAGAGTTTCTTTACCTCCTTGTGATAGCGATTTAGCAAACCAGTCGTGCATACGACATCTAAGTTTCTCATGAATGAAATTTAAGAGTCTTAGTTTAGATCCCGTGAAACATTCTGGAAGTCCTAAGTACATGTCATCCACACTTTCCTTTGAAATCCCTAAGCAGAGCTTCACATGATTTTTAATGGTTGTACTAACCTTTGCTCCAAAATAAATAGATGACTTAAGGAGATTAATAGTTTGGCCTAACGCACCTTCATATAACCTTAAGCATGCTATTATTTCCTTACTTTCAGCGAGATTTTCATGACATAACAGAAAGCTATCATTGGCAAAAAGTAAATGATGCGCAGCTGGACTCGATGGTGCCATACGTACTCCACTAATTTTCCCTTCTAATTATGATCTATTAAGCACATGGACAAGTGCTTCAGCACAAAGGTTGAAAAAGAAAGGCACAACTGGTCCCCTTTTCTTAAACCCCTCTCCGGTTTGATTAAGTCGTGAGTTCTCTCATTGAGTAGAATTGTATAAGTAACAGAGGTGACACAGTGCATAATCCACTCAATCCATATGTCACTAAACCCCATCTTACATAGGAGAGCTTCTAAGAAGGTCCATTCTACTCGGTCATAAGCTTTAGACATGTCGGTCTTAATGGCCATAAAACCTTTTGCGTTTTTTTTTTGTCCTAAGAGAGTGAACTAACTCATGTGCCATAAGAATATTTTCAGATATCAATCTTCCAGATACAAAAGCACCTTATGATTCAGACACAAGATGTGGGAAGATCTTCTTTAAGCGAAAGCAGAGAATTTTTGAAATTATCTTGTAATGCACCGAACAGAGGCTTATTGGACGCAGCTATGTCATCTTGGTAGGGTTTGACACTTTCGAGATAAGGCAAATTTGAGTGAAATTCATATATGCAGGAAATGCATTAGTTGCAAAGAAACTCTTGATTATTGTAACCAAATCTGGACTCGTAATGTCCAAAAACTGTTGATAAAATTTGGCACTGAAGCCATCTGCACCGGGACATTTTTCCCCATTGATTGTAAAAACTATCCGCTTTATCTCAGAAGTAGTCATAATTGCGGTAAGCATGTTCATAGCAGTAGTTACTCACAGACTCATACCAGCCAGTAATTTTGTCGTATAATGAAGATTTAAGCTTTGAAATAAATCACGGAAGTAGCTCGCAACAATTTCTCCTTTAGTGCCTTCCACATATTTGCTCATTAGGCTGTGAATCAAGCAACATGATGATTATGTTCCTCACTTTCCAACTTTTCACACTATTGTGAAAATATTTGGTATTTTTATCTCCTGATTTGAGCTAAAGTTTACAACTTTGAAGCCTCCAAAAACTTTATTCTTCTCTATGAGCTTCGTTAAGCTCTGATTTCAGTCGAGAGAGTTGAAGTGGGTCTGGGAAAATCTTCGCTATCTTAGTATTGAGCTCTTGCTTCAACCGATGGATAGTGTTTACAGAATTCGTAGGTGTTTGTTTCTTCCATTGAGAGAGTAAACACCTGCAGTTATTAATTTTATCTGTAATTTGTATTGTAACAGAATGATCCATCCCCCAACCTTGTGTAACAACCTCTTTGATACCAGATTTTTTTATCCACCAATTATCATATTGAAAATATCTTTTGTTCCCATGTATCTCCATATTCAGAATCGAGACTATAAGTGGTCAATGATCTGAAGCCCACATATCTAGGAAGCATGCACGAAATTTGAGGAAAAAGCTTAAACCACCCATCATTACCAAAGCTCTTATCAAGATGACATTGAATCCATACTTTGTCCCTCCAACCTTCCCAAGAAAATGGATTGCCTGAGCTATGAAGTTCCATGATCTTGCAACTGCATATCATATCTCAAAAGTCCCAGAAAGTTGATTCCCTACTTAAAGCTCCTCCCATTTTCTCGTCGTTATTCTGAAGTTCATTGAAATCTCCAAATAACAACCATGGTTCATTTTGACTTAAACTAATGTGTGTAAGGTGATCCCAGACGTGTTTGCGATTGGCTCTCACTAGATCTCCATAGATGCACGAGACAAAGAAATAAAAGGAATTCATGTGAACTTTCATATCAATAATTTGGTGATTGGCATACAACACATCAATCGTAAAACAATCTTTCCATAACATCGCTAGACCTCCGCTCAACCCAATTGGGTATACGGTGAGTAATTTATTGTAACCTAAGGACTCTTTTAAACTTTGAATATAATCAAACCGCTGCTTGGTCTCCATGAGAAACATAATGTCCGAGAAATAATTCATGCGTATTTCACGAAGATGATGAACTATCTCGGTGTTTTCTGCGCCTTGATAGTTCCAGCTCATTAGGTGCATTACGGACCCAGCGGCTTCACATCGGAAGCCACTGCAGGTGTTGAGCTTGATTGGTTTTTCTCTGCAGATTCTGGAGTTTCTGTATCGAGTCTACGTTTGCTGTTGTTTCCATCACCGTTCTCAATAGCTTGAGGATCAGGCTCAAATTTATTGCTCTTGTTATTCTCCATCTCTGTAATGATTTGAGGAACCAGAGTTACTGGCATATGGTTCGCAGCTGACGAGTGAGTCTTCTTTACCCAACTACTCGAACGTTTGCGGGAGTTCTTCCCTATTTTACTTGGGCCAGCACCATCAGAGTTTATCGTACCAGTAAAGAAAATCGGTATCTGAGTTGGACTCGTAGTTACCATATTGGTAGCTAAGGATACAACAACCTCAACAAGGTTCTTTTCACCATCACCAATAAGAGGCTTCATACATGTGTTCTGGTTCTGAGCTTTTGACATCTGCTGGCTGAGATTCTCACTAACAAAAACAGGGTTCTTCTCTTTATTCATATCCCCAATAAATTGTGAATGATGAGGGATAGAGATTCTTTCATTTTCCTCCACATATTGTTGAACTCTCATGATACGGACTTGTCTTTCACGGGGATCAGAGTGAGAGATATACTGCATCGCAACGTGGCGTTCTTCCTTGGATAGTTTGGTAAGGTCATGGAAACCTGGCGGGGCTTCTATGCTCGGGTGAGACGAAGTTGCTAGATCAGGAGACGCAGTTAAAACCAGAGCCTTATTCGCCTTCTTGGCCTTGATTTCTTTTGCTTTTTCTTTCTTCTTCCACGGACAAGCAACCATTTCATGCGTCAATCTGTTGCAGTGAAAGCATCGCTTCCTTATCTTCTCATACTCATACAAAATAACGACTCTCTCACCCGATGGCAAGTTAAGGATCTCGGACTCACGTGCCAGACTCATAACGTTAAAACATTATTTTAACTTGAACATAGTATGTCTTTTGGGATTCTTTGGGGTCATAAGATCTCTTCAACATTGGCTATTATAGAGGCCAAATGATGGATAAACTCAACTGTATAATAGTTGACTGGGATGTTTCTGATCCGTATCTAGATTGAGAGCGTTGACAAAAAGTCATCAGTCGAAGAGGCACACCATCACTCCATCACCATTGTCCAATTGCCGTACGACCAAGGTCATTCCACCAGCACAGTCAGTAAATCTTTTTCTTGTTGGAAGATAAATTGGAATCTTTCCCGAGACAGTGCATTGCCTCTAACTCTCCCCTTGACTTGCCACACACGAGGCATTGCTTCGATCATTTTGGCAATCCGGATTGAGTAACCTTCCAAAAGTACTGAAAGATTTTTCATCGAAAACATGGAAACGAGGGCTATCCGGTAGGAAAATGGGTTCATCATCTTCAATCGAAAAGGTGATGATGGCTTGGTGGAGGTGTTTTGCCATTGAGATAGTTATGGGACAGAAGAGGAATAAAATTGAATGGTGGATAAAGATCAGAGTAGGTGTTTGCGTGAGTTTGGTGGTGCTCAGTAGTGGTTCATTTAGCCACTGATTTCACTCGTAATGAAGGAAAAACATAAATTCCCAAACAAATTTCAAAGATTTGGAGACCAAAGATGGAAATTTTCACGAAAGACTCAGAACGAAAAATGAAAAAGTATCAATTAAGAACAAAATTAACGAAAGTTACCATTATCTAGAGAATCAGACCATAAAAAGAGGATCTGCTAAATTGAGCGAATAGGTTTGTAAAAGGAAAGTTAAGACCCTCGGGATGAAAACAAAAGTCCTAAGCAGGAAACAAGGATTTTTTTTACAGTCGAGGAAAAGATTCATCTACCGTCGTTTATTTGTCTTTTTTCTTTATATATATGTAGCGATGGATACGCCACGTAGGATTTTGTTTTATCGTCCACATATTCACTTCGTTAATATGTATAAATACATTATTTGGGAACCCTCTTCTCCATGGAGAGGGTTCGTGTTGAGTAGAAGCATGTGACGCCCATCTAAAACCCTACGCAAAAGCCTCCGAGTTCCGATTTCAGCTGCTCTTTTCCTTCTACTTCAGCCATTGAAGGTCGCTTCGATCCTAATCATGGCGGCCGTACCGAGAGGCCTCATTTCTCGCATCAATCAGTTTCTATCATTTCGGTCTATAACTCCTTCCTCTGAATCTCTTCCTCATTCTAGCTTTTTTATCTTCCGACGATTCAGTTCCGATGCTGGGGTCGTCGACGGTAGTGGATCTAATATTATCGCGGCCCCAACTCGAATCATTGAGGCAAAAAAAGGTGAGATGTCTCCGAGCTCTAAAAGGACTGGGATCATAGCAGTCAAATGTGGGATGACTGCGCTCTGGGACAAATGGGGAGCTAGGGTTCCAGTTTCTATTCTTTGGGTTGATGACAATATCGTCTCTCAGGTTAAAACTATCGAGAAAGAAGGGATTTTTGCGTTACAGGTAACTCCATCGCAGTTTAGTCATTCCCATTTTTTTGCGGTGTAGTGTCTCTGCTTTGATAGCATGTAGTTACATTTCTGTATTAGAGTAACTTTTAGTGGTTGCTTGATCAATAGATTTCTTCTCCTTTAAGTAGAAACGAGATAGCGGAAACTTCATGTTTTTATGAATTTTGTTGATGAATTGGGTTTATGAAAATAATGTTTGTGAAGCTCATGGTTCAGTAATGTGATGGGCACGTGTTGTTCTGTTAGTTAGATCGGATGTGGGCAAAAGAAACCGAAGCATTTGACAAAGCCTGAGGTGGGACATTTCAGAGCTCAAGGTGTGCCATTAAAGAGGAAGTTGAGGGAATTTCCTGTGACAGAAGACGCTCTTCTTCCTGTAGGCACTTCACTCGGTGTCCGCCATTTTGTTCCGGGACAGTACGTTGATGTCACTGGGATCACGCGAGGGAAAGGTTTTCAGGTAAAACTATCCTCTGGGGATTTCAAAGTTTGATATTTTCTTAGGTGTTTCTTACCAGTCATAGAACAGAACTGGGGTTTATATATAATTTGAATAGTCCAGTAACAATGTGGCAGAAAGCATAGAGCGCAAATGAAACAATGTTTGTGCAAAATAATGGCTGTGTCATTGATGTCTTGTTATGTAATTTGCAGGGATGCATGAAAAGACATAACTTCAGAGGAATGCCGGCATCACATGGTGCTTCATTATCCCATCGAAGTGGTGGTTCCACAGGACAAAGAGATGCTCCTGGAAAGGTATTTGTCAAATTGCTTTGCTTCTTGTGAATTTTCTCCAAAGTAATTGACAATACTGACTTGTTAAATACACTGTGTAGGTGTTCAAGGGCAGAAAGATGCCTGGGAGAATGGGTGCACAACAGAGGACAGTAAAGAACGTTTGGGTTTACAAGATCGATCCTGCTAGAAATCTCATCTGGGTGAGAGGACAAGTAAGTATCACAAATTGACTAGGATCATTGTATCACAGAACGTGAGTGTCATTGGTTTTTTCTTCTTGGTAGGTCATGATTTTGATTTGACATTGTTGCAGGTTCCTGGTGCAGAAGGAAACTTTGTGTTCATAAAAGATGCATGGTACAAGAAACCAGACATCTCAAAGCTTCCGTTTCCTACATACTTAGCTCCAGAAGAGGAAGATCTATCAGAATTAGAACCTATGGTCGCAGAACTTGGAGAAGTCGACCCATTTATGTTGGCTGAGTGATGTAAACGACTATGATCTTAATCTTGATTTGGCTTTTTCATTTTTTTCGTTTGTGGAAGACCAGAAAGAAGCTGAGGAAGTGGAGTCACAGAGCTAAAGCTTTTTGCAGATGAATTGTCTTTTCTTAGTTGTTTGGATGTATGAAATTGAAAACAATGAATAGAGGAATTTAGGCTCGTATTTGTTGAATCACAATGCTTAAAGAATTTGCAATAAGCAATGAAGAAACACAGAATTTATATTTCATCTTCTAGATATATACATGCATATTTACTTTCGTGTATTTATGGAAGAACAAAAAAAAGATTCGTTTTTCAATTAGAGTGTCCTATAAGTGTTCATTTGGCCATAGAATACATTTGTGCTCTCATCTTGTAAATTCTGAGAACAAGAACGCTTCTTGCATCTTTCTCTCTTCTCTAGCTTAGGGTTACCGTTAACGACGGAGAGAGAGAGAGAGAGGTCGCAATCTTGTTGACGAAGCTATGAATCCGGAAGAGAATCGGCGCGTATGTGTAGTTTGCAGTGAATCAACGCCGGCGTTTATCCACGTCATCAGTAAAGACTCCGTTTCCCGGCTACTCTGCACCGACTGTTTACTCAAAGAACATCGACATCTCTTTTGCCCCATTTGTTTCAAACTCTTCGCTCCCCCTACTAATTCTCCAGAAGAACGTATCGTCTGCCTCAATTGTCCTTCAATCGCTCACCGTTCTTGCTGTCCTTCGCCGCCTTCTTCCTCCGCCGCATCTTCCTCCTCCGCCCCGCCAGCTTCTAGCTTCACCTGCCCGACATGTTCTGACCCCAATCACATCTTCTACCCCAAATCTCCTACAACTGAAGAAGTTATCGATACGCCTCTCGAATTAAATGCACCCAGGGCTCTTGTCGCAGCTTGCAGGATCGCGGTGGTTTCTACGAAAAGTGCAGCGGTTCATTTAAAAAACGAAGCGATGAAGAAGATCTCACAAGCTCATATGTTCAAGTTCAGAGCTATCAAAGCAATGAAGAATCTTCAGGACCTTGTTCTTAGACAAAAAGCTTCAGAGAATGTAACCCCTACAAAGAGGAAGATCGACGACCGCTAATTCATAATCTCCATAGCAATTTACCGGTACGCAAGACTTGCAGTATAAGAGATTCTCCTCTAAGGTTCAAGAAATGACTTTCTTTTTTTCCTTTTTTGCGGTTATCAGTGAACAATTTATGAATTTTAGTTCATTCTCTCGGAACTTGTTTGGTCTAATGTCTCACAGAGAAAGCTGGAGACTTTGAATTAGGATACATTTAGGGTTTTCTTTTGTATAATGGTTTGTGAGATTCAGTGACATTCATTCATATTAAATGGGTTCATCTTCAATCTTTTGAAAGTCTCTCTGTGTGATCATAAGATTCGTCTTCTTGTATGGTTTACTGGTTTGAGGATTTTCTAGAAAGAAGATTTGATGTTTCAGAGTTGTGTAGCTAATGGATTAGGTTTTGATTGACACAAATCAAAGAAAATGATAATGCGTTGATGTTTTTGGCTTGTGATAAAAGACTGATTTAGGTTTTATCATCAAGATTCAAGATTATAGTTTGACACTCATATTTTCGTTTATATTGGTAGTCAATGTGTAAAACTGTCTTTAAAAGAAAATCAAGAAAGAAGGGAGAAATCGATCCTTTCAATTTTTTCTAAGGAAACGACACCTCTTTCAGAAGTTTTTCCTTCCGACAATTTTTGATTCTTTTTAAGGGAATGACACCTCTCTCGGAAGTTTTCCCTTCCGACAACTCTCCGGTGGTCTTCCGCCGCAAACCTTCAACCCTCCAACATATCTACCCCTACAACTAAAAAGCCCTTTCATAAACATAAAAATTCTCCAATTGAAAATCTTAAGGTTTGCAATCGTAATTCACTTTGAGGAGAAATTATTCATCTATCACTAATCCAGGTGGTAACTAGGAGAGTGCATTTCCGATCACAACGCAGAGCTAATATCTGATACATAAAGGGCACTGAGCTAATTAACATCTAAAGAAAAACAACTCTCACCTCAACCAAGTAGCTTCGCTCTCGGATACAAGACGCGATTAAGGATCATCACCATTTCTTACCTAGCCTCCTCCTTTCTCAGCCCAGCTCCGCCTGTCAAAAACAAAATGGATTCCAAGTTGGTAGAAAAGCTCCATTCAATGGCAATTGATAAGAAGAAACTATAGACTTGCCAAACGCTGGGAACTACAACACGGTGGAGAATAACCAACACACCCTAATTGGTAAGCTACTAAACTTGGAACCTCAAAACATGGCTAGGTTGATGATGGCTCTACCTAGAATATGGAGAATGCAAAATAGAGTTACAGGAACAATATTAGGAAGAGATACTTTTAGCTTCTGATTCCAATCGGAAGATGATATTCACAAAATTCTAAAAGCTAGCTACTGGAACTTCGAAGATGGGGAATATTGGTGCCTAAAATAGACCCTGATTTCACCCCTGACAAACTCGACATCATACCACTTTGGATTCGTTTATCGGAAATCCCGATACATCACTTCACAATAGACTTGTTCAAAGCGGTGGCGAATTCAATAGGAGAGGTAATTGAAGTCGAGTACGATCCTGAAAAGACTCATCTTCACTCTTTTGTAAGAGTTAAGATACTTTTCAATATCCACAACCCAGTGAGACAAAGTAGAAACTTCAAGTTTCCCTCGGACGAAATCATTACGATCAGAGTACATTTTGAAAGAGCGCGGAAGGTTTGCAACATATGCCACAAATTAACACACAAGGAAGCCAACTGCCCAAATGCAACCACAAGCGGTGTACCAAAATCAGGAGAAGAACCTACGAAAATAGCTAAGGAACATGGGACCACTGGGATTGAAAAACATATACATACCTCCATACTAGAGAACCACTCAACTAGATACCGTAACGACAAGAGACCGATGGTAATGGAAATGTCGGAGGATACAACTTCAACAAAACATTGGCCCCACACAGAACATCCAACATTAATAGCCAAGAACACACATGAAGACAACATTCTTATGCCAATAGCGCAGAACAACCTCAAGCGGAATATTAGATTGATCGACACCTCAGCACAGCCTAAACTACCAGAGCAAAGCATCAATAAAGGCCAAAGCACAAACAAGGACAACGCTCCAATTCTCGACAGAGCTGGAACTAATGGGAGGCCATATAGAACATACAAGAAACAAAAAACAAAGCCCCCCTTTAACACTGGCGCCGACAAAGACACGACTATGAATCCCCTTGGTGTGGTGACTATCCAGAAGTCACCCAGTACGCAATGAGTATCATGAGTTGGAACTGTCAGGGAGTGGGGAGCACCTTGACAGTTCGACGTCTCAAGGAAATACGTAGACAGCTATTTTCAGACATAATGTTCCTCATGGAAACAAAAAATGAAAAATGCCGCCTAGATTCAATTAGAAGATTCAGATAACACAGGCTTGCGCAAATTACATAGACACCACTTGTCAAGTTGGAGAAGCCTCAGTTAAGATTACCTTTTGTGTACCCAGTAACTCACTTACGACCTGAAGTATGGAATAATATCCAGAATAATAATGTGGACATAAACATCCCTTGGTTTCTCATCGGAGATTTCAATGAGATATATGACAACATCGACAAATCAGGAGGACCTCTAAGACCAGAGAATTCTTTTAGAAACTTTAGATAATTCCTCAGAAACTGCACTCTGCGTGAGTTGCCTAGCACTGGCCCTCACTTCTCATGGATGGGCAACAGAGGGGGCCAATGGATTCAATGCAGAATCGACCACAACTATGGTAATACAGAGTGGTTCCACTCGTTCCCTCAATCGCTCACTGAGTACCTACCCATCATGGGTTCAGACCACAGACCCCTTTATACCAAAATCATCTCTGGTACTGCGGATTTTCACAAAAGGTTATGCTTTGATAAAAGATGGACCCAACAAAGAGATTTTAAAGACATTATCAAAAGTAGCTAAATGAAAGCATCTTCTAATCCACGCTCCTCAACTATGGAATGCATTGCAGAATGCAGGAACGGGATATCTAGATGGAAGAAAAAAGTCACCACCAATTCTCGAATACACATAGAAAACATCAGAGCCAATCTGGAAAAGGAAATGGCAAAAACTTCTCCAAATTTTACCCTCATTTGGAAGCTCAAGGCGGATCTAACAACATATTGCAAAGAAGAGGTAAAATACTGGAAGGAAAATAGCAAACTTTGGTGGCTCAGAGACGGAGATGAAAACTCTAAGTTCTTCCATGACTACGTCAAATCCAGAAGGGGAAAAACCAGACTTTTATGTCTCAAAGACACAAATGGGAACTTACACTTTGAGGAATTATCCAAAGGGAACATAGCTGCAAACTACTTCTGACACCTCTTTCAGACCTCCTCTCCTGAAGAAATCACAGAAGCACTCCAGGGCTTAAATCCCATAGTCACAGATCAAATGAACCAAGAGCTCCTAAAACCAGTAAGCCCAGAGGAGATTAAACGTGCCACATTCAGCATAAGAGGAGACAGTGCGCCAGAACCAGATGGAATGACGTGACATTTCTTTCAGACTTATTGGACTACTATTGGAGACAAAATCACCAAGGAAGTTCAACAAATCTTCACTAGTGGCTGCTTTCCAGAGGAATGGAATTACACACACCTTACCTTAATACCTAAGTGTGACAACCCCACTGAAATGAAGGACCTTCGACCAATCAGTCTGTGCTCAGTCATTTACAAAATAATCTCGAAAATCATCACAAAAAGGCTACAAGGTATTCTGCCGACCATTATTTCAGAGACTCAAGGCGCTTTCACCTCGGGGAGGCTAATTTCGGATAACATACTTCTTGCGCACGAAATTCTGCACCACCTTAACTCTCACAAGGCAGGACAAGAAAACTACATGGCATTAAAACAGACATGTCCAAAGCCTATGACAGACTTGAATGGCCATTTCTAGCTGAAACACTTAAGAAGCTAGGATTCCAACAGAAGTGGATCAAACTAATAATGTTCTACGTAAAATCAGTCTCCTATTCTGTAATAATTAATGGAACCCCATATGGGTTCATCAAGCCTCAGAGAGGCCTCAAACAAGGTGACCCCCTTTCCCTTTTCTTTTTCGTCATAAGTACTAAAGCACTGGTACACATAATGAAAAAAGCGGAACAACAAAAAAAGATCACTGGCATTCAGTTTGGCTCCACTGGACCGAACATACAAAAACTCTTATATGCTGACGACATCTTCTTTATCATCAAAGCCACAGCCCGGGAGGCTGAGGCCCTCAAGAGTTGTCTCACATAGTACAAGAGGATATTAGGTCAATGCATCAACTACGAAAAATCGGCGGTGACCTTTGGGACAAAGATTAATATTGAGAAACAAGTGGAAATCCAAAATATTCTGAATATACACTCCAACCAAGGAATTGGCAAATACCTTAGCCTCCCGGAATGCTTCAAAGGCTCCAAAAGGGAGATTTTCAACTTCATATCTGAGAAATTGGCAGCAAAGACAAACAACTGATTTTCCAAAACACTATCTCTGAGTGGAAAGGAAATTATGATTAAAGCGGTAGCTATGGCTCCACCAGTCTACGCCAAGACATGTTTCAAGCTATCATCAAGCCAAAGCAAAAAACTCACAAGCGCAATGATATAATACTGGTGGGGTACAACAAAGGACAAGAAAAAATTCCTTAGGTATCTTGGAAAAACATGTGCAAAACAAAAAATGACGGAGGGCTAGGCTTTGTTGGCTAAACAAGCATGGCATCTATTAAGCAAAACCGACTCACTTTTAGCCCGAACTTACAAAGCTAAATATTATAGAAATTCTAACTTTCTAGATTGCAGCATTGGATTAAAACCCTCGTATGCTTGGAAAAGCATATGTCACAGAAGAGAACTCCTTTCACGTGGCATTCTGAGAAACATTGGGAATGGTCGCGACACATTTTTCTGGACCATAAAATGGATCTTCCATCACCAACCCAGACCACCCATAAGTAAGGAATCCCGTTTCAATGTCTGCCTTAAAGTCTCCGACCTCATCGACAATGGGACTAGGACTACGAAAAAGTATGCAATACTTTCATCGAAGCATATGCCAAACAAATACTTGAATTCCCACAGAATGTAATGAAAGAGGATACTTGGATATGGAGCTACAACCTCTCAGGAGATTACACTGTCAGGAGTGGGAGCTGGTTACTCCAACAACAAAGGAATAATAGAAGCAAGATCAGCGATGGCCCCATAGATTATGTCACTACACTCAAGGCCAAAATTTTGGCACTCCACATCCTCATGAAAGTAATTATCTTTCTGTGGAGAGCCTTATCGGGTGCACTAGCGGTGAGAGAGAGACTTAAATCTAGATCAATTGTCTAGGAAGATCAATGCACTATATGTAGTCACGGAACTGAGACCATTAACCACTGTCTATTTTTATGTCCACATGCGCGACTTCTCCTTGCAATGGCTGAAGTACCTATACCCCAGAATGGATACTCACATAGCTCAATACACTCAAACGCCGCATTTCTCATAAATAAAGCAAACATCACCTCAGTGTCAGCAGGCGCTAACAGGTTTCCTTGAGTTATGTGGTTTACTTGGAAAGCAAGGAACATCCAGGTAATACAAAACATTAGGCCTGACCTGAAAGAACTACTACGGGAGATTACAAAAGAAGCGAAATGCTGGAAAAGTTCAAAGCTCAAACAAACTAGGAGAACTATGGAACCAAAGTCCAACCATGCAACAACAACAAACAGGGTCACACACCACCAACATTATAGGGTTAACTTGGAATGTGAAATGGTCCCCTCACACTAACCTCCATGGTGGGGCTTTCATCATTACCGACTCTAAGAATGTACCCTTACTCCACGCTCGCCATGTCATTGCCAATGCATCATCACCTCTAAATTTGGCCTTGCTCGGGATTTGTTGGGTGCCAAGGTCCTTACAAGAACTACGCTTCAGGTAAGTTGTGATTAACATTGATAACAACACTCTTTACAACGTTGTCACAAAGCCGGAAGCGTGACCCCGATATAAAACTTGGACAAGGAGAATTCAGAGCCTTAGAGAAAATTTTATTCTCGTACACTTCACAAGAATCCAAGCAAGGAACAATCTCCAAGCCAAGGCCATAGTTGTCAGCGTAGTTAAAGACGAGAGATACAACGACTATATAGAAAGGGGAGCACCCAGCTGGATTAATCCTTCCAGGGATTAGCTCACGCCATTTCCGCCTAACCCGGTCAATATCTCCAAGCTGCTCTCAAGGTCCAACTCCTCTAACCGAAGCAAGGCCTTTGATTTCGAGTTATCAGCATCCGGCATGATGGGCCAAATTGGGTCAACTTCCTTCTCAGCTCATTAAACAGCAACTCACCTGCTAATTAGGCTTGGTCGAAATTATAAAGCCAGATCCAGGTATATTTCCAACGGCCCAGAAGCTTGGTAAGTCTTTGGACTAGGCTAGCATGATTAAATAGGCCTAGATATTAGTTTAGTTAATGGACTCGACTAGTTTAGTTAATGGACCAGCCTGAAGGAATAAAATAGGCCCATTTTAGTCTCAGAATGCATGTTGAACTCATTCTAGTCCCAGAATTAAAGTCCAATCACTTAAGCCCAAACTCTTTCCCGCCTTTTAGTTAAATTTTGTCTTTAGCCGCTTTGATTTCCCCTTCGCAATCATTCTCCTTTAAGCTCTCCCAAGATTGCGTCAGGTAATTATTCATGGGGACTCTACAAATGGTTAACTTAACCTTCATCTTTGATGGAAACGGGGAGATTATGCGGCTTGAGACTCCCTCACCTGCCAAGTGGCACAATCACCACATCATGGCCAATGAGATGAGCTGCTTCAATTATATGAAATACAGAGATATACCTTGCGTGCTCTATTGAGGAGACTCTTCATTTTCACAAATGATTTTGGTGCTCTCAATGTTGGCATGGCCAAGATTTCGGATGAAAGTCTGGGAAATAATGATCACATCAACTAAGACAGGACTATATAAGTTATACTTGGAGAAGAAGTGAACAACATAGAGCAACTCAATAGCAAAACACAGTAGCGGAAATGGACAACAATCTCTGGTCGGCCCTTAACCAATTCGACCTAGGACGCTCTGCTCCGGCCATTTTCCTTCCCGCAACGATCTACGATGCCAACCTAGCAAAAAACAAAAAAAGCCTCTTTGTCAAGGCCACTAAATCCTCTCGAATAGAATATTCAAGAGTTGATAGAGGACCTTCCTAAGGACTGGAACGTGCAGTCCTTGGTAAGGGGGCGAATGATTGACAAGGAAGTGGCCCAATTTTTCTTTGACAAGGAAGTGGCCCAATTTTTCTTTGACAATGAAGAGGATCTGGACACAATCATCAGGATGCAACCACTGACATATAATGGTTGGTTACTCGCGATACAAAAATGGATAGACCAACATCCACCAAACTTCCTCTCACATGTGCAACTTTGGGTTCAGTTAAGACATTTACCACTTCACTACGCTTCAGCTACCGCAGTAAGAAGGATAGCTAGTGCAGTAGGCGAAGTCTTAGAGGTAGATATGCATGCTACATCCGTAACTCGACCATTTCTTATCAGAGCAAAAGTTAAGTTTGATGTGGCTGATAGGCTTATGTTTTACAAAACGGTGGAGTGTGAAAATGGGGACAAGTTCCAAGTACTTTTTTACTATGAATGGGTTTCCCGCGTTTGTTTCAACTGCCAAAGATTAACCTATATAACACCACATTTTGTCACCATATACTCTCAGCGGAAGCTTATTTTGGAAATCCACTAGGTCCAGCTTCAGGTGAGCACCCGAGCTCGGAGAGCAACACATCCACTGACAACATATCTACCATGTCGGGGTCGCTAGCCACTCAGCCACACTCACACAACATGGAAGAGATGTTGAACACAGAGGACAATAATGCTGAAGCTAGAATCACCATTGAGGACGTGCTAAACAACCCACACAACACATTCATGGCGGAAGTTAACGCACTCCCACTCACCTTAGAAGTTCCCATACTTTCCAGCCAGAGGCCAAACCAACCCCTGAAGATTCTGAAGCTGGAAACGGGGAGGTGGATGGGACCCCTATCGCTCCTGCAGTGAAGTTAAACTAGCACCATTATTGATTATCGCGGGTAGTTTTCAATTAAGGAATGTTTGATTCCATTTCTTAGCTTGAGTTTTCAAGATTTCCTTCTATCCTTATTAAGTTTTCCTATTGTAACTCGTTTAGACGTCATATCAGTTTTTGTTGAGTCTTTTGGTCCGTCCTTGGGATTGTCATCAACTCATTGTAACTTTGATTCTTATGAACCCTCCTTTACTAAGTTTATGAAAAATATCTCTTTGAAAAAAAATGTCTTTACAACATGAAAATGGAAATAGCAAGTTGTGGAATTTCCAAAGCTAGGTTTTGGCCATATTATTGATGAAAGAGCGAAAACCGGAAAAGAAGATCTAACTAGATTAAGAGAGAGACAGAACAAGGGGTTAATTCTATAATTTTTAATTATATAGAGACTCCTCTGTAAATTTCTTAAAATATAAGGCACATTTTGTAAATTCGTAAGAAACGACGAGTCAGCCGAGGACAGAAACCCTAGAAATCGGCCGAGTCGAGTTAATTCGCTCCTCACCCAGCTCTATCTCGCCCCGTGACTCGTTTCTTCCTCCGCAAAAAAACGCATCCTTGATACGTAGCTCAAATTCGTGCCTCATCGCAGGAAATGTGTTCTAACTTTGCTTCAGCTTTACCTTCATTTTCTCCTGTTTGTATATCGACGAAACCAGAAAATTCTCGCCTACGCATTACGAAATCTCCCGCTTAACTTAAAAGTTTCGACTCGCAAGCACTTGAAAGTTCTCCCAGACTAAGAGGTATTCTAAAGCAGAAAACCCCATCTTTATTCTTTGTTTTTGCTTAATATGACCAATAGTCATCTTCTACAGAGGGAAGAATATTTTTCCATTTACAGAAAACTTTTCCTTATTCGTAAAGTGTAGTTACTCATATACAAAGTTATATTGTTAGCTCCTTAGCTAATTTAAAGATGTTTTTGTTTTTTTAAGATAAAAGAGCTATTGTAGATTCAGAGAGTTCTGCTTTGTGGAACTGCCAAAGTTTCTTGAATCTTGCAAATGGTTTGATAATGGCTCCACCTGGATCTGTTGGAGTTGTCGACCCTGGTTGGGAGCATGGTGTTGCACAGGACGAGCGGAAGAAGAAAGTTAAATGCAATTACTGTGGAAAGATAGTAAGCGGAGGAATATACAGACTGAAGCAACACTTGGCTCGAGTTTCAGGAGAAGTAACATATTGCGACAAGTCTCCAGAGGAAGTATGTCTGAGGATGAAGGAGAATCTGGAACGATGTCGTTCCACCAGAAAGCTAAGGCAGCCTGAGGATAGCAATGGACAGTCTTGTCCCAGTTTCCATCAATCTCACAATGATGATGAAATAGAGGAGGATGAGCGACGGTGCTGGTCAAGAAGAAGCAAAGGAAAGCAAGCCTTGAGTGATGGGAGTCTTCTTCGGTCTTCAGGTTATATTGATCCTGGATGGGAACATGGTGTTGCTCAGGATGAGAGGAAAAAGAAAGTGAAGTGTAATTACTGTAACAAGGTAGTGAGTGGCGGAATTAACCGTTTTAAACAGCACTTAGCGAGAATACCTGGAGAGGTAGCGTCGTGTAAAAACGCTCCTGAGGAGGTTTATCTTAAGATTAAAGAGAATATGAAATGGCATCGAGCTGGGAAGAGACAGAACAGACCTGATGACGAAATGGGAGCATTAACTTTCAGAACGGTCTCTCAGGATCCTGAGCATGAAGATGATGGAGAGGAACCTGACTTTTATCCAATTAGCCAAGATAAGTTGATGCTGGGAAATGGAAGGTTTAGTAAAGAGAAAAGAAAAAGATTTGATTCAATGAATTTTAGATCTGTCTCTGAAGCAAGACCAAAAAGAGCAAGGGTAATACCGTTTCAGTCACCTTCTTCGAGCAAACAGAGAAAGATATACACTAGCTGTGCAAACAGAGTTGTATCACGTAAAGACGTCACCTCCTCCATTTCCAAATTCTTCCACCATGTTGGAGTCCCCACAGAAGCAGCAAATTCTCTCTACTTTCAAAAGATGATTGAATTGATTGGTCTGTATGGAGAGGGATTTGTTGTGCCATCAAGCCATCTGTTTTCTGGTAGGCTCTTACAGGACGAGATTTCTACTATTAAAGGCTACTTGAGGGAGTACAGATCTTCTTGGGTGGTTACAGGTTGCTCTATAATGGCAGATACTTGGACCAACACAGAGGGCAAGACAATGATTAGTTTCTTGGTCTCGTGCCCTCGTGGTGTCTACTTCCACTCCTCCATTGATGCTTCTGATGTAACAGAAGATGCTTTAAGCCTTTTCAAGTGCCTAGACAAGTTAGTTGACGACATTGCTGAGGAAAATGTGGTGCAGGTTATTACACCAAACACTCCTATCTGTAGAAGTGCTGGAAAATTTCTTGAAGAGAAGAGAAAGAATATGTATTGGACTCCTTGTGCAACACATTCCACTGAACTGGTTCTTGAAGACATCTCTAAGCTTGAATTTGTCTCCCAGTGCTTAGAAAAAGCCCAAAGAATCACAAGATTCATTTACAGTCAAACATGGCTGCTTAATCTCATGAAGAACGAATACACACAGGGGTTAGATCTTCTTAGACCGGCAGTCACGTGCCATGCTTCCGGTTTTATGACTCTTCAGAGTCTTATGGACCTCAAGGCCAGCCTCAGAGGTCTGTTTCAATCCAGCGGCTGGATTTTGTCGCAGTCTGGTGCCAAGTCTGAAGAGGGAAGGGAAGTGGAGAAGCTGGTGTCGAGTGCTGCATTTTGGAAGAAGGTTCAGTATGTTTTGAAATCAGTTGATCCGGTGATGCAGGTGATTCGCATGATCGATGATGGTGGCGAGAGACTATCTTTGCCATATGCTTACGGTTACATGTGCCGTGCCAAAATGGCTATCAAGTCAATTCACAACGATGATGCAAGGAAATATGGACCGTTCTGGCGTGTGATAGATTACCATTGGAACTCATTGTTTCATCATCCCCTCTATGTGGCTGCATATTTCTTCAACCCGGCATATAGATATCGTCCTGACTTTTTGGCGGTAGGTATGATTATTATTGATTTGATTCTATCATTATAAAACATTCTGTAATTTCCTTTAATGTGAATGAATCTACAGCACTCGGAGGTTGTGCGAGGCGTCAATGAATGTATTGTTAGGCTTGAGCCTGATAATATGAGAAGAATCAAAGCATTGATGCAGGTGATATGAAACTAATCAACAAATCACACATTGTTCTTAAAACTCTGTGGCTTAACCGATTTGTTTTGTTCAAATGTTTCTCAGATTCCGGATTATACATCTGCAAAAGCCGATTTTGGAACGGATATAGCCATTGGCACAAGAACAGAGCTTGATCCAGCTGCGTGGTGGCAACAACATGGGATTAGCTGTTTGGAACTCCAGAGAGTAGCGGTTCGGATACTGAGCCACACGTGCTCGTCTGTTGGGTGTGAGCCTAAGTGGAGCATGTATGACCAAGTAAATGTTCAATGCCAGAGCCAGTTTGGAAGAAAGTCAACGAAAGATCTCAGTTACGTTCATTACAACTTACGGCTGAGAGAGAAACAGCTGAAACGACGGCTACAACATGACGATGAACCACCACCGACTCTTAACTACGCTTTGCTGGATCGGTTGCTCCCGGACTGGCTTGTGACCTCCGAGAAGGACGAGGTACTTACTTCAAACGCTAAACGTCATTTCATTGATTTGATAACAGGCTAATGTTGTGTGTTTCTTCTTGTAAAGGAGGAGACTTTGCACTGCGAAGACGGACCAGAGAACGAAGACTGTGACGACGAAGACGAAGACGAGGAAGAAGAGAATTGTTACATCGATTCTGTTAACGTTGACGGTGATGGTGACGGTGACCATGAAGACAATCTTGATCTTTACGATGATGATCTTAGCGACGACGATTAATGTACTTTGATACGACGATGCTAACCAAGTAACGACGTAGCGAACACAATGTATGTTAATTCAACTGGTGTAACTTTAACTAGCTTCGAAATTTTATTAAATTTTGTTGGCTATATGGATTGTGAAAATAAAAAAATTTGGGTGAATTTGGTCAATGCATGGCTATTGACTGAAACTTAACTCTATAAACATGAAAAAAAGAAAAACCTATTATCTAACCATTTCAGTTAACAATAGTACACAAATACATGGAATATCACAAAAAATTACTATTTGATGCTCATGCATTTATTTTTTTGGAATTTTTATGGTTATTCTTACAAATTTCTATAAAAATTTAGTGATAGGTGAAAGTAACTGAAATAATTATGATTCATTTATCTAACAACGAATATTGGACCAAAAAAGTTGGCGCGGCGTTCTCATAAGCGTCTTTTTTGTTATTATTTTTTTTTTTTCAACATTGGGTCACAACAGTCCGGCCCATTAGCCAAGTTGCTACATAATGTAGGCGGTGGGACTCGATCCCTAGTTGTACAAATGTGCATGTCATAATGGATTTACCGTCTGCCACTAGACTGAATGTCATTTGCAACATTTTTGTTATTTTTTAACTATCGAATATCTGTCTTTTTAAATTGTTTATTAGTAAAAATAAGATATAAAGTGATAGTATTTGGGAAAAAAACAAAAAATAGAGTTTTTTGAGGCAATACCCTATTCTATTTTTAATATACTATCTCACAAAACCTAAATCTTACCTTCCTGTTTAACTCTCTAATGACGTTTTTGTCCCTATCATCTTCAGCGCTCAACTTTTTCACCTCTCATTTCTCTCACGTCTCATTCTCAATTTCTTTTATTCTCCAATATCTCTTTCTAAATCCCAATACTAGCCATGGATCTTTCTGGAGAAGATTTTCAATTTTTCAACATTCAAGATATATTGTGTGAATCCACCACGATCCCCAAATTTTGTAACCCTAATTTTCCACTTTCCTTCGCAATCCTTGCACATTCCCTCTCTACCCAATGGATCTTAGCTCAGCTTGATGTTTATCCTCCTGTATATCCATATGAAGCTAATTAATCATGAATGTACACTTCTCCTTGTTTATCCTTATAGAAGCAAGCAGTATTTTCTTTCATCTCTCCAAAATATTGCTTTTTCTTTCATCAATTTTTTCCGCTCTATTCTCTCTCTCCTCTTACAAACATCGAAAATGGCAGATCCTGATTCGGTGTATATGTTGTCATCATTTGAGATAGCAACCTCTAGTTGATCGAATTGGCTCTTGATGGTTGGAAAGGTAAAGAGAACCTTCGATGGAGATGTAAAATTATGTGGATTACTCAGATCTGTACCAAATGTATTCTCTTTTCTTTTGGGTCAGTTTTGCTTTCATCAATTTGATAATTTGTTGAAACTATGTGATTACACTAATCTTTGTACCTCCACAAGTCAAAGCAACGTACTTAGTGTCTTATGTCATGGAATCAAAATTATGGATTTGAAGTTATTATTTTTCTGGTTCTTAATTGGAATTTGAAGTTACTGTTTGTCTTGCATGCTAACACGCGCCGCAGTCGCTAAATTATGTGCCTATTCTATTTGTATACCTCTTGTCTGCAATCCTGGTTAGTAGTAGATAAATCTATTGTTACCCGGTTTCATGCTCCATGCCTGCTAAGTGTATTCGTGTTGTATTGCATGCTAACATGTTTCATACAATGTGATTTTCTATGGTTGCTAACATGTAGTGTAACCGGTACTTATTTGTGGGGTCATCATGTGGTTCTGCCGTTTTTCTTTTTTTCTTGCATGCTAACTCACCTGAGATTACTAAGTTTAGTTGTGTAGTATTTCTAACCCTCTAGCATGCAATCATCCGTATTAGCTGCTAAATATATTTACCCGATTTCCTATTCCATACCTGCTAAGTGTCTTCTTGTTACATAATAAACATGTTTGATCTAGTACCTTTGGCAAACTCTGTTGTTCAGGCGCTCTAAGTAGAGTGTCTCTTCGCAAATTCAAGATAGTTACTGGATTGAATTGTGACATGCTGCGGTAATAATTTATTTGTCTGGATGTACTGTTATGTAATTATACCTATATAGAAATAAGTCTTTACCAATGTATGTGTCCACTAACAATATATTTGTCCGCTAAGAATTTCATAATCCGCTAAACACATGTTGTATTGCCTACTAACATTATCTCCTTGTAACCACTAAATCATTATTATCTTTTGACTCCATAAACTCACATTTCAGTAATACTATAAAGTTTCTCATTCTCATTAATTTTGTCAATATTTATGATTCTATTTTTACGTCTACACACTTTTTTAGCAGGTTTAACGGATACCTGCTAAACTTATCTTTACCCACCGTTACACTGCCGCCAATCACCTCACACATTAATAACATTACACATAACTTTTCTAATAACATATATGATCTGTTTCTAATCACACATTAATGCACATATCTCTTGTTTTGCTTCTCACATGTTCAACCAACGCCACATGCCAAGGATATTTATGTCATTCTCTCAAAATTGTGATAGGTATTTTCTTAATTATGGTTTTGGCAGGGGTAGATTCTATGTTTTTATTCTTTTTGGGTATATTGAGCTAATTCGCTCAATAAAATAACAATTCACCTGACAGGTTCTCTTAGCCCTCTTCTGTTCTTCGGCTCCCTTTGTGTCGTCTTTAGGCTTTCTTTCATTCTCCAAAGTCTTACACATAATTTCTTTTATAATCACTTTTAGTTTCCATTTTTGGAGATTGAGTGCAGTTTTTGTCATAGAAGGGTTTTTGTTTTGTTTGAGGGAATTATTGGATGCGGTGAAGCAGTTCTCGAAATCGTGAGATTTCTGTGTACGTTTACACTTTAGGGTTCGCCGTTGTGAGGGGGGAAATTCCGGTTTAGTTGTCGTCGGAATCTAATTTTTCTCCTGCGACATGGCTTCTAATCTCCCTATGAGCCCTCAATTGGAGCAGATCCATGGCGAAATTCGTGACCATTTCCGTGCCCTCGCGTATGCTTTCTCCTAACTACTTTTCTTCTTACGTATCGCTTTATTCGATTTCTAATTCTCTGTTGTGGTTAAGTATTATCTGATTTTTTTAAGTATTGGCTTCGTGATTTCGTGCACTTGTCAGTCTGTGTATTGAACAATCGCCAAATAGAACACTAGATACTTTTTGAGTATCAGTGAACCTCGTATGCTCAATGGGATTCGTGTGTTTTGTTGAATGCTGATAATAAGAAATAGATTCAGGCATCACCTGGAAGATAGTTTCTCTTTAATGAAACGAAAGATTCACCACTCTCTGTTACAGGAATGGTTTCCAGAGATTGGATAAGATCAAGGATTCAACTAGACAAAGCAAACAACTGGAGGAACTTACAGAGAAGATGAGAGAGTGTAAAAGGTATGTTTAGTGTTTATATTGTAGGCGTTATAGCATCATTGTTTTTTGTGAATGGATAAGTTAGTTCCTCAAATCATCTTCTTAATGATTTCATTACATTTTATGCTTATTTTTGCAAGTCTTAGAAGCACTCTTGCCATATGCCTTACTTAAGTAGAATGTGCTGTTTAATATTTGTAATGCGTACTTCTTGTTTTGAAATGAACGAGATGGAGTATAACTAGAAGGAAAGAGTACTGATTTGACCAAATAAATTTTCATATATGTTTCAGTGATATGTATCTGGTTATCTGATGTGTGCTTCATGTCAGGTTGGTCAAGGAGTTTGACCGTGAACTTAAAGATGAGGAAGCTAGAAATTCTCCTGAAGTAAATAAGCAATTGAATGATGAGAAACAATCTATGGTGCGTTATTATCCTCTTCAGTATATGATGAAATTTAGTTTGGCCTTACTTTAATTATATTACAATATTATGCATTTCATATAAATCTATGAATGTAAATCAGCACCTTCTCAAAGTTCCACTTTGCAGCATCAATCATATTCAGTTTGGTCAATTTTTAGGGGCATTTGTAACTAAATGGATATTTCAAAGCAGACATTGAGTGTCATCATTCTCCTTTGCACTTTATATCTACTACCAATTTGTTTGAATGAATTTTGCTAACATCTGTTCTTTAACTTTTAGTTTGTGTTTAATGTTACAGATCAAGGAACTTAATTCTTATGTTGCATTGAGGAAAACGTAAGTATTTCTATTATTCCTCTATGAGAAGCTGATTATTTGAATTTGAAACCTGTCTTTTTGGGGTTTGATTTCATACTGTTCTTTTCAGCATATGTCTGGAAATCTTGTGGTTTTTAGGCGTTCATACATGTTAACATGGTTTTGGATCTCAGGTATATGAGTACCCTTGGCAATAAGAAAGTTGAACTTTTTGATATGGGCGCTGGAGTTAGTGGTGAACCTACAGCTGAAGAAAATGTTCAAATGGCTTCAGGTGAGTGCTTATGGATGCTTTTTAATTGAGTTGCTACCAAAATAGGAACTTGCTTAGAACATCAAGAGTTTGACATTTTTGAACCTTACTCTCCTTGATGCTATATTTACTTGCATATATACTTGCATGTTTTGGATTATTAACTTATACTCTCTGTTTAATTATCTGACATCATAAATTATTTATGATGTCTGTCAGTAAATTTCTGGCAAATGGTAATTTTGCACTAGCAATGTTATCAGTTTGGTCTAGATGGTATCCAAATTGCTAAAAATGTATTGTTCTGAGATTACAACATAGTTCTCACTTAAAAAAATTTCCAATTGAATTTGGTGCAAAATAGCTTATTTTGGGAATGTGAAAACCTAGGAAAGGCGTGGATCTCATGTCATTTTATTATGTATTAGCTATGTCAAACCAGGAGCTTGTTGATGCTAGAAAAAAAAGAATGGATGAGACTGATCAGGCCATTGAGCGCTCAAAACAGGCAAGTTAGAGAGAGAGATACTTTCCTTCTTAGCCTTTTTTACTTTATCTATATCTATGGTAACTTTCTTGTTCCTTTCAGGTTGTCGAACAAACACTCGAAGTTGGAACTCAAACTGCAGCTAATTTAAAGGGACAGGTAATGCAAAGCATTCTTCTTCGCTTCCCTATTAATCTTATGAGTACAGTCTTAAACGACCCTGAAATTTTGCAGACAGATCAAATGGGACGCGTTGTTAACCACTTAGACACTATTCAGTTCTCAATTAAGAAAGCCTCCCAGCTGGTAAAAGAAATAGGGAGACAGGTGTGTAACCTCTTATGGACATAAAGTTCCCCCTTTGCAACACCTAAATCTTCTATGTCAATTTATTTTATTTTTTGCTACCTTATTATTTTCCAGGTGGCCACCGATAAATGTATAATGATGTTCCTGTTTCTCATTGTATGTGGTGTAATAGCCATTATCGTAGTAAAGGTATTGTTTTTGGTCTTCCTGATGAAAATTGTGATTGCTAATTAACAAAGTAGTGACTGGTTAGTCAAGTAGTAAGTAGTAACTTGGGTTTTTGAAAACATTTCAGATCGTGAACCCAAATAACAAAGACATTAGAGACATCCCAGGATTAGCTCCTCCAGCGCAATCGAGGAAGCTATTGTACTTGAGGAATTAAACTACATGGGAGAATAGAGATCTCTGTATGTATATTTTATTCACGAGGAATGACGAAATTTGCATCTTGAGGTTCGATAATTTCATCTTCTTTCATTTATTTACACTCCATGTCATAAATGAGAGAAAGGCTTTGGCCTTTGGGTTTGGTAGCATTGTGTGTGCTTTGATAGTTGCTGAGACTTTGGGTTGTTTATGTTCATTTTTCTTTTCTTTCTCTCATTTGAATCTGGGTTTTGATTGGAGGGTTTGTATGTATATTCTGATATTTTGTTTCTGTTTCTTTTCATCATTTCCTTGTAGTAACTTATCACTTCTTTTGTATAAAATTCAGACCACGTTATACTTGCACGTTCTTCCAATCTACAGATTACATGGCACAGCTTCAATTTCAATTGTACAATCTATAATCTTTAACAGCCAGTATGGTTTTCACTCTCTATAACGTGATAAAACACATGCTTCAACCAAATTTGAGTCTTTAGGTCATCTTCTATCTATAGATTCCTTTTGTTTCACTTTTTAATATTTTTAAAACTTGTATTTCTGGCTGAGTAGTTACGTACACTTTTTCTTTCGTAACTCCTCCATTATTGGAGATCTTAAAACCGAAATCTGCCTTGACAATGATAGATGCCTCTCAGAAGTCAACTCTCTTAGAGTAGAAACAAAATCAAAATTCAGAGTGGACTAATGATGAATTGATGGTGAAAAATCATAACAAATATATTAACTTGAACGTTGTTTTACTACAAACGAATATGGGACCTTTAAGAGTTCTAGCTAATCATCTCCGCTATTCTATTTCTTAATAACCAGTGGAAGGAGAAAAATGAGAAAGGCCTGTGGAGAATGACGCCACAACTTTGGTTCTTTTTCTATTCCAAAGATTTCCTTCTCAAGTAACTAAAAACGAATCGAAAGCAAAATGTCTAATAATATACCAGCATCTTAAGCCGCGTGATTTCCTAGCTGCGTCCGACCAATATGAGATACCCGCGACGTGATCAAAGGAGCTTCCTCGTCATTTATCTCAGCTACTTCTCTTGTGATATCTTCACTGTCATTAGGATTGAATTTATCCGAAGACTTCTTCTCCATTTTCCATTCCTGTGTTAATGCTTGAGTTCATTACTTGTTATATTTAGATGGAAAACAAAGGCAATTGGTCCAAAAATTTAAATTTGTAAGTCTAGAGGTTCTTTCGGAAAGACAATGATATTACTATGAATCCATATTGTTTATTATGGGAGACTATCGGGTTTCTACTACGTTTTATTGATTCATTGCAACTGTTTATGTATTTGTGGGAATCTGAAACAAGTCTGAGATCAACCAGGTTCGTAACCTCTGCCTAATAGAGAGTTAAAGATCAAGAATGTTTGACTGACCTTATTAATTCGTTCTGGGAGACTGTCAGCAACTGGTTGAATCGCCTTCACATCCCTTACTTTTATGTAATTGTACATGACGACACCACATAGCGCTGTGTCAAACACATGACAAGAATAAATATTTATGTATGAAACAAAGATTCCAGAAGGAAAAAGAACGTTCACAGCAATCACATTTGCCGTGAAATGAAGAAATCTACCTATTGCGTATCCAGTGATATTCAGCCCAGTGATTGTGGATTCAGGAAAGATGACAGTTGACAGAGCTATGAGAATCCAGTCTTTGAGAACACCAGCCACCCGGATGGTCACAGCACCTGTTCTCCCGATTACTAAGAATATGGAGAAGTTCAAGGCAAGAGCACACAGAGCATTGGAGAAAAATATCCAGAAATTGAATTGGATCTGTGAAACCTCCATCGTCGGTTTCTCCAATACATACCAAGGAAAGGCCAGAAAAACAAAACTGCACAAATTTAAATCATAATGTTTCAAGAAAGAAATTATGTATAGTAGAGGAGATGGAACTTTACATAAGGTATAAATAATAACGAGAGAAAATAATGTAACGTAATATTCTTAGACAAACTGGAACCAAACATCAGGTGATAAAACACCTCATTCTGGAAATATAATTTTTTGAGTAGTACCAAGAATTCAGGAGTGAATACCTGCAGGGAGCTATGTAATACAAGCTGGTTATAGGGTTCAATGTCAGACCCTTCTTCTGGAGAAGAACTTGAGTAAGCACCAGTCTGAGTGCTTCAGCAAAGATGCCTGTCACCTGATAGACTGTGCCAACTATATTGAAATGAATTTCCCCATAAGAGGATATCACAACTCCAATACTGATCAGCAACATGTTCATGAACACATCGCACCTTGGTTTGTCAGTGCCACAAACAACTGCCATGATAAATGTTGCTACTGGCACTGCAATTCGGTAGTTATGTATTAGAAGAATGAACAGAAAGACTTAATAAAATAGATTTCATTAACCAAATTGTTAAGTCTTCACATACTTAAAGCTTTGAGCATCTGAATGAAGGCAACAGAAATGTGCAAATATGCAGTATTTCCAAACCTGCAAAAAGGAGAATATAAAATACTTAAGAGACAGTTTAGGGAGCAAATATAGAGCGAAAAGACGAAGTTCTCTCAAGTACAATAGCTTCCCACTCAGAGTAAGAGTATTTATAAAAGGGTATTAATTAACTGAGGGATTATGTTTACTGTCTGTAGAACGAGAACTTACCAGAGGCTTGATGCAAAGAATGCACTAATAGGTACCACACAGGTAGCATATCTGGACCCAAAAATTGTGTCAAAATGGAAAGATGACAGAACTTACATACAAGAGAGAAAAAAATGAAAAAGAAAAAATATATATTCCGAATAAGCTGCCTTACATTTCAAATGTCATTTTAACCGGAGCTACAACCTACCACACAAAGGAAAATCTTGTCACCCTCATAGCAAAAGGAATCTAATAATCCACAAAAAAAAGTTATATATTTTAAGAGAGAACTCTGCATAAGATGTGCCTAATTATACTTCATATACATTCTGATGCAAGTGAGCATAATCTAAAGTGGACGTGTATATGTAAACTTTTGAGTTTAGGGTACCTTGAACACACGAATAAGAAGAAATGCCACAAATCCAGCAAACCCCATATGGATCATTGTCAGCGTTATAGGAAGCGGAAAATTGAAGTATTTTGGAGATAAAACCCACTGCAATCAAAAGCAATAAAAGGGACAAGATTTAGAAGTCAGCCTCTGCTGTAACAAAAGCTAAAGCTATAGTTAGCCCTTGCATATCTATCATCTGATGTTAACATAACAATACTATCATCCCAAAGAAGAGACAGATAATAGGAAAGAATGCAGTTCAACACATATTGCTACATAAAAGGTCCACGGCCATAGTTTCATCTCAGATATAAGACACACAATTTAGATATTAAGATTTCTTGTGTCGGAGATACAGTCAGTGAAATAGAACATCCAATACAATTTGCAAAATACACATCTCTTCTTAAGCATTAGATACGTTGATAAAGAATTGTAGATTCAGTAAGCACCTTGTTGTACAGTATAACTCCTGAAGAGAGCAGAATGTAGATCAGCAAGTAGATATAAGTTAGTACAAGCGTCTTGTTTATCATCTTTACCATCTTTCTCGTCCCCTATCCTTACTACAAAGGCACAAAATCTCCGAAAGGCAAAGTTCCTTAATAGTCAATTTCCACGTCACTGCACCAATACCAAAACAGGGCAGTATCCCAGAAAATTAGATGCAAAGACTCCGTGACCATGAATACCTAAAAAGGTAAAAGCTTTTGTCAGCCAATGCAGATATAAGTGACAATCTGAATTCCCGCGTTCCTGTTCAAAACGCGAGTGAAGCTAAATCCACATATGAGAATGCCATCAACAAGCTCAACAGTAAGGGACGCAAACTAAACCATGCAATTCGAGTCACGACACCAAAAAGTACCAGAAGTAATTACACCAGATTATAAAACCAAAGCCTACAACACGAAATTTAAAACTCCAAAACCTAAATAAGAGAAAATTTCTAGAGATCACGATAGGATAAGAAGCGTTTTGGATCAGATCAGAAAAGCAGGGAGTATAAGAATCGAAAAATAGCGAGAGAAGAAAACAGACATTGTTACCTCAAGATCACTGCAATTATCGATTATACAGACGCACAAATCTAGTTGTAGCGATGGATCAAGACGTAAACTATGGACTAGAGAAATATAGGGACTCGAGCAGAATCAGATGATTGGTCAAAGAAAACGACGAATTCGTGAGAGTTTCTTCTATGGGAATCAACGAAACAGAGAAGAAGATTTATTAATGGAAAGGACGTAGAAGTTTGTGAAAGAACTGGAGAGCTACGGTAGTTTACTTGGAGAAAAGAGATTGGAACTTAAAAATTATTATATTTTCGACCAAAAATAAATTAAGTAAAAATGGACGGTGGAGATGAATATGCTAATCTGCCGAATCTAAATCGAACGGCTACGGTTCCATCTCTTGTATGTGGAGAAGACCTGCGAGGAGAGTTAGAAGGTTTGAGCTTAATGGGCCTCCTTTACTTACACCTTCTGTTGAATTATGAGGCTTTTTGTTTTATAGGCCCATTGTGGATCCAAAAGGGAGAAAAATTCTGTAATATGCGATAATGATGTATATTATAAAGTAAGATATTTTAAAACGTGAAGATTTGGGAGGTTTATTATATTTAATTGTGGATAACCAAATGAATATGATATACTAACCAATTTTATAATTAGAGGTCGTATTAATTGGTATTTACTAACCAATTCGTGTCGGCAATCATATATTGTTGTCAACTCATTTTCCTAAATAAAAAAGTTACATATAAATTAACTTATTAATTTTCAAATTTGGGACATGCAGCCGTTATCAAAATCAAATAGATTTGGAAAAATTAGTTTTCTTTCATTGACATTGAATGTAGAAAGCAAAATAAATAAATGAAATCGGGTTAAACCAACACAATCATACCGAAACCATAACAAATTAAACAAACAAAACCATGGAAACCAATTAACTACTTTAAACCAACGTAGACCAGATTTTTTTTTCATTGTTAAAGAGATCAGAAATTTTCTTGTTTTGTCTTTCGTTTTTTTTCCCGGCTTGTCTTTCGTTTGTTAGTTTACTTTTTTGATTTTATAGATTAGTGGTTTTGTTTCGTAATTTTTGTATATTTCTGCTACTTGTTTATTTCTGTAATTATTCTGCCAAAATTTCGAAAAATAATACAACTTAATATTCATAAAAACAACAAAATATTAATGATCAATTTATGAGGAATGGGTAGTTTAGACGAATGAATATTTGTTGTTGTATTCAGAATATGTGCTACTGTCTATTTTTTGCAACTAGTGATGTTTTTCTATAACAACATCCCGACAATATTATTGTTTTAATTTGGATACAATGCATTTGTAGTTAAGTGACAAAATAAAGCATAAACAAATATCTGAATCCTTGTTTATATTAAAATGTGTTTATTAAGACCCTAATATATTAATTTTGGACTATCTTATATTCTAGTAGGACAGCTTGATGTAAACCCAACAACTGCAAGACCATAACAAAATTTAATAAAACTATATATGGTTTAAATTTAGAAGCAGATAATGAAACTAAAGGTTTTTAAAAAGAAAATAGAAAGAAAGTAATATATAACTTAAATAAAGTGTAAACAAAAACCAACTAAACTCAATTGTTGGTTAGCTATTGGAGGCGGACACTAATCATGCAATTGTTTCTTACGCCTACTCTCAATTATTGCTCTACTTCTCTACAACCAATCACCTTTATTCTTATTTTTTATATACTTTAATTATTTGATATATCATCTGCCTTGAACCTTTCACAAGAAATTGTTTGGATTGTGTTCCGCTGAAGCTTATTTTTCAGGCTACTATATACGGCGTGAAATGAATACAAGGATTTATGGAACCTGTTCCAAGAACCATTGCATCTCTTCAACGCAGTATTGGCAAGACTATATGGAATCGAATGTCCTCCCTCAACTACACGGGGCACTCACAAGTTCGAAGATCTCCTTCGATGTTAGTTTGAGATTTCGTTGAAATAACTATTTTGTTGATAAATAAATTTTACATTTTAAAAAAAAATCTATTTTTAGATGTTTATGTTAAGTGAAAATTTAGTAGTTATATCAGATATTTTTGAAAAACAATATTCAAGGCTTTTATAAACTAAAACAATTTTGATAAGTGTAATGCTTTATGTAGAACTAATCATATTTGTCTATTTAAATTTTTTCAAATATGATCTAAGTAAATAAATAAATAAATTATCAAAAATATAAAAATAAATAAATAAATACTAAAAAGAAGAAATATGAATGAGAAAGAGAGAGATGATGATGAAAGTATGTATGTCTCTCTTGTATTCCACGCAATTAGACAAAAGCCAATTTCATGTTGACTTTTGTCAAGCTCACGCAAACCCAACATTATTACTCCTTTTTCTTTTTTCCTTTTTTAATTATCTCTATTATTTCTTTGATATTTACCTTAATTATGAGGATTACTGTCTTAATTAACACAACAAGATATTGGAGACGACATGCATTTATATGAAAATAGGTTAATTTGAATGCTCTTTTTTTTTTTGGATAACTTAATTTGTTATCAGGTGCATGCAGATTTTAAATTAATTAAAATTTGTAACTTACACGACTAATAAATTAATTTCTTTACGAAATTCACAATATAACATGGACCCACGTACGTATCTTCAAAATTTCTAATTATTTTTGTCAAAATATATATATGTCGTCGTCTTCTTATTTTAAAGAATAAAATCCACGATATTGATTTTCTCGTTTGCTTAGTTTTTTCTCTTTTGCTTAGTTTAATCCTTAAAAAAACCAATGTACTTACTTAATAATTAAATATGCTTAGTGGAGAAGAATAAAAGGAAAGCTGGTTATAATATAATGAACAATTTATTACCTTAAAGAGTTAGGTGTAACGTCTAATTTAATAATGTTGACCAAATTAACGAGCTACTAACACATTTCAAAGCACTTTTTTTTTCAAACAATTAGATAATAAATAAGATTCTATTCATAGTCTAACCTACACTTTAAAATTTTCTTTTTAATCTATAGTATACTAAAAAAGAGTCGAATTTTTTGAAAAAATACTAGAAGTCTTGTGATGCAATCCTTGTAATTGACAAATAAAAGGAACAAATATGAAGGTTTGAGATATATTACAAATTTTGTTGACATGATTAAATGTTTATTTATACGGTTGATCAAAATAGATTTAATTTTGTTTGGTAGAATTGTTTAAAAATTTTTATTTATAATTGGATCGATAAAAAAACTCTGTTAATTACTTAATAAAATTAGAAATTTGAGAATTTGTGTTATTAATATTGTGTTGCCAAAAAAAACTCTGTTAATTACTTAAAGTGTTTACCCCAAAATGAAATCATAATTAGTGGGCTTAATATATTTCAAAAATAGCAAATGAGACCTACTTTAACAAAAGAAAAGAAGAAAAATGCAGAATTTAATGAATAATTGAATCTTTAGGAAAATAAAAAAAGATTCATAAATTTTACAAAAGGCAAAAAGATATTAAGACGAGAAAAAAAGAAACGAAAATATAAAGAGGAAAAACAGCGCACAAGCTTAAAATATTCCATAAGAAGAAACATCAAAGAAAGCTTCAAACTTCCTTCTCTCTTTCCCCCTTCCCTCCTCTCCTCTACCAATGGAAACCCTACAAATATCTCTTCAAAAATTTCTCAAAATGGATAAATAATCTCAGTGATTTTGTCTATCTTGTTTCGTTTACTCTTCATTTAATTATGGTTTCCCTTTATTAACCCGAGCTCTAGTCTCCATCTTCCAACCGGAAATAGAAAGAAATAAAGAAAAATTGAGCAAAATTTGTTTGAATAGCTGAAATCAGGTTAGTTTGAATCGAATGATCCTATATTGATTTGTTGTAGTTTCAAAAGGTTCGATTTTTGTCTGTGGGTTTGTGTTGGAAGCTTAAAAGTTTCTTACTTTCTGGGTTTTTAGACTGTTTAGCTTCTGACTGTAATAATTGTTCATAGTGTCTTTGTAGCTCACGGGATCTGGTTCTGGACTCGGAATGGTTTCTAGGATTTTAAATTACAAGTTTTTAACTATTCATAAGTTGATATGATTCTGGAACTTGTAAAAATTTTAGTTTTTTACAGCCCATATGTTTGTTTGTTTTTATTTCTCAGGATGAGATTTAGTTTTTTCATATGCTCTGCTACTTTACTTTGCTCTGTTTGATCCTCCTGTGTTTTGTGACAAAGCTGATGTTATTGAATTATGATTTAGCTAAATCCCTTTGATCTTCTTCATTTTTGTTACAGTTCTCAAATGTTTCATATAATAATTTTACAGAAAGATCCAAGAATTGACTCAAATATCACTCTGATTTATTAGGTTTTAGTTTGGATTTAATGTTCTGTAAGCAATTATTATTGATTACATTGATAATCCAATTTCATGTTCTGCAGGTAACACATACTAGTCTCTGAACTATGGCATCCGGGCTAAAACATACCCTAACCAAGAAGTATGGTGTTCTTCAAATCTGGGAGATCATAGTGATTGCTATATTCGGTGTTTTCACAGTAATCCTCGTCATTTCAATATGGCTCAGCTTCCGCAAAAAATCCAGAAACTCTCACACTACAATGCTCCCGGTTACTCAAAGCCCTCGGCTTACTGAAGAAATCAAAGAAATTAGTGTTGATCATGTTTCATCTAACAACAATGGTACTTCTCACCAAACTCTAGATGATAAATTCGGTGAGGACATTGAAAATGGCAATAACTACTCTGGTTCTTTGGAGAAAAAACCTGCGGTTCAATCACAGTTGCCTCCTGCTACTCCTCTAACAACAGCTCCTGCACCTCTCTTGGGTCTTCCCGAAGTTTCTCACATTGGTTGGGGCCATTGGTTCACTCTCCGTGACCTTCAGCTTGCGACTAATCATTTCTCCAAGGAGAATATCATCGGTGATGGTGGATATGGAGTTGTTTACCATGGAACATTGGCTAACAAAACCCCTGTGGCTGTCAAAAAGCTGCTCAACAATCCGTAAGATCTCTGATGACATCTTTCTTTATCTATTCAGTGCTCATTTCTGAGATGAATTATATGTTTTCTCTTACGTTTAGAGGGCAAGCCGATAAAGATTTCAGAGTTGAGGTGGAAGCTATAGGACATGTTCGGCATAAGAACTTGGTTCGGCTTCTTGGATATTGCGTTGAAGGAACCCATAGGATGCTGGTTTATGAGTACATGAACAATGGGAACTTAGAGCAATGGCTTCATGGAGACATGAATCACAAAGGGCATCTCACATGGGAGGCCCGGATCAAAGTACTTGTTGGCACTGCAAAAGCGTAAGCCCCCTCATTCCACTTGATGATTCTTGTTGCTTGTTTTCTAGAAATGTATGTTAATGAGAGAATTTTTCGTCTGCATTTACTTACACAGGCTGGCTTATCTTCACGAAGCTATTGAGCCGAAAGTGGTGCATAGAGACATAAAATCGAGCAATATACTGATGGATGGCAACTTCGACGCAAAGTTATCTGATTTCGGTCTTGCGAAATTGCTTGGAGCTGATTCAAGTTATGTCAGTACTCGAGTTATGGGTACATTCGGGTGAGTTATAAACTGAAGCTTAAACTTTACATTTTCATTATGTGCATTGGTAATGAAAGAATTCTTGCTGTTCCACTGATGAATGTTTAGGTATGTTGCGCCTGAATACGCTAACTCTGGTCTCCTAAATGAGAAGAGCGACGTATACAGCTATGGTGTTGTTCTCTTGGAAGCTATTACTGGAAGGTATCCAGTGGATTATGCACGGCCTAAAGAAGAGGTATAAAATACATTTGTCTTTTCTCTATTTTGTGAAACACACTGAAATTGAAAGAAATGATTTGAGGGGATTACTCGACCTGATGAATCAGAATCAGAGGTTGATGGTGATTCGTGAAATGTGTTTTAGGTGCATATGGTGGAGTGGTTGAAGCTAATGGTACAGCAGAAACAGTTTGTGGATGTGGTGGATAAAGAGCTTGAGATCAAACCAACAACAAGCGAACTGAAACGAGTGCTTTTAACAGCTTTAAGATGTGTTGATCCTGATGCAGACAAGAGGCCAAAGATGAGTCAAGTGGCTCGAATGCTTGAATCAGATGAATACCCTGTGATGCCTAGAGAGGTAATCATAATGACAACCAATGCAGACAAACCGATTTTAATTTGTGGTAACTAGAGAGTGTTAAATTTTGTTTCGATAATGCTAATAGGAGCGAAGAAGAAGGCGAAATCAGAACGCAGAGATGCCTAGAGAAAGCACGGACACGAATAAAGATGATGTAATAACAGATACAAAGATTTGAGCAACACACATATATGGACCCTTTTTTTATGACTTTAGGTTAAAAAGAGTAAAATTTTAGATTCTTTGGAGATTATTTAGATTCTTTACTGTTTCTATGGGTTAATTATGTGATATATATATATATATATATATACAGAGAAGAATAAGATTTGTTTCTTCTGCGGGAGGAGGAGAGAACTTTTGTATAGCTTTGTTGCACTTTGTATTATTACCTTCATACATAAGCCAGTTACAGACATATATTTATAAGAAGTATTGTTTTTTCTACCATTACATATCTTTCCAATATAAACTAAGAAATTTTCCAACCGTAATTGCCAATTGAAATTTTTTTGTATAAGATTTAAATTAAACCTTTGTTTTTTACTTTAAAGTATTATTAGTTTAATTAAAATTTCATACAAAGAATTTTTGTTTTTGAAAACAACAAAACGAAAGTAATTATCAATCAGATCCTCTAATAGACAATTGCTTTTGCTTTCAAAAACAAAATTTTAGTATGAGATTTTAATTAAACCAATCATACTTTAGACAAAAAAAAAAAGTAAAATATGATTGGTTTAGTTAAAATTTCATATAAAAATTGGTCTATTTTTCATCAATTTTTTTTATAGAGCTGTGGTCTGTTTTTTTATTTGGATAAAAAGATTGTTCTTTCCCAATAAGAGTCACGGAGTGAACACCTAGGTTTGGGATTTTGTACAGTATTTAATGGTTTTATAAAAATATTATTCTCTCTTATCATCTTTATAAAAGATATATTTTTCAAAGAACCCTCGCAGAAATTAACCGAAGGTATGCACCAACAGACAAAAACAAAGAGTATCGGTATAGTACTTTTTCCTCGCATATTATAGAATTAGTTGAAACTTACATGACAGGCATGAAATAATATAAAAATAGAGCGACAACATTGGGGTATTTTCAGTGAAGTGGGAAGGTTTTATGAGAGAAATAAAAGCCTATTTCACAAATTTACACAAATCGGATTCAAACAAAAACAAATGGAATAGTGTGATCATAAAGAGAAATCAGGTTGGAGCATATTAATAAGGGTTCCTGTGGGGAGTCTGGGGTGCAGAGCGAGGAGGATTGAGCAGAGGCTGAAGAGCTTTCACCACTATGCTCATGTTTGGCCTGAAGTCTGCCTCATATTGAACGCACAGCGCCGCTACCGCAGCCAGCTGATCAAATTGAGTCATAAAAGAGAAACTAAAATCAGACTCAATCAAATCCGTCAAGGAGAAAGATACTCTGTTTCAATCAAGGCCTATAATAGAGATTCAACTAGAGGGAATCATGACGACTATATTTTTTCACTAGGCAGACAAGTTTTAGCTATATTGTTGCTGATTGCTGGGTGCAAAGACGAAAAAGCAGGTTATGGGGAGATTTTACCTTGGCAACAGCTTTTGGTGGATATTCTCCGTTTAGTCTTGCATCAACACACTGTTTCACCTTGTCTTCACTCAGTTTAGGGGTTGCCTGAGACAAACAAAAACATTATCATTGGCTAACTTTTATGTTTCTGGGAAGTTCAGAGTCTCTAATCTCTCACAATCAAGCAAGTTTTGCTTTGGAATGACTTCACTCACAGAAACCCACCTTTGTCCAGATAAATTCCTATCTACAGAAAAAAAAATTGGCACTGCTTTCTCGTATTTGATAGTTTCTAGTTTTAAGAAATTTTTACTTCAAAAAAGAATTGACTACGCCAACTGAATGATTTCTATAGATGTAAAGAGGTGTTGTCTGGTTAGTAAAGGTTTCTTTGGTCATTCCTAATTGACTGAATAAATCATGTCTTAGATTTTCTTATCACTATGAGTAAACCAGAATAAGAAGCAGGGTGTATTACCCATGTCACGAGACTCTGCTGTCCACGCGGTAAGGTATGATCAACTGGTTTACGACCTGTGAGGAGCTCCAGCAAAACAACGCCAAAACTATAAACATCACTCTTTGTGCTCAACGTCCCAGTCATTGCATACCTAAATAGCAGAACCAAAAGAATTTGAGACTCTAGTTTGCTCAGTTGGAAGTGATACAAGACATAAAAAAGTGTAAAGGTATGATAACATGATCAGAAAGGCTTGAATGTACACTAGTTAAGTATCAGTGTTCAAGATAAATGAAGCATCTAAAGGGGTTTACTCTGGAGCGTGATATCCAAAGGTTCCCAGCACACGGGTTGAGTGAAGGCGTGCAGCCATGTCAGGCGCTTGGTTGGACAGATCAAAATCAGCAATCTTGGCAACATCATCGTCAAACAGAAGTACATTGCTGGATTTGATGTCTCTGTGGATGACATGAGGGTTTGCCTTCTCATGCAAGTACTCAAGCCCTCTAGCTGCACCGACAGCAATTTTGACTCTCTGGTGCCACGACAAAACAGGTCCAGGTTGTGCTCCTTTTACACCTTTTCGACCTGCATCAATGAAATCAGCACGTCTCCTAAGTTTATCCTCCAGAATCTCATTAAATGGTGGGCACCTTCCTTCGATAATAGTTTCGCATGTCCAAGTCTAAGCGAAGCATTGTTTTAGATTAGTAATTACCGTGAAGAATGTCATGAAGAGACCCATTAGGAGCATATTCATAAGCAAGAACACGGAGTGGGCCATCAACGCAATAACCAAGAAGCGCAACAACATTGTCTTGACGCAATCTCGAAACCATTGAAACCTGTTGTTCTTTATGTAAGTAACAAAGCAAAAATTTCGACCAAATAACCCCAATAGCGTGATAATACCATTAACTATTAGAGCACAGGATATAGAGTCTAGGATATGTATTCAACCAGGATTAAACAATTTCTTCAGTAAAATATATTATGAGATGAAGGCCCAACATGACTGCAATGATATACTTTGTAGCATCTACCTGGGCAAGAAATTCTTGATCCGGTTGCTTACTGGAATCCAGCTTCTTAATGGCAACTGCCTTACCACTTTTCAGAACACCGTAAAACACTCTTCCATAAGAGCCCTCACCAATCAAAGACTTTGAACCGTAGTTATCGGTGATATCCTTGAGTTCATCTGCTGGAATAGCCGGTACAGCAATAGGTTGCATCTGAATGACTGGAGGGTTCTTGGGTGGATCTGCCAATTGACGGTGACCTCCATTGTAACCTTAACATGAGTTAAGACATTCATTAACTTAGCCGCTAAAGTATGGACACTAAAAAGAAAAATAAACATGGGTAAAGCATTTAAACACAAAGGGTAAACTAGACCACCTGCAGTGTTGTGCACCGGCTTTGGTCCGGTTTCAGCAACTCTACGAAAATCCTCACCACCACAGCAACCGAAGCAGCTCATTAAGCTTTTCTCTCACACGAGCTTACGATACTGTATAGATATATTATTCATATAGCAAAACGTCAACAAAAAGGTCTGTAAAAGTCTGTAATCGTGCTGCAGAACAAACCTCTACATACGAAATATATAAAGTAGCAATTTTTTCATACACCGAAACAGAATAGAGAATTTGCAGACACAGCCTCAAGGGTAAAGTTTCCAATTATAGGGTTTAAGCAGCAACAGAGAAAGAATTATCAAATATCAAACCGAAACAGAATTTCCACAAAAACAAAATTATGCATCATAAGAGCGAAATCCTTCTTCTTCGTCATCAAGTTTCATTATAACTTCATAATTCGATTAAAATCGATACACCAATAACCGAGACCTTTGGTGACCTAGACTATCTCAAGTCAACGATCGTTACCCGTAAAATGGATTCCAAACTGAAATAATTATGAATAAACTCCGAGAAAATCCATCTAAAACGACATGAAATCGAAGGCAAGCAAAACAAAAATTCCGATAAACAATAACAATCGATGTAAGGATATAAAAGGAAAGACCCAGAAGAGAATTTGATACCGAGTTGCTAAGAAATATAAGAAGAAAGCGTTTACCTCTTCCAAAAAAAATCAGAAAGAGAAGAGACAAGTTGAATCTTCGATGATGGAAGAAGCAGAAGAAGGTGTTTATAACTTCTTCGTAGGGTTTGGTTGGAGATTACACTTAAGAAGGCAGACTTTTCTTCCCGGCGGAATTTTACAGTTAATGATATATAAGCTGCGCGAAGGCGCACGATAGCTACTTGTACTCGTGTACTACGCCTGCAACTTGAATTATTATTATTCTACTTTTTCTTTTTTTTTTAGGAAGTCATAATTAAGTATCCCTTAATTAATTATCTAATTAGCCATTTGATTATAGTTATTATTTCCAGAAATACAAAATTGATGGATAACTTTTTAAGAAACAGAATAATGAATCCATTTGGTAGTTGGTCATTGGGTATTTATTTTGTTTTCTGTCTTTTATCTGTATGTTTGTCGTTTTGGTTAAATACTTAAATTTATATTTGAGTGAGAAAACCCAAAACAGACGACTGGTATTAACAATGATATAATAAAAAGACGACTGGTGTATATATTAATATAAAAATTAATGTGTATATAATATATGATTGAGAAGGAATAAAAAAAAAGGAGTGGATAGAGAAGTCAAGATGTAAAAGGAGTATACTTTGACCTTTAAAGGTGAACGAACGTGTTGTTTGTGAAGTTTGGTCGTCGGTCTACAAGTCAACAACCACCTTAATGCTTTCGCGTCTTTCTCACCTCCATTTCCACCATTTTATTTTGCTCTGTTCTTTATTTTTATTTTTCATAAGTAAATAACAAAATCCAAAAAATTCAGATCTTTGGATGAAAATGTTCTTCTTTTTGCAAGCGAATCGATATAGTCTCAGAGAATTTACATGGCTAAGAAGCTTGCACATCATACTTGTTGTTTCAACAAAGAACCATCTAAGCCTGAGTGAGGTTTTTCCATTGATTATTGTCGATTTAAGGTTAGATTACTTTTTTTTTAAACAACTTAACTCAATTTCAAACAAAACGAGACCAAATTGAGTCCTCTAATTCTTCGGGTCAGGTAATCGACTTTGTGGTTGAGCGCACATGGTATTAGAACTAACATGCAGTGTCATAAGGAGTTTCAGAGTCTCAAGAAGTCATCCAGATAAGATTGGAAAGCTGGCCAAGCAGAAGGATCCTCAATCATCTTCACCAACTCATAGCAATCCACCAAGAATTACACCTCAACGATATGGAGAGAGATAAGGCAGGTCATTGCCCCAAGAAGCGCTTCAAACTCCAAATGAAGGGCATAGAGGCTTCGTCTTATGCTTTGTGCTCCCATGTTCGCTGCATCTTGCTCAAAGGGAAAGCAATACCATCTCAATCCTATAAAGAGGCATGAGTCCTTCCATGAAGCATCCACCATACATCTATATTCTGTGAAAGCTGGATTGACCACTAATGGTCTGAAAATCGCCTCATCGTAGTGTTAGGAGGGAACATTTTCACCCCCTCTTATGCATGAATCTCTTTGTTGAGATAACTCCCAAGCATCCGCTTCCGATTCTGCCGCAATGACTAAATCGCAGATCCTTATCTTTATTTGAAAAAACCTTCTCATTTATTGTTTTCCATAGAAACCATAAAATCCAAGGATAACTTTTTGCCTCCATCGTCTTGGGGAGTCTCCCAATAAGATGGTTTATATTAGAAAAGATGAAGGGTCACGAAAACTGCGATCCTGCAGGTATTTTGGATAATGCCCAAGTCTGGAGAGCTAGAAGACATTCAAATAAAACATGATTGATGGTCTCTCCAACTGTACCGCATCCATCACAACGGTCATAGCAGTTAATTCCCCGTTGAACGAGATTCACTTTCACAGCTAGTTGTCCTGATAGAACCTACTAGATAAAATGTTTAATCTTCCGTGGAGCCTTAACTTTCCAAACTTAAGCTTGTAAATCATGTATATGTGGGCCAAAAGTTTCCGTTGATTGTTGTGCAATATTCCATTATGCCCAGTATCTTGATTTTACTGAATAAAACCATGTTTTAGTATAATGTCATCCAAGGTGATCATGCGTAGGTTGGCGTGGATGTGAATCCCTAGAATTAAATCCACATTGTATGGGTCGAACATCTGTTGAATAAGGGCATCCCTCCAAAGACGAGATCTAGAGTCAATAAGGTCTGCTACCATTAAATTCGAATATATATGAGACCCTACACCATGCGCTAATCTTGGGAATTTATCTGGAATCCATGGGTCATGCCAGATCCTGATGGTATCACCATTTTCTACACACTTAATCAGTCCTTTCATAATCTAAGCTCGTGCCGAAATAATACTTTGCCATCCATAAGAAGGCGAGTATAGTCTCCTGGCTCCAAAGGTGAAGAACCCACATAGTATCGTCCTCGAAGGACTCTAGCAAGTAAAGATTTAGGATGATCGAGTAACCTCCATAGTTGTTTAGCCAAAAGAGCCGAATTAAATTCCTCGATTACTCTGAATCTTAGACCACCTTCTGTTTTATCCTTGCATAATAGCTCACATTTGATCCAATAAATACCTCTTGTTGTGCCACCAAAAGTTAGCTATGCCTGCCAAATTTTTTGAAGTAATTGCCTTTGCAAGGCGATAACATGACATAACATAGGATGGAATAACTGTGAGTACTGATTTGATTAAGACCTCCTATCCCCCTTTAGATAGAAATTTGTCCAGTCAAGATTTTATTCTTGCATTTATTTTATCTCTAACAAAAACGAAAACCTTAGTTTTTAGACCCTCTAACCCTTTTTGGAGGCCAAGATACATGCCCATTCCTCCTAAGTTTTTGATTCCTAAATGGTCCTAAATTCCTTTTCTTGTGATAGGGTCCACTTCTTTTCCAAATTGTATATAAGACTTGGAATAGTTTATTTTTTGGCCTAATACCTTCTTGTATTCGTTAGAACATGTACAATAATAGATGATTCTGCCATATTAGCCTTGCAAAAGAAAAGATTTTCATCCAGAAATAACAGATGAGAGACTGCCGGACTCGTCCTTGCCACTGAGATCCCAGTCATCTGCTTTTGTGCTTTAGCATGCTTTAATTTTGTAATCAAAGCTTCCGTGCAAAGAATAAACATGTATGGTGATAGTAGGTCTTCTTGATATAAACCTCTCTTAGGTTTTATACAACCTCTTGGAATCCCGTTGATAAGGACAGAGTAACACACCGATGAGATGCAGTGCATAATCCCCCGTACCCAACGTTCGTGGAATCCTAACTTCAATAGTAATTTGTTCAAGAAACTCTATTCAATTCTATCATATGCCTTACTCATGTCTCTTTAATAGCCATAAAGGCCCCTTTCACTTTTTTGGTCGTTCTTAGAGCATGAAACATTACATGTGCCATCAGTATGTTATCCGAGATGAAGCGTCCTACAACAAAAGCTGATTGTGTGTCTGAAAGCAAATGAAGCAAAACCTTTTTTAACCTCAAGCAAACCACTTTAAAGAGGATTTTGTATATGACATTACAAAGGCTAATGGGCCAAAATTCCGCCATCGTAGTGGGTCGTGAAACTTTCAGTATTAAACATATATTTGTGAGATTTAAATCTTTTTTGAATAGACATGTCTCTATGAAATCGTTCACTAGCTTCACCATATCAGTTTTTATAAGGTTCCAGGACTGTTGAAAGAAAAGAGCCGTCATACCATCCGGACCTGGGACTTTCCCTAGATCCATTAGGAATAAACTTTTTTAACTTCCTCTTCCATCGCCTTTATTAGCAATTGTTTGTTTGTTTCTTCAGAGACAATGGGTTCTATACCATCCAGAGAAGAGTCGTAATCTGTAATGCCATTCGAGGTAAATAAACTGTTAAAGTACTTTACTGCCTCTTTTTCAATATTCGCCTCATGATCCAACCATAGACCTTGCTCGTGAAAAAGACTTATGACCATGTATTTGGCTATCCGTTGTTTTGTTTGCGCATGGAAAAACTTTGTGTTTTTATCTCATTCATGAAGCCATTTATTATGGTTTTTTTGCTTCCAGTATGTTTCTTCTTCTTTGTACGCTATACACAGATCATGGAAAACTTGTTGGATTTCCGATGTGGGGCATGAGTCTGAGTATTTCATTTCTTCTAGCTTGTTCTTTAATTTATCAATCTTTTCTTTTCATGGAAGCACTTGAACTTTTCTCCATTTTGAAATATCTTTTCTGTAGTTGGATATTTTATGGGAAATTCGGTTTTCTCTTAAATTCGCATACCTAGCCCAACCTATTTGAATACTCTTGTCAAAACCTGGCTTACCAATCCAACAATTGTCATAGCTAAACCCATGTCTTCGTTTTATTTCATTATTTTTTAGTTCTACCAGGATTGGTCTATGATCTGACTCAATCATCTTCAGATATTCGATTGTTGTATTGGGGAATAGAGAGTGCCATTCTTCGTTACCAAAGGCTTTGTTGAGTTTGCATCGTATAATATCGTTTTGTTTAACTCCCCTCCAAAACCATGTGTTACCAATACGTGGGAACTCAATAAAGCCACAGTTATGTAGCATAGTATTGAATGGGACAAAAAAGCTTAAACTTCTTATTCTCCATCCTTGTTTCTCATGATATCCTGAGATCTCATTAAAGTCACCAATTATAAACCATGGTTCAAGCCGATAATTCTACTCCGAGTTAAACATTCTCATACTTGTTCGCGAAGGGGATAAACCGGTTCTCCATATATAAAAGGGATGAAGGTTTTTTTACCTTGTAGATCTATGGAGATGTCAATAATGTTTTTATCCTTGTAATTTAGAACAATATTAAAATGGTTGTGAAATAATAGTGATAGCCCACCGCTAGCTCCAACGGGTTCAACCGTAATCATGTTGTTAAAACGGAGTTCTTCTAATAAATTCTCCATATAATCGTTACATTTTTTGGTTTCTATTAAAAATAAAAAAACAACTTTAACTTGTTTAAAGATATCCTTCAAATAGTTATAAGAAATTGGGCTTCCAATGCCCTGACAATTCCAAGAAATTATTTTAAACATGAAACTAGCAAAAACAGATTAAGTAGTCGATGTCGTAGGACAAGATGTTTTCCTGTTTAGAGTCCAACAACTCATCAATAGATGGAGTTAACACTTGTTGTAAAGAGTTTACCTCATCATTTTCTTGGGCCGCGTTAATTCTTCTAGATTTCTTGGATGAAGTGTGAGCCTCTGATGTATCCATCTTCTGCTCTGGCTGTTGTGCAGTCTGAATTCTCTCTGGTTCGTCTTCTTCAGGATCTGATCTTTTTATTTTTCGTGATCCTGATACATGTCTTTTTTTAGCATGTTGTGTTTTGTTACTCAATGAAGTAGGCTTCTCCGTTATTCCACCTATCTTTGGTACATATATACTTCAGCTCTGCCATGTTGGTTTTAAAGTTTGATCCATATTGATCAAATAGTCGAGTTATGGTACTTCTTTCTCCACGCCCATCTTATTATGACTTTTCATTGTTAACCAAAGCATCTTTGAAGCTTTGATTTCGATCAGAATGTCACTCTTGTGTGTCATATCTTTCAGTCTCCCTTTCTCTATTTTCTTGAACCATGAGTCTCTTGCATCGTGCCCAAGAGATAGAATTATGAGTGAATATGTTAGATATTCATGAAAAAAACTAATGTATAGAATAACTATGATAATCGGATATTAATAAACTAACAATGGTGCACCAAAGTAATTGACCAAATTACCCTTACGACCATTCGATTTTGTGAATAGATAGATAATAGCATAAGCATTAATTGTTTGCTGTATGAAAAACAAAAGTCAGCTTGGATGATGTCATAAATGGCGTTGAGGGGATTTAAGCTATCAATTTCATTACCACACAACAAGAAAGGTGGAGATTCATTATTTTTTTCTTTAGCATCCCCATTCCTTTGTTATTTATACGATCTGGGATTTGTTTCTCGTAGATACCAGTCAAACTTATTGGTATCTCATATATGGCACACTAACTCATAAGTTTTCCGTTACCAAATTTATTATCCACTAAGTCATATAATATCTATTAAACATATGACTATGAGTATGTTATGCGTTACCAAATATGTTACAAGGTAAAACATATATTCCCTCGTAACAATGTACAACATATTGTGAGACCTGGTCCATTAGGCCCGATACATAAATAAAACCCTTCACATTTGTATATATGCACACCTATAAAGCCACAGAAGATCCGCAGGAAACCCTAAAAAAAAATCCCTAAACCTAGTTGTCATGTTTAGATAAACGGAGATGTTATACGATTCGAAATCAGCTGAAATCTGGTGAGCATATTCTTCACCCTTAGATCAACCTTTAGCCTAAAATGGTTTATCAATCGAAGTTTTGGTTTGAAATTAATGATCATTTGTTTTGGAAGATTTGTTTTTATCGATTTTTCAGATGGGAAACTTCAAAAGCGCTTTCCCAAAAAACTATAAGGAGCCCGAAATAGATAAACTTGTTGTTGGAAAGCATCAAGAGTCTATTTTCTAGATCTGGTGTCCGATCTGATTTTGAAGTTAAAACGAATCGGCGAATCAACTTATATTCCGACGCGATGTTTCTTATATGTTTTTCAACCTAGGGTAAGGTGAGGTTTGTGATATGTGGAGATGCAATTTCGTCTTTCTAGTTTATGCTTCTGAAGTTCATTAGTTTAGAGTTAAACATATCATTGGTGCTTGTTAGAATGTTAGAATAATTATATTATATATATTTATATATTTTATGAGTGTTGATTGATAATAGTTAAGGTTGTGATGAAATATATATTGACTATTTGACATCTTTACAAGATGTATATTGAGTGTGTAAATAGTAAGGAATAAACAAAGAAATATATTAAAATATGTGAAAGAAAAGAGTGTATGGAAAGATCGAAACTACTGTACGTTGTCTTCCATATGAAAGAGTCTCGAGAAGGATCGAAGCTACTGGTCGCTGTCCTCCTTAAGAAAGAGACTGTTGGACTAGAGGTTACCAATGAGTTTGCTACATCCCACAAACTACTAACGAGTTAGAGATGCTCAAGCTACTGGCCATGGTCTTCCAACGAATAGGGGTTATAGAGCCATCAAAGAGAAGATGATTGAACCAAATATTGTGTGTGAATAGACTTGCTACGGGCAAGTAGAAGTCATTGGATGTTATAGCTTATCATAAAAAGACAAAGTATATGTGTGTTGTTTGATTATATGCTTTTGAATAAACGATGTCTGAGTCAGGATGATGTTATTATGTTTCAGTGGGCATAGATGATCTCCTCACTGAGTAATTCATTACTCACCCTCATTTTTCTCCGTTTTCCAGGATTTTTAAACAAGGTTTTTGGTGTCGATGGATTTCTCAAGAAATTGTTTTTGGCAAGACCAAGGAATAACACGTTGTCTTTCAGGATCGGGAGCGGGGTGTTACACATATGTTAAAATTGTGGGTAAAATCCCGTGGTAACGAAATAGATAGGTGTTAATCTATAGTTTAACTGTTATAGTTTAGGAAATTCGATAATGATTTGTTTATATTGTGACATATAAATTAAGGTGGACGATAAGGGAAGGAAATTTCATGTTCGTTGGAAGAGGCTTCATGGATAAGGAAGACATGAAGATCATTAATAAGGGCTCTTATGGTTGTCATCTTCTGCTATACATTGATATGGGAGGGTTTCTTCAAACATGACGTCTGATAGGAAAAATACAAGCAAGTGGGGAGATAGAGGGAGATATAAAACTTATATGATATAAATGACAATAGCAGATCATTACCTGTTAAAATGACAGATGGTTCTAAAATTATTAGGTGATAGACAATGATGGGAAGAAAATAAATTTAAAAAGCAAGAAACCAATAGTTTAGAGGATAATTAGTACATTATCTGGAAATTCAAGCATAAGGTATACAACTACAAATAGAAAACATAAACGTTAATGAATTTATACCATTATCATTGAATATAATACATATGAGACGAACCTAAAGTACATTAAAACGTTTATCTGGTAAGTAAGACGGGGCCGTACATCTGACAATGACATAATCAAGACTTCGCATGAGATGTGTGAGAAATCTATGGCGGAAATAATCAGAGAAAGTGGTGGAAACCTATGGCAGAAACTATAGTTGGTACATGAGAGTTTACCAGAAACTGGGATGTCTTACCAGGTAAGAGTACATGTGTGTTAGGACGATGACCTGAACTAATAAAAATCAATTGGAGAGCAAAATTAGAAATTTACATTGGTAAAAGTAAAATCCAGACTCATTCGATACATCGACTAACCTGGTATGAGGGAATGGGTACGTACCAGGGATATACTTGGTATGAGTAAAATGCGGAGTTACCAGGAATGTGCGGACTTACCAGGAATATAGTTATTTACATATCGGAGACAAGGGTAAACAATGGGAGTATGGCCTCAGACGAAAAAGTAGAATGAAACATAGGAAACATACATTGTAATATCCGGTACAATATCAGTTAGCAGGTAAGGGAAGGCGATGGAAGTTGTTGGTAAATGGAATTGTAGTAACTTACCTTGTAATAAGATCTTTGCCAATAAGCTGTCACCTAAACATGAAACAAATTAAAGCGATAGGATCGATGAGATATTTGGAATGGGTTATAGTTACTTACCTGGTAACAAGCTCTTCACCAACAATCAGTCGCCTGAATGAGGAGGATGAATCCCGTTAGAGATTTTGAAATTCCGGTAACACCAAACCCTAAGAGGCAGAAAAAATTAAGAATTACCGGTAACACAAGAGATTCAGAGGTAAAAAAACTTGTATCCAGACTGAAATATAAAAAATGAAACAATGTGAAGACTGGATTCACGAGGTCGTTAACGGAAACGAAGGGGACAAGAGACAAATTAAAACCATCAAATTGTAGTATTGAAGATCAAACTCACCTAGATATTTTGTTGTACCTGGAGAATCGCGCAAACTGAGAAGTAGATTTGGAAGTGAGAGTAGAAAAGATGATAAACACTTGGAAAATGGGCAATGAAAAGTTTCCCAGAAAGAAAATGAATTGGAGTCCAACCAGTGGAGATTAATCGTCTCCATTTCCTCCTTTCGATTGGTGCGAGAATTTGAAAATCGAAAAGAAAAAAAAATTCGTTGTTACCTAAGACACATTAAGTATGCTTATGATAGACATACTGAGTAACATATTTGTTGTTTAGGAAGGTCTAGAAGAATATGGGTGATTTAATCTTTTTTTATGAACTGATGGCTACTATTGGTAGACAAAACCTTCACCTAATTTCAGTAAATTCCTTTACTATCTACTCAAATTTCTCTAGATTTATTTAGAGGAATTTTCAAACATTGTATTGTAAAATTATTTAGGGGAATTTACAATCACAAAAAGGTTGTATATAATATCAATCTTGCAATCACTCTTATGTTTTTTTTTTTAGTAATTAGAAAACTCGGAGTATTTAGGGTGTGAATGGTACGCATAAATAATATAGATTTTATGCAGTTTGAGCTATTTGTATTTAGTAGCACAATTCATATACTAAAATTGTAGTCCAAAAAAATAAAAAATAAATATAGTGATGTGCATGCAGATCAGAAAAAAGAAAAAAAATAGGCATGTATCTATTTGATGTTTTACACCCGATCTATATATATATATATATATAACTTAATTTGAATATATAATGTCCAACTTCATTCATTCATATCATTATTTTCATAATACAATTCAAAGAAAAAATGTATGGTATTTTAACATCTATAATGTTAAAAATATATTTTTTTAGTAGCTAAATATATCAATTAAAATATTTCAACTAGTTCCTATGAAAATATTTATCACATGTCATAATTCGATAATGGTTCTCCTGTAAAATAATATAAAATTAACACAAAATTTTTTGGCCAGTATAGAAGTAATCTAATGTGTAGCTTTCATAGAATCAAAGTTACTTTTTGGTTTTATTATAACTTTTATGATCAATTGGTTCAAGTTAGTTTCTCTTCTTATTTATTAAAAAATTGTGATTATTAGGAATTTTGTTTGCCAACAAACATAAATCAAAAAACTAATATCATTTATGTGGTTTATTTGTATGATCTGCATGATCCACATGATTTGCATATATTCTGCATGATCTGTGTGATCTGTATTTTTTTTTTGCATTCACCATTCGAAACCTTAATCAGATATAAGATTACAATACATTCTAAGTGTGTCCCTCCTATGAAGTTACTCGGATAAATCCTTTCTCCATTGTATCTCATATCAATTTTGGGTTTGAATGGTGTAAAGGAGGAATACATAAGAATTGCTTGTAGGATTCATCTGCATATTTTTTTAACTTATTAGAAATATAAAACTAAAAAGTGAAAAAGAGTTGATGGTAAACATGCAGTTCATGTCCTTGTGTAAATTAAAGACCATAAACTAGGAAGAAATATTCATTATTGTTCTGCATTTACTTTTTTTTTTTAATTTCAAAAATAGGATATTAATATTGTATTTGCTTCCATTTTCATTTATTTCAAACTTTCTATCACATTTGTCGTCAAAATATGCAAATTTTAACATGCTTAATTATTTTCTAATATTTAAAATTAGATTATAAATGTATTGTTTGTTTCTTTTCCCAATTATTACTAGAATAAAATTTGTTTTATGTGATGACAAACATAAAAATCCTTTAGAATGATTTATTTAGCAAACATTAAATAAAATATTACATATTTATTATTGGAAAATCAAAAGACTCTACTTTTAATGTATGTTTTGCATGATCTATGTGATTTTTATATGTTCTGCATCATCTGCATTTATCTATTGTTCACACTTAGTCTGTTGCATGTCGAAACATTCTACTTGTCTAAGACGGCACGACTAAGCCCAAAAAGCTAGCCTGCTAAGCTATTAACTGGGTTTGTGTTTATGTGGTTTGCAAGCCATTGGCCCATATTGAGCCCAATAACTTAATCTAGCCTCTTTGTTGGTTGGTAATGGATGGTAAATGGTAATCATCAATATTAATAATATCGCACAACATACTATACAAATTGTGAGAAGATTTTTTTTGTTTGGATATGAAATAAAAATTCGCAGTGTGGCTTAACTGTACAGTTTTGCCTTTTGAGAAGGGACAAGACCAGATTAAAAACCATCGACATCGGTCTAATTTGACAACCTAGCCGACACTCCCGAAAAGCAAATTAAAAAAAAAAATTCGATATTGTCTTTTTACCGGTGGCCAGTGGACCCTTCAATAAAGAGTAAAGAGACAGCCTGTGTGTGATGTGTATCATCTCAATTTCAATCCCAACCGCCCCTTCCGGTCTCCCGGTAATTACGTTCCCCGTTCTCATTCACCGACACTAGCTCTTCATTAATTAACATCTTCCTCATTTACGATATTAATTACATGATTAAACTCATTAAGTTTAGGTTTATTCACACTCAAAAATATCTACTACAGTAGCTCAAGATGATATTTTTAGCATTAATTTGATTATTCATTACTATTATTCTAATCGTGATTCGCGATAGTCATTAGATGCTGTCTAGTTGTACTCACACGCGGTGGTCCAGTTAAGCAGATCCAACGGTTGAAATTATCTTACAATTATAGATCTAATCTGAGCCGTTAGGTTTCTAGATCTCATTTTATGAATCACATGAAGAATGAATCTGGCCGAAATTACGATCTTACACCTACTTGGTGAGCTCTCGTATATATAAAGCTTCTACGCTCCTTCTTCATCTTCGTACTCTCTCATTTCTTCACTAGTCTCCATTACTAAGATCTCACTCCCTTCTTAGGTATGTAATCATTCTTCGATTCATACTTTCTTATGATTCTGCATTTCTCTAGAATTTGAACAAAGTGTCGATTGTTGTTGGAACTGATTGATTATTCGTTTTGAATTACTGTCTGGTTCAGTTGTGGATTTTCTAGATCTGGTTATTGAATCTGGATTCGAATTTGAATTAATTGAAGTTTCTTAATGTGTTTATCATACTCTTCTCATTGACCTTGTTGAATTCTGTGTTAGGTTTCTGTTGAATCCGACGCAAAATGGAATCTTTTTTGTTCACCTCCGAATCTGTCAACGAGGGACATCCCGACAAACTTTGCGATCAGATCTCCGACGCTATCCTCGATGCTTGCCTTGAACAAGACCCCGAGAGCAAAGTTGCTTGCGAGACCTGTACCAAGACTAACATGGTCATGGTTTTTGGTGAAATCACCACCAAAGCTGATGTCGATTACGAGAAGATTGTCCGTAAAACGTGCCGTGAAATCGGATTCATCTCTGATGATGTTGGCCTAGACGCTGACAATTGTAAGGTTCTTGTTAACATTGAGCAACAGAGCCCTGACATTGCACAAGGTGTTCATGGTCATCTCACGAAGAAACCAGAGGAGATCGGAGCTGGTGACCAAGGTCACATGTTTGGCTATGCTACTGATGAGACTCCGGAGCTCATGCCGCTTACTCACGTCCTCGCCACTAAGCTTGGAGCTAAGCTCACTGAAGTTCGCAAGAATGGAACTTGCCCGTGGTTGAGGCCAGACGGTAAGACTCAAGTCACTGTTGAGTACTTCAACGAAAACGGTGCTATGGTCCCTGTACGTGTCCACACTGTTCTCATCTCAACACAGCACGATGAGACTGTGACCAACGATGAGATCGCAGCTGATCTTAAGGAGCATGTGATCAAGCCAGTGATCCCAGAGAAGTACCTTGACGAGAAAACCATCTTCCATCTCAACCCATCTGGTCGTTTTGTGATCGGAGGTCCTCATGGAGATGCAGGACTTACAGGCCGTAAGATCATCATCGACACTTACGGTGGATGGGGTGCACATGGAGGTGGTGCTTTCTCCGGAAAGGACCCAACCAAGGTCGACAGGAGTGGTGCATACATTGTTAGGCAAGCAGCTAAGAGCATTGTAGCCAGTGGGCTAGCGAGGCGGTGCATTGTTCAAGTCTCCTACGCCATTGGTGTTCCTGAGCCATTGTCTGTTTTCGTGGACACTTATGCAACTGGAAAGATACCAGACAAGGAGATTCTGGAGATTGTGAAGGAGAGTTTTGATTTCAGACCAGGAATGATATCGATTAACTTGGATTTGAAGAGAGGAGGTAATGGTAGGTTCTTGAAGACTGCGGCTTATGGCCACTTTGGAAGGGACGATGCTGATTTCACCTGGGAGGTTGTTAAGTCGCTCAAGTCTAACAAGGTCCAAACTTAAAGAAACCTGAGCCAATCTAAGGTTTAGCCTCTGTTACATTTCTGTCCAGATTTGGTCCTCTTCTCCGTATTTTAGGCTCCTCCTGGATTTTTAATTATAACTCTGAGATGGGTTTATTCTTTTTTATTTCATATTTGAAGAAAGAAAGCTAAGCAAAAAGGAAATTTATATAATTATTATTCATTTTGTATCGTTGTGGTTGTAAGTTAAATTCATCATTTGTATTTCTTGCTTCTTTTGAGAAGCAAATTATATGAAGAAGAATATTCGACATCATTAGCCTTCGTTTGCATTGCCAATGTCAAAGATTTTGGCTTTTGAGTTGAAGAATCAGACAACATTCTTTGACGAGTCTAAATAAGAGTCAGAATGCAAATTGAGAAATAAAAGACAGATCAGAAATCTTATGTGACTTTGAGTAATAACATGATGAGATTAGAGTGAGCTAGTGATCCCATGAACACAGATATCAGCCTCAACGAGACAAACATCTTTGACTAACAAACCACTATTTGGCTGCGTCAAGTAAACCATCGACACATATTTCACCCATCCGTTCTCTGAGCTTGATCGACTGAACCATTTAGTAACTGTGACCAGACACAAGTTACAGATCAAAAACTGAACGGTTTCACATTCACATAACAAGTACCAGGAAATGAGTTTGTGGGCGCTTGCTTACCTTGACCAGCAATGTGTCTGCCTTGTAACTGATCAAATATACGAATTGTAAACTCTGCAAATATCTTTGTACCGACTGAAATTGTTTTAGGATCTACGAGGGTCAGATAGATAGAAAGATGAGTTCCTGTTCCTTGCTTTGTTCCCTTTGGATACATCCTTATCTTCCTGCATCAGAACTCTTTATTAGCATAAAACTACGGTTCAAGGATTGTTGCTAAATATGTTTGTTACCATTTTCTATCTCCAGCGAAGAAAGCATTTGAGTCATAGCTTTCTTGGTCTAACTTGGAGAAATTTTCAATTTTCCAAACGTGCTTAGAGCTAGTAGCATCTTTAATCATTGATAAACATTCTCCTCTGCCACTTCTTCTCTCCTTAGAAACAAACACATCGGCTCCAAACATGCATGTGTCTTCCACAAGATAACCGTTTAAAGGATAAGAGAAGGTATTGGTAGGGATGAATTTATTGAATCCCCATTCACGCTTGACCGCATGAAACCGTCTCTCGTTGCCTGCAACACGAAATGCACATAAGGGTGAGACCAGGATTAGAGAAGAATACTATTTGAAGAAGTTGCAAAATCAACCTTGTAGAATCAGATAATTATCTTTGTTTTGATCCAACAAGTACAAACGGAAAACAGCATAAACCTCCCATCCTGGACCTAATGAAGTAGAGTCAGCCAGAGCCAAGTAAATAGAAACATGGTCTTTCGTATCCTTGCTCTTGTTTCCATTTGGGTACAGAACTAGTTTCCTGCAACAAAAACCACAGATTTCTGTCAGACATGTTAAATGGAATGCACAGTAGTTTACTAAACTAAGACTATATGATTGGAAACCAGAAAATAGAAACAAAAATGGTCCCAGATTTCACATGTAAAACGTCCCACTATGAGAAAAAGGAGGATATAAACAATGTAGAATTGGATCCCATCATGTGTTATGATGAAGAATCCTCAAGCAAAAACAGTTTAAAGAAAGAAAAACAATAAAGTAAAGTAATAATGATGACATACCATTTGTAGCCTCCAGCTTCAAAGCTATCTGTTTCATATCTCTCAATAGCATGCTTTGCAAGGAGTGAGAAAGATTCTATCTTGATCATGTAATGCGTTGGTGGAGCATCAGATATAGATGTTATAATTTCTGCAAACAATTATCACAAAAGTGATCTTTAAGAACAGGACAACAACAAAAAAGTAAAATATAGAAGTATCTAGAGGATCATATGCACATATACATACATTACTCATTGTTACTAAGTCTGTATGTTTGATCAAATTGAGATATGTAAGTGAAAAACATAGAAGGGTATAGAGATGATACCATCATGATCACCGAAACTAGCCATGAGAAGATATGCAGAAACCAGAAAGGAAACTAGTGAATGTGTAGATAAGCATCACCATATGAACTTTCCTTTTATAGGTGAAAGAAACAGACTGTGTTAGGAATTAAGATCAAACCTTTATACTTTGCTTGAAAGGATTTTTACCTTTTCCATGCATTTAAGAGGTTGCAGAACCAAAAAGCAAGAATATAGATGAGCTTAGCAAGCATATACTGCAACTCCCAAACAAGGGGATTCCAAAACATGTACAGAGAAGGAAGAAAACAAAGAATCAATTCTTTTAATTTTATTCTTTAAATCAGATATGAAAAATTCTGTGCATGCATAAATGGGGAGAAACAATACTCTAGAGAAGTATTAAACAAACAATCAACCCATATGTTGTAAAAGTCACTTCTTATCCGGTTTAATTCTTAAATTACAGTTATTTTTAATCAAACCGGTCGGTCAACAAATTTCACTTATGCCACGTGGCGTTTATTACGAAGGTCTCGACCACTGTGGTCGGTTGAGTATTGGATTAGGACGAACTCTGGTCTGCTTTCCCTTTAGGCTTTAGTTTTTGATCAAAGGAAGTGACGAAATTGTTGAGTGTGATTAGTTTTAGTTTACGAGGGAGAAGACGAAGAGCTATGGCTACGGAGACGCCGACGCCGACGCAAGCTTACAGCGAGCAATGGTATTGGGACGAACGTTACACGAACGAATCTGAACCATTCGATTGGTACCAGAAGTATTCTTCTTTGGCCCCTCTTATCAATCTATACGTCCCTCACCGTAATCAGCGAGTCCTTGTAATTGGCTGTGGAAACTCAGGTATCGAAAAGTAAAAATACACTCTTTGCATTTCAGTTTTCTGGATCCGTCAGATTTTGATTTTCCGTTGCAGCATTCAGTGAAGGAATGGTGGATGATGGGTATGAAGACGTTGTCAATATCGATATTTCTTCTGTGGTGATCGATACCATGAATAAGAAATACTCTGATCGCCCTCAGCTCAAATGTAATTCTCTTTTTGTGTTTTGGATTTCTTCTGATGATTTTTATGTTGCAATTTGGGGAAGAAACATATGTAATAGAAACAGAGGAATTGTTGTGTTTGCCTATATCGCTTAATTACTAGATTTAGCTTGAAATTTTGTATTGTCGATCATGTGAAAACAGATTTGAAGATGGATGTGCGTGATATGAAGGCATTTGAATCTGCTTCTTTCGATGCTGTAATCGACAAAGGTATTGTTAGTACATGTTTGATCATGTTATTAGCCTAAATGCATTCTGTTCAAGCAATAACGTTTTGGACCTTTTGTGTGTATGTGTTTGTTTTCAGGAACCTTAGACTCCATTTTGGTGAGTGAGGTTCTCTCATTACTTATTTTATATCTCTAGATTCAGATTCTCACAGAAACTCTTATCCTTTTTTCGTGTGTAGTGTGGGAGCAATTCGAGACAATACTCAACACAAATGCTTGAGGAAGTTTGGAGGTACTGTATCCTCAATCTATGGCAGAAATGTTGAATGGTTTCTGCTTTTCGTTTTCTTTCTTGATCCTTTCACCTATAATGAAGCAGTTGATGAAAACTATAGGGTCCTCAAGGATAAAGGAGTCTATATTCTGGTAAGATCTTCTAATCGGGTTTATCATTGTGTTCCTGTTGGTTTAATACTGTACATGTTGAATTTAATTTGGTGCTTTGCAGATATCGTATGGAGCTCCGAATTACCGTCTTCGGTTGTTTAAAGAGTCATGTTCTTGGGCAACAAAACTCCATGTTATAGGTTAGCTCTCTGTTAGAATAAGACTTGCTGTTTGACTAATAGCCCTTCTTAATATTTGTGGACATATGTTCCTTGTTCTCTGTTAGAATAAGAGTTGCTGTTCTTTTTTTCTTTGCAGATAAGAGTTTAACCGATCAAGTATTAGAAACCCCAAATTGGGAACTGACAAAACCTCTTCCTCTAGATGCTGAGAGAAGTCCAGTGGAATCTGCGATTGGCAAAACCCCGGATGTCCATTACATCTACGTCTGTACTAAGGTTTGTAGTTTGATGTTCCTTTCAATTGGTTCTGTAGCATTTCAGCTAATATGATGCTTTTCTGTTTCTGAATAACCAAACTCTTCCACATTGATCACGCAATATCTATTCTCCAAACTCGGTCTGAGTTTCATGAAAATTACTTCAGGATGAGTCATTGAAGATGGAGGCAGACGCAGCCTAAACTCATAGGAATCTTTGTATGCCATTTGCTCTCAACATGCAAGTCCTACGAGGTCTGATTTTTGTCTTTTGTTGTATTTATCTACAAAAGTGAGACGTTCACGTCTTGGATTCATGGTTACTCCATAGAGGCACAAAGCTATAATTTTATTAGCAATGAGAAACTGTTGGTCTTAACACATTATCATCGATTGCAATCTCTTACTTAATAGATCACATATATAAAACAACAAATACAACAGGCCAATTGCAACATGTTATATGCATTCTTATACACAATAATTTCAATCTAAACAGAAAACACTCCAAGAACGTAATTCCATCAAGCTGGGACTTGTGGTCATGTTTGTGAACGATCAAGTCAAATAAAGCACTCATTGTCTTTTTTTTCTAGAATCTAAATTCCTTTAGCCATTATTGCAGAATTCAGATTGCTGGACTAGCTTCATAGGTTTGACTCATGTGCGATATATGCTTTTGACAAAAATTTCAACCATTAAAAGTTCCATAAACCCTTGACAAAAATTTCAACCATTAAAAGTTCCATAAACCCTTGACAAAAATTTCGGCAATTGCTTTCAGCTCTCAGATAGAGACATAGAGCCATAGAGAAAGAGAGATTACAGCGAGAGAAAAGGAAGTAGAAAACAACAATGACGAGACTCTTCTTCTTATCCATCCTCTGCACTGTAACAACTCTTAACATTTCAACCATTGAAAACCTTAGGAGCAACATCATGACGAACATTATGCGGCAACATTCCGATAAACTATCCATTCGGCATCGACGACGGTTGTGGATCTCCTCAGTTCACAGGAATGTTCAATTGCTCCTCCACCGATCTATTTTTCCTCACTCCTTCCGGAAGCTACAAGGTCCAGAGAATTGATTACCAGAAGAACACGATGGTTGTCTTCGATCCAGCTATGTCGACTTGCTCGATCCTCCAGCCTCACCACGATTTCAAAATGGCTGATATCCAGAATGCTCTTATAGACCATCGTACGAACCGTTTTCGCACTCCTCAATTGTTCCTCCGACTCTCCGGTGCATAATCGTTACCGGAATCTATGCTTCAATCTCGCGAGCCACTCCTGCGACGAGCTTTATAGTTCCTGCACTTCTTTTCGTATCTTCAATACTACCTCCCTCTCTGGTATGAAATCAATATTTGAATGATTTGAGTTCAAATACATTGCTGTTTCACTGGCTACGATACACTGCGGGCGATGAGTTTAAACATTTTGGATTGCTCACATTACACGACGGTGATTGACAGTGGAAAATGAGAGACGTGGCACCTTTGGATTGGTCATACGGCATTGAATTTTTCTATTCCGTACCGGAGATTGGCTGTGACCGTTGCCAGAAGTCAGGTGGCACGTGTGGTTTCGACGCCGAGACGGAAATCTTTCTTTGCCAATGTTCCACTTCCAACAACAACCCTACCCGAGAATGTGGTAATTACCATATCAATCCTTCTGCTTTTTAATTGATTCCAAACATAATGAGAAACTTTTGATCCTTGTCAATTTAGTTCTAATATAGCAACACTGACATAGATTTTGTAATTTTCTTTGTTGTTTTAATTATATTGTTTTGTTTGATTGATATATGTAAAATTTAAAACACTAAAAGTACATATGTTTTTTATATTTTTACAGGTGGAGGAGGTATGACTGATGGAGGAGGCTGCAAATCTTTGAACCCAAATAATACAATTGTTTTATTGGCTATGTTCATGTTTTTGAGTTATGCTGTTTTGTAATGTATTTATATGTTTATTTATACAAAAGAATTAAATCTATTGATCTATGAATTATGTTTTGGATTGAATTCATCTTTTGCTTAAATTTATATCATTTTCGTGATTTAGTAGTATCATTGTCTACATTATGTAAGAACTTAGCTATTGAGCCGGTCAATTGTAGTTCAATGTTGAAAAAAGTAGAAATTGTATACTAATGATTTAGAAACCACCAATAAAATTAGAATGTATCAGCTTCAGACATCATCATATTAAAGACTAACAAATTTAAATATCACACTTACTACGCTTTTCAATTTATTGTTTAAGTAGGATTATACGGACATTATAGTGTGATTTGATTGTTTTTTATGTGTTTATTTAGGTTGTTAGATTTGTGTTGATATTTTGAATATTGTTTTTGAGATGTTGTTTTAGAAGTCCAAAACCAAACCTAAATCAACCTGAATTAGAGGAACCGAACCCGACAAACTAAATGGGTTCCAAATCTATATACCTAAAAAACCAAACAAAACTAGAATTGGAACCAAATTAAAAAGTTTTTCTATTAAATACTTTTTTTTTTGAATTTTTATATTAAAATATCTGAACCTGAACTTGATCTAATAACGAACTGAACTTGATCTAATAACGAACTGAACTTTGTCGGAAAAATAAAAAAATTCAAAGAATTCTCAAATCAAAGGAACCAAAAAACTGAATTAGAGGAACGAACTCGACAAAATACCAGAATGGATCCTATATGTGTACTCGAAAAACTAAATCTAAATCTGAACCGCAATCGAATCAGTGACCGAATTTGTACATGATATATTTTTGTTAAATTTAATTTTTTAGAAAATTTTCTATTAAATCTTTATTAATTTTAAATGTTTATATAAGAACTAAACTTACTTTAAACCTATTTTTAAAGAAAGTTGTGAACTATATTAATTTTTGTGCTAAGACAGCCAAAATGAAAGTTTTTTTGATTTAATATGTAAGATTTATTATTTTGACCTCTAGGGTAGAGAGATCAAAGTCATTTATTACAGTTTAATTAATAGAAATCCACTTTCTTTCGTTCTGTAGGTGGTGCCGTTAATCTCCCTTGAATCCATAAATTAACTGCACTTACTGTTATTTCGAAATATTAAAGTTACACCCAGTCAAAACTACACCAATTAAGACCTACGACATATCAATAGTTTCATGTTAAATTAGCAATTTTTTGTAAGTAATTTGTTTAATTGAAATTTTTCCTAATAAGAATCAGAGAGAAGGAACTACAAGTATCCTACAAGTATTATAGCTATAAAACATGTGAATTTCCATCCGATAAAAAAAAAAGCATGTGAACTTCCAAAAAAAAACATGGAAATTTAAGTTTAGTATGAAATGCTGGAAAATTAATGTACCATATTATTGATATATGAACGAATAAACTATTCTTCGTTTCTTTTGTTTTGGTATGAATTTTTGTGCCACTAGTTCATTGTTACCAAAATTTGAAAATCGATGTTGATGATTTCAGTTTAATCTCGAGTAACTCAGCTTGCGGAATTAAAAACGAGTTCAAGAAGATTAAGAAAGAAGAGAGAATGAATCGCGGGATTGAAAAACGGTAAGGATACGAGAAACTTATAGAGTTCCCCAATAATCTGGGTACATCTCTCTTCGGTTTTTACACCAGAATTCACTACCTTTTTGTGTTACAATGTGCAGCAATGGAGGATTCTCCTCTCTGTTACAACAATGGCGGAACAACAAAGAAGAAGGAGGAAGAAGAGTTAAATAACAGCTTTTGCTGTTGAGTTTGTTAAGAAACAAACTCGGCCCAAAACAAGATGGGCCACGCGTGAAGATGAAGTCCAAGACACCAGATCAGGTCCGGCTCGGCATCAACATAACTCGGTTTCTTCTCCTCTTTTCATGGGCCACGCACAACTTCGGTCCAGCCTATGAGACAAATCAAGTGAAGAGTGACAAACATTTACAATCGAGATAATGAAAGGGTGAGCTTATTCATATTATCTTAGAAGTAAAAATGTTCATCATAGCTTGTCAAAAAAAAAAAGGGTTCGTCATAATAAAATTTAAAGTTTCTAATTTGAATATCCACTCCCCCCCCAATTCAAATCTGAGCTTAGAAGACTACAACAACTTTCGAAACTTCAGAAGCTTTGTAAAAATTCATATGTAAGCTTCTGAGCAAGTTTCTTCTTGTTCATGTTTAGCAAACTAAGCGTTTGAAATCAAACCCTCTTCGTATTCTTTTCGAATCTAAGATACATGCATGTTGAAGAATAGTACAAGCTAGTCCTCGATCTACTATGTCTCGAAAAGTTCTGAAATCTAAGTTCTCGCTTGAGCTCTCGAATCTTGCCGATCCTCCTTTGGGGCTATGCTGCTCGTTGATCTGTCATCTTCCTTACAGATTTAAGCTCTTTGGAGCTCGTGTGGGTCTTGGTTGTTTTTGGCATTTGCTTTCGGGTTAGTTTTGGTTGGATTTATGGTGGTTTCGGTTGATCTTAGGCCCTCTCGCCGGTAATATATATTCGGTGAGATGTTATCTCGGATTTGTCAAGTTCTTTCCGTAGATGTTGCATTTTTAGTGTTTTTAGCTTGTTTTACTCTAGCGATTAAGTAATGCTTAGTTAAGTTTCTCTTCAGCCTTTAGCTTCACATGTTAAAGGTTTGATGGAGCTTTAGGTTTGGGTAATCTTCTCCCCCAATGTCTTAGGAAAATATGTTTCTATATCTTGATTGATTTGAGTCTTGCACTCTTAGAATGTCCCACTAATTTGAGCGAGTCTTCTAGCTCACTTGGAGAATCTTTGCACTTTGGCATTTACAAAGAATCAAAATCATCATTTTTGGAGAAAGTCGGTCTTTATTTCAAGTCTCTGTCTTTTGTTTGAAGCCCGTCTTCGAGATGTATGTGCGAGAAACTCCTTAGTGGTAATAATTAGCTGTATAGCGAGGCTTGAATATTAGTTGTAATTGGTTTATCACTGGATCACCATCTTTTCATCTCCTTGGTATAGTAGGATTTGTGTAGTATGATTGAATGCATCATTTATTTTCTTGTGGTCCATTGTAGTTCAGGAACTTTGTAATCTTTGTTATCTCTGTTATCTCTGTTTTCTTTTTAAAAACCAAAAAATGGTATGAATATAAAATTTGATATTTGATACCAAAAAATGAAAAAAACAATCAGATGGAAAAAAGTGTATAGGACTATTTGTGTAATTCTTCCTTCTCCAATGAGAAAGAATTGATTTTCTAAAAATATATGTCTTCTACCTAATTAATCAAAAACTCATGTATATTGTGTTAAATCACTCTTGTCTTTTCTTGTTTAAACCCTAAGTAGTTTCTCTCTCTTCGATAAATCTTTCTCTCCTTCTCTCATTACAGATCCAGCGGTGATGCTTCGATCTCCCCTTCTGGCAACCTCTGTTCCTCACCGGCGCCGGTAAGGGGACCCCCGATGTCTCTTCTTCCTCCTCCACTTATTTTCTCCCTCTGGTTCCAGTTAACACGCCCCATATATGCTCATCTCAACATATTCGGACCTCCGTCGTTAGTCACTCCACCAAGTACCACCATGGGTAGCGCATCGCCGGGCTTCTCTCCCTCCGGCTCGCTTGAGGACGGTAATGTTTATGAAGGTAGTTTCCAGTTGCGCTGCCATGTCCTCGCCGGCGGATCTAACTGCATCAGAGTCACCGGATCTCCATCATCCCATTGTGGTTGTGTCTGGTGATTCATCAGCTCTCTCTCTTCTCTCGGGTGTGAGTCAATTTGGAGTGTAGTTGAAGTGGCCTCTGTTTCTGTCTTAGCTGGAAATGCCTCTATTTATGTCTTCGTCGAACGCATTTGTTTCTGTCTTCGTCGAAAACGCCTCCATTTTTGTCTTCACCGGAAACACCTTCCTCGTCGGAGTTCGGGTCAAGTTCACTCTCTTCTTCTCAAGTTTAGCTTTGTTTGTATCCTTCTAGATCTTAGTACGAGGACAACTGGGTCTAGATTATGTTGCTTCATTTACTTCTCCGGTTTAGTTTAAAGTATGACTAGATTAGGTGGTGCGGTGGAAGGTTTCTATCTGGTTAGTGTTGGCTTGGTATTCTCGGTGTTGTTTTGTTCGACTGTGGCTCCGATCTGCGTTGCCTCCATGGTTCTGTTTGTAAGAGATGGGTGCGGATTACTCTCAGTTAGCTAGGTCTCTCTAGGTCCGAGCATTGAGGGCTAACTCTTGGACCGGGTCGCTAGTGGCAATCATTGGGTTTTGGAAAGTATTGCTTCGCCTAAGTGCCGAGACTTCTCTGTTGGCCTTTGGCTCCATTTTCCTCTTCTTCATTTCGGTGTTAGACTAGTTGGTCGGTTCTTAGTTTGTTGTGTTTTTTCGTTTTTTTCTGTAGTTTTTTATTTCATCCGTTTTATTTGTTATTTCTGTGTTTTGTCAAAAAGCCAAAAATAATATGAATATAAGATTTGACATTTGATAAAGAAAATTTTTTGTCAACAATATAGATTTTATTAATTACGAAAATTAGTCATGAAAATCACTTTTGGTTTAAGTCTCCTATTTCTATTCACTTAAATAAATTAAATGTTACAGAAAAATGACGGAAAAAAAAGGTTACAAAATAAATATCTAGTGGGACGAGGCCATTCCAAAATAAGGAGCCCACTAAAAACATGCTGAAGAGTAAAACCCAACTCTGTTTGTTAATCTGAGTGAAGATAAGGCCCATTTCGGTGAGTCAACAGAGTAACGAGTGTTTGTACCGTACAAACGATTTCTTGTTCTTGAGATTAATTATGATCCACCAAATCGGCGACGAACGAGAGTGAGACAAAGATCGACGGAGACGATAAGAGGAAGGACATCAATCCAACGCTGAAGTAGGTAACATTGATAATTCCGGTATCAATTTTAAGCAATTCACGAAGCTAACAGTGACGCATGTTCACTGGTATGTGCAGACTTCCATGTGATATTTTCTATCTTGCTGTGGTGTTCGCGAACGAAGTGTGTTTCTATCCTAATGGTATGAAATTCGGAAACTTTGGGAATTATCTTTTGGATTCACTTTTTCTTTTGGGTTGCATTTTTTTCAAAAGTTTGTGAATCATGCAGGGTGATTTGCGTAGACGAAATGGAGGTGGAGGTTCCTCCAATCATGAAAGGAATGAGCAAATACTGTTTCCAAAACCAGAGACCTTGGATTTTGACTTGCCCTGCGACACGTCTTACCCTCGCCAAATTGGTGTATGTTAAGATTTCTATACTTAGAGGACACATATGGCTTGGATTCTTAAATACCCACTGTGTCTACATTTAATTTGGAATGGTCTTCTGTTGTTTGTATTATACTGTCTCAACCAAAACCAGTTTAAAAACCTACTTTAACTAGTATAATAACAAGTAGTGGTTTTTGGAAGTTTCTTATTGTTTCCTACTTAATGTGCAGGACAATGCTGCTAGTTCTTCGGGAACTCATGCAACAAAGTCATCGCTGATTGAGATGGGATTCTGCCCAACTCTTGTTCAGAAAGTAATTGATGAAAATGGTATTCTAAAGTTTCCTGTAAAAGAAATGTGATTTTATGATTTTATGAAGTTTCATCTAGGGGATGATTACCAAGGTTGCTTTTTTACATCCAGGTGAAGATGATATTGAGTTGTTATTAGAGATTCTCACGAAGAGTACTGTTACAGAATATCCTGGACCCAGCTTTCATGGGCTAATGGAACCCAAATCGGTAAAGTGCATAGTGTGTGATGTACGAGTCTTGTATTTCATTCGGTGTAATTTTGTAAATGTTTCTTGTTTTTCTATTACAGGAGCCTGATATTGAATACGAAACGGATGCTAGAAGGATAACATTACTAACAATGAAGTTTCCAGAAAATTTAGTTGACTTTGCATTGGATAGGCTTGGTAATGTATTCACAATGACTTTGGCTTTCCAATCAAAATTTCAAACATCTTACTAAGGTTACACCATTATATTTGTATCGTATTAGCTCTGCATGGTATGTGTTTTACATATTAGCATTACTTCTTTTCAAGTTGTAGTTTTTGAGTAGCTGGATCTTATGTACATTATTGCAAAATGGACCAGTGTTCTTACTATTGCAAGAAAACCAATTTTCTGGAAGTTTTAATTGTATGACATGTGGATTAAGGAAAACTGAGGAGGCTTAATGGTCATAAATATGATGCCAAAATTGTTTCCTGACATGAGAAATCATATTTATGAAGCTGGTGTTTAAGAAATGCTCAAGTGTCAAATCAATTGCCTGTGATTGTTTTAGAAAATTGCATCTAGTATTTAAAAAATTGATGCTTATACTCTTTGGAAGTATACACGGAAACATAGTATGAGAAAGCAGCTGTCTTTAAGCATGTCGCCAGTACCTTTTCTTCATGATTTTCTTTCTGCATGATAGGTAACGACGCCCCAATTGATGAGATGGTAGACTTCATTGTTGCTGCTCAAATAGCCGAAAAGTATGCGGAAGAATCCGAAGACTCACTTGATGGTGCTGAAATCAATGAAGAAGATGAAGATGTCGTTCCAGTTGCTGCTAGGGGACCTGAGGTCATTAGCTGTTGAATACTTTTAACGCTATTTATGTGCTTTAAATGCTTCCTTTATGTCCTTTTGTTGCTTCGCTTTAGTAGATTCCACTACCTCTCTTTTAATTTCATTTTGTAATCTTTCATGTTGTTGTTACCTTTTATTACCTGTAACCATTTTTTGTGCTTTACATTCAGGTTCCTAATGAACAATTGTTTGAAACAATGGACAAGACTTTGCATTTACTGGAAATGGGATTCTCTAATCATGAAATTTCAATGGCAATTGAGAAAATAGGTGAGCAACTTAGGCATTTATCTGTTCATCCAGTGACTGAAAAACAAAGACTGGCCTGATCGCTTGGAACTATAAAGACACGAACCTGTGTTGTTTACGTTCTTGGGGGTGATTATGATAAACTAGGGTGATAAAATCCTATCATTTATTCTTGAAGCCATTCTGTTGCACTGGTAAATTAAATATTTGCACATCTTCAGGTATGAAAGGTCAGATTTCTGACCTTGCTGAGTCAATTGTTACTGGTGAAATTCCTGGTGTGTTGCATGATGACTTTGAAGATACAGAAAAGGTTCATTCTAATATTCTTGGATTGTTTTTTGCGCTCAAAACTCCCTTATGACACTGCTACTTCACCGAAATCATCTCATTTGCCTCTCTTAAATAAGCTAAAATGTTGTTGGAGCTTTACTAAATGATAATTTGATTCCATTGTAGAAAGTTTCAGCAGCTCCTGCAGCGAATCGTACATGCCTTTCAAAGAGTTGGAGATTTATTGGTGTTGGTGCCCAGGAAGAAAATACTGGTGGGGGTTCGTCGAGTGGCACTGCTGATATAAAACCAGATCCTGGTATTGACTCTTTTCCTTTCCCGGTCACTGCCACTGTGGGAGAGACCTTGAGGGATAAGCGACTAAAAGATGGGGATGAGGATGCATATTCAGACGAATATATTGGCTTCAATGACAGAGGGAAACGGCTAAGACCCGAATATATGGGAGACTCAAGTTCGTTTATGGAAGCCCCATGGATGCAGGATGAGTCAAAGGATACTACATATGAATTTCCCAGTGCAATGCAGCCTCGTTTGTCCCAGATTCTTTGTCCAAATGTAACCAAACCACCTTATTTCTTCTATGGAAACTTAGGTGAACTATCTCCTAGGTGGTGGTCGAAACTCTCAGAGTTCTTGTTCGGAATTCACCCCGAACATGTCGATACTCGGTTGTGTTCGGCACTCCGTAGGACAGAAGGGTACCTACACAATCTTCCCATTGATAACCGATTCAATGTCCTCCCAAAGCCACGGTTGACTATACAAGACGCAATACCACAAATGAAGAGTTGGTGGCCACAATGGGATGTCAGAAAGCATCTGAATGTCAGTGCGTGCTCTAGAACAAACGATATAACTCTTCTCTGTGAACGAATTGGACGTCGTTTAGCTGAATGCAGGGGAAAGCCTACTCAACAAGACCAGACACTAATACTTCGACATTGTTACACCTCAAACCTCATTTGGATTGCTCCAAACATCCTCTCACCTATGGAGCCTGAACATTTAGAGTGCATTATGGGTTATCCGACAAACCACACGAACATTTCCGGTGGAAGATTGGCTGAAAGATTGAAGTTATTTGATTACTGCTTCCAAACAGACACATTGGGTTACCATCTCTCTGTGCTCAAGCCTATGTTTCCTGAAGGGTTAACAGTTTTATCACTCTTTGGTGGGATCGGTGGTGCAGAAATTGCTTTGGACCGCCTTGGGATCCGTCTAAAAGGTGTAGTCTCTGTAGAGGCATGTGGATTGAGCCGTAACATACTGAAAAGATGGTGGCAGACTTCAGGACAAACTGGAGAGCTTGTGCAGATTGAAGAAATCAGGAGCTTGACGACAAGTAAGCTGGAGACTTTGGTGCATAAATTTGGGGGATTTGACTTTGTCATTTGTCAAAACCCACCAATACCACCTGATCTCTCTAAAGAAACCTCAGGAAGCAAAGCCTGTGAATTCGATTACACGTTGTTTAACGAGTTTGTTCGTGTCGTGCAACGTGTACGAGATATGATGGAGTTGATTTGATCAAGTGCCTTAACGTCCTCAAGACCTCATGACTTGTCCAATCCGGGAAGGAGTCTTCCATTTTCTTCTCTGAAGGTAACTCTCGTAGATTTTGGAGACTTTTCATGTTTTGCGTCTTTTGAAGTTGATGCTTCAAGGCATCAGTCTGTGTTCCATAATGCGCGTAGAAGGTGGGCTTTTTTTTTCGTGTTATGCTACTTCTCGGAAAGAAAAGTAGTGAATCATGAGGGCCAAATGTTGTTGTATCGTATTAACATTCATGTATAATATCAGTTCAAAACGGTTCCTTTGTAAGCACATTTCGTCAAAATCAATTGCTAAGGATCTAGTGTGTCTACTATAAAATATAATATAGAGTCAACGAACCGTGTGGTTTAATTTAAATTAGAGAACCACTTGATTGATTTTGCACACGAAAATCATTAATGTTGAGTCACTGACGGTACTGAATAACTTTTTATTAGCCTACAAGCACTGAACCAGAGAGAGAAAGAGAGGTCGAAACAATGGGAGAGTCTGCAACAAAACTGCATCAGGACCTTTGGCTAACCTTGCCTCCTGTCAACTTCGCTGACTCAAACAACATGTGATTGATGAGTCCCCGAGCAGCACTGCCAAAATACCAGTATCAGAGAATTTGAGTCATTCCAAACTTTTCAAACAGATGTATACATACATACATATATATCTACCACGAGTGCTCTGTAATATATGATCTCGTGCAATTGTGTTTGTGTGAAACATCATCATTTTAGCAATGCATGCCTCAACGAACAAGTTGTATATCTGATCTAATCACTAGAGATTGGGTTGAGGAGACAAAAAAGACTCACTCATCTTTAAGCTTCTGAATCTTCTCGGGGTCTGTCTCATTTATGTGTTTCTTGAATTGTTGCCTCACCATGCCAACCACCAGCTCAGTGTTGTGTTGCTGCAAGACACAAACAAGTACACAGAACAAAGTTCACTCTTTGTATCTCGTCCACTCCAGGAAATCTAATCCTAACAGAAGAACACATATCTAATCCTCAGGGAATCAAAACAGAAGTGATAATACGATATCAATCTCAACCTTTTCTGGTGCATCATATTAATACAAATCTTCAGGCTTCAATCAAAATGCATTCTTCTATGCAGAGGAAACAACCTCAAGTGGGTCAAGAGAATCGACCCTAAGAAGTAATAAGTATTGATATAGACATGAGTTCTTTGACGCAGACACCAAGACAAGAATATACTGACTCTACCCATTGTCTACATTTTGCTCTAAATTACCAAGTGACTAATAAGTAAACATGTGAAGTAAAAAACAGTGCTATGATCATTCAGCATCTAATTAAACTCGATTTGGTTTCAAAGTGCTACAAAAATGAAACTCTAAGTCTATATTCAAAGATCAGAGCAACTCACCTGCTTACCAATGAATTTAGCTCTACGAAGACATTCTCGGTACAACTGCCCATAGATAGAGACAAATAGATCATGAAAATAACATCAAGGAAAGTAAAAAACAAATCACAAGTTAATGTGGACATTGTTACTGACCCTAACTACATTGTTAGCGAGCTCAGGAGGCAGAGAAGTTTGTAGAGACGGCATTTCCACAAGAGATCTAAAGCTTCTTCACTTACGGTTTCTATTCGTATTAGAAAAACACCAGGAAACAATTATTGATCAGAGTGGTAAAACCTTCGATATAAACAGAGGATTAAAAACACAGAATCAAAACCCTAAACCCTAGAACTGCAATCACTTGATTGAAAAATGCCGATACTTTTGTACCAAAAATCTGTTACAGAGATTTTAAAATTCAGGTATAAATGAAAAAAAAAATTTGAAAATTTCTAATCTATATGGCAGCCATTAGATACCAATCTGAATCACTGTTAGGATAGTGTAAAGCAAGTGGAGAGAGATGGAGAGCTTCCGATTTTCAGATTTTATTCCGCCGTCGGGTAAAAGTAAACTAAGGAACGACGTCGTTTATAATTATTTTATTTTTTCCCGTCGTTTATGATTTATTTCTAAAAACGGCCTAGAAAATGTTGGGCCCATTTATTATAATTTCAAGTGAAAATCCAAAACAATCTTATCCGTCCATTATTTGCGTCGTTGACCGTAGATTCATCGGAAATAAATAGAAATATCTTACGTAAATATCTTCACAGACTTTAGTAGTATCTCCCGCGTAAATGATATAAATAAGAAGTTAGCATTAAAATCGAAAACCCTAAATCCTCAAACCCTTCCTTCGTCTTCCCCAAACCGCAACCTAGCAATGGACGATGGTGATCTCGCCTCCGGCTCATCTTCAGGTTCCGATTGCTTCTCCCCTTTTTCATTTCAGTGTATCCGAAAGTAGTTTTTTTTTCTTTTTGACTCCGATAGATATACTTCTACAGTTGTAATGGTTTCTCGTCTTCCTCTCTTTTTTTTTTTTTTTTTGTATTTCACCCATAGTTTCTAGGGTTTGTGAGTTAACTTCCGAAATTGTGAATCAACCTGTATATATTTTTATATGTTCTGATTCTAGTCTCCACACATATATGTGTGTATTTGTATCTATATGTAACTAATGATTTTTTACTTTTCCTTTCTTATGTGTTTGAGTGCGTCTAAATGCTTACCGATATTCTTACATGGTTCGTTTTTAGATATGTCGGAAGAAACAAAAGCTGGAAGATTATGTGGTAGATAATCTTCATTCACTTGCGGAGAAGGAGAAAGAAGCTCATAATGCTATGGCCATGTGGTTGATTTCTGATGGGATTAGTCCTAACATCATTGAACGCCCTTTCATGTTCAAAGTTTATAAACTGTCTGATCCCGAGTTTTCCTCCTACTGTGTCTAAAGTCCAGTAGGAAATTCTTGAGATATATGAAGAATATAAAGAGAAGGCCAAGAAATTTCTCATGGGATATGAAGGGCAGTTAACCCTCTCTTATGAATGGATGGTTCTTAGGGATGAATGGGCAAGGGAAAACATGAAAGGCCCTGTCTTGCACGATGATTTTGTCTGTTTGACTGCTCATTTCGTTGATGATAACTGGAAGATCAAGCAATGGATCCTCGGGTTTACTACTGACATGTCGGTACCTCTGGAGGATATTTGTATTTATCCTTTCAGGAACGCTGTTCAGGATTTCAAGATTGAGAATAAGGTCTCTACTCTTTTATTGCCTAACTATGAGGGTTTTGATGAAGCAACGTTAGATCCTTTCAGGATAGAAGAAAAGAGGAATAATCATATCAATCCACGGGTTTTGCTACTCTATTGTTGCTCTGACCTTTTCCGGTTCATGTTTGATGATTTGTATAGTGAATTAAGCGGGTGGCTGCTAGAGAATCTGCGTATGCTGGTCGGATGGGGGAGATGTATAGCACCCATGGCCAACTGGAACATTATCTTGTCTCAGCTGCAACGAGCTGTTGATATGAAAGCTGATGATGCATTCTCAAAGGATGAGATTTATGATGATTATGACAAACCATCTGATGAAGATCGGACAAAGATTCAAACCTTTTGCAAACTCACTGATTGCATCTACAAGTGGCAAAGGTGCTGTTCGAGGGAGCGTATTCGACATCTAACGTCTACTTTTACCTTCTCTCGAAGCTGAAGCTAATGTTGAACCTAGAGCTCGCGAGTGCGGACAATGATTACTTCCTCCGCAAAACTAAGCAGATATTGAAGAGGTATGATAAGTACTGCAACAAAATGTTCCTGATTTTGGCAACTGCTTCCGTATTAGACCCTCGGTTCAAGATGAAGTATCTTGACTTTTACTGCTCAGAGAACAAAGATAATGATGATGGCTCAAAAGCTGAAACTGTTTTGGACTATATACGTGATCTATTTGCTCGCTATGCAGCTAGCGATATCAGTCAAAAACCAATATGCCCGGATGCTACAATTTACTCTGACCTTGGAGATGAAGACGAAGATGAAGAAGAAGAACAAGACTACGATGAAGAAAAATATTTCTTTAAAGAACAGAAGGACAAGGAAGAGATGAAGCCTGATCCACACGAAGGTTTTGTTTTGTTTCAAGAATATCTTAAGTTTGAAGGATTTCCAAGGGAGCTTCATGAATCAGAGCTTGATTCGTACCTCAAAGAACCGGTTATGTAGTGGAACAAAGACTTGGAAGTATTGGAATGGTGGAGAGAAGAGAGCCCAAAATATCCAATCCTCTCCCGAGTAGCTCGTGACATCCTCTCAATTCCGATCTCACGTGCCACGTCGTGGGAAGCTTTTCTTTCAATAAGAAGAGAGCCTCCTGAGTTTGTTGTCTCCATGGAAGCCAAAGTTTCTAACGCCATGATGTGCAGCAAAGAATGGTGACGCCATTTTGACTATCACAAGTGAGGCTTTGATGACACTCAAGATCTATGCTTTTACGTTTTAGTACTTTTGTTTCCCATTTATATATCAGTTGTTTTTGTTAAATCAAGGATTAGTATGAAATCTCTCATTATTTTAAAAAAATTAAGTTTGAATTATCTTACAACTTCTTAGAAATCAGATTACTATGTCAGCAAATGAATTAAGTTATAGTAAAATATAAAAAGTAAGATGCTTATTGCTTAAGATCGATGCTTTGTGATATATACTCTTCTAAACTATAGTTCTCCTCTTTACTTAATAGTTGTAATAAAGGATTACTTAATAGGGAAAATTAGGTAGATATCAGAATTCTATAAACTAATTAAGAATCTATCATATTGTCCATGTTTTGAATCTCGTGCTAGTCTGGCGAAATTCGGGCGCCAAATCAATTAATCGAAGATTATAAGGAGATTACTCGGAAAATAGTTTTGAAACATTTATCTTATTTTAGAGATATATAACATAAAAACGTATATAAAACAAAACATACGAATATGACGTGAAAACTAAGTTGGTTTAGTGGTAAATATAACTGAATAAATGTTTTGAGGTGGTCAAGTCTCTATGTTATTTTTTTCCTGTGTTTTTCTTCTTCTTAAATTACTGAAGGGCAAAATTGTCTTTTTGTCGTGATCTCCTACCTTAAGACTTGAAAGTTTACTGCAACCCTAGCCGCCGCACAAACTCATTTTTCACGTTTTTACTGCCATTTTCTTATGTTTTTCTTTGTATTTGTGTCTACAAACTTAGATCTCGTCCTAAATATTTCGTTTAAAGTTAAAATTAGAAAAAGAATTAAGGTTTTCCATAACTTTCGATCAGTTCGCCGATTATATGAAAATCGCGGCGGCTCATCACCGTGGAATGAGTTTTCGCCGTGTATGCGGCTCTACGTGGTGCGTTTTCGCACACGACATATGGTTCTTAATTTTAAGTAAATAGCAGTGGAGTCAGGTTGAGCAAAGACTAAATACCTCTGAAAGAATAAAAATTGGACTTTGGCTTTGCTGGCTCACATAAGCTCGATGGCCCACTTTCTCCAACTTGCTCTGTAAGCGAGACATGAACGTCCTGAGAAGGTGGATATCTCCAACGACACTTCAAAGTTGGATTTGAGGTAATATATCTAACAAGAAAGTTTTTGTTTGTTTGATTGTTCAAGAATTCATTCAAATTGGTACACTATAAAAAACATACCTATAACATCAATAATATTATATTATTTAAATAAATGACACTATATAGAGTCATTTATTAGCAAATTACACATTATATGTCATTTAACATCATTTATAACAAATGACATTATTATTGCATCTTTTACAATCGTACGAGACATCACGTATAGTATGATGAAAATAGTTGCATCAATTGCTTAAATTGACACTAACTATTTAAGTCACCACTTTCAGAGTCATTTTTATAAGTGATGTAAATAGTGGTTGTATCAATTAAAACTGATGCAAACAAATAAAATAAATGACACTATATGTCTAATTTCTTGTAGTGGTATTGGAGAATTTGATTTGAAAATCTTTCAGGATATGAAAATTAATCTGATAATGACGGATTTTGCTTTGTAGATTATTAGGGATTCTAACTCTTGTTTTGTGGGTTTGATTTCATCATTGTTTATTAGGGATTCTAACTCTTGATGACTTTTATTTTGTAGATTCGTTACAATTTTGTAAATTTTCAACAACAGTCATAGCTAGAATTGCATATTAGCTTTAAACACCCATGAAGAAGATGATGATGATTTGACCGATAACTATTACCTTAACCAATAATTATTATTTTATCCTATAACTATAATCTTAATCGACAACTGGTTTTCCCAAAATTAGGGTTCATTTCTTATGCAAATCCCCATTTTTGTTTTTCAATTTCTGTGTTTGAACAAAATTAGTTTACTAGTTTGCGACTTTTAGTTAGTTTATGTCGTTTAATTTCTAATTCATCAGTTATGTAAATTTACCAAAGAATGTAACAGAACCTTGTTTGTCCTCCTTGTATGTATTAAAGATCGCATCTCGAGTTAAGAAATCCCTTTATAAGTTAACAGTAAGTGTAATAATTGAAAAAATATACAAATGTGGTAAATTATTTGTTTGTTGTATATGTTAGCTCGAAACGTATATATTAGCTGCAAAATTATGTGAAAAAAAGTCTGGATAAAAAAGGACATGAGTTTACAAAATGAAACACGCTTACACAGTATATGACATATAAATAAGCATAACAGTGGATGATCATATATTGTTTTGCACAAACACAGAGAACAATCTCTTGCAGTGGTACTCAAGCTTATCTATCTCTTTGCACCTTCCTGAATCATCTGCAACATGTGATCAACCTTCTCGTCAGTTTCTTCATCGGACCACATCAACTCTTCTTCTTCGGGGACAGCTTATTCCGATGATATGATGGACTGGATGTTAACATGTAAATCAGATCGTAATAGTTAACAATATATTTAACTATAACTTAATTGTTGTTGCTGAAAAGTATGCGAAAGAATCCGAAGACTCACTTGATGGTGTTGAAATCAATGAAGCATATGAAGATGTCATTCTAGTTGTTGCTAGGGGACATGAGGTCTTTAGATGTTGAATATTTTTAACACTTTTTATGTGCTTTAAATGCTTCTCTTATGTCCTTTTGTTGCTTCACTATAGTAGATTCCACTACCTCTCTTTTAATTTCATTTTGTAATCTTTCATGTTGTTGTTACCTTTTATTACCTCTAACCATTTTTTGTGCTTTATATTCAGATTCCTAATGAACAATTGTTTGAAACAATGGACAAGATTTTGCATTTACTGGAAATGGACAATGAACAATTAGTTTATAAATAAGCGTAACTTAATTATTTTACAGGAACAAAAATGTTTTGTATAAAACTTTAAACATTGTCTTGCAATCGGAAAAATATAAAAAATCCGTGGTAAATTATTTGTTAGCTAGAAACGTATATGTTAGCTGCAAAATTATGTGAAAAAGATGTCTGGATAAAAAAGGCCAAGAGTTTACAAAATGAAATACGCTTACACAGTACATGATATATAAATAAGCATAACAGTGGATGTTCATTAGTTGTTTTGCACAAACACAAAGAACAATCTCTTGCAGTGGTAGTCAAGCTTGTCCATCTCTTTGCACCTTCCTAAATCATCTGCAACATGTGATCGACCTTCTCGTCGATTTCTTCATCGGACCACATCAGTTCTTCTTCTTCAGGACAACGTATTCCGGTGATATAATGGATTGGATGTTAACATGTAAATCAGATCGTAACAGTTAACAATATATTTAACTATAACTTAATTATTATACGGGAACAAGAATGTTTTCCATATAACTTTAAACATTGTCTTGTGCCCAAGGTCAATTCTCTGGGCGTTTGACAAAATATTTAAATAATAACATGATTTTTGACTGCAATGATGCAATAATTTTTGTGGATAGAAAGGCATCTAATAAGTTTGTATACTGTAGAGTTGGACGGTTTATGCAAGTTTGACAACATTTGTGAGAATGATATCAACTGGCTGCCTAAAAAAGCTGATACAAATCTAAGTAGACAAAAGCCAAAACAACAGACACGCAGTTATGCAGTCTGGAAGCAAGCACAAATCTTAGGAATTTATGTTTTAAAACATAATCAAACGCCGGTTATGCCAGTTACACAGTTCAAATCATAAGAAAAACTTCAAAAATTATGTTCTAAATCACACCCAGTTTTGCAAAACACACACCTAAATATGCAAAATGTGATTTAGAATTTCCGCACCACACATTACCAAGACTTAACAGGCCTAAACACACAACAACCATACCCAAAGACCCATAAAAACCACTTACATACGGGAATGTAAAATGCAAATTTGCGGTTATTACATATATAAGTATGCAAAAAAATGTGTATCTGGTAACTAATTTATTTGAAGTCAACTAATTCGTTTGCATATATCATTCGAAACAAGTTGAAGAACTTGCTACTTAACTCACCCATGAAGAACACCAAAACCCATACCACACCCAAAAATCAAACGAAATCAGATTCTAAAACTCACTAACAAAGAATACCAAAACCCACACCAATAGATAATCGAAGCTAGATACAACGTTTCAGAAAGGTTATCAATTTAAACTCTAGAATGTGAAACATCAGCCCTAAATCACAAATACAAATCCCTAACAGATTGTAAATTCCCAAAATCGAAGGCTTACCTAATAATTTGGGATCCAAGAAGATCCAGAAAAGTTGATTAGTTTTATCACATAGAATGATCCCTTCGTGAAGCCACTTAAATCCAATGATCCAATCATGAAACCCAATTACAGAGATCTAATTTTCTAAGAATTAGAGATGGTTGATGTGAGCTGATTTTTTTTTATAAAAAAGATAGATTAGAGGAGAAAAGAATTTAATTGTAGAAGTTGTGTGGGAAAAATAGAGAGAAAGAAGATAGAACAACGTGAAAGAAGGAGATGAGAAGTGAGAGAAACTAGGAGGAAGAAGATGAAAAAGGTGACACAAAAAATAAGGATATAAAAGTCCAACTTTAAAAAATAGTACTCTATTATTTATAGGGTTGACAACCACCTAATTTCTAAAAATTTATATGACATTCATTACAATTTCTCTACTTAGTAGTTGTACTTAATAGTTGTAATAAAGGACAAGTCAAATATAATTGTTGTTTGCTTATTGATGTTTTAAAATAAATTATATAAAAGTCTTGATATAAATATATACATAATATATATACTAAATAAATTACTAAATATATATATGCAACATGATATATATAATATATGCGATGAGAAATTCACTAGGAAAATGGGTAAAAAAGCTATAAACTTTATTAAAAAAATATGAAATATCCTGAATTTTTTAAATATTATGAGAAAATCATGAAATATTTTTGAAGTTTTATTACCCTAATTTTTACAAAAAGAAAAGACATGAAAAAGTCTTAAAATTATTATTAAGGATTCAAGGAAAAAATGATCCTAATTACTCAAAATGATTTTTACCAAACAAAATTGAGTATTTTTAGGAAAGTTGAAAACCAAACTAGTTTAGTGTTTCACTTTATAGAAATTAAAATTGCTCATAAGCAATATTCAAAATGATTTTTAACCCCACAAAGAAATATAAAAGATATTTTGGTTGAAACAAGAATTCGGGAAAGACTCTCTCTCTACCATAATTATCGAGGCAAAGAGTTTAGTTTTCTTCTCCGACGCCGGCAACAGATCTTTTCGCCAGCGTCGGACTTTCTTTGCTTCCTTCATGCATTTTTTTTCTTTTACTGTGCTTTACTTGTTTCTTTTTGGCTTTCATCTCCTTTCTGCCGGTTTTTTGGGTCCGTCAATTCTCAAGTCCTCCGACGAAACCCTTTGGCGAGCTCGATCCATCTTTGCATCGTGAGCTTGGTTATCCGACCTTCTGCTGATTCCTTCATGGCGAGACCCACTATTTTAAACAGCTTTCGCCGAGGTTGCACCAGCTCCAGAAGCGCTTCTTCTCTCATGGTGACGGTGAAAGCCATATCCACATCTCATGCAAAGGTCTTCTGCTGAGAAATTTTTTCTACAGCCTGTTTTTCTATGCGCTCATCTTGTTTTCGATCTCAGATCCATGGCCGTTGACCATCGATCACTATTGTCAAAAACCTTGTGGGACTGTTAAGCTCTGTTATGGCCGTTTTCAGGTCGACAAAGAGCCCTTTTGACGTGAGTACTATCAAGAAGCTTGAAGAAGGAGTCATCACTCAGGATCTTCCAAACTGGCCACGCCGGAGTTCTTCTGGCTCAAGCAAAATTTGGCTCGACGGCGGCGATCCATATCTGCAAAGTCTAACTAAGTCTGGCTACCCTAGGGTTTGTGATATGGGCCGACTTTAATGTTTAATGGTTGGTGGGTCTTATGGACCCAAAAATTTCACACTTCTCTCCATTTATTGGAGTTATTTATCGAGCCTTTTAGAATTTTTTCTTCGTTTGTCTTATCTTAACCTTAGTAGGCATTGTATATTTCTGAGTTCATTTATAATCTTTTTTTAAAGATTGAATGAAATACCTATCTTTTAGACAAAAAAAAGATATTTTGGTTGCATCACTTTTCTTTTATGATTTGGGTATATTCTTAGTTATGATATATTGTCTTCTTTATTACCTCTTTTAGGTACTTAATTTCTATATTTTTTAGTTAAACAAATTATTTGTTGTTACAAAGAGTAACAATTTTAGTTTAAAAAAATTAGTTTCTATATTTTTTTGTTGAAATGAATTTTTTTGTTCCAATGAGTAACAACGAAATTGAATAATTTTTTTTTGAAAATATAGAACACTATTTTCGGAGGTCACTTGTTTTTCCATTTTTTTTTTCACTGAAAGATATATTATACTAAATGTTGAGTACTTGTTTTTCCATTCTCTCTTAATAGTTAATACTATGGAAATAGCTTTTATGTTGCATAGTAACATTTTTATTTTTATATTGAACTATTTTCCTACATAAATCATAAATTATTGAAAAGGTATTATTAAAAATCAATGATAAGCAAGTAATAATTAATATCTTTTTTTGTCAAATTTAAATTTCATTAGTATAAGAAATGGTTCCATTCGGATGGAAAAGTATTTACAAAAGAAAAATCACAAGTTAAACATCTAATATTACGTGGAGTAATTCAGACAAACATGGAACTGTAATAAACCGGCGTGATTTTCTTTACATTTTGACAGAATTAAATTCCCGACATCACGATCCAAAGGGGCAACAACCGTCTGGAACCAACATTTATCTTGTAGTCACCTCTAATTTCAGACCCGAACATACAATAGATGCTTCCAACCGAGGAAGACGAGTTCATGATCATGAAGTCTGACAGTGTATGGAATGAAATGATTATGCAGTTGTCTTCGCCAGACAAGGACTCAAGAGACACGATAACCCAAGAAGGTGCGCTATGGGACTTGGCAGAGAAGCGTTACGGCTTGTGCACTTGTGTACAAAAACTGATTCAGTTTACAAAGTTAATCGATTGATTCTTCCCCATGTCTTTGGAAACTTAGAATCTGTGAGTCTGATTTTTCCTTCATAGAAACTTACCCTTTTCTTCTTCTTCATAGAAAGTTAACCTTTTAGCTAAGACATTCGTTACTTTTGTAATAGTGTTCAATCGCTTTAGATCATGTCTTAAAAAATGATTTACGAAAATAAATATATAATTTTTTTAAATTAAAATAATAAAACAAGGAAAAAGGAAGCCCTTTCTAGTTTTTCGTCTTCATTCGACTCTTCAAGGAAGCAAAGTCCGTCTTCTCCATCGCTCTCTTAAAAGTTCGACGGAAGGAAAATAACAACAACGATGGCGATGGCGAGCTTAGCTAGGAGGAAGGCTTATTTTCTCACGAGAAATATTTCCAAATCTCCAACTGATGCTCTCAGATTCTCTTTCTCCCTCACTCGCGGATTCGCTTCGTCGGGATCCGATGACAACGACGTTGTCATCATCGGCGGTGGTCCTGGAGGTTACGTGGCCGCGATTAAGGCGGCACAGCTCGGTCTCAAGACTACCTGCATCGAGAGGCGTGGCGCTCTCGGTGGTACTTGTCTTAACGTCGGCTGTATTCCTTCTAAGGTGATTCAAAAACTCTCTTCTTCTTTTTACCGTGGCGGAATCATTGTTTTTTTTTCCCTCGAATACATCGATTCGTATCAATTTTCGCCTATTTTGCTCGTCTCCTATGAACTTTTTTCGTTGACCATCATTGCGATTCGATCTTAGGGTTAGATTGAGTTGGAGGTTTGAGAACTAATTTTGTGATGATACTTATTCATCACTCAGATCTTACTTAGCACTTTTTCTCATATTCCTAATATTCTGTTTCTGCACGATTCCATGGAAATGGAACTATTTTCCATCGCGCTTTGGTATCTCTTCACAAATTTTGTTCGCGTTGCATTTGCTGAACCATAATCTTCTCATAGGTCATTGTCTAGGTTCAGCAAAAGCAAAAGTTCTATGAAGTACAGTAATTGTGATATGTTTATAGCATTACTTGTTTTTCTAATTGTATTAGGCTCTTTCTCTGCTCAAGCTTTGATGAAATCCATATGACACTACCTAATTAACAGCTTCTGTTAAATGTGAATGTTCTCGACTGTTAATATGACACTCGTTTTTATTCGCTTTCTTTTCTTTTAGGCTCTTCTTCACTCTTCTCACATGTATCATGAAGCAAAGCACGTTTTTGCTAACCACGGTGTCAAGGTCTCTTCGGTTGAGGTAGATCTTCCTGCTATGTTGGGTCAGAAAGACACAGCCGTCAAGAATCTCACCCGTGGTATCGAAGGTCTGTTCAAGAAGAACAAGGTAAACTATGTTAAGGGCTATGGTAAGTTTCTGTCCCCGTCCGAAGTCTCTGTGGACACAATCGATGGAGGAAACACGGTTGTGAAAGGCAAACATATCATAGTTGCAACTGGCTCGGATGTCAAGTCTTTGCCTGGCATCACAATTGATGAAAAGAAGATTGTCTCATCAACCGGGGCACTATCTCTGACAGAAATCCCAAAGAAACTCATCGTTATTGGTGCTGGCTATATTGGCCTTGAGATGGGTTCTGTGTGGGGACGGCTTGGATCAGAGGTCACAGTTGTTGAGTTTGCCGCAGATATCGTACCAGCAATGGATGGTGAAATCCGCAAGCAGTTTCAACGTACACTGGAGAAGCAAAAGATGAAATTCATGCTCAAGACTAAAGTTGTTGGTGTAGATTCATCTGGAGATGGTGTGAAACTCATAGTGGAACCCGCTGTAGGTGGAGACCAGACCACTCTAGAAGCTGATGTAGTCCTCGTCTCAGCTGGAAGAATCCCGTTCACATCTGGACTTGATCTGGAGAAAATCGGAGTTGAAACTGACAAAGGCGGGAGAATTCTAGTGAACGAGAGATTCTCAACAAATGTTTCAGGCGTTTATGCAATTGGAGATGTGATTCCAGGACCAATGCTTGCTCATAAAGCCGAAGAAGATGGTGTCGCTTGTGTTGAGTTTATAGCAGGCAAACACGGCCATGTGGATTACGACAAAGTCCCCGGGGTTGTCTACACTTACCCTGAAGTTGCCTCGGTGGGTAAAACTGAGGAGCAGCTGAAGAACGAAGGTGTGAGCTACAATGTTGGGAAATTCCCGTTCATGGCCAATAGCAGAGCCAAGGCCATAGACACAGCAGAAGGACTGGTCAAGATTTTGGCCGATAAAGAGACAGACAAGATCTTGGGAGTTCACATTATGTCTCCAAACGCAGGAGAGTTGATCCATGAAGCGGTTCTAGCGATCAACTATGATGCATCGAGTGAAGACATTGCTCGAGTCTGTCACGCTCATCCCACCTTGAGTGAGGCTTTGAAGGAAGCTGCTATGGCTACCTATGACAAGCCCATTCACATTTAGATGATCATAGGTATATTACAGTTTAGTACTGGTTCTATTACGGTTTATGCATGTCTTGGTTTTTGGGGTTTTGATTTTGTGTGTGTTGATGCGTATACTAGGTGATGTTTGAAGGAAGGAAAGCCGCATAGAGTAAAGCCAAATCGAAATCTTATCCGGGTTTGGTTTGGTTTGGTTTGGTTTTCTGATTGCGGTTTGGATTTTAATTTCTGGTGGATACAGGATGCTGAAAGAATTTTACCACTTCTTAATTTTGTTAATCTTCTCCAGATTTTTAGTTCCGGGTTAGGCCCGACTATAGTAAAATAATTTGATTTGCTGAATGAACCAAATGTGATTAATTCGGGTTTAATCGGTGATTTTGGTGAATGAGTATACCAAAGTTCGATGTGATTTTTTCCTGTATGATTCTTTCTTGTGTGCTTCCATACTTTTTATGATTTGGTTTGGTTATTCTCCAACACAGTAGTTCACACCTTACGTTTCATTACCAAAAAAGATCCATATGCAACACTTCATAATCAAATCACATTTAATACAACAACATACACACAAACATCCGGACAATATCACAGGTAAACATAATGACAAGAACTGATGAAGACTTGTAATTAGAGACGAACAGAGGAAGGCTTGTAGTCTATAACTAATACTTTTTCCAAGCTGCCTATGAACACATTGGCAAATTCAACGTGAACAGGATGAGAAACGTACTCTGCTACAGCTTCTTTGCTCTCGAATGTGGATTCAAATATGTGTGTGAAACCTTGATGCAGATTCTCAATGCTCACATCTTCTCCCCTATAGTTAGGCATCAATGTCTTAGTGAAGGGAAATAGAAACCAAGAGAATAATTAGAACAGAGCCGATATAGAGGAGTACATTCTCCCAAAATTCATCGAATTTGTTTGAAATCTTTTCAATAATAGATCACGAATGGAGACAGGTTATCTCTTTTAGGAACTCAATTTTATCCTATATTCCATTCTCCAAAATCATAAGAGGCAATTCGGATTTACAGCGATAATGTTGTTCGATCGATCAGGATAATCCTATAATAACAATGAAAGCAAAACGCTTATAAATTGGGAATGAGAAGAAATTTACCAGTGGAAAGCTTTCATAGGTTCGATGAGATTAACGAGATTCGCATAACCCTTAATAAGCTCATCAATTTTCTCAGGGCTTACATCATCTTTGAACTTAGCAAGCAGTATGTGCTTCACAGGTCCCTTCGCTTCCTCCATTCTTTTTTCGCCTTGCGATTTCCACTATCCTTTTGTCAACTCTCGACTCTCTGGGACTCTTGAAGGTTTTTTAACTATAAATGGACGGTCAAGATCTCTGATTAAAAAGAGCGGCTTTGCGACGTGCAAATACGTTCGTCGGATTATTACAATACGATAGTTTCTGGACCAAAGGTGAAGCTTATGAATTTTATCTGAAAACTGTTTTGTAATAATTATGTTTACTTGACTTGCTAAAATGAGAGCGAACGAACTTCAGAACTAATTCTTTTACCAATACCTTGTCAATTGCGTATGTAACCTTTATAGACTCAATGATGAAAAGAGACTTGAACTCTACAAAATATGGTTACGAAGCATTAATTTACAATTCATGTGTATATATTTAACTATGCAATAAGCAAATGATTTACAGCATTTAAGTTCCACTAAGACCAGTCTTTTATTTTGATTTCACCCAATTTTAACCCAAGAACTCAGTTTCTTTAACTCTCGGGCACCTCCAAATAAGAGACTTCCTTATAATCACTTCTTTTATGTCACATTTTTAAAGTGACTCAATACCGGATAGCTGCAAATGAAACCCATTAGTTAATATGAGGAATCTCCAGTAAATGTTCCCCTCTAAATCCTCTACATGCTTAGAGCCAACAGATTCTTCAGCCTACCTCAGTCTACAGGTTATAGGTTTGGACCATAATGAGGAACGCTATAAAAATGGGTTGAAGCCGGGTCAATCTGGGGCCATGGAAGTCTGTAATAAAGGCAGCAAGCTATTCAGCTCAGATCAAACCCTGCTTCTGCGCTTATAGCGTACATCAATTTTGTCTCAAGTAACTCTTTGCTGCATCATTGACAAAAGATGTTTAGTTTCCTTTCTCCAATTACAGCACGTCCCCTAACTGAGTAACCCAAAGAGATTCTGTTATTAAAGCACAAACCTTTGATAAGGCGGAAGCTTAAGAAGGTTCATGCAAGTGGCTGATGTTGGTAGTCTATCAACTGATTCATTACTCGCACTACCAGCAGCCCTGCAACAAATTCCAACTTTTATGATTCAGTTACTGTTCAAAGCCCATCAAAGGTCAAAATGTTTGTGAGTCTGTGTAAGTTACCTCTGTATGCAGAAAGCAGGTTCCAAGTATTTGAAACCGAGCAGTGGTCCTCGTGAACAGCCAGTCACAAACCTAAAATTGAAGATGATAGAGGTTACCTCACAGTTCCATAAATCATTGTGAAAACAGACTGGTAACGGTAACTGCAAAGTTGGGCTTACTTTAAGAACTTCTTCTGATTTTCAGTTGAGAAGCTTTTCATAACTTCCCAGAACATATCGATCACATAGTGTCCCTGTCCAGAAACATAGCCACGTAATCATATAACAATGTTCCAAAAGTTTACCAACGCTGATTCACTTAGGCATTATGGCTGACAGCGAAAACCACTCACCGCATGGTAGCCTCCAGCATAATTAGTGTTGTTTCTCAAGTCGTCAATATCCAAACTATCAACTGAACCCGATATGAGAACCTGCAACCAAAAAAAGCCCACAAAGGTAAAATTTTAATCTGTTCGTTCTCCTCAAGGGAACAACTAATGAATCAAGAACAATAATAAATTTAAATTTATTTCACCTGAAGCTCGTGTTCATTGAACATGTCGATCCATTCTTTTGGAATGAGTTGCTGAAATCCCCTCAGGAAATGAGAACTCTGTTGGCGCATCTGCAACCGAAATATGGGATGATATCATTTGCGTTTATAGGATGACCTCATGTATGAGATCACTGAGAGGTTAGTGAGTCCCAAGTACCTGAAAATTTAACCGATGATTGGAAACAAGATGAATAAATGTTATAACATTCTCATTTGTAACTCGCATGTCTTTTCCCCCTGGAAGTAGCTCTTCCTCTGTCTTCTCTCCATACTCATTATTCAATATAACAAAGTAAAGCTCCAACTCCGAGATATCACCCTTATAACGCTGCAAGCATCACAATGTAATTGAAATGCATAAAGGTCAAAAAGGTGGATAGGGTTAAAAAAAAAAAAAAAAAAAACTTACCTTCAGAAATATCAGGTGCCTATACAACTCGGGATCCAGAGAAGGCAAATCATTCAAATAGTTGTACCTAGCCAAAGAACATCATAAGTCATGCAACATGTGTACAAGGTCTATGCGGGCTTAATAAACAAATGAAATGACAAGAGTTGAGGCTAAAATTCAAATTTACAGTACTTTTGTTTCAATTTGCTGAGGAAAAACGTTGCAAATGGTATATCAACTAAAATCCCTTCAAACATAGCCTGCAACATGATAAAGGAAAAGAACATCATTAGCCTTTTCATAACAGATAAAAATCAACATCAATAAAGACAAAAGGCCAAATTCAATAAATTACTATAAAATATCAAGACAAGCAAATCCCTTTTAGTTCTATTTGCACTAAAACATGGTTAGTGGAACAAGCAATGAACTAAAAGGCAAACGTGGGGTACGCTGAAAGCATGATGGTTTTGCTTTTTGTCTTATGTATAAAAGCTTGAAGGAAGAAAAATTGGTAAGTAATAAGAGTTCGGCGCTAGGCCACCAATCGAATACCGTACTTTTGCGAGAAGACTTCCAAGAAAATGAAAGAACTGGAGATGCTGTTCATGTATCATTCCTGATCCAGGATTAGGATAAAGCATGTGATCAGCAGTTTCCTGAAAGAAAACATGTACAAGATTCAGTTAAAGAAACACAATTTACATGCAAACATGACGAAGTGTGGTAAATTATGATTCCACAAAGACTTGAGTGAGAAAAACAAGATTTACAACCTTAAACAATCCATACTGAACATCAAAAGCTGCTCTGGTAATTTTCTCCATGAAGTCTTTGAAAATGCCACCACCATCAATACCAGCTTCCTCAACTCCAAGTTCATTGACAAATGTCACGCGAATCTACAGTCAGCAATCATTTGCATTATTAGTATACCAAAAAGCCATATCCAAGACACATAAACGATATGCATATGTTTCTAATGTGAACGATGCAGTTGCTTGAAAACAGATATCAGTCAAGTGGTAGAACTTACCGACCCCCGGAGATCATCCTCTGACAATGCACTCATTTGATTGTAAGCGTCTTCCAAGATATGATCTCTTCGTATTCTGAACCGATTACGAGCAAAAATACCTTGAGATCCTTGATTCTGCCTTGCCTTAGCTAATTGTGTCTACAAATTATGAGCAGTAAGTAAATGCAGCCGCAGCAAAGTAACCAGTGAACAAGTGCATGCAATAGTTTCTACCATTTGGCCAAATTACTCATACAAGTATATGTTAATTAGCTCTCCTAGGTTCTTCAAAAAGTACCAATAATAATTCTGCAAATATACATATCCTAAAAGACACTCACTGTGAATATTTTGACTCTGCTTGTAAACGGAATCAAGAAGGGGGCTTGCATTAGTATATAGTTGGCTCTCGTACCTTCCTCTATAGCCTGAAGAAAGGAAAACAATATCAGCAATAATAGGGGACAACTGAGACCAAATCTTTAATAATAATAGACAAAAAAAAATTCAGCAACATCAAAAGAAATTGCAATGTAGTGGATACCTGAGAGATAAAATATTCATTGACTGTATCAGCTTGAAAATCACTCGAGGAAGTGAACTGTTGCCGGTTGTTCCAATCTTGCAACTGCAGAAGATTCATCAACAAAGAGAATAAGTTAGCCATGATTTTTGCCAAGTTAACTGACTTGAGTCAAAAATACCCATAATTAGTCAAAGTGTATTAACTTCTTTGCAGCGCATACCTGTGAAAGTAACTCAGAAATTACAACCCCAACCCTGTTCTGAATCAAGTCAACTGGGTTCTTCTTTGAGAGATCGTTGGAGACAGATTTCCCAGTGTTAGGTTGCGTAAGTGGACTCACCCAGAGCAATTGCCATAAAGCCTGGACAGAAAAAAAAAGAAAAAGAAAGCAGTCATACACAAAAATACGGGGAAGATCATAAGCGTAGCACAGAAACTATTGTATAAACTTTAGCAGAAAGCTGAACAACCACTCCCAAAATGCAACCATACGAAACACAGAGCCAATTGCATCATTAAGGTAAGAATATTCAATCATATCTCCTAAAACTGTTCACGTTGAAGTTACAAAACTGCTACATGAGATCCATCAAAACACTTACCTGCTTTAGAATAATGATGAGCAACCTGATATCTTGTAGCGATAATGGCTTCTCTCGTTCATAGAACTCCTCATTATCGACTATCATAAGCATATGCCTGGTCTCATCACAATGTTAAACCAGCTTTAAATATTACATCACCCTCACAACACAAATTAAAATGTAGTCAAGTAATACTACAGAAAGTTTTGACATTAAGTGAAGCAAACCTTACTTATAAACAGGACAAAAAACAACCAGAGGTAACAGCCAACCCGGTGCATCCCCTGGAAGGTAAGCTAAGAGTTTAGGCATGGACGACCACTTCTGGTTCTCATGGCATCGTTTCATGTAATTCCACAACACAGCTACAAGTTCGGTTCTATAAGCCAAAATTGTCATGATCCGCTCAAGAGGGAGAGTGTTGAAAGCTGCGTACAAAAAAGAACTGGCTGTGCCAATAGCTAATGCTTCTTTATCATCGTCATATGTTTGTGTACCAAGCGAAACTTGATGAAACAAAACATTCGTCTGAAGAGATGAAACTAAGATTAATTAGATTAAAGAATCATTATATATGGAGGAGGCATAGCACTTGGATTATAATTAATAAATTAATATGACAGAGAGTAGGTACATACTAACTGCAGAAGAAAACGTGAGTCTATAGCATTGGTTATCTGCTGCTCCAGAGCCCTATTCAAGACCAATTCTTGTACATCATCAATCAACATATCATCCTCATCAGAAGAGCCTGAATCACGAAAGAAGTGCCGGTCTCAGAATAATATCAAATTAACGAAAAACTACTGCGAGCAGAATGGATAACAAATCTTTAAAATAACAGAATACTGTCATGGGCAAAGATAATATGGAAAAAATCTCATACTCTGTCTGCTTTCTCTTTCCGATGATTTCACAGGAGGAAGCGTCTCCAATAAGAAAGTTGCAACTGATGCAATGTCAATTGCCTGGTCAAAATAAAGAACAATGCAACATTTGAATCAAACAGAACTAGGGGCACACAGTGTTTTTAGTTTTAAGAAAAAAGTATCTGTAACGTTTTCAAACATTATCCAAATGAATGATTTTTCACGGAAAATGCACTCAACATCCCTTAAAATGTGGAAATACAAAAGCAAAAACTTAAGATATATAGAAATATGAAAAGAAGTTTCAAAATCTAGAAATATCAGACATAAGCTGTTGGCTATTGAGCTCAAGGTTCCTCTTCGCCAATCTAATCTACAAGACTGAAAATCATTAACAAATATGGAAAAAGAAAAAAGTAATCATGCACTAAAATACCAACCACAGTTGTTAACATAACCGCACACAAAGACATGAAATAAACTGCATTAGAAAACATACCATGTCCAATGAACATTCAGGCTGTGACAATACCACATTTGCAGTCTCCAACATATTACCAAGAAGGCAAGCATAACCAGGGAATTCTGGGCTTATTTCCATTGGGAGAACACATGTTTCCTTTTGAATACATAAAGCCATCTGGTGAATGTAGTGTTGACTTAGACTTGGGCTGGCAAAAACCTGGACAATGAAAATTATGTGTTTACCAGAGTTTACATAGACGGTCATGGTTAAGATAATATCTAACTCAGGGTCAAAAGCAAACTTGTAAGAAACCATAAGCTATCATTTAGCCTCATTAAAATTACATATATCTTGATTAGTGTCATCCGCAATTATTAAATATAAGTTCAGGAACTAACCACTTTCAAGTTTGGGAAAAGCTGCCATATCAAAGGTATTGTAAGGATCATAGATGAGAAACTCCAACATGGATCAACAACAGGGCAGCAACATGGCTCGCGGCCAATATGTGGTATTATCAGTTTCAGTACTCTTTCTAGTGAAAGGATGCTGCCAGTCATTGTCTGACCTCTTGCGCTTTCCTGCAACAAACCACAATCACTTCAAAATAATAGATTGCCATCTATGGAACACCAGATCAACAAAATTGTGCAGTATATTAGAAAAACTAGGTGGTGGAGAATAATCATGGAGAATTGAAAATTACCTTAGCCGTAGTGACTATTTCTCGGACCAGTTTGAATATGTTTCTTTTATATAGATAACTAACTATTTTGCAAACCCAAGGCAGCTTAGGATCTAGAAACAATGACATTGTCTCCATCAAGATAGCTGTCGAAATGCTAGCCTCTTCAAGAGTAACTAAGAGCTGATCCCTTAAACGGTTCCTGCTGATTTAAATCAGAAGGAGACAAAACTGAATAATTCAATAACTGAACTAAAAAGCAAAGATAGGAACATTTGGTCACAGTTTGATAAAGGAAGGGATATTTCATGGCTATGCCCTACAAAAGGAAAGATGACATTAAACATATATATATATATATAACCTATTCTGATGTATAGCCTCGATGCAGATAAATGCAAGTTTCTTTACTCTAAAATCCACCAACTTATGCTCAGAGGCATAGTCCAAGCCAGAAAAAAGACTGACAACGTCACCTGTCATGATGAGAATTTCCAACATCAGTAACATCAGGAAGAAACTAGAGAGTCGATTGTTGTGAAGCAAAAGAATAACAATAATAATAATCATATACTTTATATGTGAGAAAAAGTAAACGGCAAACGGGATTTAATTTGTGGTGTAAGGGACATTCCTCACACAGTGTTCTAATTTTAGTGCTTAAAAGATACACGAATTAATCAAGAGTACAAAAGCCATAAAAAACTGATTAAGCAAAATGAAGACTCAGAACATACTTCCCCTTACATAAGAGTTACCTAGAAAGGAAAAGCACTCTGATCAAACCTATGAATGATTTGAACAAAAGTGTCAACCAAAGAATCATGCATAGATATTGGAAATACCACTGCTGTGCACAAAATTCTGCAGTAGACGACAAGTCTCCACAAGTATCAGAAAATCTTCCGACTTCTGTGCCTTGAAAAAAAACAGAAACTGCCGCAGGAAACTTGAGCCTGGCTCAAAGCAATGTCTGAATGCAGATAAAAATATCAGAAAGGGTCACATTAGAGAAATAAGTAACCACAAAACCATCTTAAAGATAAATATAAAAAAAGCATAACAGACCAAAGAAAAATACCTATCGGCTTTCTGGCCATCATTCCCATAGGTTTTACAGAAATCATGCCGCACTTTTGAGCGCTCAATGGCCATTGATCTTCTACCTCTAAAGAATTTCTGTAGCCAAAAACCAGTCAGCAACTTGACCAACAGAACGAGCATAAACGTTTGAAAAGACTTTTCCTTTTAGCTACAACAAATGCGCTTTACCACAGAAGAGAAAGAAAAGAAAAAACAATTTGAAGTGTTGCGTTTGCAGCTCCAGCAAACATTTTGTAATGAATATGGTTCAATCTTAAAATCCTACAACGCAAAAACACCCACGAGAGCTGTATCGCAGGACACCGTAACAGGATTATGTTTGTTCCAGATGGCGAATTAACGAGGACAATGGGGATTCAAAAGCAGCAACTAGAAAGGGAAAGGTCGGTTCAATATCCAATCAAACTCAAATCTATCAAAAGTGGGCATCATTCAGCTCAAGGATTCAGCCAATATAAAACCTTTTATGCAAATTACTCGGTGTGTTTGTTCTGCATTGTTAGAAAACACACATAACATCTCACAGTCCCAAAAACTAGGCTTTATAAAATCCATGTTACAGTTAAAGGTGTCGATTTGACGGCAGTAAGATGAATAGAATAAAAACCGATTACCTGAATTTTGACGGCTGCGGAATTCTGCTGCTTCTGTAGCAACCGGCGATTTCGCTCCATTCTAGTCTGCTCCAGAAGCTTCCGAGCATCTCTCTCCTTGGTACTCCGGCCACCTAAATCAACTCGCTTCCGAGTCGACGGATCGCCGGAGAAAAACATGTTCTTAAGCTAAAGCTAAATTGCGAATACACGATTCAAGCCCCGAAAACCTAAGATTACTGTTATTATTACTATCCCTTTCGATTGTGACGAAGAAACTAGAGATGTGATCGATGTCTACCCTAGAAACTGGAGATAACAGAGTGAGGAGATAGAAAGAAGGTGAAAGGACGATCAAGACAATGGATGATTTTGCGTGGAAGGGGAAATATCTAACAGAGCAAATTTATCTGAGAACCAGCAAGAAAGGAACCAAAAACCAATTAAGAAAAGAAATTTAGTTTCGCCAAAGCCGACTCTCAACGAAGACGGAAACTTCGTGACTGGTGACTTTAAGACGACATCGTTTTGTAGTCTTTTTGTTGTGATGATGAGAATTGGGTCATGTTACACTGAACAAATTAAGGTTTGCAAACATATCAGGGAGAAATATGTTTGATAGAAAAAATCTGCCTTTTGGTAGGTCGATTACTTGAGAAATATAAAATGTATTTGTGTATTCCATCTAATCTATAAAAAAGTGAGAAAATTGGAAATACATAATTTTCTTCTATATCTTTGGCCATCTAAATCTCTCTTTTTTAAAAAAATTTTATATAAAGTTATAGTAACAAATTTTACTTAGATTCCACATTTTGTTCTTCTTCCATGTTCGTTTTCTTTATTATTTTTATTTCTATGTTTTCTTCCTCGACTAACTTCAGATTTCTATCGTATCGACTCCATGTTCTTTTCACCTTCCATTTTTGTGTTTATCTAGTTAGATCATAATCTTAAAGTTAGTCTACGTTCTCATTTTTTAATATCTTTCTTTAATTAATAGTAGCTTCTCATTTTCGTAAAAGTTACATGAAGTTATTATTTTTGTCTCAATTTTTATTGTTTATATAATGAGCGACATTAAATTTTGCAGTAAAAAAACTCAATTGTTAAATTTTGACTTTTGTTTAATGAGCGGCATTAAATTTTACAATACATTTTCAGTTAGATTCTTTTTTGGGTGGTTTCGTTTTTTCCTCTGCAATAATATTGGTTTTGTTTGTAGTTTAGGTTTCGGACATGCACTTTTGATATTAGATTCTAAACAATTTGTTTGTTGGAGTTTCTTGTTCTCTAAATATTGCATTTATTGTGAGTTGTTTAGATCTTGTTGTTTTAGATGTAGGTGAGAAAATTGTTCGAATTATGCAAACAACAAGAAAACATCGATCTCAGGTCATATGGGATCTTTCAATTGTAAACCAACAAGTTGATAATGAATCATGCGAGTGGTCTTGTCTCAACATGCTCAGTTCACTACAAGAATATTAGATATTTATAGTACATCGATATACCCTTTTTGGTCATTATGTTATAGTTGTAATATCTTCAAATTTAAAATAGCGGTTGTGTTACAATAGAAAAACAAGAGTAACAGTTGCCCGCAGATACCATAGAATCCGCAGGGAGAAAGCTCCAAAAGGGGATAGATTAATATAAAACCTAGGACTAGAAATCACCGAAAAACTAAACTCGCAAGTTACAAACATAACCCAGATAAGTGAAGTCTCCACAAAGCAGCCAAACAACCGTGGACGACGGAACCTCCTATAGTGAATAAGTGCATCTCTCAATTGGTGAACCAGGGAAGCTGAAGCGGAAGGAGATAAAACTCACATAATCTGCAAGTGGCAGAGACATCAGAACACGTTCAAAGACGACGACGAGACTCGTTATAACCGCAGCAAGACCCCTAAAAAGATGAGACCTCGAACCAGCCTCCAATATGTAGACAAAGAGCGAACCATTCTTAGCCAGTAAAGCTAAACGCCGGATAGAAAAGCTTTAGATCGAATCCAACAAAGAATAAAAGCGTTTAACATGGAGAAGTAACTAAGCAAAACTAACCAATCACATCCTAACCAACCATAACCAGACCGAGCCAAACAAGTTGGGAACTACTAAGCATATAACTTTAAAATTAAAACTAAGTCAAACACCTTCTCCATCTCTAGTTAAACAACTGATCGAATCCACACTATCGAAGAAGATTCTGTCGACGACGACCATAGTACCGCCCCGCATCACTCACCACCACACCAGCTCCACTCCTTCCTTCACCACCCCCGTCAGATCTGAAGCACTGACACTCCGGCGAGCCACCACGAACAAGATCTGACGAGCCGAGATGACTAAGCCACGGTTAAAGGGCCGACGAGAGCATCTCATCATCAACCGTAGAGCACCGTGGTGAAAGGTGGTATAAAGGAGGATGAAAGCCGGAGAATCTTCGTGAAGAGCTACAAGGCGCGTCGGTGAAAGGAACGAGAGCTAGAAACTTGGAGAAGGAAAAGGTGGAGGAGAAGAACCTTTTCCCGGCGGCGGTGAGACGGCCAAACCGTCGGGAAAAGAGATCGGAGTTGCAGAAGTGAAGGTTTGGAAGAGAAACGACGAAAGGGACGTGAGGAGGAGAGAGAAATTTTAACTCTCCTTTACTCTGCCAAGAATAAAAACGCTTAATCTGGAAAATTATCTTCCGGAGAATTCTTGTCATTCTTCTGACTATTTAACTTTGATACTTTTTCTTTGTTTTAATATTAATAAATGAGAAAAAAAAATAGCGGTTGTGTTTTGGTAAACACTACCTTATACGGATAGTTATAAAATTTCGTGTTGTTTAAAATTTTTTTAATACAATATAATCTTTAATAATAGATTCATCTATACAAACATTATAAAAAATGTTACGGTTAAAAATACATGAACGGGACACTTAGAAAAATTTTGCTCCAATAAAATTTTCCAAATTGCTAAAAGACCTAAAAATTTTGTTCTTCCCCTTTCACTAAGCTCTCTTCGATTTTGAGAATATATTTCTCTCCCACACGAATCTCTTTGTTCTCCCTTTCTCTTAATTCCTTTTACTCTTCATTTCTTTCTTCTTTTCACTGGAAATCAAAATCAAAGTAGACTATGGATTTTGGATCTGCTCCTTCAAACCCTAACAACGAGACAAGTTGCTATAGGCGACGTTAATTCTCTTTGTAATTATGTGACGTCGACGGCGAAGAATCTCAGAGGTGGCTATGAAAGGTGTCCATTTCATGTGGTGAGCTCTCTTACATCTTTTACTTGCTTCGATCTATAAGCGACTGTTTCCAATTTTAAGGGCTTCTCGCTCACTCAGGTTCTCCATTTTTTAACTTTTACTCGTTTCATTTTGTGAAATTTTTGCCATTTGAGGTTGTAGATGTAAGATTCGGCGGCTCGTGGAGGATTCGTCATCCTCTTCCTCTCTTCATTGTTCTCCTCAGGTACATATTCCCAAAATCTGACATTTGTCTTCTCTTTTCAACCTGATTCGTTTTTTCTTCTGGGTTCGTAGATTATTAGAAGGTAAATCTGTAAACTTTTTGTCTAGTTCATGGGTTTAATCGTTAGATAACGTTTCTGAGATGGTTCTGTCTCTTCTCCAACTCCTCCGGGTGTCGCGGCGGTTCCGATTTTTTCTTCTTCAGCTTCATCCGCCATCGATTTCTCTTTCTTTACTCGCCTCAAGGTAAACTTAGAATAATCCGCCTAATTACGTTGTCGTTAAGATCCTGTGGTTTCTTGAAATTCGGAATCTCTGAAAAAGTAGATTTGTTAAAGATGCTTCAGATATCAATGTGTAAGAATCGATTTCAAGCTTTGTACTTACCATGTTGATATGTGATGAATAAAGTTCTTAAAGATGTGTAAGTGTTTTCTTAGTTGAATCTGGGTGAGTTTTTCTTTCCTGCTTTGTAGTTCTGAATTTATGTGTTGCATTATTCGGTAATTGCTCTTTATGTATGAAATAGAAAACTCCAAGAGCTGGATGGATCAAAAGAGATGTAGAATATCCAGAGTCGATACCAGATCACATGTATCGGATGGATCTTATGGCTCTAATTTCTTCAAATATCCCTGGTGTTAACAGAGATAAGTAAGGTTTTCTCTCGTTTGATTGTTTGTTTTGAAGATTTGAATGTGTTCTGTCCAATTCAATGGTATATCTCTTTTTACCATTATCTAGAGTAAACTGTGAGTAATCAACTCTCACTCAAAACATGAGTGTACTTTGATATGAGAGTTTGTTGTGTTTGTTGCTATGGAATAACCTTAGGTTGCTTCTTGAAACAACTTTGATATAATGCATCTGTTTAATTTGTAGGAACCCCCTGTCTTTGGAAAGAATACCACAATCACTTCAAGACCTTCAGGTTGGAACTGGTATCGCTGAGCTAATTTCTCTTAAGATTTCAAAAGAGGTTAGTCAATATGGCTTTTTTCTTTTTACATTTGCTCTGCTTTTCCAATGTTCCAGCAACATATTGAACCACATGAACCGCATCTAGTGCATGCACACGAGAAGACACTTGAGACTCTAGATTTTGCTCTGCACTTCCGTTAATATGATGTTGTTGTTACTCCTTTTATGTGTGATTGCAGCTATCCAGACACAAGAGAATGGACGCTTGAAGGAGAAGCTCTTGTACTTGTTGATTTATCCTTTCTCGTTTCGATATTCTGTATTGCCAATAGCCATTTCGGTCAACATAAGAGAACTTGTGAGCTTTATCAAGTATTTATGTTGTAAGTCTTATTTCAATAATGCTTTTGTATTTCTTTGAGCTACTCTCTTTTGGATTTGTTTTAATTTGAACATCTGTGCAGTTTTTATTTGGTAATATAATTTTTCTTGTTCCATCAATATATGTTTGTTAATACATATAGAACAGAGCAAACATAAAATGCAAATAGAAAAAAAAAAATTACAATTTGATAATGTTGTTATATACAAAAATAATAACAAAAAAAACCACTATTTTATTTAAAATTATTGCAGATAAAAGGTACTATAAAAATGATAACAGTACAAAAACTTGCTATCGCAAACGATGATAAAGCGCTTAACTAAACGTTATTACATCGATAAATAGTGTTTTTTGGCGCTATTAATACTCTGTTTTCCTCGAATAAACGTTTATTACAAAGATGATTCATGTTTTTCAACTAGTTTAGAATGTATTACTCTCGTTCTTTTTCAACAACACACTTGCTACACAAATAATCCATGATTTAGGTTTCATTTCTTAAATAAGCATTCCAAGTCTCTTATGCATGCTTGATTAGAAAATAGTTAAGATCAAATTATGATTTGCAGATTGTTGAAGATGGAGGAAGTGAAGAGATTTGGCATAGGAGGAAGAATTGATCCCTTTATTTACAAGGTATGAAACTCAACTTTCACATCTTTCATTGTGGTATTTATGAAACCGTGCAATTTCTGCAAAGCACATCACTTTGATCTTTGCTTCATTATCTTGTGTAGATTGCATGAAAAATTAAGATATTAATGTTGAGGGAAGGTAAGACTTCCCTTGAGGATTCACGAGCGACTAGAGAATGAGTATTACAGAGAATCCTCAGGTGAAACAGAGAAGATGCAAATTCTAACAAAGTTCACGTACGACTTAGATAGGTCAAATGCACAAATATTCAACATATTATACTTATCACACTCTGGTGTCGTTGATATTGTCAGGCTAGACTTCACCTCAACCCATGGAAGCAACTAGCACACATGCATCTACCGTTTTCGAGTTTATAAGCATGCACCATACTCGGTCCTTGTTGTGGAAACCAGTCTCGATCAAGACTCTTCACTAGGAAGTGAATAAAACTGCTTCTGTTTTGTAACATTCCTTCATTCAGATCTCTTGTGTCGTCTATTTTTGTGAAAAGGAAACCAAAGCATCAGAGTTTGTGACTATGGTAGTGGAGTTGTCTGCTTTGATCTGTTTTCTTTCTGGAACATGGTCATCACATCGATCAAAAAATCACAGCTCATTACATAAATAAAATTGGGCATGTATCATCTTGAACAGTCTCTATGTTGGATCAAATGCTGACTAGAATGACACAGAACAAAAAAATTGATGTATTGATTCGACATTCAGATCAGTATGTATTATATAATATGTGAAATATCTACTAACTAAATGGACTTATAAACTGCACGGTTTTTTTTATTTTGTTTAAAATTATTATGATTTTGATAATATTTATATTTTTATATATAGATAAATATTGAGATTACAATTATTTTTTATGCTAGGATAAATATTTTATAGTTAAGATAAATATTGAAAATTATTTTCCGTAAGGATTTGAATATTTTCAATGTTTTTTTAATTATTTTATGTTGAGCAATAAATATTGAAATTTATTTTTTTGTTAGTATTAAACGTATTTTTATTTTTATTTTTAAATTTCATTTTTGATTTGTTTTCTTTTATAAAAATATTTATTATTTATTAATTTATAATTATTTAGAAATAAATATTTAAAATGATCTAGGATTAAAGTATAGATAATTATTTAGAAGTAAAGATAAATATTGAAAAAAATTCTTGTAAGATTAGAAATATTTTCTATTCTTCGAATCTTGTAGCTCAGCTACTTGTTATGCAACACATAACAATAACAATTGAACCGTCAAATCGCCACTAGCAACTGAATTCGAAGATCTCATCGAAATTGGCATCTCGAAGTCCGACCACCGCAACAATTGTTAAAGAATTTGGATGAAAAACTCTTTCTTCAATAGCTCTCTATAAATCTCAACATAAGATATCACGAGTTTTAACCATCAGTGGTTTTGAAAAGCAATATGAGCAAGCCTATGATCAACTGGAGTGGGACTTCATTGAGCATGTACTAATAAGACTTGGTTTTCACATTAAATGGGTGAATTGAATCATGGAATGTATCAAGATAGTTTCGTATTCTTAACTCATCAATGGCTCAGCGAGGGGTAAACTTACTCCCACAAGAGGATTCGCCAAAGGGATCCTCTCTCCCCCTACCTCTTCATACTTTGCGGTGAATTTCTCTTAGGACTGTGCCACAAAGCTCAACAAGATCGCAGCTACCTAGGATAAAAATCGCCAAAAACAGTCCAAGTGTCAAACATTTATTATTTGCGGATGATACTATTTTTTTTTGCAAAGCTAATGACAAAAACTGCAAGACACTAAAGGAAATCATAGCAAAATATGAACAAGCGTCGGGTCAGATCATCAACAAAGAGAAGTCTACAATCACCTTTGCTACTAAAACATCGGGGAGAATAAAAGAATGGATAAAGCGGAACCTGGGCATCCAAAAACAAGGAAACAATAGAAAGTATCTTGGTATCCCAAAAAATTTTGGCAAAAGAAAAAAGGACATGTTCACATCACTGTTATACAAACTACAAAGGAAATGAGCAAGTTAGGCTACCAAACAACTCTCTCCAGCTAGGAAACTAGTGATGTTACAATCAGTCCTACAAGGTATTCCCACTTTTACCATGTCTTGCTTCAAACTACCAGTTAGTGTATGCAAAATAGTCAAATCAATCCTCACCAGATTCTGGTGGGATAAAAAAAATATATTGGGTGGCATGGAGAAAACTAACAAAAGGAAAGAATGAATAAGGACTCAGTTTCCATGAAATCCAAGCCTTTAACAAAGCTTTACTAGCAAAAAAACAGTTGGAGACTACTTCAAAAACCAGAAAGTCTATTGGGTCAAATTCTGTTGGGAAAATATGCACCTAATTCATCGCCGTTAAATTGCAAAAACTCACCCGGAGCCTCTCATGGATGGCAAGGAATCTTGTTAGGAAAAGAGCTTATCGCAGGTCATTGTGGAATAGCAGTTGGAAATGGGAAAGATACATCAATTTGGTATTATTCATGGCTTTCTACTACGTAGGTTATTCGGATCCATGGCCCTCCAAAAGAACACCAGATTGATCTAAAGGTCGCTGGCCTGATGCACCCAAACTCTAGGTCGTGGAATGTTGAAAGAATTAGAGAAGTGCTAACAGACTTTGAAGAAACAATTTTAAGCATGGAACCAAGCATATTCAACCGAAAGGATATATTAATCTGGACTCACACCAAGTCGGGAGACTATACATCTAAATCAAGATACCTTGTTGAAGTATTTGATCCCAACCCCAGACTTCTCTCCCTAAATCCACCAAAGAGTTTCAACTTGAAAAAGACATCTGGAAAGGTATTTACTCATCTAAAATAAAGACTTTCTTATAAAAAATTGCACAAAACGCTATACCTTTGGGAAAGAATCTTGCAGCTAGGAACTTAATGTTGGAGATTGATTACAAAACTATTGGACCTAAGAAGCATTTAAGGCCCATAAGAGAGCACGTATATATATGAAAGAAAGAAGATGAGATTGTTGATAGAGACAGATAACTGAATCTATCAAAGAAATAAAGACAGATAACTGAATCTATCAAAGAAACAAAAATAGATAACAACAAAGATTCTGTTAGTCTAAGCTGAGTTAACAATCTTTCTTCTTCATCATCTTTCTACGCAACGGCTTGAACATCACGAGCTTGTTGTTCAAGAGAATCAGCGCAAAACTCTAAGCAATCCTTTCTTTGGTTCTAGCTTGGGAGAAGAAGGCAATTAGCTTAAGCTCAGAGGATCTAATCTTCGTCTCTGATCTTCTTTCTTTGTTACGTTTCCGAGAAAGCTTTTCTCGTTGTTCTTCGTTGTTCTTCGTTATTCTTCATTTTCTTCAATCGCAGAGCTAACAATCTTAAGTTAATTCGTTGCACTCGCGATCGGTCAAACAAATCTTATGACGATGAAAGGGATAATACCGGATTTATCGAAGCTTCATCCTCTCACTGGTTCCAATTACCAAAGGTGGTCAGAGGAGCTAATGTTCTTCTTCCAGGAAACAGGAATCGACTACATTCTCTCTGAAAATGATGGGTCAGTCGGTGATGGCGTTACTTTTGAATCGGCGCAGAATCAATCAAAGATTGACTCATCGGTTGAGATTCAAGATGGATTAAAGAAACAAAGGAGAGATGGAACCTATGAAGAACACAATCAGACTTGCAGAGGACACATCATTCGTCACCTCTCTGAGAAATTGTTCGACATCTATATGAGTTATGACTCAGCCAAAGAAATCTGGGCCAATCTCAAGAAAAAGTACGGAGGAGAAGATGAAGGAAAGAAACAATACATCACATCTCAGTGGACGTGTTTCAAAATTCAAGACAATGAACATGTACTAGATTAACTTCATGATTATGAAGCTATTATCTCAAGAATCCAAGTAGAAGGAATGCCAATTGATGATCACCTAGCAGCTCTTGTGCTAATTGATAAGTTACCAGAATCTTGGAGCAATTACAGGTCAAAACTCAAACACGAGAAGAGAAAGATGAGCTTGAATGAGCTGATATCTGACATTATGATCGAGGAAGCAAACAGAATGTACCAAGGTATGAATTCTAAAGCTGGTTCTTACAAATCTGATGCTAATCTCGTGGAAAGCTCCTCAGGAAACAGAAAGAAAAATTGGAAAGAAAAGAAAGAAAACAGCGAGAACAAAAATCCTCAAAAGCAAACTGTCGAATTCAAGAAGAAAATGAAATGTTGGAATTGTGGAAAACCAGGCCACAGAAAATTTGAATGTAAACTTCTGCCAAAGAAGAAGGGTGAATGTCAAGCCCATCTCACAGAAAACATTGTCGATGTGGTCACAGAAGTGTTTGCTGCAACAGATAAAGTAGAATAGATCATTGATTCCGGTTCTACAAGACACATATGAAATCAAAAATCACTCTTCAAGGGATTGGAAGACAACAGTAGCAACACATTGTACTTGGGGGATGCAAGAGGTTTGAAAGTTGAAGGGATTGGCGAAGTGGAATTAACACTGTCCTCAGGGAGATCTCTTACTCTCACTAAAACATTGTTTGTGCCTGATATGCGTAGGAACTTAATCTCTAGTGCCTTGTTGATGAATGCTGGTGTTAAGCAAACCATAGAAAGTGGAATGTTGATCTTGTTTAAAAATGGGAATTATGTGGGTAAGGCGTTTTGTTGTGGGAATCTCTTTGTATTGGAGACTAATGACATGAATAAAGAGAATGATTCTGCTTACTTAGTTTCGAGTTATAATTCTTGGCATAGTAGACTCGGTCACTTGAATGTCAAAGCAATTAGAAGAATGAAACAAGCGAATCTGATTCATGGTTTAATAGATTTCAATGAACCTAAATGTGAAATCTGTGTTGAAGCAAAACATTCCAGACTGCCGTTCAAAAACTTTATTTCCCGTAACTCTGCTTTGCTTGATTTGATTCATACAGACATTGCTGATTTTAAAAGCACAACAAGTACAGGAGGAAAAAGCTATTATAGAACCTTTATCGATGACTATTCTAGATTTTCCTGAGTGTATCTTTTGAGATCTAAGGATGAGGCTTTTGACATATTCTTGCAGTATAAGAATGAAGCTGAAAAGCAACTCAACAGGAAAATAAAAAGGATAAGATCGGATAGAGAAGGTGAATATATGTCTGATAAATTCAATTATTTTTGCGTTGATGAAGGGATCATTCATGAGACTTCAGCACCTTACACGCCACACCAGAACGGAATTGCTGAGAGAAAGAATAGAACTCTTAAAAACATGATGAATGTGATGTTGCTAAATTCAGGGCTCAGTGATCAAATGTGGGGGGAAGCTATACTTACAACATGTTATATCCTCAATAGAGTGCCACATAAGAAGGTCAAAGCCACACCATATGAGATGTGGAAAGGTTATGCACCTAATCTAAGCTATCTGAGAACGTGGGGATGTCTGGTTAAAGTGGGTCTACCTGAAATGAAAAGGACCAACATTGGATCAAAAACTCAAGATGTTATATTCATTGGTTATGCACACAACAATGCAGCTTACAGATGCATTCTTCTAGAAAAGGAATCAATGAAGCTAAGTCATGTTGTGGAGTCACGAGATGTGGAGTTCTTTGAAGAGATTTTCCCATTCAAGAAATCAGAAAACCGAATTGAATCTTCCCCTTGGTCTTCTGGCTCGAATATTGACAAGTATGTAAACATGGCAGTGAAAAGAAATGCAGAAATTGCAGAAGAAACAGAACCAAGGAGAAGCAAAAGAATAAAATCGTCTACTGATTTTGGAGCTGACTTCATCACCAACTTTTTCATAGAAGAAGATGAATTGAGTGAAGAAATTATCTATACATTCTTACTTCAGGATGAACCATTATCTTTCTCTGAGGCTATGAAGTCAATCGATGCTCTCTTTTGGAAAGAAGCCGAAGATGATGAATATGATGCAATCATTACCAATCATACTTGGGAACTTGTGGATTTGCCAAATGGCAATAAGGCTTTGAAGTGTAAATGGATTTTAAAGAAGAAACTGAAACCAGATGGCACTATCGATAAATTCAAGGCAAGGCTGGTGGTTCGAGGGTATTCACAAAAGCATGGAGTTGATTTCTTCGACACTTATGCACATGTCACAAAAATTGCCTCAATCAAATTGCTCTTAGTGTTTGCATCATCTCACAAGTTGATAGTGCATCAGATGGATGTGAAAACCGCCTTCTTGAATGACGATCTTGATGAGGAGATATATATGATGCAACCTGAGGGATATGTATTGGAAGGTCAAGAGGATAAAGTATGTAGATTAAAGAAATCACTCTATGGGTTAAAGCAAGCACCTAAAAAGTGGTTCGAAAAATTCAGTTTAGTTCTGGAAGAAAATGGCTTCGTCACTAATACAAGAGATACATGTATTTTCAGTAAATGAATTGAAAAAGAATATGTCATCATTTGCCTTTATGTCGACGACATGCATATACTTGGGACAAGTCTGACAATTATAGAAGAGTCGAAGTTACTTCTCTGCAGCAAGTTCAGTATGAAAGATCTCAAAGAAGTAGATGTGATATTGGGAATCAAGGTTACAAAAACAGAAGTTGGTTTCAGACTTTCGCAAGAACACTATCTGGAAAAGGTTCTCAAAAAGCTTGGTTTCTGGGATAAACCAGCTGCTAGAACACCGTATGATTCTTCCCTACATCTATGCAAGCATAGAGGTGAGAGTGTCAAACAGAGTGAGTATGCCAAAATACTGGGAAGTGTGATGTATCTCATGAACTGTACGAGACCTGACATTGCATACGCAGTAAGCAGGTTAAGCAGGACACTCACAATCCCAATGATGATCATTGGAAGGCAATGGATCGACTGTTAAGATACCTCAAAGGAACACAAAGCTGAGGCATCAATTACAAAGGCTCAGCATGTGTTGTGGAAGGATTTTGCGACGCAAATTGGGTGACCGATAACGATGAGATTAACTCTACAAGTGGATATGTTTTCACACTTGGAGGTGGAGCTATATCCTGGACAAGAAGCAGATTGGTTAAGGAGTGTATACTTGGACTTACCAATGACCAGTAAACCTGGTTCCTCTATCTTGATTAGATGTGATTCACAAGCAGCCATTGGTGTGGCCATGAACAAGCTTTAGAATAGAAAGAAAAGACACATCAGGATGAGACACAAAGTACTGAGAGGTCTCATGGAAGATGGTGTGTTGTCAATCGAATTTGTGAGGTCAGTTAAAAATATAGCATACCCATTTACAAAGGCATTGTGTAGTTGTCTTGTTAAAGAGACGGCAGAGGAGATGGGTTTGACTAATACTTAAGCTTCTTGAATTACTCCTATGACTCCTTACCGCTAGAATTTATTCACTTAAATCTCGGTTCAAAAGGTCAAAGGCAAGGTGTAGTTCATGAAAGGCTTGTACAGAGTATGAAAAGATTGAGCAGAATGTAAAGGTCTCAATATAAGGAGATCATTTAGCTCAATGTGTAATGAAAACGTTAAAGTTTCATAAGTGTATGTACAAACTTCTTTAAGGAAAGAAATGAGTATGTTGTATACACAAAACCTATAGAAAAGATGGTTCCCAGAATGAGAACTTCAAATCATGCGCAGTTGTGTAGAATAGTTTGATTTAAGTCCTTACGACAATCAATGGTGGTTGAATAGTTTCGAAATCAAGTGGGGGATTGTTGGAGATTGATTACAAAACTATTGGACCTAAGAAGCGTTTAAGGCCCATAAGAGTTGAATCAATAATCAAACAATTGATTTTCAAAAATATTGATAAAACAAAGCACGTATATATATGAATGAAAGAAGATGAGATTGTTGATAGAGACAAATAACTGAATCTATAAAAGAAACAGAGACATATAATTGAATCTATCAAAGAAACAAAAACAGATAACAACAAAGATTCTGTTAGTCTAAGCTGAGTTAACAATCTTTCTTCTTCATCATCTTTCTATGCAACGGCTTGAACATCACGAGCTTGTTGTTCAAGAGAATCAGAGCAAAGCTCTAAGCAATCCTTTCTTTGGTTCTAGCTTGGGAGAAGAAGGCAATTAGCTTAAGCTCAGAGAATCTAATCTTCGTCTTTGATCTTCTTTCTTTGTTACATTTCTGAGAAAGCTTTTCTCGTTGTTCTTCGTTTTCTTCAATCGCAGAACTAACACTTAACTAATTTAGCTAATTGTGCACGATTCATACTTATTGCAGTATATTTAATAAATTCTAATACAACACAAAAAAACTATTTTAATAAATTTGTTAATTATTACATATTTTCTCTTCTACTCAATAAAGTAGACAAATCAGAATATTGATAACATGGAAAACTTGTTGATTAATATATATATGATCCGTTATATTTTTCGCTTTCATCATAACATTATTACTCAATAGACTTGTTAGAATATCGAATTCTTTTCAGTCTGCTGGTTAGGATGATCCATCTAACAATGTATATTTTTCTTGTAGTGAATTATTGAAAAAATGGTATGTGTCTTCTTGATCGGACTATAGCCGATCAAAAATATGACCAGATTAACACAAATTGTAAGTTATTAGAAATTATATTCTACTGTCGGTAGAACATAGATAAATTGGTAGAATATAAATTCCGCTTTTATTAGACTATAAAAATGTAGAATGTATATTCCAAAATTTGTGAGAAATTTACGTAATTTAGAATTTACATTATGCGGTTGGTGGAAAATAAAGAATTCAGAAGAAGGTAATTTCTCATTTTGTAGATTGTACAAGAAACCGTAGAATGTAATTTCTAAAATTTGTGAGATCTACCTAATTTAGAATTTAAATTTTGCAGTTAGTAGAACATAGAGAATTTCATAGGATGGAAATTATAATTTTCATAGATTATATAAGAAACCGTACAATGTATATTCTAAAACTCGTAGAGAAAAAAAATTATAAAACATGAATAGTGTTAGTTGAAGAGTTTTTTTTTTAATTTTACAAAGTATAAATAGACAAATAAATTAAAAATACTTTTTTCTAGTTTTCCCAAGAGAAGTAAAGCAAAACAAAAATGGATTTACGTAAAAGATTTAATAATAATGGGGTTTTATGGGTTAGTGTATGGATCATACGTAATGGTTTGTTGACCCATGATTCCTTTTACTTAAAAGCCACATATATTATTAGATTGGTCTTGAATCTTGATGTTATCCAGAAAAATAAAAGTCAAGAATAAAGCAGTCACTGAAAGAAAAAGAAAAAAACAAATTTGATTCCTAAATACCTTAATAACCACACGAAGCTGCGGACACAGAAAATCATAAATAATTAACCAGAGACTATGCTCAATAAGGTGTTGATATTACTAAACACCCAATCAAATTCACACATAGATGCATGCATGCAAATTTCATTTTTTAGCTAGAAACACTTCTATATATATGTACATTCAACCACAAAACAATCAAATTCACATATAAATCCATGCATGCAAATATCCAATATATGGAAAGGTACTCGCATTTATACATAACGAAAAAGCTACATTTACATAATTATATGTAGTGTGAAGGAGCTCTGTTCTAAATATTGCATATGGTTCTATATATATACACTAATTATACGTACCTGAAACTGGCAAAAAATTCAGGAAATTTCCTTTTTACCGGTAAAAATTTCAGGTAGTTGGGAAATTTAACTGACCTAAGTGTTTGTCATATTTGCCGGTCAAAAGAATTTTCCATCAGTCTAAGTCTGTCGAGAGAATATATATTCGGGAACAATTACTTTCATATTAGCCACAAAAATTGTAGCTAAGTTTGCTACGGTAAAGCCACGCAAGAAAGAATATACATGTAACCAGAGGCGGCTCATTCTTTAGGTGGGCCCTGTTCCAATTTTTTCTCTGTAGAAAAGGCCCAAAAGCAAAAAAAAATTGTCGAAAATGGCCCCTAAAATTTTTTGTAGCCTATAAAATTTATAAAAAAGTGTTGGATCATGATCAAATGTGCCACTTGCACACCCTCAGATCTGCCCCTGTATGTAAGCAGCCACAAATATTTTGGTAGCTATACGATTTATTTTTAGTAGTTATGTTATATTTAAAAGCTTATAGAAAGCAAAAACAATAGACAATCCATATTAAGTTTGACTAGATTCATCATCTGAAATATTTTGGGTTTTAAAGCTTGCTTTTATTATTTTGGGCCGAATATATTGAATTATTTGTATATATCTACATAGGATATATATTCCGTCGGGAATAGCGTCTGGCTCATTCTACCGTTGTCACTGTTGATGACTATGTCTACGAACCAGTTTTGAAATGTTTCCAACCACATTTGTTTAGATCGAATCAAGGTTGTCCGAATGTCTTCGATTGTAAAAACTAATTCGATGCTTTTAATTGGAATTCAGCAAACTCTTTATCACTTCATTGATTTTAATGGACTGGATATTATATTGATTCTATGTTTTTTTGTTTTTTTGGCATAGAACCAGAATAAAAGATTCTACTCTTTGTAAATCCTTAAACTTTTCATTATATGAAAGATTCCCATTCTTAAGATCATATATTCCGATCAAGAGAGCATTGAGAGTTGTTCGATATGATGTTAAATTGAATATTTAGGGACGAATAATGAAAAAAGAGAATATGGGCCGGTCTTTATAAAATATTCGTATCCTATTTACAAGGTAAACTCTTATCAACTCTTTCTATGAGATTTTATAATACCGACCACCAAGTAATATACACATTATTCTTACATGTTATCAAAGCGTGTTGCAATAATCTAGTTTCTCAGCCGCTACTCTAAAATTTCTTTAGTTTATTCTTACACATAAGACATTTGTTTTGCCAATTCATCAATTGTTATATTTTTAGTTTAGTTTCTCTGTGGATCCAAAATTAGCTATGTTTATGATATAAAAAATCAGAATCAAGAATCAAAACTTGGTTTACGTTTTCTAGTATTGCATTACATTGGTGTAATGAAAGAAAGTTTTGAAAGAACAAGATGAGTATATGGTGATAGTTAAGTGATTGTTTTTTTTTTCACTGAATGGTTCATAGATTAATAATCGAGATAGAATAGCAACTAGGTCTGGACATTCAAGTATCTGTTCGGTTTCAGGTCGAGTCCTTTCGGATTTCGGGTTTTCAGGTTTATCCATATAAAACCCGTTCGAGTATTTAAAAATTTTGGGTCGGGTTCGGTTCGGTATATTTCGGGTTCAGCTCGGGTTTGATTCTTATAAAATGCCATATTTCAGGTTGGATTCGGTTCGGGTTCGAGTATTTTTATTTCAATCTTTAAAAAAACTGAAAAAAATTCTTAGAGAAATCCTAATTTAATTTTAAATATTGAATATTTTAGACTTTTTCATTCGTTTAATTTAAATTGTAATATATTTAGAATTATAATTATAATTTTGAATATTTAGGTAAGTAAAAGTTTTTATATATATAATTATTTAAAATTATATAATATATATCAGGTATTTTGGATTTTGTTTTTTAGCCATTCAGGTTCGACTATTTTGTCGGGTTTGATTTGGTTCGGTTCCTTTTATTCCGGATCAGATTCGAGTCAGACTTTGGGTTTATGTCCAGACTTAGTAGTAACCATTGAATACATGAGGGAATTATTTCTTTTATGCTTACAATAGGTCTTGATTTTTATTAAATTATGTGTAATTTTGTATTCATCATATTTGATGAATTGTACAAAGGGAACGAATGAGGAAGTCCCCCCAACATAACGTAGAGAAGCTCCATCACTAACTAGCCACCTAACTTTACATGTTTCTTATCATATTTTACTTCACACGATTAATGACATTATATTTATATATTGTCACGTCTCTAAATATGTATGATTGGATGTTTAATTATATGAATATCGCTGAATTTTTATTTTATTCTTTAGTAGAATCTAACTAAAAAAATTAAAATAAAATGGTAACAGAAAAATCTGGCTGAATTTTATGGAATCTAAAATATTAGTTTAGTAAGAAAATAAAACATAGAATGTATCAAACCGAAATGGAATTGACTAAATAGTCAAATGGAACCTAGATTCATATATTTGAAAAACTAAATATGAATTTGATCATATCGAAAACTGAATGAAGTATCCAAAATACATGAATGACAATTATATACCTAAAAATTATTGTTTTTATTAAAAATTAATATTTAAATGTTTAAAATTGTAATTATAAATTTGATTATATTATTATTCATTTTGGAACAAAATAAAAAAATTCAAATCTTTATTTAAATTTTGAATTTTGTGAGACTGCTTTTCTTAAATCTTAATTTGTTTTAATTTTGAAAAAAAAAATACTTATATTCAAACTCTATCAAAACTGAATAGTTCACATAAAATTCGGATCTTTAACAAACTATCAAAATCGAACCATGTCCGATCTATAGCGAATCGAGCTCAATCCAAAAAATATATTTGAAGAGGTGTTAAGTGAGTGAAATCGAAAAAGCTGAAAATTTGAAAAACTTAATTGGAATCCACACAGATCTTGAATGTCCATATTTAATGAGGAGATACACGACTTACTTTATTATTTATAATTAATTTTGTATTTATTTAAATATTAGTTAAAATTTTAAATAATAAAAAATGTTGAATTGTGGAATCTACCTAAATCCAACTGAATTGTTGTATATGCAAATGGTAACAGCTGAATTGTGGAATCCAGCTGAATCGAGGTGAATTGCAAAATTATGTTACCATTTAATGTTGGGCGGCTTAACTTTCAATTATCATCAGAACAATTCTAATTAATATTCTCTGTTTTTAAAGAGTATTATTTTAGGTTTTTTCATACAATTTAATAAATAATATTAAAAATCATTTGTACTCCTGATAAATATATATAATGATTTACTAGATTACATGTTAATGATTTTGATTGGAGATTAAAATTGGAAATATTTATTAAAAGTTACAATGATACTTTTTGTGAAATATTTTTTCTTCTAAAATGATATTCTTTGAAAAACGGAGGAAATATCACTTTCCATAACAAAGATGATTGAGCTGCTATATTGAAGGATGAAGAGTCAATGATCTGAAATAATTAAGTACTTTTTTAATAAATTTATAAAAGATTTACAATTAGCTTTTCTATAAGAAGTTTTTATGTAGTGAGAATGGATTAGTCAAAGTTTTTTCTGGAACTAAGGAGCTTTTAAAAAAGGTTATCAAAGTTTTCTTCGTTCTACTTGTATACTAATTAACGAATACATTTATAAAAGTACTTAAATTGAACTAACAAAGGGTTTCACAATATACTGGTTAACAATTCAAATCAGTAGGCGAAAGGTAAACCGGGATTAACTAGCTCGGTTCCTTACTGGTCATTTATGGGCTATATCAAATTTGGGTCAGTCGAAACTCTTGATAAAAACACGGGCTGAGAGAGTGAATTCATCAAAAATGACGAAAGAAAACATATAAGAAACCATGAATCATCCATGATCATAAACAAAATGTTAAAAGCATCACAATCAACTTAGTCTTAACTAATTAGTTAATTAATGTTATATATATAAATAAAGTGGGAATCACATGAAAGGGTTTAGGGGGAAAAAACAACAGTAATGCCCCAAAAAATGGGGGTAATGAATAAGAAGAAGAAGGAGAAAGAGTTGATAATGAATGAGAGGCATGTTAATATGTTACTCATTCTTACTATAAAGTTTCAACATCTTGTCCCATCCTTCTTCATGTCCCTTCCATTGATATACACGTTTTATGTATATGTATATCGTATGTGTATGTCTATATATATTGTTGGTACAATAATCAAATATGCATGTGTCTTCGTTATATTAAGGATCCGATTATTGACGAAACCGTTTTGAAACGACCGTTTGGAAAAAAATCAAACAGTTGAAACGAAAGTTATTTAAAAATAATTATTTGAAAATAGCGGTTGACAAAAAGAGTTTCAAACAAATGTCATTTAAAGATCAATGTTGGTTAGTTATAATACAAAATGGTTGAATAGTGTATAGTTTAACATTTTTGATATAAAAAATATAAATTATAGTTATTATTTTTCAAATAATATTTACATACTAGCAAATGAATTTTTAAATATAAATAAATAATTTTTATTTTTTAATTAAAATATAAAAATAAATGATTGTTTGTATTTACAAACGATAGAATTACCGTAAATAGTTGTTTTTAAAACAATTCAAATGACTATAAATAAGTCCAAGAGACTATTTTAAATGGTAATTTACAAACGATCATTTTAAAAAGTAATGACATTCTTAGTGTCTTTATAAAACAAACTAATCAAGGGAAATCCAATTGACACTATAATGTAAAAGCTAATCAGGTATTTTATTTTAAAACATATAAATTTCAAGATTTGGAGTATGATAAGATTTTTGGTGTAAAAAATACTTACAATTAATCTAAAAATCATGTTCACAAAAAAAAAAGTACTTTTGTTAAGTGATTATATATCAGTTTTTCACTAAAATCTAATTTCATATAGTTGTGACCACAAAGCAAAATTTCAAAAAACAAATAATTATTGGTTGATGTGTACAAGAAGTTCCAAAAACCTTTAAATGCTATGTTTGGTACCGTTACGAATAAAGGAGGTAAAATTATGTTGAAATCCCTTTTCATATTTTAATGTCAATTGTCCACTTGCAGACACAATCATTTCGTAGTAGAACGTACCACCACCATAACATTATCTATATGAATATTATAATAAGAACCAAAAATATTTAAAAATATGCCCATTTTATTCTTTCTGTAAAGTCTCTTTAATTATTGGACATAATAATAAGAGTAATTCTTTGTTGTATACAAATTGTCTTAAAAGTCGAAGATGGCAATGATCAAAACCATAAAATGGCATTGTTATTGGGAATTGATTTTGACCAAAGACTTTTCGTTTAATTAATCTCTCCACCGTCACTCCCATAATTAATGGTTTCTTCTTGCTTTACAGTGAGTGATTTTATGTATTCAATTACAGTCCTTTTGGATGTTTATAAAGTATATATTTTCTACAGAAAATATAATTAATTGGTTTAAATTACATTACTGTTTATTTATTATTAAAGTGTACACTTGCCGAGTTATTTTCAGTTTAGTGGTTAGGATTATTCAGCTAATAATTTGGTACTAGGGTTCGATTCCTACCCGCTGTATTATGGTAGTTTAAAAAAAGATTATTGGGAGTGGACTTTAGGTTATGGATCGGTCTTGTCAATCCAACGTTGACAAAAAAAAAAAAAAAGTCTGGACTTGAAACTGATATCTCAAATCGCCTATACATCAATTACGTATATGTATTCGATATACAGAGTCGTTGATTTAAAATCAAAGCTAACATCGACAAATCAACTGTATATTTTTGTTACTTGAAACTGAGATATAATGTACAATTATGATTTATGAGACTGATCATAAGTCATCACATGATATGTATTTATGAGGAATGCCAAAAAAGTAAACAAAAATAAATAAATACAATTAAATGAGCAACATTTATTCTCGTATACAGCACAAAAGGTTTGGCTCAGCTTTTCTTCTCTTCTCAGTAAAACTTACCTCTTTCTCTCTGTTTGACTTTAAAATCAAATTAATAAACATTTGTAATTTTATTTTATTTTTGTTCATATTTTCGAATTCAAGTGTCGTCTGTCAACTGTCAACTATGTACTAAAACATCTCCAACCAATACTCTAAACCTTATAAAGTTTTTGTTCCTCCAACAAATACTTCAAAACATTTTTTCTTTTGCATCTAAGTCTTTTGAGGTATATATTTTTTTAAACAATTCAATAAATTTTATTTTTATCACTTTAGTCGATATATATAATTTTAATATTTTAATATTTATATGTAGTAATATAAATATGTATATCTTTCACATATATACATATATATATATATAAGCTAACAAAGAAAATTAAAAAGCCTACCATAAAGATTAAAATTACAAGATAACTATAATTAATTCATCATCGAAGTTCCAAATCTAACTGCGAATTTATCCAAGAAGGTTGTTGTAACCATAACTGTTAGAAGCCTAAAATGCTAGAAACCGAGGAAAGGAACAAGAAAAGCAAAGCATAAGTATCTTATATAATGCAAAACAATATTATAATTTAATAACTAGTTTAACATGTTATCTTTTTTTTTATCAAACACCTTCTTCATTGATTAAAAATTAAGAGTACAATACATAGACGCGAAGGCTATATTAAACAACAACTGACTTAATGAAATACATATATAAATTAAAAAAATTTATTCGGGTAGAGAAACTCGAACACACCCAAATTATGTTGTAGTATAAGTCATTCGAACGGAAAAGAGAGCTTTTTGAAGAATTGAGTTTTGATACAACACCTCCATGACAGAGAAATGAGGTAATACACTTTTCTCTCACTTGAAGGATATTAGGGAATCAAAAAAAAATTTGGTTGAAATTTCAAATTTATTGATCAACAAAAGTGATATTTACATTGGAGAGAGCAGCGATTAAACAAATCTCTCATTAATATAAATAATTAGGAAAATCTAATAGCAAACCAATGTTGCAATAAGCCCTGAAATCTATGTGGAAAAGTATAATGCAAAGACGAAATCTTATCCGAACAGATTTGTCAATTAGACGGATGAGAATTAGAGAAGTAGTCCAGGGTTTGCCATGAATGTGATCGTTTCTCTCACGCCAAATGTGGTATATCACAGTCTGATAAGCCAAGCGGACAAAGATCCTGTCAAACTAAGAGAAACGAGAGTCAAGCAAATCGGTAATGGTGTCATGCCAATCCGGAAAAATGGATGGACCAATGAGATTACGGCAAAGCTCAAAACCAAATTGAGAAGTTGTAAGGCTATCCAAAGAGTAAGTGCTCTTTAGTCTCGTTCTCCCCGCATAAAACATAATCTTGAGAAAGACCTCATGATCGCATCCAGCTACCAATCGAATTTTATTCTAAAATAAATAAGTCCTAGATGAAGCCTCAAAGCTAGTAGGTATCCACATAATTTCATTTGTATCCACACTGGTTATAAAGTTTAACATGTTATCTAATACAAGATTACTCAACATTCCTCAAACCTTAAATTTAAGTTGCGTGTGATTTTTAGAAACTTACTCATTTCTTCATACAATTAGAACCAATTGTTTACTAACATGCAGCAAAATACAAAGTTGAGGATTGGTAAAAAAAATAGAAGTACAGAAAGTGAGAAATAGTCACGAGTGTGAAAAAGAGGCAATAAATGATTCTGAAGGAATAATTAATAAGAGAGTTCTCAAGTTTGGCTTTGGCCTTTGGGGTGAGTCAGAATCAAACAAACACAACACATAAAACAAAAGTAAATTCCTGTCCAAAGACTTAAAAGATAGAGAGTAAAGGCATAATTCTTTTTGCCCGTTTCCTTATTCATTGCCTTTTGCCAGTCCCTTTGATAGCGATTATTTTTTATTTTCTTACAATAATAAATATATATATAACTCGAAAAATAAAAACATTCATTTATTTATTTTACAATTGGAATTTATATCAACCATACATTAATGTTTCAACAAAACATGAAAATATTAGCTCAAGAGGGATGGATAAAGCAGGAAAAAATGACTCGGATGAATTAGAGGTAGAAGTAGAAACCGATTCTATACCATAAAGAAATAGTACAGAATCTCTAAAATTCGAAAATACGAAAATAGAAACAATAAAATGGGGTCTTACAAGGTCAAGAAAAAAAAAATTCAATGTATTAGATAAGATTAAAAAAAATCGACTTAAAACTCAGATAGGATAAAGCCGGATATTTAATAAATTTGGAGTTCTGAAGAAAAACTCAACGTCACAGTACAAGGGATCGAATAGTTCCTCTGCATCATGAGGGTTATGTTTTTGTTATTGCCTGCAGATACCAACATAAAGAAGAAACAATTATTAGTCTTTAACAGTTATGTGTATAATATACATGTGATATTCCAATCATTCAATATTGTTTTGAAGATTTGTATTATATAACTTCAAAAGTAGTCAAGTCTTAAACACATTTGCATATACACTTGAATGTTTTTATTCATCGTTGATAAACGTATGAAGATATACAAGAAGTAAGAACATATATCATCGTAAATGAAAGTTGTGTGTATTCCAAGTTTATACATAGATAGATAGATATAATATACGATTTCTATGTTTTCTACATCACAATATCAATGATGAATAATTAAGCATGACTTCGAACTGAAAAAACTCTAGCTCGCACCATTACATATATGAATTTACACACACACAAATATATGCTTTTATAAAAGATGACATGCATAATCACCTTGAAAGTTTTGTTGCCTTGCTTTCTTCATCCATAGGAGCTGTTCTCTCTCTTCCATTTGAGAGAGAGAGAAAGGGTGAGTGAGATGATGAAGAAGGTATCAAGAGAAGGAGAGAGATTATAAGGCGAAGCAATGATAAAGATTTATCATAAAATAAAATAAAAACCTTCGTGGGCCGGGGCCCAAACAGACCTTTGTCAATGCCCGAAACAAGCGTTTATATGTAAACTTGTTGACGTCATCAATGCGATATTCAAGGAGCACTCTGCCCGAACACCTGACCGTTCTGCCCGGACGTGGTCCTTTTCCTGAGTTAGCTTCTTTTGGTCCTAAGCCAAACCAAAGTCAACGGGTCAAATTACTGTCTCAACTTTTTACTTCTTCTTTTTTTATTTATTATAATTTTCGTAATCTAGCTGGACTAGGCTTCCTAGCTGAACATAGTTATTCACTAATTGGTAAAGAGACTCAATTTGAGCAAATTAAGAGAATCTTGGTTAATGGAATTCCTCAATTCTAGGGATAAACATTAGAGTTCAAATATCAAAATAAAATCATGCACTATACTATTAATCACTATTTTTTTTTTCTTAAAATCAGCTTCTACATATATCTTGTTAAGAAGTTTCTAATAAAAAAAGCTCATAGGGAGGATTTATTCTTATTTAATAGCTTATGAGTTTCCCCTAAAATGAAGAAAGCTAATGAAGATCGAATCTTTTGCTAAAGGGTTAGTTCAAATATTATAGTAATGAAAAATCTGATATTTGTGGGGAATACAAACTTTGTGGGCGTGCGGGAGAATCACAGTCTCCTAAGACATAAAATGGTCAAAATATGCAATTAATAGTAATTTAAATACTCTAGCTATTAGTAACATTATTATATCAAAGTTTATAACGCCAAAAAAGAATCCCTTGACCTGCGTTCCTTCATTAACTAATTAGTTTCACATACATCTTCAGGTACCGAGATAGATGTTTAAAAATTTCTTTTTAAAATTCTCACAGTTTACTTCAAATTATAAAACTCTTTGTAACCTTTTTTGGCTATTAGAATTCATGCTTAAAATAATTTTAGTTACCATAAGTTTGATAATATTTTTAAAATAAATATTTTAATACCATTTTATTAATCTTTTAAAATTTATTATTTTAGTATGAATTATTCAAAATATTAATAAAATATTTTGCCAAAACATGTGGCATACTTAGTTTGTCCATGATACAGTTTAACATAAGTGGTAAATTCAAATTCTATTGAGTTCTAATTGGAATATTTAGACTATAGATCAAATATTGTCGATCTATTTTTTTTTGCTAACTTTAAATTCCTTAAAATAAAGAGAAATTCCTGAGTTATACAAAATCTGAATGCTCTTTAAACGCACAAAATCATCTAAGAAATGAGAGAAAACATACTAATCATCTAGAGCTAACACCATCTACAAAATAACTGAACAATCTGTTATCATCTCCACCTTAAACATGTCAAAAGAAAGAAAACATGTCATCGCCCATAAAACTGCTTCAACTTCTGCGTGTAATACGGAAAGACTCCTCTTAATAGCCCGAACACCCCTACAATTATGAGGAGTAAGAATAATAGTTAATGATTTTTGTTTCATCTATTTTGTGCCCATATCAATCCCTCCCTTTCTCTTATGTCCCTTCTCTTTGTACTCTGTTTCAGAAATCTTTCGTTTTATGCCCAACCTTTTTATTTACTTTTGTTTTCGTCCCATTACATCACAATATCTTTTTGTTGTTGTAAACCTTATTTTTATAATTGGATCGACAAGACTCGATCCATAACCAAACCTCATATCCTAATTTTTTTTTCATTCCCTTTGCATCAGAGAGGAATTGAACTATGATGTCTGAGGATTTGTAAAGTGACTATTACCACTGGGCCCTTGTCATCGGCAATTTGTTTTATTTTTAACATGTTAAAAGTGAATACTGTACATGTTAAAAATGATGAAACTAAATAACGTATTTAATGATAATATCTGCAATAACTCATAAAACAAATGATTTTGAAATATTACAAAGTTTATAATGATAATTTGATAAGATTCTATTAAGATAACATCATAATAAGTTTGGATTTGGCTCATCACATTTTTTTGCAGCTGTCCATTAGAAAAGAAAAAAAATGCTTTGTGTAATCCAAAAAGTACATTATATACGAAATAAGATACAGTAGAACCTCTATAAATTAATATTCGATAAACTAATAACATCTATAAATTAATAAAATTCTTTGGTTTCAAGTCGGGCCAATGTAAAATTTGATCAAATTTAATAAATTAGTAAGATAATAATTATTTTGGAATCCCTACGTAAAAATATAGTCCCAATAATATCATAAATTAATAATCATCTAAATTTACATGTATATATATTTAAATAAGTTGATATATTGATGTATGAATTTAATAAACTGATTTTTTTTCTATAACTCAACTCTATAATGAATTGTTATGTTCAATTTTTAAACTATGATGTTATAGTATAATATGTGATATAAAATAAGTATTATAATTGCTTAATATGTGTCATTTTCATTGTAAAAATATTATAGGTTGTTGAAATAAAGTCATTAGTCATAAATTTGAATATATATATATATATAGTATTGGTAATCTATAGTTAAGAATATAATTTTTTTAATATTAAAATTTTTAGTTTCGAAATTATAAACTTATAACTTTCAAAAAAGATTAACTAAAAATGTTGCTTATGTAATATCTTTATAAATTAATAATCTTATAAATTCTAACATTATTTTATAGAAGTTTTATTGTAGGTTTATGATCAACTATAGTTGTTGGCCCAATAGCAGCCCATTGAAGTCATCAGGTGCTAACAGAAGCCACTCTTGGGCCCATTTATACTTACTATGATTCTTATTACCTAATTAAAATGTCATATATCACAAGATCTTAACGCTGATGAATTGTTTCAAGATAAATAATTCTGGATATATTCTATTACATAAGCAACACTAAAAATGTCTCCATCATATGAATTATGAACAAGAAACTAAGCCTCGTATGAGGTTGTAAATGTGGAATCTCATCAATCATCAATTGACTTTGCTTCCTAGTTAGTGAGTTTGTGGCAAATCACATAATAGTTTTAGTGGAGTCTAAACACTTGTCATCTCTCACGCAATCCTTTTAGAGCACTGATTTCAGAATAAGGATAAAGCACTACAATTTGGCATTTATACTATCTATATTAGTTTTTTTTTAATTGTCAAACACTGACCACAACTGGCCGATCCAATAGCCAAGTTCCTACATAATATAGACAATAGAATTTGATCTCTGGGTGTGAAATAATGCCTGTTTTCAGTGGATTAACCACATGTCACTAAACTAAAGTCATTTCACATCTATATTAGATTTTGTAATGTTTAAATTATGGTTGAAATCGAAAATTCTAAACTTAGCTTGTAATTAAATATATGTTTCATCAAATAGTTAAATGTTTATATCTACAATTTTTTTCACCGGAATACAACTGCATGAAATATATAATCTTATGTGATAAATTTTGTCGTATGAAAATTTGAATTATAGATGAGATTTTATCGATCAAAATAGAAATACAAAATGGAGAGAAATAAAATTCTATTACAACCAAAACTACATTATGTTAATTCAAAGGAATTGTTCACAACTCAGAAGTGAACATTCAGCTTCCATCGATTACGATCTTGACACTAAAAATAAAATAAGAATTGTATAAAACTTATCCTTAACATATGTGGCCGCATACTCTACTTTATATAACCAACCAACATCCTCTCAATAACTCATTATTCACTACACACACCACGTACGAATAAGGCAAAAAACCAAAGACAAAAATAAGCTGAGAATGAGAAAACTAAATTGTCTGTTAATCATCTCATTATTATTGGTATCATTACGTCATGAAGATCATAGCATTGAAGCACAAAATTCAGACAAAGTCGTGAGTCTTCCAGAACAACCATTGAATCCAAAGATCTCTCAGTTCTCAGGTTATGTTAACGTCAATCTAGAAAATACACGATCACTCTTCTTCTGGTTATTTGAAGCTTTGTCTGAATCTCCTTCAACAAGACCTCTAGTTCTCTGGCTCAATGGAGGTAATTAATTAATTAATCACTTTATTATATATTAATTATTCTAATTTATTAGCATAATATGTATGCTTAATTATGACCATATATGATGCAGGTCCTGGATGCTCATCTATTGGATATGGATCAGCATCTGAATTACGACCTTTTCGTGTTGTTGAGAATGGGACAAACATTAGCTTCTCCCAATATTCTTGGGTCCAAGGGTTTTATTTCTTGGTTTTATCTCATTTTTGTTACAAAATTTTAGCCGGAAAATATAGAATTCGTGTGTGACGATTTAACAAACCGATTAATATTAAGCTAGTTTTGTATTTAAATTCACGATTTTTTGTTGGTTAAAAAAATTGCAGAAGCAAATATGTTGTTTTTAGAATCACCTGTTGGAGTAGGGTTTTCGTACACGAACGTATCTTCCGATTTAGACAACCGCAACGACGCTTTCGTTGGTAAGTAGTATACACATGAAAAGAGATCAACTTTATTATACAATTTATTTTCACATGTTTGATTTTTTTTTGGTCGAAATTTTCAGATGTTTGATTGAATAAAATATTGTTAATCAATACAAAATAAAAGTTAATTTGTAGAAATAATTTGAGATGTTTGGTAACAGCGGAAGATGCATACAACTTCATGGTTGCTTGGTTTGCAAGGTATCCTCAATATAAGTCTCGTGATTTCTTCATAGCCGGTGAAAGCTACGCTGGTGAGCTTAATTAATTACGCTAAGGGAATTTTCAGTTTTTCAATAATCTAAGAAATTGGTAAGATAATTAAACAAAAATGTTATATGACTAAACAAGTACAAAAATGAAGCATGGAAAACAAATGAAACAATTTAATTATTTGTAAGGTATGGATTTCACTTTACAGGTCACTGCGCATCTCAGCTAGCCAAGCTTATATATACGATCGGAACAAAGTTCAACCAAAGGATTCTTTCATCAATCTCAAAGGCTACATGGTATACATTTTATACTAGTGATTACGCGCATGATCAAAGTGTAACGTTGATCCAATTAATGCGACCGATCGATGTCTTGCTTTTCAAAAGAATATCCCACATCTAAAATAGATATTTTTTTTAATCTTAATTACTAATATAACCTATAAGTTTTTCACTCATTATCAATTGGATTTTAATTGAAAGTTCATAACTCCTAATATAATATCAAAACCTGAAATTGGTCTCACACATTTTGACATGTTTTCACCCACATTTCAAGGGGTGATGTTAGAATTAATTTTTATTTTTGTCAGTTATTGGATTAACTAGATCCCATCTATAACCTATCTCACACCATAAAATCTCTTTATAATCTATTATATGTAGTGGGACGAGAAGAATTAAGATATTTATATATTAGATTTTTAATTTTGATTTTGTTTGCAGTCAAGAAAATGGCCAAATTTCGGTTGTTCCTGATACTATATGTGATAGTTCATGTGGAATTAAAGTTTTAGTTTTAGTTTTGTGTGCAATTAACAAACGACTCAATGTTTAGGTACATTCATAGTTATATGAAAGTTCTGGGGTGGAATTAGACATATCACCTTTTAATATATAAATAATTATTAAAAAGAAAGAAAGAAAATTTCAACACAATTTCACAATTTACTATTATTATTATTATTATTAATGTATATCAATGTTAAGCTATTTTTCTTCTGAAAAAAGCATTTTTAAACCAAATTTTATGATGATATTATTTTTCAACTAGATGATGTCCCGTGCGATTTTTGTGAAAAATTAATATACATTTGTAATAATTTTAATTTATTTATAATATTTATATGTGATATTTGTTTTCTTTTATTTGTTTCGTGGTTTGATTTGTATATGTAAATTTATTAATTTTATATATCTTTGATATACTAAAGATCAATTTATAATGATAACAATTGTTGTACACGAATTATATTTTTCGAAGTATGTTGATTTAATTTTTCATACATTGCAGTTTTTATATATAAACTCGTGTTATTTAGGTTTTTAAACCCATGTTCATTTATATTTTAAGACATGTATTCAATTAATTTATTAGACCCGCGTTCATTTAGAATTTTAAACTCATATTCATTTTTATTATTATTATATATTATCAATTATATCTACATAATATATCCATTTGTATTAGCATTCAAATTTTTTATAAATAAATATTATATTGTTATGTGACGTCACTTTTGTATTTTTTTGTTTGGTTTTTTCATATTACATGGTTTGATTTTAATTTTAAATTTTTTATTTATTTCAAAGTTATTATAAGTGGATTTAATAAATTTGTAACTTATAATATTTTAATGTATTTATATTTTTAATAGATTAATAATATTTTGTTTGTATTCTAATGAATTATGGATATGATTTATAATTTTCGGATATGAAAATTAAAAAATAACTAATGATATCTAATACATAATAAAAATATAATTATCGAAAACCATATTATATAGAAGGTTTTCTATACATGCCATAATACAAACTACGATTATTTGAGGAAATCTCATTATAAATCTTATAAATCATTAGTTCAAAAATCTTATAAATCATATAATTGTTTTACATGAATTGTCAAAGTCAATAAGATTTCTTAGTTTTTTTGGACTGTATCATTAGTTCAAAAATATTCTGTTTGTTTATTTTGTTAATTATATAGTAATTTCAATTATTATTTATTACATGTGATTGAAGATTATCTCAAATATTATTCTTGTATTATCTCAAAATAAACTAAAAAGTATCATATGATTATGATACAAACCATGATTATTTGAGTAAATCTCCTTATAAATCTTATAAATCATAGGTTCAAAAATCTTATAAATCATATAATTGTTTTACATGAATTTTCAAAGTTAATAAGATTTCTTAGTTGTTTTGTACTATATCATCAGTTCAAAAATATTCTATTTGTTTATTTTGTTGAATAGATAGTTATTTCAGTTATTATTTATTATATGTGATTGAAGATTATCACAAATATCATTCTTGTATTATTTAAAATAAATTAAAAAATATTATGTGATTATAATTTTATTTTATCATATTTTTCTATTAATAAATTTGTTACAATAATTCATAAACTAAAATAGATTAATATAACATGGTGTTTAGATTAATGTTACATTTTTATTATGTAAGCTATATATATATAGAAAATAACATAATATACAAATATAAATAAGAGTTATTAAAGATTATGATAATTATGATAGATATGTGATATATCTCATTAAAATTTAAAATAATATTAAATAAAAAAAAATTTCCTATAATTTTTGGATAATTTTAAAACATAATTATATTGTCTTTGAAATATTAAAAAAGAATTTAAATACAAAAATTAAATTAACTAATTATTTTCAAAAAATTTTAATATTAAAGGTAGCTCCGAAATCAACAAAACTAAAATTGAATATGGTATTGACATATGATTATTTTAAAATTTAGAGATAATTAATTTTTTTAAAAGTAAAAATTATTAAGTTAAAATAAATAAAAAAATTAAAAGATATTAATTCTAAATAAATGTAGTAAATTTAAAAGAGTATTAAATCAGAATAAATTTTTAATCTATTTTTTGAAATTTTTTAAAACTTAAGAAATAATTATATTTCGTGAAATAAAAAAGAAGTTAAGAAAAATAAAAAACATATTAATATTATATTTTTTATCTTATATAGTAGATTTTTATTGTATTTAATTATTATATTTTATATATTTAAGTTAAAACAGATTTTTATATATTTAAATTAAAACAAACTAATAATATTATGTAGATAAAAATAATAAATAATTACTTTTAAAACTCTTATCAAATTTTATAAAGAAATAAAATGTTATTTTTTATTATTATAAAAAATACAAATCTATTAAGCTACAATTTTATTAAATATAGAGATTAGGATTATGAATATTGTTTTTATTGTATTGACCAATAAAATTTATTGAAATTAAAATAAATTAATTAGTTAAAACAAACAGACCAATAATATTAATAGTTTAATATTTTTTCACAACAATGGTTTAATCTTTATTTATTAAAATCAAAACAAACTAATTGGTTAAAAATTATAATCAAAAGAAACAAACTAATTGGTTCAAGATTTTTACCAATACAAACGAATCAATTAAAAGTTCTTATCAAAACTAGTGGATCAATAAAATTAATTGAAAATTAAAACAAACTAATTGGTTAAAAAGTCTTATCAAAACAAACGGATAAATTAAGTAGTTAAAATAAACTGACCAATCAAAATAAATCAAATGATTAAAAAATGTTTTTTATTACTATAAAAGATATAAAAAATCTTAACGCTACGGTTTTATTATATAGAGATGTTATAAATATTAACCTTTGTATATTTGTAATAATAGGTGGGAAATCTATTGACGGACGATGAGTACGATAACAAAGGGATTCTAGAATACGCATGGAGCCACGCAGTGATCTCCGACAATCTTTATTACTCCGCCAAACGTAACTGCGACTTCAAGTCTTCTAATTGGTCAGAGCCCTGCAACATCACCATGAACACATTATTTGCAAAATACAAAGAGATCGATATCTATAACATTTATGCTCCAAAGTGCTTAGCTACTACTAGCTCATCAGGAGGAGCTTCCTTCTTAGGTTCCGAAGCTAAGAATAAACCTCCGACGATCAAAAACTGGTTCAAGAGAGTGAAATGGTTTGAAGGATACGATCCTTATTACTCCAATTATACTGAAAAATATTTCAATAGACTCGATGCTCGATCGTCTCTTTATGCAACTACACGAAATGTAGCAAGATGGCAAGTTTGCAAGTAAGTACTTTCATAGAAAATAAGTTTGAATATCCTAACCCAACTAAGGTGGTCTAGTAGGTGGATCTTGGGTCGAAAATACTGAAATGTATCGTCTCTCCGCTTCAATTTCTGCCGGAAACTACTTCTTCTAGTTGGGCCACTACAGTTTTCACATGGGTTCTCTGGCACTTTGATGAACGTACGAGTCTAAGACCCCGAATCTCCGGATCTACCGAAAAAAATGTTTGAATATCTTATATATATGTATGCTAAAATGTGCAATTAATATGTTTTTAAATTGTGTAATCACAGTGATGCGATATTGCGAACATACCATTTTACAGGTTCTTCAATGTTGCCTACGTATAGTAACTCATCAAAGTTGGCCTCAAGATATGGGTTTATAGGTACTCAAAACTTCTCCCAAAAAGAAGCTAATCTTACGATTCTTCATGCGACTGCCCCCTTTCTCCTTCTCTTCTCACCAGCGCCGGTCCCTGGCCTCCGTCGCCGGCAGTCCTAATGGCCGAGACCAAAAAGAAATCCTCCCAAAAATCCCCAAAGCCCAAATCTCCTCCGCAATCCCCGACCCCTTCGCATAATCCACCTTCCCCCCTCGCCTCCTCGGACAAGGCAAACCCTAAGTCTGAAAACTCAAATTCCAGGCTCTTTCGAGCTCTGAAACTCAAATCATTGACACGACTGTTGCTTCGCCAGTTGATTCTCCGACCAAACCTGCTGCCAGAGTTGCTGCGACTGGTTCCACACAACCCATCGTGGACCCATACACCCCAAGAGCTCTTCATTAGATGATGCAGCCTTTCAAAACTCGAGTTGGTCTCACCTAGTTTCCACTTCTGGAACCAAACTCCAGCGGAAAGGAAAACCATTTGCTCTTGCCTCCGGTGAACTTTGCGTGGATATTCCCGATGAAGTCATCATCTGAAATCGCCATCGTTGGACCAATTTTATTATTGCTCAGTTCCATGGAAATCCTCCCTCCCCGGGAGCTCTACACGCCACCGTCAACGACATGTGGAGCAAAAAGCTTCGAGATATAATTGTCTCCACTCTCACAGACAAAGCCTTTCTTATCCGAATTCCCTCCTCGGAAACATGGAAGCGGGTTCTCGCCCAAGGGATGTGGGTAATTAAATACCAAGCTATGTTTGTGGCTAAGTGGGAGCCTGGCCTTACCCCAAAGCTACCAGTCTTAAAATTGGTGCCTGTCTGGTTAGAGTTTTGAGGCGTCCCTTACCTCTACTACTCCTCTGAGGGGCAAGAGCACATTGCGGGTATGATCAGAAAGCCATTATATCTACATCCAACGACAGCTAATATGACGCACTTATCTGTAGCAAAGGTGTTCACCGAACTCGACCCTACCAAGCCTCTACCTGAAGTTGTCCATGTCCACCATTCCTCAGGAATGATTAAGCGTATTGAGGTATCTTGCCTGTGGTTCCCACCGTCGTGTAAGTTCTGCAAGCAAATCGGTCACGGTATTAAACAATGCCCAAGTGCTCCTATTACATGTACCTCCTGCAACTCCGTTATTCACACAACTGAAGATTGCCCCAAGAAAAAGAGATTCCCTGCTATACACTCTCCGCCACAATTCCGATGAGAGTCGCCACCTCGGCTACCGCAACAATAGCCCAAAGCATTACTAATGCTCAAGTAAAAGCCACCCCCTCCCATGTGGTCTCTATCACTAACGGGACAAAACAAGTAACCCCCATACCCCCCCCCCCGCATCATGTGCGGACTCTCAGCCTCTTGAACCAGTTAAGAAAGCTCTGATAACGCAACATGAGAATAAGGCCAAACCTTCTAAACAGCGTGGCACAAACCTGGTCATCCATGATACTGTGAGTCTTGCACCTGTTAAGAAATCTATAACCTCCCACTCTTCAAAGAAAGGCAAAGAGATCGCTCTGCCTCCAACTAGTTCTGACTCAGACTCAAGTGCAGAGGATTTAACAGCTGATGAGGCCTATGACAAGGATAGATTCATGCTCACAATCTTAAAAAGAAAGCAGCGGCATCTCGCTAGTAAGGAACTCCACCGGGGCAAAGGCCCCAAACACTAAGTTTCTATGTCAATGGACTTTTTTTGTTGGAATATCCGTGGATTCAATGATCCCGTGAAACGCAGAAGTTTTCATAGTTGGTTTAAAGCTTCTAAGGCGTCTTTTAGCTGTATAATAGAAACTAGAGTGAAGCATAGTAGCTCCTCTAGCATTCTACAGTTCACTTTCCTTAATGTGTAGTATGCAGATAATTATCACCATGCTGAGCTAGGAAGGATCTGGGTGGTATGGGATAACTCCGTCTCAGTCTCTGTTCTCTTCAAATCCTCCCAAATCATCTCTTACCTTATAAAGCTCCCCGATGTCAAACATGAGTTCATCGCTACCTTTGTTTACGCACAAAATTGCATTCATGGAAGAACAAAACTTTGGGAAGACCTGGTAGCCATTCATAAAGACCCACGCACTTCTAACAAAGCGTGTGTTGTCCTTGGTGATTTGAATTAATCACTTAACCTAACAGACGACGCTAGAGATGGCATCTCAATCTCCACTGGTATGAACCACTTTAGAACTTGTCTCTTACAAGCAAATCTTTTTGACCTTTCATATCGAGGTCATCACCTTACTTGGTGGAACCATCAGGAACACAACATCATTGCAAAAAAGATGGACACGATCCTGGTTAATGATAAATGGCTTCTGCTGTTCCCGGTTTCTTATGGTGAGTTCTCTGAGCCAGCAATGTCTGATCACTCCCCAGCATGCGTTCATCTTGGCCATCTGGTTCCTGCAGCATACAGGCCATTCAGGTGCTTTAAATTCATCACCCTTCACCAAGACTTTCTGCCAGCATTAAAAGAGAATTGGGAAGGCTATACTTTTCCTGGATTCCGCATGTTCTCTTATGTGAAGAAGCTTAAGTCAGTAAAGCGGATCCTAAAAACTCTCAATAAAATGCACTTCTCTAACTTGGAGCAAAGAGTGGCTGAAGCCTATGAGAAACTTTTGACCTGCCAAAGATCTCTCCTGCAGCAACCTTCCTCTTCTCTTGTGGCGGAAGAAAAATCAGCCCATAAATCCTAGTATGACTTAGCTACTGCTGGAGAAAGGTACGCGAAGCAAAAATCAAGAGTACTTTGGCTGCAATGTGGTGACCTCAACACCTCTTACTTCCACCGAATCATGGCAGCTAGGAGATCTGCAAATCAAATCCACTATTTGCTTGATGATGAAGATACTGCTATTGATGACCTTCATGCTATTAAGGAGCTCTGTGTTACTTATTACTCCACTCTTCTAGGGGGTCGGCCTCATGAGTTGGCTCCATCGTCGGTTTCCAGAATCTCTAGCTTCATACAATTTTGTTGCACTGATTCAATGGTCGCTGCATTAACAAGCCTTGTCCTCCCTGCGGATATCAAGGCAGAAGTGTTCTCCCTCCCCTCGAATAAATCTCCAGGTCCTGATGGGTTCACAAGTGAACTCCTAATCCGATCCTGGGGTATCATAGGTCCGGATTTCATTGCTGATGTCCAGGAATTCTTTGACAATGGCAAGCTGCTGAAGCAAATCAATGCAACTTCTATTACATTGATCCCAAAGCGGCCCGGAGCAGATCGAATCACATATTTCAAGCCGATTTCATGCTATAACGTCATGTACAAGGTTATCTTTAGAATCTTAGCCAAGAGACTGGAGAAAATACTCCAAAAAATGATCTCCAATAACATGTCCGCGTTTGTTAAGGGCCGATTTCTTGTGGAGAATGTCCTACTAGCCTCCAAACTTGTACAAAGATCCGAGCAAAAACATATCACGAGGAGAGGTTTACTAAAAGTCGACCGGAAAAAGGCCTTCGACATGGTAAATTGGGACTTTATCATTCTTGTCCTAAAATCTGCTAACTTGCCCAGTAAGTTCATAAATTGGATAACCCAATGTCTTACTACCCATTCATTCTCAATCATGGTAAATGGAGATCTTTGTGGCCATTTTAAAGGCACGAGAGGTTTGAGATAAGGAGACCGCTTGTCTCCATCGTTATTTGTCATTGCAATGGAGGTTTTTGCTAGTCTCTTGGAATCTGAGTTTCACGCAGGGAAAATAGGCCACCACCTTTTGGCTAAAGATCCGGAGATCACTCATCTTGCCTTTACGGATGATCTAATGTTGTTTTTTTATGGTTTTGTATCCTCTCTCAAAGGTATATGTGCTGCTCTCGATGAATTCCAACAACTATCAGGTCTAGCTATGAACATAATCAAGACCTCTCTCTACTCTGAAGGTTTGAACCCCATGGAAACAGCATCTTTCTCGTAGTTCAGTTTCCAAAGTGGTTCATTCCCTATCAGGTACCTTGGCATCCCCCTTATGCATAGAAAGCTGAGAATTTCAGAGTTTCCCCCCCTTATTGACTCAATTTCATTGAGGCTCAACTATTGGGCAAATAGAAATCTCTCCTTCGCAGGCAGATTGCAACTCCTCTTTTCCGTCATATATAGCCTCATAAACTTTTGGGGCTCAGCCTTTGTCCTTCCGAAAAGCTGTATAAAACTCATTGAGCGCCTCTGCAACAAGTTCTTATGGAGTGGGTCAACCGAAAAAACGGCAACAACAAAGGTCTCTTGGCAAACAGTTTGCCTCCAATAAACAGGAGGGAGGTCTGGGACTAAGAAGTGTGGCCAACTGGAACAATACACTCAATTTGAGGCTCATTTGGTTGTTGTTTACCAGCACAAACTCGCTATGGGTTAAGTGGACCTCTCGTCATAGACTCAAGCATGGCTCTTTCTGGTCTGCGAGAATTGCTTCTTCTAGCTCCTGGCTATGGAAATCTCCAATTAAACTGATGCCTTTGGCTAAAAAGTTCATGCACTGTAAACTCGGCAATGGAATTACATGAAGTTATTGGTTGGACTCATGGTCTCTGGCAGGCCCACTAATCAATATCACTGGAGAATCTGGGCCGCAGCTCACTGTTATTCCCCTTTCTGTGTCTATTCTAGAAAGTACTGAACATGGTGCCTGGCGGCTCCCTAGGGAGAACACTAGAAACCATACACTTTTGATTCTAAGGGAAACATTGACTGCGATATCCCCCCCCCTCTGCTTTAAACGGAGCTGATACGTACCGTTGGCAAACTGATGCAAAGTCAAGTGATCAGTTTTCTACCAAAATCACATGGAACGCTCTGAGACCAAGGGCCAACAAAATTACCTGGACAAATCAGGTGTGGTTTAAAGGGCATGTTCCGAAGCTTGCCTTCCACTTCTGGGTTTCTACGCTTGATCACCTCCCGGTAAAGAGTCGCCTGCACAGATTGGGAGTGGCCCCCTCCGATAGCTGCGGTTTCTGCTCTACCTGCTCAGAAACAAGAGATCATTTGTTCCTTCACTGTAACTTCAGCCAATCTGTTTGGAGAAAGGTACTAGCTAAACTTGGAATTCATTCTTACAGCTTTGAAGACTGGAATCATCTTTTACATTGGATGAGTCAGAGATCGTCTAAAACATCTATCACTCTCAAGCGTTTAACTGTACAAGCTACAACCTATGCACTTTGGCGAGAACGGAACCTATGTCTCCACAACGAAACCTCAAGAAATGAGATTGAAGTGTTCAAGGCCATCGGTCGAAATATTAAAAACATCATTCTATCTAGGATGCACACGAAGAAGCTTTTCTCCAAAATGCTCTCTTTGTGGTTCACCTTTACTTGACTTATGTCCCTAACAACACTTTTGGCGAGTTTTCCACTTCTTGAATCTGGAAACTCTCTACTGCTAGTTTGTAACTAAACCGCTTTGATATAGTCCCAACTTATTTATTTTTTTCATTCAAAAAACAAAGAATTTTTTATTAATGATATATAGTTTTATTATGACTATTAAATAATTGATATATTTAACAGTGGGGATGCAGACGGGAGAATGCCGGTGATAGGAAGTCGGTATTGTGTTGAAGCACTAGGGCTTTCGGTCAAATCGGAGTGGCGTTCTTGGTTTCACAACCATCAGGTTAGGGTTAATTATGGAATTAATACTTTGTGATCAAAATGTCCATAAAATAAAATAATTAACTTAGTACATGAATATTATTGCGAAGGTAGGAAGGAGGGTAACAGAGTACGAGGGAGGATTAACGTTCGTAACGGTAAGAGGAGCTGGACATTTGGTTCCTCTCAATAAACCTGAAGAAGCTCTCGTGCTTTTCCGTTCTTTTCTTAACGGCCAACAACTTCCCTCAAGCCCCTAGATTTCATCACTATATATCCATACTGTACTCTCTTCTCTACTGCTTTTTGAGTACCCAAAAGATTATAATAAAGCCAACAACAAATATCATGTTACTTGTTACCATTACTCCCTATAATAGTTATGAACTTATGATCATGGTCAGTAGTGGATCCAAAATTAATTTTTGTACGAAATTCTAGTTCTTTGAAAAAAATATATGTGAAAGGAAAGGAGTAAAATTTTAATCAAAAAAGTTGGGTGAGGCACTTGCCCCACTCATAGACTAAATAGATTCGCCACTGATTATGGTGAACAAGTACACATGAATGTACCAAAGTGGTGAAAAAAACATGATGTTAAAGTCATCGAATTCGAATAGCAAAACAGCAAAAATAACCTTAGATAAAAACTAAAACTACAAGATATCCATAACCTTTGTTCACAAATTTTACTTCGGCTACATAAGGGTAAATGGTCTTTATATAAAACTATAACCGGCGACTTGAGAAATTGTAGATAGCCTGGATCAATTAGAAAGTATAGAAATTATAGGGGCCAAATTGAAATTTTAATGAAAAGTTTTCTTATCCAAAACCCAAAAAAAATTATGCTCGTCGGCTAAAACCCTCCCTTCTAATTCTTCTGCACTGTGACCTTTCTCCAATGGAGTCACTCCTGCACGCGTCTTCGTCTCTGGTGTCCCTCAGGCTCGGAATTGACGGTCGAGGTTCGTTTATCAATCCTTCACCTGTAAGTCTCAATCCTAGTCTCGGCCGCAGAGGATCTAAATATATTCCTTTGGTCGCGGCGGCGAAAAAGAAGAAAAGCAAGAAAGATGACAATCATAGCTTTTCCGCTAGACCTGATGAAGCCACTGGTCCTTTTCCTGAATCCATTCTTCTCAAAGAGGTTTCATTTTCTTAATCAGTGGCTGATTTAGAAGAATATTTGGAATTGATTTCAGATAATATTTGGAGGATTGAAGATAGTAACAATTGTTGGTATCCTCCGTTTCTGGTTCATTATTGAGGCTGAAGTTGTGTAATTTTTTATTTTATGGATTGTATTTGCAGAAGAAGATCGACGAAGAAGGCGATTTACTTCCCGAGTTTGCTGATGCTGAAGAGAGTAAGTGATTTTATATATGACAGCTATCTGCTTGTTGGTATTAGTATCTGGTTTGTAAAATTGTTTGTTATCATCTCAATTTTCACAGAGGAGCTATATGAGTTTCTGGACTTTCAGCTTCAGAGTGACTTGAATGAGGAAAGGAGTAAGTTCATCTTCTTTATAACTTCTAATTTACACTTAATATTCGGCGAAAATCTTATCCTCATGAGGTAGCAGTGCAATTGTTCTTGCTCTTGGCTAAATTTGTGATGTCCAGTTCCTCCAAAAAAGGAGGACTTGTGTAAAATCTTGATTTTTAAGAAGAAATGATGATAATATAAGATATAGGATATGGAAATCTTAACTTAGTAGAGGAACTTGGAAATGTGCATAATATTTTATTTACATTGTTGGGAGCGTACCTTATAATATGATCAAACCCTGATATTTTACAAGTTTCATAGTCAGGCAGAGAGAAAGTCATGGATTTTGTGATATATATTAATATCACTCCACATAATTATGTATAAACCTATGTTTGAGCAGTGAGGCACTATGAGGTGGTTTACTTGATTCATGAAAAACATGCTGAGGAGGTTGAAAGCGTCAATCAGAAAGTACAAGGTGAAGTATCTTCCCTTCTTATGCTTTGTTGTTTTCTTCTCACTAGATTTCATGCGAGACTGATGTATAGAAACCCAAATCCAACCAATACCAATTTATATAGTTATCGCGGTAGTGAAACTTGTATGATAATTAAGTTGGTTGATATTCAGAATTCCTGAAGGAGAAGAAGGGGACAGTTTGGAGATTTAGTGATTGGGGAATGCGTAGACTGGCATACAAAATACAGAAGGCAGATAATGCGCACTATATACTGATGAACTTTGAGATAGAGGCGAAATACTTAAACGAATTCAAGGGATTGTTAGATAGTGATGAGAGGGTGATTAGGCATCTTGTGATGAAACGTGATGAGGCCATCACCGAAGACTGCCCTCCACCTCCCGAGTTTCACTCTGTTCGGGCAGGTATGAACGATGATGAATTTGATGATAAAGAGGAAGAGTTTGATGATGATGAAGGTGAAGTTGAAGATGGTAATAATACAGAGTACGAAGTAGAAGATGATGGTAATGTGGTTATGGTGGTGTATGAAGATGATGAAGAAGAAGATGGGACTGATGAAGCAGAAGAAGAACAAGACCAGTCAAATAATGCCACGAGAGAAATCCGGAAAACGGCTTACGTAAGAGGTTAGGGATGTCTGTAATTCTCTAGTTTTGGAATATTAGGGTCACATATAACATTAAAAGTTGTTTGTCGTTCTTATATTAACATTCTTAGAAGTATAAAATGAAGAAAATACTAGAAACTAAATTCTTCCTTTCTAAAGAAAATCATTGAACACTTGACTTGTTTGAAGCTGTATCAGGGAACATAAAGAAACAAGTCAACCATTCATAGAAGTTCTAAGTAATACTACAACTAAATTAAAAACTACATCAACTCGACAAATGATCCAAATGTTGTAAATTCGGATCCAGTTCCGACTTCTTTCGTGGACTGAGGTCAGTTCGAAGTTAGAACTACCGTTTAGAAGGCCTAGTGTCATCACCGGTCACATCTCCTTGTGCAGTGTGGTCTTTAGCAACCCTTTTCCTCTTGGGCAGAGGCTCAGATTTGCCAGCACTCATACTGATGTCCTCATCAACACTTCCTTCTTCATCCTCTTCATCGAAGTCTTCATCTACACCATTCTCCTCAGGCTCGAAATCACTTGCCTCATCTTCATCTTCAACCTCACCAACAGGCCTCACTAGGTACTCGGTCCCAAGATCCTCCTGCACAGTTTGAATGTAATATGAGCAAACGCATGTTCTATCAGTTGGAGTTACACTTGTAACAACAACAAAAAAAGAACATAGTTTACATCTCAGTTGGATCCTTTGAAGACTTGTGTTAATCTTCTAGGTAACGAAACAGAACAAATAGACTTTAAAAGGACAAGCACCCAACAGAAAGGCACAAAGATAAGAACTTGACGTTAATCAGGGAATAAAAGAAAGACTAGAACCCTGATTCGGGAGAAATGGATAAATCTTACTCTGACCTTCAACATAAAACTTTCCAGGACAATTCATTGTTTTTCAGAGTTGCTGTATCAAAAACCAGATCTAATCTCTGCCGGCAAAAACTAAGCTAATACGAAGATTAAGAGTGGCAGAAAACCCTAGATCTATAATCTTCTCTCAAGTATGATGCTCAAATCAAATCCATAAATTGAAATAAAATGATAAATTTTCATACCACTTCGTCGTCGGCATCATCATCATCATCATCATCATCATCATCATCATCATCATCATCATCATCATCATCATCATCATCGTCATCTTCGTCTTCATCCTCTTCATCATCCGCTACAGGAGGCCCACCTAAGGACTGCAAAACCTGCACATCATCGTCTTCTTCGAATATCTCATCACCGTCGAAATTTTCATCGACGTCGCCGGTAACTTCCTCACCTCTGTCTTTGGCTTCTTCTACTTCACTGTCGTCGTCGTCGCTCAGGACCTGAACAACATGTTCCTCTTCCTTATCATCTTTTACAGGTATCATTGTCCCGAACAAGCTAAACTTTTTGAGATTTTCGAAGAGAATTATGTTTCAGAAGCTTTCCACAAGAGATGAAGAGAGCAGAAGGTTCGAACCAGCTTTAGCAGTAGAACATCTGAAATTCAATCTCATCCGTTCAGTATAAACTCTACTAGGATTGATGAGGTGGCACCAAATCGAACGGTTCATATGATTGTTTATATATGCGGATTTGCCGCATCGTTGAAAAATAAAACAGAAATAATAATAATAAATAAAAGATATTTTAGCCCAGAAATATATTATTATTTGCTTACAAAATTTATTTACTCCGAGGAAGCACACGTGCAGCATGTGCGAATAGAAGATGCTCAAATCTTTTTGGGCCTTAAACTTAATTTTCTAGGATATACCAAATCTAATGAGCTATATGTGAAATCCAATATGCCTTTTTTTCTCTCTTTTTTTGTCAAACTAAACTAAAAGGCCTCTCTTTTACTTAAAATCTCACTACAAATGTTTTGTTAAATGTTTTGTTGGAAGAAAACAAAAAATATTGACAAAGGTGTAAATCAGATCCAAATTCAATATCAATTAACTCAACAAGTCTAAGATCAATTGATTAGAGAAAAACCCATCACACAAACACAAAATCAATCAACAAGAGTCATTATTATTGATAAAGGACAATCTTGTAAACAAAAAACACAAACAAAGAAAAGACAATTGTAGAGCATGGCTGATAAAGAAAAAATCATTGTAAGGGAGTCATCAACTTCTGTCATTTGCTTTAATCGATATTTGCCTCTCTCCAACATAAAATAACAGCTTTTTTTGTTCACTTTGTCCTTTGTATTTTCATCTCCCTCTCTATATAACAATGTAAAGTTGAAACCCTTAAGATTAAAAAAAGTAAGAATCAGTTTCAGAAAAACTCTTGTTTGCTTTCTCTCATTTTGCTTACATGGTATCAGAGCCATGGAGGCTAATTCAGATCCACCTTCTGTTACTATCTCTCAATGCGTTACTCTCAAACTAAGTGATACAAACTTTCTCATGTGGAAACTGCAGTTTGAACAATTTCTCTCCAATTAAATGTTGCTTGGCTTTGTCACATGAGACACACCTTGACCACCACCAACAATCACAGTCCAAAAAGGCAACCAAATTGTTACAGTTGCTAATCCAGAGTACACGAAATGGATCCGCTCATACCAACTCGTCATGGCTTGGCTATTTGGTTCTCTTACTGAAAATTCCCTTTGTGTTGCGTATGGTCTTAGGACTTCTCAAGAATTTTGGCTTGCTCTTGCCAAAAAATACAACCGCGTCTCTGCTACTAGGCGCCTAAATCTTCAAAGAAGGCTCCAAACCACAGCTAAAGACAACAAAGCATGGCTGATTACTTGACATAAATGAAGTCACTATGTGATCAACTTGACTCTATAAGGGCTCCAATCACTGAGCAAGAGAAGATATATAGAGTATTGAAAGGGCTAGGAAAAGAGTATGAATTTATCTACACTGTTATTGAAAACGTCATAGACTCTTACCCTGGTCCTAATCTCGGAGAAGCCATCTTCAAACTCACTAGATTTGAAGAAAAATTGTAATCTTATGAAGATTTTTCTCAAATTACTCCTCATCTTGCCTTCTACGCCACTAGAGATGGAGATAACTACAGAGATAGCTACTGAGGCAGAGAAAGAGGCAACTACCCCTCTCAAGGAAGAGGACAAGGCAACTATTCGACTCAAGGCAGAGGCTTTACTCAACAAATTGCCACAATGAAGGACAAGGCTCAGGCAGAGGGTCATTCAATAATAATGGAACAAGACCAACATGTCAAATATGTGGAAAATATGGTCATCCAACCTTCAAGTGCTTCAAGAGGTTTGATCACTCATTTCACACTAAAGATCATGTTGAAGCTATGGCTGCAATGCGTGTACCAGAGTGTGATGTTCATACTAGAAGAGAATGGTTTCCGGACACAAGAGTTACTCACCATGTTACTAACTTAACTCAGAATCTGCAGACTGCTCAACCGTATGACTGAAATGACTCGGTCATGGTATATAATGGAGATTTTCTTCCCATTACTCACATCGAATCCCTCGCTCTCCCTTCTACCTCAAGTACGCTACCTCCTCTTGATGTTCTAGTATGTCTTAAAATTGTAAAATTTGTATTGTCGTTTTCAAAAATTACAAATGATTTTTCGTGTTCTTTTACATTTGACTCTAATTATGTATATGTTAAGGACAAGCAAACAAACCAGCTTCTCAGCCATGGAAAAAAGTTAATGGACTTTATCGGTTAGAAAATCCTTAGTTCATGGCCTTTTACTCTTCTATACAGCAAGTCTCTAGTGATTCAATATGGCATTTGAGATTGGGGCATCCTCAACATCAAGTTTTGCAACATCTATCTTCTACTAATTAACAAAATTTCTCATTCTATATGTGAGTATTGTTAATTAGGAAAATCCAGTAGATTATCATTTTCTAAGTCTGATTATCAAGCCTCTAGAGTTCTTGAAAGGATTCATTGTGATGTTTGGGGTCCATCCCCTGTTATGTCTGAACAAGGATTTCAGTTTAATGTTATTTTTATTGACAACTTTTCTCGTTATTGCTGGTTTTATCCTATTAAAACAAAATCTCAAGTATTTTTTATATTTAAGATGTTCCAAAACCTTGTTGAAAATCAGTTCAACTCCAAAATCACCATATTTCAAAGTGATGGTGGTGGAGAATTTGTGAACAAGCAGATGCTTAATCATTTTGAATGTTCTAGAATCAAACATTACATATCATGTCCTCATACCCCTCAGCAAAATGGTATTGATGAGAGGAAACATAGACATGTGACAGAACTTGGTATGTCTATGCTTTTTCAGGGTGATCTTCCACAATCACTGTGGGTGGAGGCCTTCTTCACTGCTAATTTTCTTAGTAATATCCTTCCTTCTTCAACACATGACAAATATGCCAGTCCTTTTGACGTTCTACATGGTCATCCCCCTATATACTCTGCTTTGCACGTTTTCAGGTGTGCATGTTATCCATATATGCGGCCATATCAACACAACAAGTTTGACCCTAAATCTCTCCTTTGTGTGTTTGTTAGTTATAATGAGAAATACAAGGGTTATAGGTGTTGTCATCCACCATCTGGTCGAGTCTACATCATTCGACACGTTATATTTAATGAAAATTGATTTCCTTTCAAAGAGACATACAAAGATTTTAGAACAGCAGCTACAACTCCTCTTCTTAAAGTCTTACAAACAGCAAATCCTACAGTTCATATACATCAACAAACTGATTCTACGCCTATTGAAGATCACTTTATCATATATCCATTACATTTTCCTATAAATACACACAGTCTCACAAACTTAAGTTCTACCAACACTGCCAATACTTTCATCTACTCCTCCATCAAATCCTAGTTCTTCATCAACTTCAATATCAGTTCATGCATCAGTATCTACTACTGATCACACGACCAATACTTCCTCTGTTTCTTCAAATCTTGTCACAAGCCAGCTTACTAATTCTTCAACACATACATCCACTTCAACAGCCTCAACTTCTGAACCAAGCTCCTTTGTACCTGAACCGGCAACATCAAACTTACATTCAATGACCACCTATTCTAAGGCTAGAATAGTTAAACCAAATCCCAAATACGCTTTGCTTACCGTGAAAGACAGCCCAGCTGAACCCAAAGTAGTTGCCTCAACTCTCAAACACCCTTCATGGACAACTGCTATGGGTGAGGAAATTGATACTTGTCATGAAACAAACACATAGACTTATACATTACCTCCACCAGATGCCAACATTCTTGGATGTAAATGAGTATTCCGCATCAAACTTAAAGTTGATGGCTCTCTTGACAAACTAAGAGGAAAGACTAGTTGCCAAAGGATATGAACAAAAAGAATGAGTTGATTTTCTTAAGACCTACAGCCATGTGGTCATAAGTGGAACAGTAAGAATGATCTTACATTATGTTGTAATTGAAAAATGGTACATCAAACAACTAGATGTCAAAAATGTTTTCCTTCATGGAAATCTACATGAATCTGTACATGTGCAACAACCTCCATGTTTTGAAAATCCTAACTATCCAAATCATGTTTGCAAGCTCAATATGACAATTTATGGCCTACAACAAGCACCTCGTGCATAGTTTGATAAATTAACCTCTTACTTAATTGATTTTGGATTTATTTGCACTACTCGTGATCCATCTCTATTTGTCTATTTTCACAACAATAAAATTATGATCTTACTCTTGTATGTTGATGATATGATTCTCACAGGTAATGACTCTACACTTATTTCCACCCTACTTGATTCTCTCAACAACCATTTCAGAATGAAAAACATGGGAGAATTAGAGTACTTCTTGGGAGTTCAGGTTAATCCAACATCACTAGATTATTTCTTAATCAAGAGAAATATGGGACTGACCTCTTACAAGCAGCAAGGATGCTAGACTGTGCACCAATGCACACGTCTCTCCCTGTTCAACTCTCTCGGTAACCTCATCAAGACACATCATTCTCTGACCCTACCTACTTCTGCAGCTTGGCTGGGAAACTTTAATATCTCAGACTGACTCGTCCCGATATCCAATTTGCGGTCAACTATGTCTGCCAGAAAAATACACAAACCATCAATTTTAGATTTCAATCTACTGAAACGCATTCTTTGGTATCCTAAAAGAACAATTAAGATGGGTTTAAACTTTATTTCAGATACATACTCCACGTTAAGAGCTTATAGTGATAGTGACTGGGTTGGTTGCCCGAAAACTCGTCGATCAACCGAAGGGTTTTGTACTTTTCTTGGTTCAAATATCATCAGCTGGTCTGCTAAGCGATAACCTACAGTCTTCAGATCCTCTACCGAAGCCAAGTATTGATCTCTCTCTGATACTACTGCAGAATTAACTTGGATTTCCAATCTTCTTACTGCTATCGGGAGACCTTTAACATAACCACCTGAACTATTTTGTGACAATTTTTTTGTTGCCAATCCGGTTCTTCATCCACGCACCAAGCATTTTGCAACACACTATTATTATGCCAGAGAACAAGTTGCTATTGGATCTCTGGAAATCAACCATGTTCCTGCAGCATTACAGCTCGCTGACATCTTCATGAAATCTCTGCCACAACAAAGCTTTGTAAGTCTTCGGTTCAAACTCGGTGTGGATGATCCACCCACCTCGAGTTTGTGGGGGGGGGGGGTTGTAAACCATATCCAAGCCCAATATCAATTGACTCAGCAAGCCCAAGATCAATTGATTAGAGAGAAGCCCATCAAGCAAACACAAAATCAATCAACAACGGTCATTACTGCTAATGAAGGGCAATCTTGTAAACAAAAGACACAAACATTAATTACAAAGAAAAGACAATTGCAAAGCGTGGCTGATAAAGGAAAAACCATTATAAAGGAGCCATCAACTCCTGTCATTTGCTCTAATCGATAATTGCCTACTCCAACATAGACTAACAGCTCTTTTGTTCACTTTGTCCTATATCATTTCATCTTCCTCTCTATATAACAATGTAAAGCTGAAACCTTTAAGATTAAGAAAGTAAGAATCAGTTTCAGAAAACTCTTGTTTGCTTTCTCTCATTTTTCTTACAAAAGGGCTAATATTCAAAAAATATAATCATGTTAGAAACCGAAATCACTATATTTTCGAATGTGGATTCATATAAAGGAGAGGTGGTAAGATTAGTAGAATCAGAAGTAAATATATGTTTTCATGTACAAGGTGGAGCTCAAATGGAAGTGACAGAAGAACATTGGATACATGATCTTACTCAAGAAATGATTTCAAGAACAATGACGACAAAGAGCTTGTGGTCAAGTGGTAGGAGCGGGCCTAAGATTTTAAAAAGTTCGTAGGTTTGATTTCCGTTCTATGCGAAAAAACACATTTTTCTAGTCTCCCCTACACGGATATGAGCCTATGCTTTCGGTCCATTTGAATACCTGGAGGTGAGAACTTATCTGTGAGTTGCACCACCCCCAGAAAAATTATCTAAACCCTTCCCATAAAGTTTGAGAATTCTTGAGTTAAAGAAAAAAAAAACAATAACAATGACACTATCACAAGCCTTTATGGGCTATGTGGTTAGGTCCTAGAAAGTTTTTCACGTATGTGATGGGATTTGCTTTTACGATGGAGTAGACGGATTGTGCATGAGGACTCGTGAAATAAGAAAGAGCCTTTAATATTTCACTCCGAGTTCGAGGTTGTCATATGGACAATGTTGTGTCTGATTTTTGTTGAGGATAACGAATATGGTGATCAATTCAGATTACTTGGAAATGAAGATAGTGACAATTCAAGATAATTGGTTACCATTCAGCCAATATTTTAATGACTTCGCACGTCTCAAGAGCCTCTTTATCAATTTTGTGTTTATTTTTAATTCCTAAGTCTTTAAATTATAAAGATGGTTTTATTGCCTTTAAGTAGAGGTGCAAATTTGGGTCGATCGGTTCGGATCAGGTCGAATTAATCAAATTTTGGGTATTTAGTGGATTAAGAAAAGTGTTGAACTAACCGAAAAAATGGATCAAGTCGGGTCACAAATCAGGTAGTTCGGACAAAACAAAAAGTTGCCGAAACTAATCGATTAAGAAACAAAATTCCAAAAAAATGATTTTTTTTTTTTTTGCAAAAATTCTGAAAAAATCCAAAAAAACCGATCCGAATTGGCTTCTACTTGAGTTAGTTTCGGTTGAATTTAAATATTATGTAAATACACGATACTCGAACTACCCGACCCGAATCATTACTCGAATTCTTCAATAAATTACTTACCGAATTACCCGAATTTCAAATAAATACCCAATCCGATTTGTCAAATTTTTGGTTCGGGTCAGGTCAAATTCTCACTCCTACCTTTTAAGTGTTAGAGAGTTTTCTCAAAATTTATTATTTGTAGATTTTTTACCATTAGTTGACTTTATGTTATAGATAGAGTTTTGTTGATCCAATTATTATTTTTTTCAATATTTGGATCGATAAAACTCGATCCATAGCCTAACCCAACTCTTAAAATTTTTATTTAATCTACCAAATTGTAGAGATGATGAATCGAACTTTAGATGTCATAATCATTACATGGATCATCTTAACCACCATATTGAGAAGAACTCGGCACTGATCCACTTATTAATAAAAGAAAAACAAATTAACATATAGTTAGGTTTTGAAGATTTAATCGGTAGATACTATTTTTTCTATCCAATTCTTTTACTAAAAAATTCAATATTATAGTTGGCAAGAGTATCCATTATTTGTTTTCTGATTTAGTTTCTCTTATAAAATAATGGCAAAGACATTATTGGTGAAAAGAAAATTGGTATTCTTTTTCATAAAATATATTTATTCATTTCTCTTTGAAATATGGTAATCAAAATTTAATTAGCATGTAAAAAAATTTTGAAGATATCAGAAGTCATTTCAGCGATATCATGAACAACTTTATTACGTACGGTTTCGGGTAATTTTCCGGCGAACTGTTGTTCACAATTATCAGGCACTGACACAACGTCTTTTATATTAAAAATCACCTGATTATATTTCTTACCTTTTAAATTAGCTGACACTGCCGGTAGAAACCTACGAACTGCTGCACCATAGTCCTCAACACAAGTTCCATATCTCTCGAACTCATCCCGATCTGAGATCTTCTTTAAGATGGAAATTAAATATTGTAATGTCTGGGTGATTTTCTTTGCCGTTGCATCGAAAGAGATCGACGCAAGCCCTTTTAATATAGATATATAAAACAAATCCTTATTAGTGTTTTTGTTTTATTTAAATAGATGGAATAAAGGGAAATACAAAAGAATGATATTTGGATATCTGACCTTGGAGATTAGAGGTTTTGCTTCTTGGGGCATGATTGAGAGTAGAGATGCATAGAGTTTGATAACGGTTACTTCTGCATAGTTGTTGTATCAGGTTAGTTTGCTGAGGAGACGGAATTGATGATTGAGACATTGAGATCTGAATTTGTAATAACACGACAAAAATTGCGAATAAGTTGATGAAATTATTCATTTTGTTATTTGATATTGTGTTACAACAACAAATAAAAAATGTTTGTGTGAGTCATTCTAGTTTCAAGGTTGGCTTTTATAATGTCCAAAGTTCTTGACTCTTCAAATTGCATACAAACCAGATATGGCAACAGATTAACGAAAAGTTATTAAATTATTCTTTCTTTAGTCTGCATTTATTATCAATTTCATAGACTTGAATGGTATCTACATATTTTTAGCTACAAAATTTAATATTTCTGTAAACATATTGATTTATTGTGATTGAAATTTTGAATAAGTTGCAAATATATAATCCATTAACCTTTTCTGGTCAAGAGTCAACACCATTAAGGCATTGACTAATTTTTCCATTTTTTCTTGTTGAAATTGAATATGACTATAGAAACATATGCCAATTAATGTATAATCTATCAGATTTGATACCAAAAAAACTGTATGTCCATAGGTTTGTTACTCATTTGGCAAATCTATCAAACGTACATTCGAGAATACTGTAAAAACATTTTTCCCCATAAACCAAGTAAATTAGGAAAATAATCTTTAGTCAAATTGTTAAATGTTTGATGGTGTTGTTCGGTAGAACTTTATTTCAGTATAACTTTCTATGATAGTATCTCAACTATTCATTGTACTTTGTTGATTTAAGTGGTGATAAGCTACAATAAGATTCAAAACTAATAAAGTACACAATCCATTAACTTATTTGGTCAAAGACTATATTATAAGGCAACAATCTTTGAGTATAGTAGCTTTTATTGTCTTTCTTATGGTAAATGATTGTATAATCGCTATCCTGAGTTTGCATCATACGACTATAGTACAATACTGTATATGTTTTAATAGAATATATTATATATTTTTATTAATATATAAAAAATTATTTTAGACTATATAAATAAAATATATTAAAATGTTAGTACTATATAAAAAGTAAGTTTGGTAAAGTACTGGCTAAATATTAATTTATATTAATTTTCTAAATTTGATTTAATTGTTATATGGAATCGCTTAACACCCTAATCCCACTAATATTTAGATGATTTGATCATGTTGATTGTTGACATCAAGCCTAGCAAACTACATATGGAAGATAAAATGATATGGTTCCCTAGTAAATCAGGTGAATTTCAGTTACCTGGCAGCGATCAAAAAAAAAAGAAACTCCTTAGCAACCTGAAAAAATTAACACTTCTATTGATCGGAATCATGATGTCTGGAAAATGAAAATGTCTCCAAGGATCTAAATATTCCTATGGAAAATTTTCCAAAATGCTTTTCTTCTAGGTGTCAATCTGGCATCTAGAAACATATCAAAATGCAGGTCGTGCCCTCGGTGTGGAGAAGAGGAAACCAACGAGCATTTGTTCCTCCTACCAATATGCTCAGGAGATTTGGAGAAAAGCACATCTACAATCACAATGGGATCGTACCATGTTTATAAATTTTCACGGTGCTTTTACCACAAAACCATGATATGCTTACCACCAACTGGAATCTCCAATGGTGAAATCTTCCTCTTGTTCCATTTGGACTGGTAGAAACAAGAAGATTTTCGAGCACAGAGAAACGAATCCTTTAGATCTAATCACAAGGAACCTAAAATATGCAAATGAATGATATCAAACACATGGTTTCAAAAAATGAGGAAAAAATTCAACGCACTCACATAACCAATTCGAAGATTTTAAATGTCGACAAAGTAAAGAATCACATAACTTGCTTTTCTGATTTTTCTTGGGCAGCAGAGATCTCAAAGGTTGGATTAGGATGGTGGTTCATAAACCTTAAAGAAAACTGTTTAGCTCAAGCGAAGACTCACACAAGCTTCACAAAATCTACTTTGATTGCAGAAGGACTGGCCGTTCGAAAAGTCGTGAATCACGCGACGAAGAAAGGATTTACAAAGGTAGTCTTTGCCTCTGATTCATCTCAACTCATCAACGCCATCACCTCCAGAGAATCATCTAAAGAATTTTATGGCGTCGTTCAAAATATTTTCACTATATATTTTTCAAATTGATTCAGCTAATGATATTGCCGTCATCATAGGTTGGATTCTTCTCCGCTAAATATAATAGATTAAAAATAAAAAGATTTAAAGTATGAACTTTAGGCTATGTCTGGAATTCTTATTTATCAAATTATATTAATTTATTAACAACTCCACAAATCCATTTTTCAAATTAGCAATCATTTGATGGTTACCCAACTGAGAGAAATTATAAATGGTCATTTTACTATTAAAAATTTTAATAAATTAAATCGATAAAATCTGATTCATAACCAAATTATTCCAATTATTAGAATTGGGTGGGATTCAAACTAATTATTATGTGTCAAGCTAGATAAGAGAGAAACACCAAAAAATATGTGGCCTAGTTGATTTGCTTTTGATTTAGTTAGGCATTAGGTGGTGAATTCGAATCCCACCCAATTCCAGTTAGAGAACTTAGATTATGAATTAAGTTTTGTCGATATAATGATTATTTTTTTGACAAAAAGAAGGGAAACTAACTGAGTCAAAACTACGTAGATAATTACTTGTTGAAACATCAAAAATAAATTGCATTGAATGTGTTAAATGTACCAAGCAAAAAAGCAGAAAAAAACGTTTAAGCATAATATAAAGTCACGCCTACAAACTCATAAATAGACATGCTTGGGAATATATATCATACATGTTAATCTTATAATAATAAATTGAGAAATTGTACAAAAAAATTGTTGATTAAACATTAAACTCCCAATGTGGTTGATTAAACATTCAAATGTTGATTTTTTTTTAAACATCAAATTTTGTGTTGACTCAGCCAATTAAACATTTTGTTAATTTCAAATAGAAATTTTTTCTAAATTCGAAAGACAAATCGATTTTGAAAGCGCGATTCAGTTTTTATTTTCCTTCTGAAGAACCCCTAAGTTTAATTTTCTCTTTTTTTTCAAGAATGAATTCAAATTCATCGGTTTGAAATGTTGTATTTTAAAAAATTTGGACACTATTTCAATAATTATCAAATAACATACACCATATAAGTAATGACATCATATTAGTAAATCATCTTTTATTAAATTTAAAGTTGAAAACTGATATATTTTTGTCCAAAACTGTAAACGCCCACGGTTTATATGTAATTGCGTTGTATGCGGTTGAGAGGGAAATGGTTGGGAAAATCAACTATGCATACAAAACGAAACCGATGTTGAAACAACCATTAGATGAATGTAATAAAAAATACAAAACGATTGTCAATGCTGATGTCCACACAACTATTATAGCTCTCAAAAGTAACCCAAAGTTCCAAGACGTTGTCGCTGACACCGGCGTTAAACCTTTTTTTTGTGACAGAGGGTTTGGCAAAGGCTAATCTCCATTAACCTATTTGACTTAGAGAATACAAATAATCTGCGATGTGATCAGAGCCATCATCCCAATCTTGCTCTAATATTTACATGTAAAATTGAAAAAAAACAAGGAAGTTAAAATATTAATAATGATAGTTATAAAGGATAGTGTTAACTTCATCCTAATCCGTTTTAGTTCTTTCGGTTTCCGATTTTGTAATAGGATTTTAACTTCTTTTGTTCGAGCAATGCTAATAGAAATATATTAATTTTTCTGGTTTTTAGTTGTATTTTATTATGTACTAATATGCTATCCGTGCTTAAAGCGTTTGCTATTATTATTATTTTGATATTCGTATTTCATGTTATTTGTTCAAGTAGTTATATATAGATTTTGCATATTTGAACTATGGATTGTTTATATATTCTATATATTATATAAGTAAATGTTTTTCCTTTATAATAGTCTCGTGTATGTTCTTGCATAAAAATAATTTTGATAGATAATATATTTCAATTTGAGTTGAATAAATCTTAGAATTTTGTTTAAATATATACTTGTTTACATTAAACATAATTTTTTTTAATAATTATTATCTTGTTATTTTATATTTTTACCAAAACTTTTTTATTTGAAAATATATATTAATTTAATAAAAAATTGTATAGTAATGTATTTGTTTTTTTTAAATAGATCTATCAAGTAAAATATATTTATTGTTGCTATAATTATATTCAATATAATTTTTTTTCTTTTTATTTGTATTCCGTAGTAAAAAATTAGTTAAAATGAAGTTTTGGAGGAAAATAAGACATTAGAAATTACAAATTATTTTTATAAAAAATATTTGTTAAATGATTTTGTTAAAAAAAATAGGAAAACGTATAATTAAGTAGATTAAAAAATTATGAAAAGAAGAGTGGAGTGGATCATATATAGATTTTGGGGTTGTGGCCAACGTTTACAGTTTTTTTTCCGATTAATTAGTTAATATTCTATTTAAAATAAAAATATGAATAAAATATGAGGATTTTAGTGATAGTGGGTTTTATGTGGTTTTTTTTTATCATGTGTCTGAAAATGTTTCATATGATATAATGTTTCTTATGAAGAATAAAATTTAGAGGTCAAAATGAAAAATTAAAAAACTATGTTTGTAATTATTTACAAACAGAATCTCGGTTCTAATAAATAGAGATTCTTCGAACTCGGTTGTACTAATCTTATTATCAGATCAAAGAAAGAAAGAAAAAATAGTTATAAAGGCTTAGCAATATCAATCAGTTTGTGTATACAGTCTGCTAAACCGGAACTGGGTAGCTAAAGGAACCGGTTATCGAACACGGGCAAAAGAAATTGGGTAGGAAGTTTCTAGAATCGAATCACGGGATATGCCAAAATTGACGAGCCAACGAGAGAAGACAGGCCCCAAAGAATAAATAAAATAAAAATATAAGGTATATTGAAGTAATTTGGTGGACGTCGGGTATAGTGTGGACTCATATAGAATGGTATTATTCTTGTCGTATATATGGACCTACTTCTACTGTAGTCCTCCACTCAATTTTGAACCACACATTCACGTCTTATTTCCCTTGTTTTTCTGCTAACCACCACATATATACTTAAAACTTATAAAGTGATAACAATATAAAATACCTAAAGAGCAGACGCAGATCCATGTATTCGTATGTTAGTTCGTACTTACTAGTCAATCAATACAACAACATTAATAATACTCTTTTTAAAATTTCTAGTCTAAAATACACATAACAATTTGTAATATATGTCTATCAAACCAATATAAAGTTTGTTGATCACGAAGCTTCTTTGTTCACGGGTTCAAATTACAATAAGTTACGTATACCAAACAATCATTAACCTAGTTAACATCGATATATGACAAAATTCTTATGTGATGACACGTAACAAGCATCTTGTCTTGATACCAAAAAATAAAAATTGATAAGCTTTCCATATTTATTAACATTATAACAAATTTCAAGTAGCAACTACTATATATAAGTCTAGAAACAGAGCTAGTAGTAGCACGCTCACAAAACACAACACAAGTCTTTATTTAATTTACTTCACATCTGTTTCTTTTGATTTCTCCAACCATGAAGAAATCCTCCACCGTCACATCACCACCGTCTCTTTTTTTCTTCCTCCTTCTACTTCTACCGTCGCTAGTTCAATCCTCCGACGACATAATCGAGAAAATATGCAAAGTGACACCGTTTTACGACCTCTGTGAAGCCTCTCTCCGTCCTCTTTCTCCTTCACCTTCTGATCCCAAATCCATAGCCGCCGCTATGGCCACCGTCGTTCTCGGAAACATGACCGATACTTTAGGATACATCCAATCACTGATCAAACATTCTCACGATCCCGCGGCGGAGCGAGCTCTGGCTCAATGCGCCGAGCTGTACCGACCGGTGGTTCGGTTTAACATTCCTCAAGCCATCGAAGCAATGCGGCGAGGCGAGTTCGGATTCGCGACGTATGTGCTCGGAGACGCTGAGAAACAGACTGATGCTTGCCAGAAATGGATCACTAATACTTCTCCTGACGATGAAAGCTCGGTGGCTCTTACAGCTAGAAACAAGCTGATTAAGAATCTTTGTGACGTGGCGATTTGTGTGATTAAGTCTCTAACGAAGGGTCGTTAAGAATCTTTGTTTGTTTCTTAAAATAATTATTATAATATACACATAAATTTGTAATTATTGACATGAACAAATAACTAGTCTTAATTCGGAAGTTTTTTGCTGGAAAATATTGATGGTTTAAGTATTTTTAATAAGTGAATCAAATATTATCAATTACTAGTCAAATACAAAATGATAGTAGTTGAAAAAGCTTAAAGACACCAACTTCAACACAGTGCATTTATTAATGATGCTGGTTCAAACGACCTGCCTTAATTCGTTTTAAAAAATATATAAATTGGTTGGTATAACTATTGTTAAATTACTTTCACTAAGATTCACTCACTACAAAAAAAACCAGATTTGTAAAGGTTGTTTTCTTAGCAATTCTCTCGTAAATACTGATGTGCGAGGAAAACCAAATCTTCACAAATCGTATCTTTTAAATTAGATTTTCTCGCAAATTCGTCGCAATATGTGTGAGGAAATAATTCTCTCGCAACGTCTCCCTCGCATATTCCTCGCAAATATTGCAAGGAAACTGCAAGGTAAATTTTTGCGAAGAAACAATTCCCTTGCACATTTCTCACAAATATTGCAAGAAAACTGCAAGAAAAAGACGAGGAAAATTAGAGTTTCTTGTGTTCTCGTTCTGTGAGAAAATTGCGAGGGATATGAGCATTCATTCGCAAATTTGCGAGAAAAATGAGAGGGAATCCTGAGAGGAATTTGTGAAAGATCTGAAAAAGTTTTGTAAAAAAATATTAAATATTGTCTCCCATACAAACCATTGTATGTTCTACATGCCATCTCATTACCGCTGATATCTTTTTCGATTGGTATAATTGTTTCAATATATCAGTGATTGGCAAGTACCACATAAGTTTGTATGGGACACGAGTCTTTCCACCTGTTGCTCGATATCTCAGCTTCCCACAGAATTGACATTCCTACAACTTATCATTGTCTTTCTAGAAAATCGTGCAATTATCAATGCATACATCAATTATTTCTGATGGTAATCCAAGACCTGCAACTAAATTCTACATTTCATAATAACTCCCAGCTGAATTATTATATTCTAGCAAATACAGTTTAAACGCATTCACTAATTGGTTCATACTTCTCTCAGTTATGTTTCTTTCACTTTTAATACACAACAACGTAGATGCTAATGACAGTTTAGATGGACATTATCTACATCCCTCATAGATAAGTTGATTTGCAGCATCTAGCATATCATAAAACTGTTTTGCTTCAGCGTTAGGTTCTTCAGTAGTATTTCACCGACAACATGAATAGATCCATGATATGCATCTGTAACCATATCATGATACATATTTCCTTGTAAATAATCATAATTTTCAAACATATTTTCGTCATAATTATAATTAGCATTATGACTAGGTTGATTATCAACACCAACACTCGTATTGCTACTTCCTACACCCAGACTATAATTCTCCCCGTATGAAAACTAGACATAATAATTCAGAGTAAATCCTCTATTATATACATGTCTTTTCACCATATCGATATTCAAATATTTGGTGTTCTCACACTTTAGACATGTACAAAAGATGTTACCGTCATTCGGAGTAAATGAGTTATTAGCTGCCTAGTTTATGAATGCTCGTAACCCATCTCGAAACTCTCTCGTCACTTCTCCGGTATTCAAATCTTTTCGATTATACATCCATCGTCGTAATGCAAACGCTTCATGTTCTGACGTCATTTATTTTTCTTTCTAAAAAAAAAAATTTCCAATTTTTTTCGAATTTTTTTTTCTCGAGAACTTTTTTATCTCTCTAAGTGTTTGTGATTTGGTATGAAAGATACAATGTCATGGTGAACTATTTATAGAGAAAAAAGAAAAAATTACTATGAATTTGCTAGGGAAGCTTTGCGTCCCTCGCATTTGCCTAGCAAATTTGCTAGAAATTTATTTCTTCGGAAATCACTAGCAAAGTTGTGAGGAAGTTGCGGTGTTTGTCCAATCCTCGCATTTTCCTTGCAATTGCATTGCAAATTTACGATAGAATAATTTTTTCGCAAATAATCTATTTTCTTGTAGTGACTCGGAAATGCTCACATTGTAGCAACAATTGTACAAAACTACAAACCACTGGATTAGATTGATTATAATTTAATAAATATTAATCACTTTATCTTAAATTATATTTAATTGGTTTTGCTAAAATTTAAGTTGGATTTGGTAGTCAATTAGGTTCGTATTTTCATTAAATATTATAACTTATTAACAGCTCAGTATAGTGTTTGAATAGTTGTAACAGATGAAACCCACTAGTCTGGTACCTATTGAAACCATTTTTGTGTAGCATCTAATCTCTATGTTTTATTTATTTTTATGTTTTTAATTTTTTTTGGAACTGATCTCTATGCTTTATTCTACATAGATCGTGTAGTTTTGTTATAGTAATTTAGATCTATTTTTAAACGTAATTTATTATCTAATATATTCACAGAATAATAATGGTTACCAGTAATTATAAAGCGAAATCATTGTTTACTTTGAAAAATAAAATAAAGAACGAGTATTAAAAAATAATTAGTCTACCATCGGTAAGATATAATGAAGACAAAATACTGATTTGCGGAAGATTATTGTCGAGCTTCAATAGAGAAGAATCTAATCTACTTGAGAAGAGACAATTTCTCGTGTCATATGTCTGAAAAAATGTACGGGTTTTGGTCTAATAAAGCCTCCTTTAGTCTTTTATCATAACTCATAAGCAAAAATGTAATCCCTGCTAGGATTTAATTCAAGGAGGACTAAGATTACATAGTTTAATGGGCCTTAACGAATAGGCCCACTCATCATCCATAGACAGCAACTATACACAAATAATACTCTTCAAATACAAACACATGTGAAATCACATGTTCAATTAATTTTTGCCCTGCATTAAAAAGTGATCTCTACAACTTAGTGGACTGTTTAGATACAGCCACATGGATTCTGTTCCCATAAATTAATATCTTTATTTTAATCATTTATTCCAAATTTCAGCCGAATCCACAGTCACTAACATGTCATTTATAATATAAAACCAATAATGCTGATTTCATAATTTTATAGCACAAATTTCAAAATAGAGAGTATCGTGACAACTGAATAACGTAACACTGATTTTATTATTTAGTAATTTATCTGTTTATTTTGAGAAAACTAACATCAAAACTATTTCTTACTCACATGAGATAATATGATTGTTTCAGAGCCGCGGAGAAAGCGGCCGCTTTTTCCCCAAAAATTAATCGGTACGAATACATTGCTCACCAACAATCTAAACCGATAATTGGTTTGATCAAACCAGTATGGAATTTCCCAATTCTAGGCCTTTGGTTTACGTTTCACTGTGAGCTCTTCTTTTCATTCTCCAAACCGGAACCAGGTTTAAGTATACTGCAAGTACCAAAAAATCAATATTATAAATGAATTTTGATTCAGCAAATTAGTGAAAATAGTAATTCTAATAGATCATCAAATTAGAGAAAACAACATACTTTGGAAATCTTTGTGATAAAATCTGTCCGGTATAACCGGAACCCGGTTCGCTTGCAGATGGGTTTCCAGCATATTGAACCGAAACAAAACTACCATTGGATTTTCCGGCTAAGGGAGTATTCCCTGAGCTAGCGCTTGCTCTTGGTGAAAATCCTGTAAAAATTTCCAAACTTTCATAAGATAAAATGGAGAATTTGACTATACCAAAACGCAATCGCGAGTCAAAAGTCAAAAACACACACCTTGGATAACGAGGATGAAGAAGAAAATAGCGGTGAAAAGAGTCCCCAAAAGATTGCCAAGAGATGAAGCCGCAGACGCAGCTTTTGCTGCTCGCGATTTCTTCAAAGCTCTCATACGTTCGACTCTTGCGCGTTTCAGCATCGCTAATTCAGCTATCTCTCTTATCAGTTTCTGATCCGCCGCGTCCAACGACGGTCCACGTGGCGGTCGTGGAGGTTTCGAAGCTGATTTCTTCCGTTTCTCCTTCCGATCGCTCCATCCCGGTTTACTTATTCCACTTTGAACCGGACTTGAATCGTTTTCTAACGAACCGACAGATTCTTCTCCGGTTTTTACCGGTTTGTTTTCTGGAGACATCGGCATCAATGGCTTCTCCGGTGATTTTGTATAAACATTATCGCAATCTATGATTCCTTTCTCAAGATCAACATCGAAATCTAAACTCATTCCCATTATCTACCCAGATTATTGTTCTCTCAAGAGCACAAGATTCAGAAACAGAATCTAGATTTAGAAAACAGTCTCAGACACTAAGATCACCTAAGAAAGGATCTCTTAGGAGACTTGAATCTGTAATCAGGAAGAAGAGATCTATCCCCAAAGGAGACGGAAGATCACAGACAGGGGCAAAAATGTGTGAGTTGCTTTACTTTTTGTGCCGGCTTTAATAGCCAAAGCAAGTAAACAATGAATTACAGCTAACGCCTCGTCTCCAGAAATAATCTGCAAATTCAATAATCACAAAACTTTAATACTCATTTTGTTCCATAAATCGATAAAGATAACACTTTAATGCTTAATAACTATACTAGTGTAGAATATGGATAATTACCGAATCAAAATCACGTGATTAGGATTAAAAAGAAAAAAGAAAAAAAAAGTAAGAGACTGGATTACAGGATGTAATAAGCAGCTAAAAGAGTTTTGAAGTTTGGTTGATGTTTATTAAGATACTGTCAAAAGTAGGTAATTTGATAGTGCATTGATTCGAAATTAATTTTTATGAAGAAAAAAAAAGCTGAAAAAGAAATATATATATTGCTTAATCTCGGGCATCAAGCAAGGAACAGCTGTTTTTTTCCTTTTTTCCACTGCCGTGACTTAAGGGAAAAACATATAAATTTAATAAAAATATTCTTATCGAATCGAGTTCGAACACGGAAATTGAAATCGAAAAATAGTGGTGAGACTAATCAAAAAGAATGATGAAGACCGATTCATAACAGAGAGATTAGAAACCTTTAAACGAAATTGGTGCGAATAAAAAAGAAAACAATTTGAAACTTCTTTTTCTAACCTTGAAACGAAAGCGAAGGAGACCCAGATCCGATACTGAAGAGATGAGCAGAGAGACCGAGGAGAAAATGGCGGATTAATTTGTCCGAATTCAGACCAATTCCAATTAAAACTAAATCAGGACAAACAAAATTTATACACCTTCGTCCAAGTTTCCAACTATTTTCCTTTCAGGAGAGATCGAAAAAATATTTAGATAGGATGATTCTGAGATATATTAATATATTCTGATGAAATTGCTTATTAAATAAAGGAAATAAATAGACAGCAGATTTGATTTCGAAAAACAGATATTAGAGTGCATTGTGTTCGGACATGTGTTATTGTTCTTAATATAGCTGATGAGAGAAATATACGCATGTGAGTTTTTTCTCTAGGAGCGAAGCTTCACGCACCGACGCAGAGATATGGCCCAGATACACTTTTATTTCACTTTGGTCCTTTTATTTTGGTTTCTTATGCGTTTTAGAACCGTATAAATGTCTTGGACCTTTTTTACTAATAATTTGTTTTGATAAAACAAATTAGAAATCTTTTGTTTGTCTAGCATTTTTGGTTTTTGTTTTTTACAATGATCATAAAACTTGTATTTCTGGATTTATGTATACAATTATAAGAAAACCAAGATGGTAACAGAATCGGTGTAGACAAAAGACAAAGACGATATACATATTGAGCTAATTTGAAGAAAAACAAAAAATGGACCCATTTCGTCATTATAAATCTACGTGGCCCATTTTACAAATATATGAAAATAACTAAAACTGTTACCCACACTCCCAACCAAAGCGGATTTATATATTTTGCAGATTTAGCAAGCCAATCCATTTAGTATCACGAACATAAATTTAAGAACCTAAACCCAAACCTCTAAATATTTATGGATGTTGAGCGCCATACCGCAGTTATTTAATACATAAACTATAGTTCATATATCATAAATAATTATATAAACAAGCAAACATAAATATGCAATCCTATAAATAAATAAAATCAAAGTTTATAACAATTGAACATAGTCAATAATAAGTAAGTAGAAGTTTACATCAATAAAATTTAGATACAACGCGCAAAACCTTACCAGCCCTTGACAGGGGTCAACAGGTCAAGTTTTACTACAATTACTTGAAATGCGTTTGGATAACATCCTTTTTCGATTGGGTATGGCTTTGACTATTCCTCAAGCGTCGGTCAATCAACCGAGTCAGAGGGAACATGCTGCTCTGTCCAATACCTTACCCGCCCCTGCCCCAGCAGCTCAACAGCCTTGCAGAGCGGAACCATGCAGTACCAGAGACGAGATAGGTCTTCCAAAGACTAGAAAAATTAATTCAAAATAAAAAATCATGTAAAAATTGCAGCTTAACTCTTGAAAAATAAGAATAGCGTGAAAAATACATATTAATCACTAGATAAACATTATGTTTTGATTTTTTTAATTTAACTTAAAAGATATCAAAAAATATATATATATATATATATTAATAACTTAATTTGAACGTGTTTCTGGGATATGTAGAGCATATTTACTATTATAAAATTACAAGAAAACATAAAAAAAAAAAGATTATATCTTTAGTTTTTGTTATGAAAAGGTCAATGAAAATGAATATTCTGATAAAAAGAAAAACTATAATTAAAAATTTGAGTGGAACTACGTAGAAAAAGTGGCGAAAATTAAACTATTTGAAATTAGACTTTTATTTATGTTAACCCGCGGTTTGGTCCATGAGTCCGTAAAATTTATTCAGTCAAAATCCACAAATCGCAATAGGTCTAACCTGTCAAACCACAAACATTAAATATAGAACCCTAAATCCGTTCTATTACAAAGTGGAACGGATTAAAGCCCATAGATTGAAGCCTTAATTGACAACTTTAAAAATGACGACTTGAACCAGAGCGGTTTCCTCAACTGCCTTCTTGAACTGATTGATATATAAGTTTTAAGTCCCTAAACTATTAAAATCTTTCCGATCCAACCCCTAGATTTAAAAATCGAAAAAACACACTTACCTAAAGCATTTGGTCAACGGTCTATATTCTTCTTCTTCTTCACGGTCAAATTCGTTAACAACTTCGCATTTGTCACACATTTATGATATTCACATTTTTTGAATTCTTTATCACTTTCTGATGGTCATCATTTTTAAATTATACTAATATATATATATATATATTTTTTTCGGTTTCTAGTGAACCATCGATTCTGACGAGTAGGAACCTCGCATTATCCTCAACAGAAAGATTAAAATATCCGAGACTAAAAGTGGATACATCATTCACTTTCATTATAATCCTTTTGAGAACAGGGAAAACTCATGTGAAAGCTCCTTTCAAATAAATGAACTCATGACCTTCCGGAATTATGATACCAAATTTTAAGCCACTAGACTATAACCATTTTGGAATCTTACAAAATCAAAACGATATAGGGAAATTGAGTAACGTTATATTCCGAATGAAAATCGATAATAATAGAGAAATCATAAGGCATGGAGGTGTCTGATTGGTAGGGAGCTAGACACATCTGATCTCACTTTAAGACAACATTAAATTCAATCGGTCCATTTCCGAAATGATACAACATTGGCCCCATGAACTTGACTTGTTACACATACCTACCTTACAGTTTATTAACAGTTATATGATATTTTCTTACAGATATTGATATAAATATTTATTTCTTCTTCTGCCGTCAACAATTCACACACATATATATAAATATATATAGATATTTACATAATTTTATCCTTTATGGATTGTTACTCATCATTAAGCCTTAGAAAAAGACTATGCCAATAGACCTTAAAAAGTATATTCTGCGTTTTGTGCCCGAATAAATTTGATTAAATTCTATATTATATTGTACTAGGAGAAAGAAACTGTGGACAAAAACACGTGGGGGATTATTTTGTTGTGAGGAAGACTAGACCAGTCACATTCTGTCTGTCACACAAGTCGAATTGGCAATTCCTGAAAGATTTAAGGCCGATGGTTGGTCCACCACTATCAGTACATTGGGCCGAGAAGCCCATTTTTAACGTCCAAGACATAACTTTCTTTCTTTTTCAACAATGTTAGATATTGATTTTGAAGTACAATTTCACGACTTACTTCATGGTCTGATGGTCAATAGTTATAACCGAAATCCAGATTTTGTTTTTGTTTTCTTTTTAATATTTCCTTTTCCGAATATTACAAAATGATAACTATATAAGAAATGTAAATTGGTGCATAGATGCATGAGACCACATCGTTTCTCTTTAATAACAAAAGAAGAGTGATCTACACTTATATACAACCATATATATGTGAATGTGACGATAAAACATCGATCAACTTATTACGTATCTCTATAATCATGTAATGTAACAATAACCAATATGAATAATGATTTAAGGTGAGTCACCGTAATTATCTCCACCACCGTAACCGCTTCCATACCCTTCACCGTACCCACTTCCATACCCTGATCCATTTCCACGGCTACCACCACCACCTCCTCCTCCGCCTCCTCCACCTCCTCCTCCGCCTCCTTTACCACCACCACTTCCATATCCAGACCCGCTTCCATACCCTGACCCGTATCCAGAACCTCCGTTTCCGCCTCCACCTCCACCGCCTCTACCACCACCTCCACCCCCACCACCACCGTTTCCGCCACCAGAACCACTACCGGATCCATACCCTGAACCGTAGCCACTCCCTGAGCCTGATCCATCTCCCCCTCCTCCTCCACCTCCACCACCACCACCTCCTCCTCCACCACCACCACCTCCTTTTCCACTGCCTCCTCCAGAGCCTGAACCATATCCGGAACCTGAACCGGAGCCTCTACCAAGAGCTTTTGGTGATCTAGCTGCTAAACAAACGTCACAAACAAGTAATACCAAGAAAGCAGCTCCTAAGAACCTTACAGTCCCCATTGTCCCAACTTGTTAATTAAGAACCAAGCTATATATGTCAGCCACAAACACAAATATCGTTTCGTAGTGAAAGGTTTATAAATGGTTGCTAAAGAAGCCAAGTGTATTATACTTATAATGTAGAATAGATTGATGGTATATGAAGAGAATGTTAGGTATTTATAAGGAATGAAGAATAGTGGAAACGTAAGAGCCACATAAGTTCTAGTAACTTCGTTTGACCAATATGTGTGAACAATGGCGTATTAAAAAGTGGGCCTGCAACAATTTTTAGTGCTCTTCTTGGTGAAGATACAGCCATTGCCACTACTCCAATATCGATCATCCCAAATTATAAATCATTAATTTATATATTATTATTGGAACATGTGTCGTCTTCTTCATGGCTCATCTCTCTATAGCTTAATTCTTAATAGAAATTCATGTAACACGTGTAAATGTTTCAAATAGCAGGATCCATCCACCAAACATTTCCTTAAGTAGCTCTTCGTTAATGGCTTACGTGTTTGCACTCTACTTAAGCACGTACCTCTACTTTTTTACACTCAAAGAAGATAAATAGTTTTCTTTTGGCAGTTGAACTTTTCGTTAATATCCACAACAGAGACGCGTGAAGAAGCTCCATATTTGACTTTACTGTAGTCTTGTTGGGTCTATTGGTCACTTTTTTCGAAAACCAATTGCCCTTTTGTTATAATCCAGGCGTGACCTAAATCTACATATATATACCGTATATTTTTTATTACAAGCATTGTTTAAACTATAAGATATATTTGAAATGTAGGCAGGCCCAACGGGAAAAGTTAGTTATTTTTTTAATAGGGTATTATGTTTTGTCACCTAACACTTACGGCCACGAGACAAGGACGAGCCTGCTGTCGACTTCCCGATGGACCGGCGCAGAACAATACAGACCACGCCGAAGACATGGAAGAAGAGATCAAGAACCGACTATAAAAGGGGAAGAGTCATAACAAGAAGGGGATCGAAAACCATACCCTCTCTAGAGCAATTGCCGAGCTCTACCAGCGATGAGTTAGCCCAATTGGTTGTCGTAAAGGTCCTTGAGACTCACATGAGAGGGTTCGATTCTCGTTGGGAGAAGACTATTTACCCGGTCTAATCCCCGCCTTTGGAGATATATGGACTAAAGATCCAGAATCTCCAAATAAACCTTAAAAAGAAAAGAAAATATTGTCGAGCACTTGACCTCGACAATTTCCATACTCAGTCTTTGTTGCAGATATTTTGCAGTTTGTAATTTTTTTCAACATCTTTTGATATGAAATCTTCAGCCCTTGCTTTGTCACTAATCTCTTGTGCTAACCCCTATTCAAACAAATTTTTAGCAACAGAGTCAAATATTGAAATATCATTGTGAATCTATTAGCTGAATCATACTTTACAAGTTTGTGTGTGATTAGTCATCTTTAATTTACCTTATTCTCTGGTTTAAATAAACTTAATCGATACAATATCATGGTTCATGGTCAAATTGGTTTGACCACCATACCTGATGGGCTCCTCGACCGCAATAATCCACCCGAAGATGATCCAATCCTAAAGGTCAAGACGAGAAGCAATCTAACCAACACGACGTGGCCAAGCCTAAAATGAAAACTACAAATAATCTAGAGGACCTTGAAGAGCTTACAATAATCACACCCCAGCCCTGGCCCACAAAGACACAACCAAGACTTTACTTACCAATTTTGGACTCCAATCAGGACATGCGATCACTCTTCGAAGCTTTCAAGCCGCTCCAGAACAAACCAAGTTACTAATCAGTATTATATGGATTATTGACTTATTAATCTAGCTTCTCCAAGTGGAATCAACCCAAAATCTGCTATAAGCTAAAAGATATGAATTTTACAAGTTGGTGGATCCGCAATGAACCCAACTGCGCGACAAGGCCAAAGATCGAACTATACAGCCCAAGTAAGATGCGGCCTTACCTTCGGACCACTTGGAGAATGTTCTTGGGTCTTCTATGGTTCCAAGAATCCCAATAACGCATCAAACCACCATCGGATCTTCCAAATACACGCCCAACAAGAAGAAAGTGTGATTTAGATATGTTTAAGGTAAATCCGCGATCCACTTGTCTTAAGAGCTTGAAAACTCATGTTTGGCGACCAGAAGAGTATTTTAACCACTCATAAACCTTCCAAGATGTTCCACCATGCACCAACACACAGGGAATTAGGCAAATCATCTTGCACTTCAATATATTTTTTTCCGGATGTGTTCACATTGGAGGTATTCACTCTCCAACGGCTATGATATCAAGGAACATCTATTTTATTTATTTCTGAGTATTGCGTTCCTCATTTTGGTCTCATGACCGTTGACTCCTTGTCTTGTACAAGTTCTATATAAGCTCATCCTCTTTCTTTTGTATTTCTCAAGTTATTATTGAAGTTGTTAAGCAAAGAGTGTTTTTTTTCAAGCTTGTGTCTTGAGTCTTGGCCAATTGAGTCTTGTGAGTGATTCATTAATCTTTTTGTTTAATGGATTAGAGTGTTTGTGAGATGCAAAAATCCTAGTTTCTCCATCGATTGAGATAGTCAATTAACAAATCGATCGTGACGATTCCAAAATATCGCACGTGAAATTTCTATCCGAGTTCTTCACTTTCGAGGCACTATCAATACCGGTCTAAAGTTTAAAACAATGGTTGTAGATTTATGCTTGTAATGTGGGTTTGTTGCACTTGTTTTTTCCGGATTTTTTGTTGTTATCAAAAATTGTTTTTTTTTCCAGTTTTATTATCAAAAATTGTTCTTTTTCGTGTTTTACGGCTTTTTGAAAAATTAGACAGGTGAGGGTCCTACCCACGTGAGTTTTAAAGAGCTGTGAACAATATAGTTCTCTTCTATGTGTTGTAGACAAATTAACGACTAGATTATTTCCTAATTTAAATAAATATATATGACGTGGTCTAATTGATCTATTAATCGGATTAGTGATCATTATGGTGGAAATACAAAAATATGTGAATCTATGAAAAATGTTTTCGAGACGCACTTATATATCTAAAAATTAAATTTTACTATTTATTTTGTATTGGAATTTAGCTAATTGACTAAATAGTTGTGCTTGTCGACCAAAAATTTTTTTTAATGAGTGATGATGTTTTGTAGAATAATATAATTTGTCAAAAATGTTATTTGGGTTTGTGTAAGAGATAAACTAGGCAATACTAAGCATAGATGAATGATTGGAACATATTATTTTCATTACTTCTTTAATTAATAAATCTTTTTTGGCGAAAACATGGAAAATGATAGACTAGTAAAAAAGTGAATTAGATATCGACGCCTTGCTTACACTTGTTTCTAGAAAGTCAATTCATAACTAATCAAGTTTAGATTATGATTAGTTTGGACTTAGCCAATGCTTAGGGATCTAATTGCAACTCAATAATTCATTATCAAGAGAAGTACTTTAATTTTAAAAAAGAGAAAAAAGCGAAGATAACTCTAGAGAACAAAGGAAAGAACAACCACTACTTGTAGCGTAACGTGTTAACCTCGTGCTACATATTGTTTTTAGGCCATTGATAGATCAATCGCAAAATCAAATTAGCACCTATCATTTCATTTTGTGTTTGTATTAATTATACTAGTTATGCGACTCTACTACTGCACCATATTGATATTTATGTTAATGTAACTGTAAGTGTTTTACTTCACTTGTACCGACCGGTCCGACTTACATTTTATCTGCTTAATTACCATAAAAACAAGAACCATAAAATCTTATATAAACATGATATCGTTTTTTCTTTGTCAATATTAAATTTCATTAAAAGACCCCAACAGAGAAAAAAATTTACAAACTGTGATTTATAAATTGATTTTCTAATACAAAGAGGTAGAAAGTCAGCATTGTGGATCAAAAATTTAAAAATTACATATAAAGAAAATGATTGAAATGTAATCTTCAATCTTATGTAATTTTTTAGGTAGGGAACGAAAACCAGCAACTTTTCAGGAGAAAATACCATATCCAGAACATCTGGACAATATGTTGTTATTTCTACCTCTAAAATACCAAGTGATAATAGATATTTTATCGCCCAAAACACCGTCTCAATTTTAAAATGAAAAGAAAAAAGGTTCCGTTGGAAGAAGATAACAATAATATTGTTTAGGCTGCGTAAGAAAGCCAACTTTTTTATAAAGTACAAATAAATAGATTATTATTATGTTAACGATAGAGTTTAACTTGAATTACAACATTTGATTTGAACATTAATTAATATTAGCGGCCAAAAATAATAAAAAGAAAATGATGATGAAGATAAATGTAAATAACATGACAACCCAACAAACTTTGTCGTGGATTGAGAGAAGAGACAGCAGAGAAATGCCCATCTCTTGTTTCAATACACCAACTAAGGGACGTACCACATTTCCTATTTTAAATCTTTGTTTTTTCTCTTGTTCTTCTTCTTCTTACTTCTTAATTTAACATTTTCTTCTTCTTGTATACGTTAAGTTTGTATAAACCATATCATCTTAATTTCAATTCCTTAAAAATATTTATTGTCCAATATTTGAACAAGTAAGTAGTGACCATATTTCAAAGAGAAGACATTTGCACAATAGCATGCATTAACAACATTATACAAAAAATGCATTAAAAATATTTTCTATTTGTCAACAATTATATTGATAAAATCTGATTTATAACCTAATTTCATAAAAATTTATTACATATGTAATGAGGAGGATTCAAACTCCAAATATTAAAGTCATTAATAAATTATCTTAGACTGAAAAAAATTCGGTCATTTCAAACATTTCAATAGAGTGTTACTGACTACTTCATCTATTTCATAATATATGATGTTTAAGATAGATGTATGATAATTAAAAAAAATTGTAAAATTATTTAAACTATCAGTATATTAATAATGAATATTGTAATTAATACGAATAAGTAATATGATTAATTGAAAAAAAAATTATGTTAGAAATCTAAAATATCATACAAAATAAACTAAAACATCATTTAGTAATTTGGAATAGTAATGTTTGTAAGAATTAAAGAAGGAAATGGTTAATGAGAGAGGACACGTGTGGTCCAACAGGGAATGTGAGCCACGTGCGAATAAGAGTGGTCAGAGGCAGGCTCGTCTATGGTTCCCATTGCGGCACTCCATTGGCTTGAAATACTTCTTTCAATATTAAGCCGACAAATAAATGACTTGAATTGTTAGACAAAATAAATGTGATTGAATTTAATTAGACCACTAAATAGTTTTTATTGACAATCAAATTATAGGGTCTTAACAAAAAGTAGTTTAAAGCTTATAGTGACATATAAACAATGAGGGTTCTGCAAGTGGTATTTACTCTAGTGGCAGACGGTAAGTCCATTAAAGACAGCGCACTTGCACAATTAGGGATCGAGTCCCACCGCTTATATTATGTAGGAACTTGACTAATGGACTGGCCAGTTGTGATTCAATGTTGACAAAATAAATAAAAAAACAGTGAGGGTCTAAAATCATTTACTCCATGTGCCTTCTTGTTTCTCCATTTCTTTCTTTTTCTTTGAGAAACTAACAAATACTCTTAGGTTTTATTTTAATAAATTTTTAATTTTTTTTTACACATATTAAAAAAATTATTTAATAGTTCACTATAAATGTATAGTTTTTGTACTATACAATTTTTATAACTCTACACCAATAGTAATTCAGTAAACTCAATTAATATTCTAGAAATTTGTGATTTATGATGATTAAGTGATAAAATTTGCATAGAAAACTTAAAAATTTGATGTTTAAAAAACAACTAAATATGTTTAAAACATTTATCTTTATGAAATGGAGGGAGTAGTTGTCAATTGAAGATTTAAACTTATATTTATGAATGTTAAGCTTTCTATTCTACTCGCATGTAATCTTGCAATCTTTAAATCATAAAATTGATGCTCTCTATTCTACTCGCTTTTTATCCATGTAATCTTGCAATCTTTAAATCATAAAATTGATGCTCTTACACGTAATATTAGAGAGTCAGCTAATGGTTTAATGTTGTAAACTTCCATTGACATTTGAGATATTTTAATATATGAGTTGACAAAAAACAAAACTTACATTTATTTGCGGATTTCTGGTAGATAGTCTAGCTAATGACTATGATATCATGGACAATCTTTTTCTACTACTTTTTATTTTGATGAAGATCTCTTTCTACTACTATATGAAATAGATGAAAAGAAATTTTAAGGTAACTTTAGATTATAAACAAGGTCATGCCAAAAAAACCTAAATTTAATTTTCATTTGAATAATTAGCTCGAGCTACAAAATAACTTTCTCTAATTCAGAAATAAATCTATTGAAAGATCTGCATTGTCTACACAATTGAATGCATCACATGTGCAACAAAAATGTAAGTGTTGGGTGGGGTTTATGGGTTTTTGTACATTCAAAGTTGGAGATAATGGAAAACCCACATGACATGTGTCAGAATTACATTATGTTTCATCAGTTCGCTTTTACTTTCGGTATCCAATTTACATACAGTTTCACCAAAATCAGTGCCTTTTCCCCGACCAAAAACAAATTACAAGATTTCATTGCCTCTTTTTTTTTTTTTTTTTTTTCTTTTTACAAAAATAATACAGGAGGAGTCGATTTTGTTCAAGCATGTGAGTGATCATCATATTCATGTATTTATGTCTTTCTCAACGATGTGATTATCTTAACTCTTAGATTTCTTTAACTTGTTTTGCATCTCCATAAATTCTAACATATAATGAACTCAATACCATTACAAAAGAAGAAAGTATATAAGTGTCATAACAGATCAAAAGAAAGAGAATTGAATTGCAATCACCAACCTAACTTCAAACATAACAAAACAAAACCTAATCATACTCTTGCATTTGCCTTCATCATTAATTCACCAAACACTTAAAACCATTAAATCGACTTTGTCATTATTCCCAGTTATCTTAATCAACAAACAACAACACCTAATCACAATACTCAAATTAATGTGCTTCATCAAGAAACTCAATTTTATTACGATTACAAAAACCAATCACTGTCTTGTTTGGGAGAGGTAACAGAGAGATTCAATAATAATAAAAAAAAGGATATACATGATGAAATGGTAAATTAAAGACATGAGATTGAATAGTAACATATTCAAACAGCAAACAATACAGTGAAGAATTATCGATAAACAGTTTTTTTTGTTTTTTTTTCAATTTCTTAAAAAAAAGAGAGGACAGTTTGGCCAACTAACCAAGCATATGTGTTTGTCCCCCATCATGACCTGGCGGCTGGAGAACTGACGGCGGAGAGAATTGCAGTCATAGCACGAATCTGCATCTCCATCGCAGCTATATAATCCGTCGTTTCTTCTAAAACCACCGGTAATGCTTGTTTCCGGCAACCAGGAACTAACCGGCTCAGCAATTTCACCTTCCTCTGTACAGCTGGCAAACCTTTAGCCTTAAGCCTTAAAACCGTCGCTCTTTGTTTCTTTGACCGGATACTTCCGGTTGTTAACGGTGACGTTGTCGCCGGATTTGAGATTCTCTGACGTTTATGTTTCCTGAATTTGAGTTTTACGGCTTTGGATAGTATCGCTCGACTCCATAGTGTTTTGCCTCTAGCAGTAACAGCTAAAGTTCTATCGGCGACTTCGCGTACAGCTTGACCACCATGAGGAATCGAAGACGACGATGGTTGACTGATTCGAAGCTCTCTTAAAGCAGAAACAAGCTTCGTTGAGTAGATCTGTTGCTGCTTCTCGGATCTCCATTCTTGCAACGATTGTGATGGAGACGGAGACGAAACAAATGATTTCTTCTTCCGCTTACGACGAGATCGATCGGAATTAGAATTCGTCGTGGTTGGTTGAACAATCTGAATCGGCACCGGAGATATCGACTCCATTAAGCTCTGGTATTCAAAAAGGATCAAATCTCAGGGAGTAATGATTTGATGAGATCAGAATCAAAATAAAAAATCAGAGGTTCGAAAATAGCAACTGTTGGATCTGTAAAAAGGAAATCGAAAATCGAAGAGATGAAGAAAACGGGAAAGAGATTAAAGATGATTAAAGTGAGTAATAATTACCTTAAGGGGAGAGGGAGATGGAGAACGGAACGGGACGGTGAAGGTGGTGGGAGAGAGATGAGGTGTCAGACCAAGAAAAAAAAGAAAAAAAGATTGTGGAAGCAAGGAATCGCTTTTTTATAACATTCAAATATTTTTAGTTACTCTTTCTTCTTCATCATCCTTTGATTTCTACCCATGTGCTCTGCTTTATCCTGTTTCATAAATTATTGCTATCCTTACTCTTCATTTTCTTCTTCTTTAATTTATCTTTGTATATGTACTTATGCACTAACCAAAAATATATAATAAACATATGTGGTTCCAGGCATACTTTTTTTATATACCATATTCCTTCACACCGGATATTTTATGAAAATATTTAAATTTTGGGTTGAATAACGTAGAGCTTAGTCATTTCAGCCCTTAACAAATATATTTTTTTAATAATCTTTTTCATCAAAATTTGATTTTATAAAATTATATGATATTGTCTATGGTTTAAATATTTAATTTAAAAATTAAATTTTATCGATTAAATTATTGAAGATGGTGTAAGATCATGAAAGTTGGCCAACTTTTTTCCTACACTGAAAATGTCACTTAACATTCACAAATAGGCAAACATTTTAAATTGATTTTAACAAACGTTTGATTTGAAAGAATTCTAAATCTACTGATTTGAATTAGTTAAGATTAAAATATTAGTTAAATTCTTAAAACTCATTTATGTTTTTAATGAAAATAATAAAATCCATATTGCAAGTGGTCTTTAGTGTAGTGGTAGATGGTAAGTTTACTAAAAACAGATGTATTTGTACATTAAGAGATCGAATCTTACTGTCTATATTATGTAGAAATTTGACTAATAAACCAGTCCATTATAGCCTAGTATTGACAAACAAATAAATCAGAAAGCTACTCATTTCATTTTCGATATTTTAAATCAGAAAGCTACTTTCTACTCGAAAACACACAATTATAAAGCTAAAATAGACACGGACGGACCAAAAATAATCTTTCCATTTGATACATGAAGATTATGGGCTTTAATGAGTCAAGCGTTAATGAAAGAAAATAGCCCACTAATTAATGACTGAGGCCCATTTTGTTTGATCGGCACGCTCAGAAAAACCCTAATTCTTAGATCCTTATGCTATATATATATGAACACTTCCGACGAGTCTCAATCATTCGATCGCTCTCTCGCTTACGATAGATATTTCTGTGTGCTCTTGTTTGTCTTTTTTCATGTGTGTTGATTATCATACAATCTTCTTTAGCCGATTCGATTCGCTTCTCAGATTGATTTTCCTGTAGAATTTCAGTATTTATAGGATAAATTCAGTCGTCGATTTTACTCGAGAGGCGATAAATTTTCGCAGGGGCGTTGAGTCGCTTCGCTTATGTTTACCAGGCATAGCGAATAAGCTCGTGCTATATCTCTTCTTTGATCATTTTAATTTGTTTTTTTATTTATGATTAAGTTTGATTTTCTTAGTCTGGAGTTGGATTTTGTGATCTTAAAAGAGGATCCTATGATGGCATGAAAAATCTTTGAGACCTGATTTGTTATTGATGAAAAGCTATAAGCATTTTACTCTGAGGATCCTAATCCAAGTTTTTTTGGTTTGTATATTTGTTATAAAATAATTGATTTATGGAAATAAGAAGAAAAAGATGATGAATATGCACTGGGCTCTGAGAAGTTGATTGACATTCAACTTCTTTTTGATGGATAATGCAGCCTAGAAAGCTTACTCTGATTTTTCTTTTATTTCTTTCATTATATTCTTGTTTATTACATCTTCAAAATGTGTCTGGTCTCATTAATTCTTAATCAGAAATTAAGGATACAAAGTCAAGTGTTGATACAATCAAAATACAAAATAAAAATGGCATATAAGATCTACTACAGAACTCCAGATCCACCTGCTGCATCACTTAAACTAAGCCTAAATTTTACATCATAAAACAGATTCAAACCAAAGGACTTATCTGCTCACACATATCAGTTAAAGCGCTTGCCTTGGAGTATTACATGTTAGTATGTTACAATCAAATTGTTTGAATTGTTGACACAACATTACAAGTCATATTTTGAATCTACCACATGTACTATTTCGAGAAATATGAACAAGAAGATTTGAATTTTTATCAGAAAAAGCAAAAAATATTCACTCAAGAAAATAGCTTCAAGAATGTTTTCATAGAAGTCATAATAAAGTCATCACCTTGACAAAAAAAAAACCTCATTAATGATAAGAGATTTAACCTGAAAATCGATTAACATGTGATAAATTTGGGCCATGTACAAAGTAGAAGAAAGCCAGAGAAAAATTAACGCAATCTTTCATAACATAAACTTGGTATTACATTAGAAAATGGTATAGTCATTATAAACATATCTACGTTACAGTCGCATGTATGATAAAACACAAAAAATGAGAAACAAGAAAACAGCAAAGTAGCAACTCATGAGAAGAGAACTATGCAGACTTGAAGAGAAGAAACAAGAGTCAAACATAGCCGCTTAATACAAGATAAAACTCATTACGTACGATTTCGTGTTTTCATTTTTCTTTTCAGAGATGTTGCCTAGCTTTTTATTACTGTCTAGGCAAAAGTCATATAAACCAAGTAAGAAGAAACATTGTTGTAAGATGTTTTTTGTTTTTGTTTTCAGTGTTCAAGAGCACTCCTGATAGAGACTGGTAAGTCTTGACTTGAGTTGAAGTGGCCTCTGGAGATGAGGTCATGATTTAAGAACACAACTATAACCGTTATGTCATCATGAAAATGGCGTCTTACTTTTTTGTCAATCTTCCTTAGATCTGAATATCTCATCTCACGTTTCCGAGCTGCCTCGTGAAGAGCCGCCTTTATCAGTCTCTTTGCACTTCCCTGAACACAGACAGAAAACACAGTGCAGCAATTCAAACTACACATCTACAAATCTTGACGGATTCAGATTTTTGATGACTTAACTGCAAGCTAATACTTAATCCAGGCCAATCAAGAAACCTTAAATCAGATCACTAATGTGAGGAACAGCAATATGGGTACACTACTTACGCAAGTCAATCATTTGTCTAACAGAGAAGTTAAACTAGAAACTTACAGCTCGGGGATGGTTATGAACAATCTCGACTGCTTTTTCGTTACTCAAATGTTCCCAAAGACCATCAGATGCAAAAATGAGAAACGAATCATTAGGGTGCAGAGGATGTGAGAGTATGGTCGGTGTTGCTGACATTAAAGGTCTCTTAATTGGTTCTGCAATTCTGAACTTTTGATTGATCGGCTCCCTGTTAAATTCTTGCCGTTTCATGTACATGTCTCCTATAGACCTCGAAACCTTTATAAACATTTGATCAAAGTTGATTACTAAAACAGAGAATTATTAAATATCCCAATTCTTGCATGCTAAAGCTGATTAATTATTGGTAACTAAGAAGACATCATAATGAAGGTTAGTCGGATATTTAGCTTGTTTAGTGCATAGGTATGGTGTTCATCATCAACCTGGCTTAAGACCTCTAATGGACTTTTCTATAGCTTATAAGAAAAATGATAAAACCACTCAAAGACTATGAAACAGAGAAATCTATTTCTCTCTATCCAAAAGAGCATGGGAAGCCAGAAGTACCACCAATAAATATTCAGAAAAAAAAGAAGCAAAAACCCACAATAACGAAAAGTATAAAAAAGAGAAAATAAAAGCACAACAACTTGAGCCATGGAAATATGTCAAAGAAAGAAGAAAAAAACCGGTACATCCTGCTGTTCTGTGACAGTGCTAAGCTACAGGTACTAGTGAGTAGTGAGGTTTTTCTAGCTTCTTGCAACAAGTCATCAGAACATGGAACCTAATTATGTCTAAGTTTGCGTCTCTATGATTTTATTTGGGAAACTAACAACACAATGGAAGTGCCATGGGAGTAAGAAAATACCTGAATGATTCCCCTAACTCTCCAAACTCCGTGCCTGAACACAACGATCTGTGGGTCATCAGGATGTAAGTCCTTGAGTTCCCAACGAATATCCTCGTTGTTGGCATTGTGTTCACTTGACAGCTGGATAGCAGAGAGTCCACCACTGTTGCCCTTCTTACCGAGGACAACCCGTGAATCTCCAAGGCTAGCTACGAAAAGAGTATTTTGATATATCACTCCAACAAGACAGCAAGTGCCAACAGTAGCTAAACTTGGAATTTCTTCCCATAGCTCTGACACGATAGAAGCAAATCCTTCTTCAGTGGCATGAAAGGCTCTTTGTATTGTCTCTCTTGTCACAACTCCTTGCGTTTGCGCTGAAATTTCTGCATAACCAGAAAGCCTAAGCAATCCCAACATAAGAGAGGCTCAACCTCCTTTCACAAATATACAGTGTACTCGTAAGATAGCTTAAGCGTGATAAGAACTCATGACACTCAACCATCAATGCAAGAGCCAATGACCCTTAAGTCAATGCTTTGACAAAAAATGATGGCAAAGCACAGAGAATGAAACAAAGAACCCGCAACAGGAAATGCAACGGCTCCCAAGTATCAAACTGCATGATACATATAATTCCCACACTAATTCATTTAAAAATAGAAGCATACTCGTATCTTATAATTTTACCAATTTCTCTGTTCACTGACACATAGTGTGAAGCAGCTTAAAAAGTAAAGAGTAATGTGGCCAAAAGACTATAGCTCTAATAATAGAGAACAGAGGGACTTGCAGTTAGCAAAATGGGAACCTAAATATCCCCCAAAAGAGATTAAAAAGTCAAAGTACCTAACTTTGTTGACCAATCACCATCTTCTTCCACGAGATTTGAACAAAAATTCAGATTTAAGTCAACGGACTAGTATATGTATTCCCTAAAACCCCATCCAATTTTACTCAAGCTCGAATGTTAAAATCACGAATCACAGTGAAGATGGAAGAATCCGATCGAACAAGTAAACGAATTTAAACGAAAACGAACCTCGAAAATGGTTGAAGAGATTATCGCAGACGTAACGAGCAGCTTCAGGACCACCATGACCGTCGTAAACGCCGATGAAAGTGCCGAAATTTCCGGATTCGATCTGGCTTTGGTCTTCGAGTACCTGATTGGCTTGAATTACGGCCATGGAGAATTCTCCGCCGCAATATTTACCGAGATCACGGAACCAAAGAAGTCCGTCTTTGCCTTCACCACCGTTACCGCCTGAAACGCCACCACCCGATCCAGACTCGGAATTATCGCAGATGTGCCCGAATGGCTTGAAGCAGAGTGAAAACAGATTCATCAATGAACCTGACATTCAACATCTCTCAGAAACCCAAACCCCAAACCCACTCCTCAGAACCGTAAGAGTCGGGGAATATTCCTATAGAAGTTGGATTCAAAAATAAAAAAGAAAAGAAAAAGGAGCGGGATTGGGGGATGTAACGAGATGGGTATAGATCGGGGAGAATGAATGATGGGAGAGAGAAAAAGAAAAAGAAAACCCTAGGTCTTAATGGAAGGGAAGATGCGTAGGATAAGATGTAAAGCGCAGGATAAGGAGGTAAGCGCATGTTAGCAAGAGACAAAGAAGGACGTGTCCTGTCCGGTTGCGGAGGAACAGAGAAGTTCTGAATTGTAATATTTTGTCTGATGAGGAGAGCGATCTTCCTTAGCTGTCCGACCATTTTCTCAATCTATACTTAACTATTTTCAACTATTCAAAATACTTTGATTTTGTGTTTTTATCTACCATTCTCTATAATAATTTTTAAACAAAGTTAAATTAACCATAAAATTAATATAATTTTGTAACATAAAAAGAGAAGACATGGACAAGTTTTATAAATCAAAATTCTATGAAAAGCAAATATCAAACATGCCTTGTTAAGCATGAAGGTCCATATTTCTGTACTTTCCATATGCAATCTATGCATCCAAATTCTTTGTTTCTGCTCTGTTTGTTAGAAATCAAAAATAATGATCTTCATTTCCCCAAAAGAAAATTACAGAAATATAAAGTCAGACCCAAGATATGTTAATTGGAAGGACCAAGATTCAGTTGATACTAAACTCCAATCCCCAAAATCATCATTCCGTAATTTGCCAACCATCTCTAACATCATTATATATCACTACACTCGTCTTTTGGGATCCAGATATGGTTGCACTTGTGAATATTATCACTACAGTGCAAGCTGATGATGTTTTACAGAGAAACATCGACGGAAGTTGGTTTACTCTAACCTAATATATATGGTCAAATAGTTAATACATTTATTGTCAATTGGTTTTGAATTGAAAACATGATATTAGAGCCTACAATCTTGGTCCAACAAGAAATGTATGATGATTAGCATATGTTGTGGTGTTTCAAAATATTAGGTTATATCACATATCATCTTAAGGGAGCATGTTAGGGTGACATACCTCACATCGGAAATTGGAGTCTTAATGTATATGATTTAGGGATCAATCTACTAATTGCCAATTGGTTTTGAATTGGGAGCTTCTAATCTAACACAAAACCAATTCTTCTTCAATATATTTACTGTCTTTGCAACATACAAGTATATAAGTATTTCAATCAAACTTTTTCAGTATATACTGTAACAGTCTTTCCATATATTGTGGTGATATGTTACGTATACACTTCAGTCTTTTGAAAATTAATATACACTTTTCCAAACACTTGCTGAGGCCCATAAGTTGAGCGTTGAGTATGAAGTAATCGATTGAATCAATGTGGCCAGTTTTGAATTTATTAATCTTTACTAATTATAATATTATGTGAAATTTAACAGATGATAATTACAAATATATATATGGATCATCAATCTACCTTGTCACACACGCTTCTAATTACACCATTTTTCCCGACTAACACTTTGTAAGACGACAGTTTTACAAACGCGGAAGAGAAAGCGTTAAAGAAACGATCATTATCAGTCGCAAACGCTTCGACAAACGGACGTGTGCATGGATCAGCTCCAATCTCGAAATCAATTCTGAGATTGCCACGTCCCGCTTCGCATCACTGTAATAAGCTGTGTCGAAGATCAATGACGTTTGATCGTTGGGAACAAATGTGGCTTCCGCAGTTTTGGAGGTTCGAGAAACTTCCGGGCAAACAACACGTAAAAACGTTTGGAAACGTGGATCTATGTTCTCGTTCGTCACGTTTGCGTTATCAAAACTTGATAATACGTTGTTGCAGTGTGTCACTCCTAACGTATGTGCACCTGCAATAGAACAACACATAATAAACAAGTTAAGTCATAATCCTTCAGAACAAAAAAAAAAGGTCATAATCCAAAGAGTCATGTAGTCATAAATTTGAGATCTAGAATTTGTATTATGAACCGAGTCTTGTCTATTTTTTTTTTTTGTTAATTAAGAATTTGTATTATTAAACCCAAACCAATCTTCCGGGGTTGGACACAATCCAGATTTATACATTCGGTGGCCAAATGGAAATGATTAGTAATTTCGTATTTGTGAGAAATAATTAGCAATTTTACACTTGAAAAAAATATTAGCAATTTCGCATTTGAGATAAATTGATTTCGGGTATGAACTAGTAAACAATTTCCTTCTAAACTGGAAACCGGTAAACCACCACATGGTAAACAATATAACCATAATGGCTACGGACTCTTCGATGGACATGCCTTTACCACCAAAGAGACTTAACACAGCGTCAACGTCAGCAGTGGAAGGAGGGAGATCAGAGTCTGCCACGTGTTTGCTCGGAGTGGAAACAGAGTCTTTCCTTCCTAAGGGCACGGCCATGATTGGACTTCTCGTGAGAGCCACAACTTTTCTGGCGGCTAGGATGATAACATCAGAACTTGAGACTTGCTGAGGACACTCCGACTCGAGGAGTGAGGTTTTGATAGAGGCAATGAGGTCCCTCTTTCTGATTCCAAAATTCTTGGGTGAATCGATCTCTGTGAACTGTTGATGGTCCACGCTTGGCTCGATTAGGATCGATGCGTCACAGCCCTGTTGCAGTAGCCACATAATTAAATATGGGATGAAATAAATGTCGAGAACAATCCATCTCTCTCTCTAAATGGATGTGGCTACGAAATTTCTGACTTATTTTATTAGTAAAAAAGAATAAAATCGTGGCTGACATAAAACAAGCATTGAATTTCCATGCATGTTAATTTTAAATTGTTAGTATAAATATAAATTGAACAAGTACAAAGGTGGTTGAGAATTCGTAAGCCAGCTTTTCCTGGCCTCGATCTTCTTTTTAGTGAATGCAAGTTCAATGGCCTATTTAGGCACAAAAGTTTTGAACTCTGCAAAGAATCAGACAAAGGTAACTAAAGATAAGTCTACATTGTGGACGAATACCAATTATGAACATAAGAACATCGATTATTGTCGATAATTGTTGAACATAAGAACATCGAAAAAAACCTTATCACTTACAAAAATCTCAAATTTGAGAATTCTGAATCTCTTTAAACATCAAGCTTCTCCTTAAGTAGTGAATGACGAACTGCTTGCCTCTTTATTGCCTGATTCGGCTTATTTGTTGCTTGAGCTAATTAGGTTTCCGAACTTCAATCAATTGCGAAGGGTGTGGTCGTAATCTAAAAAAAATGTAGCCATTGCTTCAGATTTTAGATTTAGAACATGTACATTACATCATTTTGAACTCTAAAGCTCAAATGTGAAAAACCTAAATTTCACTTACTTACTTCGACGAATTGTAGAATGCGGTATTCTTTAAAACTTCGAGCTCATTCTGGAATTGAGTATGGCATACACTAGAGAAGCTGCTTCCAAGCCGTGGTTGATTGTAGCTAGTAGATTCAGTGTAGGTGGCTCCGGAGTAGCTTCGTTATCGGATTTGTCGCTTGGGTTGTCTGAAGACGAAACTTGGATTGTTTTTTGGAAGTGTAATGACTTTTCATCTCACCAAAAGTGGGCCTCAATTCATTCTCATTTGTTCAAATCCGAAATAATTTTTATAGGCCATAATCTGAATTTTGTGGCCCACGTTTTTTGTTTTGTCATCATAATCAAATTTAACTGGGTTGTTCAATGACCCAAACAAATATTTTGGCATATTTGTTTCAACTTTTATTATACTTTTCAACAATTTAAACTATTAATCTATTCACATTCTTTGTAATTTTCTTAATTGCCTACTCATATTTTAGAAAAGGGGATTTATAGTCATTAAAAATTAAATATGCTGTGTGTGTGTTTAATTTTGGATCACAAATTTTGTGTTTTTTTCCATTTTAAAAATTTTGTTTTTATTTAAGTTACAAAAATATTATTACTTTTGCTTATTATGGACGTATTTGTCCGATTAATAAAAGCGTTACTGATAACCAAATTATACTTCTCTTATAATGAACATTTATATTGTTAAATGAATTATAGATTTACATTTTCACTACGCTTATCGTTGAATTACTTCTACCATCATTATTATTATAAGTTTTTTCATTTCAATTCATGAAAATGTTAATGATCAGCTCAATTTGTCACATTTAACATATGTTAGTCAAAATAAATTACTAAAATACTTATAAAGAAAATAGTCAAAGTTGTTTACTGTTCAAAATATATACAGATATAATAAAACGCGATCATCTCGGTTATACATGCTAATCGACAAATAAATTTTATATATGCTAATTCATACAACCCACAAAATTGTAATCACTTCTATTTAAATTTAAAGACAAAATATGACCCGCGGGTACAATCCTAGTGTTAATTTTAAATTGTTAGTATAAATATAAATTGAACAAGTACAAAGGTGGTTGAGAATTCGTAATCTCTTACAAAATTCAACTCCAAATAAACGTGTTAAATTCATCCTTCCGAAATCTTAATACACGTAAAATGTATAAACTGTAATCCTTCATATGATTAGTAAACACTATTGAATCCAAACCCTATATATTGAGATTTATATAGAGCGAAAAAGAGAGAAAGATTGAGGGTAGAGAAAGAGAACCTGAACTTGGCAGTCATGAAACATAAGCCTGAGCAAGGCTGAGGGAGAAGTAGGATCAAGTATAAATTGTGAAGAAAGTGAAGATCTCACGATCTCTTCCACTTTTGGACATGTTTTCTTGTAGTAGTTGTAAGATAGGCCTTCATGAGTAGTCTCCATTTGGTCACCATTAATAATACAACAGCTACATAACAAGCTAATGACAACAAAATATGATGCAGCTACAGATTCTGGAGCTTTGCTCTTAGGTTTCATGGCTTTCTTTCCTCCTTTTTTTGGTGATCAATATCGGTGATTCAAGAGAAATGACTGATTTGTGTAATTGCAGTTGGAAGTGTCTGTATAAATAGGAAGCTGAATAAAGCTCCCGTGACATTAATAATCCCGACCGAAACACAACGGTAAAGAAAAGAACAAGACGGTATTGGTTTAATCTAACGATTCACTATGGATCTTTCGGTTAGGTTATCCTCTCTATTTAATCATGATTGGTGGATTTAAACCATTGAATCAACCAGTGGTAGCCCCGTAGTAAAGACGGTATAGAAAAAAACATAAATCATTTAGTTTTGAGTTCAGATTCTACGAAAAACTAAATTTATGTTGTTTTAATTTCTATTAGAAAATCTGAAATCAAACTAGTTTTTTACAGTAATGACGTAAGTTTACCATAGATGGGTATGTGCCCCATACTAAAAAAAGTTTGGTTATTTTATTTCATTTTTTTTGTTGAATATGAAGTTGTGCGGCATAATAACCGGAACCGAACCAAATTTTTTAGTTTGGTTCGATTTTGATTCCTAGAAAATAACCATTCAGTTCTAATATTTAGATAATTACAGTTTTTGGTTCGGTTCCGAAAACTAAAATTTACCAAATAGAAACCAAATTTAATTAGTATTAAAAATACTTTGGTTACTTTTGGTCACAAGTAATTAATTATTTTTTTCCGGGTATTTGATTATTTTGGAAAAAAGTAATTATTCAAAGCCGAACCAATATTATTTTGGGACTAATTCAGTTCCATTTTTTTGGAAACAGAAACGAAACCGAATTGAATTGTAGTCGGTGCCCATTAATTACCAAATTCAAAAAACCGAAAATAGAATCGAAGAACTGAATGTCCATGACTTGTTCCTCAGATTTAAAATACTTCTAGATCCGCCACTGGTCGTCGATACTCTTTTACTAAGATTTGTTGGACCATATGTGCTATCTTTGTGAGATTAGTCGATTTTCCGTCCAAATACCTCGGTTAACCAAAAAAAATACTTGGTATTTTTCATTTTTTTTTTGGTTTTCTCTCTGCTAGTTGCAGTACATGAGAATTGAAATGAGATAGAAGAGCAATGGGGTTCAATAAATGGATAGAGGTAGCTAGAGAACAGTTGATTGGAGATAATAACAGAGAATGGGTAAAGAAACATGCATGAATTATGTGAACTCTTTGGTTATTTTTTACGTATGCATTTTATCCATACACCACTCACATATATTATTTATTATATTATATATATTTTATTCTATATAGAATCAAAATTTGGAAAACTTATAGCCTTTTCTTATTATTACTCTTCTTATACTATATAATAACATTTCAACTCTTTTGGATTAGCAAATGTAATTTATCATAAACTGATCATGCTTGAATATAAATATTTATTTCAAAACAGGTGAAGATATGATCATAATGTGATGTCTTAGTTTTACATAAGCAAACAAAACCAAGAAGGAACATATTTTATCATCAATTATTTTTATCAAAAAAAGGTGAACCACGAATTAGTTATATTGTGTTTTATATCTTTAATCATTGGCACAGAACGTGACAAAAAAAAAACTAAAAATAAATGGCATAGACCAGAAGAAGTAAAATAGAAATCATAAGGCTACACCTATAATTAAAATATAAAAATAATTGGAAGAGAATGAATATATAGAAAAAAGAAACCAACAGAAAAAATATAGACAAAAAAAGTGTCAGGTACGTAGATTCTAGATACTACAAAGAGTTAAAATGTGTGGGACTAATTAATATGAATTTTGGGGAAAGTAATGTCCCTAGCTGTTTTTCAACTGTGTCATATTAACCACACTACTTTCCTTTTATTACCACTAGTTTTACATCTGCACCATGCGCATTGCGCAACATCATATTTATAAAACTTTTTGCTAGAAATATATTATCAAATCTTTTATTGTTGATTTTTGCACAGATATTTTTTGAGTTTCATATTATATCTTCTGACGCTATAATCGAGACAACGCTTTATCTCTGGTAATGCTTTTGGCTGTCGGCTATGGCCTGCCTCTGTAAGTCTTCTCCTTCCTCTATGTTCCTCTTTTTCTTCTTTCTTTCTTTTCCCTCTTCTCTCTCTCTTTCTTCTATTTCTTCGGCTTTCTGTCTTTCTTCCTAGAAAGGATTCCGTTCTGTAACCTCCTTTTCACTGAGACCTTATCTCAAAGCAGAGCCTCCCGCTGGCTTTTGTCTTCAGAACCCACCCACCGGTTGTGTATCGGCTAGGTCTCTGTCCACGCATCTCAATGCAAAATCCGGCTGTGGGACTCAAGTGTTGTTATTCATCTCCTTTCCAGGAGTGTATATGTCTGTGAGTTCACCTCACCGCCGTGTTTTCGGTCTTCCCTCATGTGCTCCACCGTCGTTGTTAAGGTTTTCACAACTAGGAAAAACTGTTTTTTGGCTCTTACTCTTTACTGGTTTTGGTGGATCTTATTGTTTGTGCCTATCCATTAGGCTAGAAGTAATTCAAAATACTACAAAATTGTCTCTCTAATTAATTTAGTGAAGTAGGCCTTTGAGGACATGGCCATTTCTAATGGGTTGCCGAGTTGGGCTAATTTCTTTCCACGTTTTCAACACTTTCTTCTCTCATTTATCTCATGTCTTCTAATTTTAGAGGACAAAATTACATGTTTGGGTTTTCGGAAGAAATTATTTGCATACTATCTAGGTTTAAGAACTTATTCTAGGCTAATTCTTCTTAACTTAGATTTAGTTCTAGTGTTGTCTTGTTTTTGGAGAGAATTATTTCCCAAAACATTTCTATTTTGGAGAAGCATTTCAAAATTTAACATTTGTGTTTAAAGAATCTCCTCATGTGATTGTGTTCACCTGTCTTCTGTGGTAACAGAACAAAGAAGATTCATGGATTGTCTCAAATTCCTAGTCTACACTTCCACAACCTATCCAACTTTTCCAGAGCATTTGAGATTTTGTCCGTCTAATGTTTTCATGTTATGGTTATGCCTTATATAATATTGTATGACTTTTGGTTATATGTTTTACTATGTTGTTGTAACCCAAAACATTTAATTTACTAGAACAATTGGTTCACTATTAGAAAAAATTGATTTTGGACAACAAATATCGTATGGAATCTGTTACGAGTAGACATTCAAAACAAATTTGGGACGAAATCTTCTGTCTGATATAGAATGTCACTTGAATTTATCTGTATTTCCAGACAGATTTTAAACAAGAAAATTTTCGTCTGTAATGATTGTAATGATTCTAGACAAATCTAGATGCTTTCTTTTCCAAACGATTTTATAAAATTCTTTTTATTATTTGATTTTATATATTATTTTCCTGAAATGCAAAATCAGAAAATATTATTCTGTAAAACAAAAATAATATGAAATTTTCTTTATTTAAAAAAATGAGATTATTTTTTACAATACACAAATCCATATTTGCATCATAGAATAGTATTACTTCCTATTACCTAACACCAACATAGAATTTTTTGTCAAAACTAGAACCACATAGATCTATACGATCTGAAATAAGTATTCACATGATACCTTGCCTCAGAATGTTGTTACAAATCTTCTCTGTTCTTTTTCTTGAACAAAATAACTTTGTCCGATTACATACGTCTGTTGTTTAGTTTTGTTTTGGCTGTAGTTGCTTCCAGATTCGTTATCACATCATCTGCCATAGAGGAAGCACTCAGTAGAGAATAAATGAAAATACCTTTGTATGACCGTAGTCATGACAAGAAACATATTATCATTCAATTTATAGCATTTTCTGTCATGAAGCAACCTAAGAAACAGCTCTTATTATATGATAGAAGGAAATAACATTGTTTTGGGATTAATGAATTCAAATAGAACAACACACGTACCATTCTTCTCTATGAGATTGGCAGTTCTGGATTGTTCATGTATATAGAATATATCCTTCTGTTCTTTCTCGAGTTTGAGCTCCTCCAATTCCTTATCTCCTGCGTGTTAGTCTCATAGATGCCAGAGACACTACCACTAGTTTCGTTCTCAAGCTTCTTGAACTTAGCTTCTACTGTGCTCTCGTTGTCATACTGAACATGAGTAGCTAATAAGTACCACACAGAAAGAGAAAAGATGCTTACGACAGAAAAGAGGAAATAGAGAATCACAAAGCAAATTTCAAATATTAGAGCCACATAACTATTAAAACATATCGAATCAAAAACTTTAGAGCACAGAAACATTTACCTTCTTTATCAAGCATGAATAGAATGAAGAGAGCCATTCGTCTTCTGGACCGAATTGTAGTGAAGAAAGCAGATTTGCTTCTGAATTTTATTAAAATTAAAATCTCAGTTACATTCAAGATCATGCACCAAGAAACAAACATTACAATAAAACAAAGAGCAACAGAAAAGCTTTAAATATAACTCACCTTCTTCAGATGTAAGCATATGACTTTCAATAAGGCATTCCAAAGCCTGAAAGGACAAATAATAGAATCACCACATTCATGAAATTTTTTTCCTATATGTAGAGAAGGCACTTCAGGTTTTGAAGAAAATTTATCTTCCCACATTAGCTCAGTAACTTCCCATGGTCACTAGAAATAACATGCAGCAATTGACTAAGGAGCTAGAAGTACCTCATAGCACAGAGGATCAGCCTTGATAGCAGCTTTATACCTAGAATCACACCATAATTTATGAATTAGACAGAGATGAAGTTCAAGATTCCCAAACATAATCAATTATAATAGATGAATCAGCCAACATACAACATTTCCTACTAGCAATTCAGTGAATGTTATACATATGGTGAGTTTTAATTTCTTAATAGAATTTAGGATAATATATTTTTTATCCTTCAACCTCAACTGGTATGGTGGAAACCACAAAAGTATTTAGTTGTCGATCAGTTTATTCCAACAATTTTGCTCACTTATCTATCTATAGTCGTATAAATACTACCTATACTTAAAACGAAGATTATACATTTGAACAATGGTAAGAAGAACTTACATTAATCTCTCGATCCTCTCCATCTTTATCAAAATCTATAACGTTACCATCTTTAGCATCATACACAATTCCATCTTCATCAACCTTAGCATCACCAAGCATCAAAAGACACTGGTCCCATTCCCTCAATTCCTCCAGATAAAGCACATAGAAATCACCGATAAACCCTCCATTAAAGCAAAACCAGCTGAACTACCCAAACTCATCCAATTTAAAACAAGCGAGAGGGATATATAGATGGAACAGGGGAAAATCGGAAACAGATCTCACAAAGGTCTTCGCTGAGGTTGGTGGTGGTCGTCGTTTGTAGGTGTAGTCATGCTCGAGGCGGCGGTCGTGATCCGGAAACCAGCTATAATTGCGATGTCTGGTCGGATTGACTTCGCTACTCCAAAAGCTTGACGGCTGCGAAATGGTTCGGTGAAAAAATGAAGACGATGAAGCGTCTAAATTAGGGAAAAATATCTATTTTTACAAAATTTATTTTGTTACATATTATATTCTGTTTTTAAAATACTCCATAACTGTCTTAATTTATCTGAAAATTCTAGTATATTATGGACAACTGTCCTAATTTATCTTAAATTGTTTATTTCCAGTTATAAAATCCAAACGGTTTCTTCTCACTTTTAGACGAACGGCGTTTTATTTTTTTTATATTTTTACCGTCCCGAATTCAATACAGTTTGAGATGGAAATTGTATCTATCTCAAATTTTGTCTGGAATCACTTTTTTTTTTGTAATGGTTGATAAAAAAAAAAACTTCTTATTTCGGTGTCTGTGTGGATTTTTTTTCTCATAATTATTTGTATGTGGATAATTGAGATTTTTCTTTAAACCCGTAATATTCAATCTTTAAGTTTAATTTAGTTGATTTTTTTCCAGATTGATTTATAGTTTTCGATTACATATTTTTTTATTTATTGGTTCTTTGTTTTTATTTTATTTCTTTGGGTTTTATCCGTTGACTTGTGCCGAAAAGGAGTTTGTGAAAATCATTTAGAGATACAGTCAGGTACGGATCATATTTATTTGTTTTCATTTGAAGTTTTGGTTTGAATGATTTCATTTTGTGCTCTCGAGTTGTAATCCACAATAGCTTTATTATGTATTAGAGTTTCTGTATAATTAGAAGCAAATTATAGTGATGTTTGTTGGAGGTGGATCCGAGATCTTACTTCGATCCACGAACAACAATCGATAGTAAATTATGAATTCGGCAAAACAACCAAGACACTATCTCGGTTATTTATTTCGGAATATAAAAAAATCGGCCAACAAGTCGTCAAGAAGAAAAATGGAAATATTCATTTTTTCGATATAGAATATTTCCGAAAATCCTGCAAAAATCTTCTAGATAACTTCAAATCTAAACAGAAATATAATATTTCCATTCTTAATCTATTTGTAACCGCCTCTATACTTTATAGTAAAAGAGGAGGTCACCACAATGAGACCACGTTTTCATAACTAGCACACAAGCAATACAGAACAACTCAACAATTTTACTGTAAACCATTATCTTTGCTACCTTAATTGACAGATTCATTACCCATTTTCGCTTTTGAATCAATGAGTCAGATTTAAAAATTTTGTGCTAAATTCTATTCAAATAGATATGTATTAATAAAATAATTTGATTGGTTTTCATCTTTTTTTTTTCTCTTTTTTGGCTAGAGCACTCCAAAATACTAGAGGTGTCAAACTAAGGTTTGCCTCTATAATAGGTCAAGTTACTTATTTGAGGCCTTGTTCTATTTTTGAATGTATCCTAGATTATAAATCATGTAGTGTATTTTAGTAAATTAATATTTTATATAATAAATTACAAATCATTTTACCGAAAATTACCATTCTCTTTTAAACACGTGGCATAAACTCCTAAACTTGGCTCTTTACTTTTTCTAATTACTTTTTATTTATGAAAAAAATAATTAGGAAAATTAAATATTTCTAATCACTTTTAATTTATGATTTAAGTTTATTAATTCTTCTCCTCTTCACGATCTACACCTTCTCCATTACCTTCTTCGACTTCGACAATGAAACCATTTTTGCTACAAAAAATTTCCACTGCTCTTCCTATTGTGATTTCACTCTTTTAATATGCCGCCGCTTGATGTTAGACCTATTTCCTAAATAACTCCAGCAATGGATCCATATAGAATCAGGTTTGAATTGTCCATGGTTGGGTTTTTCCAAAAATAAATGAGAAAAATTTACAGTCGATTTTTTTGTGTGGATGATCAAGTATATTGTTAGTTGTTATATAACTGAACAGCTTAAAAAATTAATCTCATACAGCAGATTTTGTAGAAAATTATCGATGCTTACCTTCTACAACAGATATTCCATGGTTTGTGTCACATGTAACTGTTATATCAGATTTTGAACTTTTCTCTTAGGTCCAACTTATCCTTACGAAAGAAATAAGTTTTTAATAAATAAGCTGAAAAGTGAAAACATATATATATTAACAACACAACACGTCTACTCATACAATTATTTATGTTAGTTTTTTTTAATTTTATTTTTATTTTTATCAAAACAGACTTTGTTTATACTACTTTTGTCTTAAAATATAAAATTTTCTGGCTAAAAGCACGTTTATTTAGACATTTTAATAAAAAAAATTTAAAATCATTTATAATTTGACCATTCATAATAAAAACTATATAATTTAAATAGTGAAAAAGTTTTATATACATTAAATTTTTTTATTAAAATTCACAAAACATCTAATAAAATAAAACAAAAAAAACTTTTTTTTATTTTGTTAACATTGGATCGACAAGACCTGATCCATAGTCTAAAGTCTACTCCTAATAATTTTTTTTAAACTATTATAATGCAGCGGATAAAAATTAAACCCTACCGTCAAATCATTAACTGGATCATCCTAACCGTCAGACTGAGAAGAACTCGACCAAAACAAACTTCTAAACCATCTCATATTTCGGAATGAGAGAACATTATAATATTAATTAATTGTAAAAAATAAAATATTATTCCTAATAATTTAGTTGATAGGCACATACTTTAATTCAAGTATATTGAAAACAAACTATTAGAATATTGGTTCAATCTTAATGTCGGTTTAGTATGGTTTGTATGACTAAAAACTTTGACTCAACTATACCGAGTCTGAGTTTTAGTCTACACTTTCGTTTAGTACTGCACATTTTATCTGAATCTGAAAAACAACTCGAAACGACTCGAAAATTTAGTATAGTATACCCATGAATATCGGGTCGGATCTGAGTATTAACTGATACCCAAATAGGTATCCAATACCTGAATGAATACCCAAATTTTTTGGATATTTGGGTACCCAAAATATCTGAATACCCGAAAATTTTGGGTTTTTTTGGGTATATACTAGACTCAAATTTTTTATTTTTACAATTTTACATCCGAACAGGAACCGAAACCGAACCGAATTGATTTCGGTTCTTAAATGGGTATAAAAATTGTGGATCCGAACCAACCCGGATTCAGAAAAACCCAAACTAGACCCGACCTAAATAGTGTTCAGTTCCGAAACGGGTACTAAAATCTCATACCCGAAATATTCGGATCCGATCGAATAGTATCCAGAACCGATCCGAATACTTGAATGCTCAGGACTACTTTCGTTATTCTCTGCAAATATATAAGCCAAGAGAATATCTTGTAATGTGGTAGTGTGGTACGATTCATAATTCTTCGAGATGAATGAAAGTTTTCCTTGCTTCAATCTTTGTTTCTCTTCGAATTTTTCTTCAAAATTCTAATATGGTATCAGAGCGTTGAAGCTCACTTCAACTCATTCAATCCTTTTTTTTTCTCTTTTTGATTTCTTCTGTGAAAATCTTCATCTTCATCACGCCTTTTTTTCTTTTCAAGTTGAATCAGTTATTTAGTTGGTTCTTTCTCAAAAATCTTAGCCATCCCTCCAAGATGATTCTTTATCAAAAATGGTGACTTTATGCCGGACCTCACATCTTCTATCTTGTGCTTCATCATCCAAGGATCCTTCGACAAAATTCTCAAGATCTGAGACGAATCCAGAAAATCCAGAAGCTTCGTTCAAACCAGTTTAACCCTTCTCTATTACAAATGTTTCGATTCAGAATATATATCAAGAACTTGTGGATTTCAACAATTTTTCTACAGATTTTTTGTTTCGTTTTCTTTATGGACCGATTGTTCCACCAGATTTATCGCCTGGTTATTCCACCGGCGACACTATTCTTCTTTCTTGGTCATTCCACCAAGCTCATATAATCAATATGGTTACAGTTCGCAAGAGTCATAGTCTTCTTCATGGTTCTTTGTTGCGCAAGAAAACAAATCGATCACAGAAATATTGATTGTTAAGTTTTTCTTATTTTCTTTTTCTCGGGAGTTCTTTAGCTTGTCATTTCTTTTGGTCATTCTGCTGAATATCACCTTCATTTCTTCTGGTGTCAATCCGCCGGAATTGTTAAATTCTTTGATTAATCTATCAAGATTCAACATAAAGAGTGGTTTGTTGTTCGCATAAACAAGAGGCAACTCATTCATGGCTCTTCTTCGGTCAAGAGCTTTGCTTGTTTGTAAAATCAACCACACCAAAACCAACAACAACACATGTTGAAGATAATCCGACTTCACAAGATGGCTCTTTCGATTTCATTGCCATCTTGAAAGGGGTATTAGAATATTGTTTTAATCTTAATGTCGGTTTAGTGGGTTTTGTATTGATTAAAGACTTTGGTCAACTAAATCGAGTCTGAGTTTTGGTTTACACTTTCGTTGTTGTTTGCAAATCTTCTTTTATTATAGCAATATTTAGAAATGCTCTTACAATCATTGTGAATATTACATAGAATGCCATTAGATTTTATAATGTCAGCGAGTATATTTTAGAGAGATTGTATTCGTTTATCAAACATTTATTGATTAGATTATGTTTGATTATGTACTCAATTGACGAATTTAATTGAAAAAATTATTTATGGAATTTCGATTATTCACTTAATGTTGGAGATTTCATCTGATATTCATTTATACGAAATCTGTTCTAAATTGTGTTTAATACGAAATCAATTTACATTTATAAGAGATCAATCTAAATTGTGTCTATGATGATATATTTTTTGACTATTTATATTCATCTATTATTAATTATTCCAGAAACTTATAATAACTAAACAATTGCGTTATTTTGTCTCTTTTAGACTACATTCTCTATAGCCTAAAACTAATACGAAATCAATCTACATTTATTATAATACTATAATGTAGTTTATATTAATCTACATTTATACAAAATCAATCTAAATTGTGTTTAATACAAAATCAATCTATATTTATACGAGATCAAACTAATGATATATTATTTGACCATTTATATTCATCTATTACGAATTATTTGGGGAACTTATAGTAACAAAACAATTACGTTATAATTACGAAAGGAAAGTAATTAATATTTAATATATTTTGTCTCTTTTTAAATTACATTCTCTATTGGCTAAAATTAGGTTAAAATGAATCACATCCTCTATATAAGTTAGACGTGATACATTACTCAATTCATCAAAAAAGTACACGAAACCACCAACTACTTTCGAATAAAGAAAAAATGATGCTCAATTCCATTGCGGTTCTTAAACCATTAAGCTCACATTGGAAGATCAAAGTCAAGATCATTCGACTTTGGAAAATTTTTACTAAAGAATATGGCCAGACAATCGAATTAGTTTTGGTTGATGATCAAGTAAGTTATTATTTATCAAGCATTCGTATACAAATCTATAATTAATTCTAAATTTTTACAAATAATACATTTTTTTATTTAAGGTTCAAAAATACATGGTACAGTTAAGAAATATATGCTTGAAAAATTTGGTCCTCTTTTGAAAGAGGGAGATACTAAGATAATTAGTAACTTCCAAGTATGTACAACAACCCGTTCTTTCAAGACAATATCTCATAAGTTCAAGATATTATTTGTCTACATTATTTTGGTAAGGACAATTGATCTTTTGCCAAATAATTTATTTGGTCTAGATTTTTGTAGATTACAATGACTTGCTTGTCGGAAATCTGGATGACAACTACCTAATTGGTGAGTTTTCTAAATCCATTTCTATAAGTTTTTTTATATTAAAAATTTTAAATTGAAGTTTTAATGACATAGTTAAAACTAATTTAAAATATTTCTTTGATTTTTAATAACGATTTACATTTCGTATCATCAATTATATGATGTGTAAAAATGCTTTTAATTGTTTACTAATATTTTATGTTTGATTTTTACTAAAGAAACAATACTATGCGTAATTAATATGATTCAGAGTATAATATTTGTTTAGTGTTATAAATTCTTTTTTACTAAATGACTGAATAAACATTTTTAATACATTTTTAAAATTTATAATATCAAATTTTGGTATACAAATGTTAACGGGCAATTGGTTCATGTTGATGCAATGATCGTCAGTAAAGCAAATCGAAAAGAAATCAAAATGATTAATTTTGAGCTTCGTATTGCTAAGTATATTTTAAAATTCACAACTTAATCGTATTTATTTAAAAATATTTTCTTAATTGTTAAAATATCTTATTTATAGTGATGCTCGAATTTTGTGTGTGCTTTGGAGAAATATGCTGAGACTCTACATGAGAATGGTTCATCAAGGTATAACAATAAGACAATTTTTCTTATGTAATTCTCTAAGATTAAAATATTTAGAGGTAATATTAATTTTGTTTATATTTATAGTTTCCTTCTCTATTCAAGCGATTAATTAGTGGTAACATAATGTATATATTTTATATATTCTAGACATGATATCGGTTTCGAATGCGTTTGAATGTATACAGTTGTGGATTAATAATGACACAATACTTTATGTATTAGAATTATGATCCAAGTAAGAATTTTTTTTGTCAACAGTATAATATATTACAATCTCAGAAGAGTTTGGAACAATGCTACAACACTAAACCATAAGCCGAATCTCTAACATTACGGGCGAGAGCATCAACCTTATAGTTCAAAGATCTCGAGATTACATGAAGAGAAAAAGAACGGAAAAGTGATTTCAACCTGAGAAAATCCTCCTGGTACATCTAAAAAGCTGGCCACTCCTCTAGTTGCGTTAAAATCTTTAGTACATCCGCACAATACGTCGCAATTTCGGCCTCAAAGATATGAAGAGCGAGAAGAGATTCCATCTCCCAAAGCACTGCTTCGACCTACGAATGTAGAGCAGATAGACTACGCGTGATCTTCTGGGCTCCCATCCAACCTCCCTCCACTGAGTCAGGAAAACAAATCCATCCTAGTCCAGAATCCAGATCGAAGCTATACCACAAACCATCAACAAAGCATCTGTATCTTGTAAATCCTGGGTGGCTAACAGTAGGGACTACCACCTCTGACCACACTAGTGTTGTGCTAATGATGCCTGGTTGAGGGCTTCTTTAGTCTACTCGCCGAGCATTGATCCACTCAAAAGCCGCTGCTTCCGCTTGTAAATATCTTGCGGATTCAAATCAACATTTGAAAAACATTTTTCATTTCTTACCTTCTAAATGTACCATATAAGCCATGGAAAGACGGTCACATCTATTCGATCTGAAATTCTCCAGAACAGATAATCCAGATTATATACCAACATGGATTTCCTGGAAAAATATCTAAGACTGAGGGAATATACGAAAGAGCCCATGTTTGAATTTCTGGAGGATATTCAAAGAGAACATGATTTATCGTTTCCTCATCCGCCCCACATCTAGAACATCTAGGATCTTAATTGATACCTCGATTGTTCAGGTTTTTCTTAACCACTGTACATCCTGATAAAGCTTGCCATATAAAATATTTAATTTTATTGGGATAACTGATCTTCCATATCTTGGCTTGTAGGGCCGTGAAATTTGGCCCTAGTCTTCCCACCTCAAATAATGAATTCGTCTCTTCGGTATTATACCCAGATTTAACTAAGTAACGCCCCTTCTTAGTGAAATGCCAACCCCATGAATCAGATCTTGGTCTATTGGGTAAAGCAATACCCAAAATCAGGTGAAAATCTTCAGGGGTAAAATATTGTCGAAGTATCGGTTCACGCCAAGATTTAGAACGGGCATCGATAAATTGATCAATTGTAAGGATCAGGAAAATCTCCTGACCTATGTCAATCGCCCATACCCAATCTTGCGAATTATCCCCTTATTAACTAATGATCTCGCTGAAGAAATGCTTCTCTAACCGAAAGGCGAATTTGAATTCGGTCTTGCCGTTATTGGGCAAGCATTTCTATAATATTTCCCTTTCATTACTTTTGCAAATAATGAATCTGAATAATCTATTAATCGCCAAACTTGTTTAGCCAAAATCACAGAGTTAAATTCCTCTAAGGCCCGAAATCCGAGGCCCCGCTCTGTCTTTGGTTTACATAATTTCTACCATTTCATCCAATGGATCCGTTTAGATGATTTTGAGTTTGAACACCAAAAGTTAGCAATAACGGAATTTAAATTACTAACTATTGTCTTCACTAATCTATGGCATGACATAACATAGGTTGGTAACACTGTCAATACTGATTTTATCAATACTTCCTTATCCTCTTTGGACAGGAATTTCGAAGACCAATTATTTATCCGTTCTTGTAACTTTTCCCGAACAAAGGCAAAACCTTGGTTTTAGCTGTGCCAATATTCTCCGGTAGTCCAAGATAGGATCCCATCCCTCCAACTTGGTTAATTCCTAATATTTGATGAAGAAGCCTCTTTTCGCAATGGGGCATCGAGTGTCCAAATTGGATTGAGGATTTGTCAAAATTAATTTGTTGACCTGAGATTTCTTCATACTCTTGTAGAATTCTAATAATCTGGGTGGCTTCTTCTATTGTAGCTTCACAAAAGAAAAAACGGTCATATGCAAATAATAAATGAGAAATATTTGGGCTTTGTCGCGCAATAGAAAGCCCTGTAATAACATTTTCTCGCTCAGCCTTCCGTAATTTGGAAATAAGTTCTTCCGTACATAGGATAAAGATATATGGTGATAAGAGGTCACCTTGGCGAAGTCCCCTTTGTGGGATAATGTTACCACCCGGTTCACCATTTATTAATCGCCAAACTTGCTTAGCCAAAAGCGCAAAGTTAAATTCCTCTAAGGCCCGAAATCCGAGGCCCCCCTCTGTTTTTGGTTTACATAATTTATGCCATTTCATCCAACGGATCCTTTTAGATGATTCTGAGTTTGACCACCAAAAGTTAGCAATAACAGAATTTAAATTACTAATTATTGTCTTCGGTAATCTATACCATGACATAACATAGGTTGTAATGCTGTCAATACTGATTTTATCAGTACTTCCTTACCCCCTTTGGACATGAATTTTGAAGACCAACTGTTTATCCATTCTTGTAACTTTTCCCGAACAAAGGCAAAAACCTTGGTTTTAGTTGCGCCAATATTCTCCGGTAGTCCAAGATAGGATCCCATCTCTCTAACTTAATTCATTCCTAATATTTGATGAAGAAGCCTCTTTTTGCAATGGGGCATCGAGTGTCCAAATTGGATTGAGGATTTGTCAAAATTTATTTGTTGACATGATATTTCTTCATACTCTTGTAGAATTCTAATAATCTGGGTGGCTTCTTCTATTGTAGCTTTACAAAAGAAAAGACTGTCATCTACAAATAATAAATAAGAAATATTTGGACTTTGTAACGCAATAGAAAGCCCAGTAATAACATTTTCTCGCTCGACCTTTCGTAATTTGGAAATAAGTACTTCCGTACATAGGATAAAGATATATGGTGATAAGGGGTCACCTTGGCGAAGTCCCCTTTGTGGGATAATGTTACCATCCAGTTCACCATTTATTAATATTGAATATTCCACAGTGGTTAGACAGTGCATAATACACCGAATCCAATTAGAATTGAAACCTAAACGATGGAGTAATTTGTCAACAAAACTTCATTCAACTCTGTCATAGTTCTTACTCATTTCTGTTTCAATAGTCATAATTTTCCTTTAACTACTTGATTTGTACGAAGGGCATGAAACATTTTCTGAGCTATCAGGATGTTATCTGAAATTAGCCGTTTGGAAACAAAACTGATTGTGTTTCGAAGATCAGTTTTGGTAGAATTTTCCGCAAACAGAGACACAAAACCTTGAAAATTATCTTATAAGTGACATTACATAAACTTATTGGTCGAGATTTTTTTCGGAATAAGACAAATGTTTGTCTGATTTAAACCTTGATCAAAGGTACCTGATATCAGAAAATCATTAACTAATAACAGAATATCTGACTTAATAAGCTCCCAAGATTTTTGGAAGAACAAAGTCGTCTTCCGGAAAATCTCTTCATCCGCATAAGCGTGTTTGCGTTCGCGATTTTTGCATGACTTATGGAATCATCATTTTGTAAATCCTCCACTTTTTTGAGATGTAATTATTCTCTCGCGACCTGAAGGGACATTTCTATTCTTCCAATAAGAAATTTTACGTCTACAATTTCTATTCCGTCATGTAAACGTGACCATGCAACGACATTGAATAGCTTTCCAACCTTTTTTGATAAAGTCTTCATAGCCATCACGCTCAATGCATCTCTTATCAAAGATAATTGGTGCTTACGTCGGATAATATTATCAAAGAATCTCCCCACAATAGGTATGTGATCGGATCCAATCATATCCAAGTATTCAACTTCAGACATCGGGAATAGATCATGCCAATCAACTGTGCCAAAGGCTTTATTAAGTATACAATGTACGATTGTTGATCTTCGAACTCCTCTCCAGGACCATGAGTTGCTTAATTTTGGAAACTCAATAAGTCCACAGTTTTGAATTATATTATTGAAAGGTAAGAAAGAATTAGTATGTCTTAGAACCCATCCTTGTTTTTCATGGTTTCCTGGCAACTCATTGAAGTCTCCGATAACTAACCATGGAGAGTTACGAGAGATACCAATTCTTGTTAAATGTTCCCAAACCCTTTCACGCAGGTTTTGATTTGGTTACCATATAGAAAGGTAATACTAATAGATGAATCATTGACTATTAATGATACATCAATCATTCTTTTATCCTTATGATTCAATGTCACATTGAGGTAATCATTATAAAAGAGGGCTAATCCGCCACTAAGACCATCTGGTTCAACCATAATTAACATATTGTAACCGAGGTGAGCTTGAATTTTTTCCATAAAAGTAATAGAATGCGTAGTTTCTGAAAGAAAAACGAAATCAGGCTTATGTCTTTGCCAAATATCTCTAAGGTAATTTATTGTAACCCTATTGCCAACACCTTGACAATTCTAACAAAGGGTTGATAACATAAAAACAAACTTAATGCTTCATAGAGCCTTTTCCTGGATCATTGGTCTTCTTCACTTTCATTTTGACATCCTTTGGAGACATAGCTGCAAAAGAGTTCATCTTCCTTGAATTAACTCCACGAAGGGGAGTTCCATTCTTCACTGATGGCTTGCTCGGACCTGGTGGAGGATTTGCCGCCTTTCACTCCTTTGCTTGCTTTTTCCTTAACTCTTTATGAAGAGTTTCATGTTCAGCGACTTCTTCAGCCGTATACTGCTTATCATCCTCAGAAACATCATCCTCAAAATATAGCTTTTGAATTGGGAGCGCCTCTAACATCTCCACGTTTTCTTGGAGAACACCATCCATCTTCCCATTATCTTCTGTCAACAGATCGTCATTCTTCATCTCTTCCTCAGTCATGGGGACCAAGGGGTTTTTAACCTCATGTACAACATCAGCCTCTGTGAAAGAATCATCAGCCAAATTTGGTAACATGTTTCTCTTAGTCTTCTTAGCAGAGAGAGAGCCACCATTTGAAGCTCCAGGTGCGAGACTTCTGTCATAATAAGGAGGAGAAGTTGATGCATTTTTGGACTGATCAAACATTGAAATATCTTCATTAATCTGCAGAGATTGCCAACATCGAACTCGTGACTATCAAAAGTAGCAGCTCTACTTGATGAAGGCTGAGTACTATAAAGCTTCCTCATCTTTCCCCTTGATACATCTCTGCCAGCATTTGAGTGATTATTGCTCTGCTTTGCAACACCTTTGTAACTCATACTTTGACCTGAAGAACCAGCCTTGTTCTTCACGTCCTTAGCTTCATCTTTTGGCTGCTTCTTAGCCTTGTAACATACTGATGCATCATGTGTCATACGATAACATAAGGAGCAGTATCCTTCCAGCTTAACATACTCGATCATAATTTGTTACTCTTTCCCTTCCTCAAACTCCAAAGATGTTGAGAAGATCAGCGGCTTTGTGTAAGGATATTCCAGCTTGACGCATCTTTTCTCTTCATCAATGACAACTACTTCGCCTAAAGAATCACCAACAAGCCGATAAATGGCTTTCACTTTATACTCAAAAGGGATACCAGTCATTCTTGTGGTTAGACATATTGTGCTCGGATAGTTGGCATCCGCAAGCGGTATCCATTTAGCATAAGTAACCATCCAATTATCAAACCTGGTGGAGCCAAAGCGAAAAACGTAATCTCTGTCCTTCATTGAATTGAACTCAATTTGAAACCTGCCATTGCCGAGGTTAAGGCCCACCATCTTGCCCTCCATATGCCAGAACCTAGGCATCATATACAAGAAGGAATCCACATCCTGTTGAAGTGGATTCAAACATCTTCCAAGCAAAACCCGAGAAGCTCTTTCTACGAGGACATCGTTATTATTTCTCGAAATTTTAACTTTCAAACGTCTTGGTAGAGAGTTTGATGCAGCAATCGCCTTGCCAAAAGTCATTGGAGATTGATAAAAGGATTTTTGCTCTTTGTGTCAATTAACCCTAAGCACTATCATGGTCATTGTAATACTTGAGGTGTCAATCCAATTGAGAATTATGCAGACAATCAGAATTGCAATAGAATCAATTAATTCAAGCCAAATAAATCAGATGATGTTTCTAACAACCTAAATTAAAAAGAACGAAATTAAATGAGCAAGTAAAAGGAAATAATAATGAAGAATAGAGAAATTGCAGAGAAACAGATAAATTCAATCAGACGAAATAGAAGCTTCTAAGGATGAGAATCAACAACTAATGAATCTCCTTAATCATAACCTAAGTACCTAACAAACTCAATAAGAGGTGATTTCTAGACAACAAACTCGTGGGTAATCAAATTCACTTTCATGATAGATGATCTCAACCAAGCTATATTCAGACCCTATCATCATAGGCGAAACATAACACAGAAGGCATGAAAATTCAGTTTACTAAAGTCAATAATCGCCCTAGACAGCTAATCCCTTAGGCTAGGTGCGAAAATCTCTGAAATTAGCAGGATCAGGTATTTCATCAAACACTTCGTGAGTATGGAAATTCCTAGGATCTAATCTCAAGTGATCAGGGAGAGACTAGCATTAAGAACCCTAAAACAGAAGAAATCTATGCGAAATTTACTTAGGTACTTAGTAGATCAAGAATTTTCATTAATCTATCCCATCCTCAAAAGCCCTAATAAAACTACTCAGACTTCATAATCATAAACGAAAATTCAAAGCATAAACTGAATTGCATAATCATAAGGTAGAGAAGAAGCGTAGGTAAAAATAAACCAAGATATGAAATTGCAAATAGAAACTCATAAACAAAGAGGTTCGATCTTAAAATTATAAAGGCTAGAGTAGTTTCTCTGTTCTCTCTCAAAAGTTCATAAAAATAAAGCGTGCTTATTAAAAACGGGCTAAGAGAGTTTTTATACCACTTCTTAGAAAACCCTAAAGCAAAAGTCAACAAAAATAATAAAAAGTCAAAGTGGGAATCGGGTTCCTCGACTGGATTGGTTGAGTTAATGGGTCGAGTGGTCCGTTAAGCTATCCGTGTGAAACCAATTTGACCGGTTTGGTCGAGTGGTCGGTCGAGTTGATGTGAGAGATCGGTCGAGTTCAATTTTCGAGCTAACCGAATTAGTCCAACTCGACCGGTTCGATCGAGTCCAATGTCGAGCTAAAATCCGGTTCCTTCCTGATGCATCTGTAAGTCTCCATTTGTACCTGAAATCTGCTCCAATGCATATATGGATGCTATGCATGAAAACTATCCTAAAAGTTTAATGCAACACAAAATGTTATGAATATAAACACAAAACATGTTGAATATGATTCTTAAAACATGCTAAAATACAAACATATCAACTCCCCCAAACTTAGTCTTTGCTTGCCCTCAAGCAAACAAACCGAACCAAGATGGAGAAGAGGGTGAAACGGGTATTCAGAGCCAAAGACAAGCTGATACGAATGCTAAACTCACAGTCCAAGATACAAGTTCTAAGATGCACACCTAAACAAGTCGTACTCCGAAAACTTTAGCCATGCCAATAACAATCTAGCACAGATTCAGCCTTAACCTACTCATGTATTCACTTCAACTAATCCTTTTAACATTCGTTTAGCACAGAACCGTGAACCGAGTATATTCATTAATTTAAAAGCTTGTTTGGCTAAGGGTAAGGTCCAAAGATTACAATGATCTCTTTATTGTAACTGGTCCATCAATGCACATGGATCACTCAATGAAATGAATTAAGCTTCAACATAACGCTAAAGATGAGAACCAATAGGCGCATACAAAAACATGACTTCATCTACCCGTATATCCCTATCGGTTTCATCCTAGCAATCTAAACCCAGAGTCTGATCCTAGACTACCCAATTCATCTAATTCTTTCTTTTTAGCCACCAAGATCATACTTACAAGCTTTTCCATTCGCAATTCTAAGGAGGGGGATTCACAAACATTGCAGTTTCTAGTGGTTTGGTACTTAAAACATTTACAGCACATGGTTCTTCTTATTTTCTTTTTCTTTCTTTTTACTACTCAGAACCTTTACTAAATTTCTTAGTATACTTTCCAGCCCCTTTCTCCTTGAGACATGAACACCTTAACCTTTTTTTCTTTCCTCTTTTTTTTTTTTTTTCATTTCTTTTCAGCCCAGACGTAAACATTTCCATACCTAGAATCAAAACCACTTAATCCTATCTAGTCCAAAAATCGTGGACCAGCATCTACATGAAGCCATGCTTTTGTCGGCACTCACCTAACATTTTATGCCAAGTTAAATCGAAAATAGACTTCACGAAACACACATCAAGCAATGAATGGCTTGAAAGAAGGTGAGGTGCATGGTGGGAGTCTATTTGGATTAACAAGATAGATGCATGATGATAAAGGAAATCCAAATATTCTGTGTAATCCACAGCTTAAAATCAATGCATATACTCGATAATTAATTAGTCAGATTATGGTTTTCAATTAAGCAAGGATTAGCATTGGGTCGCAACATGACTCGATTAGGCATGAATGCATAGACTAAACCTTCCTAACATGGTGCGGTTTTGAATTTCGGACAGGAAAGCATGCAACAGACAACTTATATCTAAGGCGGTGAATTTAGCATATCGAATCAGCAAGCTTAAATAGGCATAATCATCATAATCCCCTATGCAAAATTAGAATCGATCATACATGGATGCAACTACATGACACTCTTTTTATGTGTTTTTGAAAAGGTTTTTCGATTTTTTTGTATTTTCTATGCCTTATATGAAAATGCATGATCAAAATGAAAACAGAAAATAAGAACAGAAAAAACGTGATCAAATGTGATCTAAGACCCTCCCCCAAACTTAAATTACACAGTCCCTTGTGTAATAGAAGCTTGAAAAAGAGCCTATTAGCAATGAAAATGCAATGATATTAACAATGAATGTGTGGAGTGTGTACCTTTTTAGAAGTACATGTTCCAGGGTGTTGGACTTGCAGTGTCTGTATAAGCTTGGTTGATTTGGTACGTTGGATTGTAAGGGTCGAAGTCAAGAATAGCTGGTCCCGGTGTGGCATACGATGGTTGGTCGTTGCCTATTGAAACCGTAGTTTCTGATGCAACTGAGTGCGATGGCGCTCTAGCAGACTCGACTTTGCCTTCTCCGAGGTGTAGCTCGTGGAAAGGGATTTCCCGTTGCATATGGCATTGTTCAGTGCTGTAATGGACAGATCTGTTGTCCAGCTCGACCTGACGTTCTAGGTCTGGGGTCGAGTTAGGATTGTAGTTGACTGAAAACTGTTGTATATCCTCCGATTCTCGCGGTACTGACGTTCTGGGGATATATGATGACGTCAGAGCTGGAACCAAAGTGGAATTGGATCGCCTCCTAGGTGCCTGAGAAACTGATCTGGTCCTTCTCATACCTGACTATTGTGGCTGTGGATGTGGTTGGAGACTAGGTACAGTAGTTTGCTTCGAACGAGAACTTAACCTTAGAGCTCTCTGGAGATCTTTAATCTGACCCGACATCTCACGTTTAGACTTAACCAGTTTGTCAATCAGCCCATCCTGGAACTTGTTCCATTTCTGAAGCATACTAGTCTTTTTATGAGCTGATTTTACCCCTGCAGGCCACCTTGCATCAACGTTATCTCCAAAATAGTAGCAATCAAGTTCCTGCTCAATGATTTCATTTCTACGCCTCTGCAAAGCCAGAACACTTTTCTGTACCTCTATAGTCCAAAGAGCGTCATTTGGAGGCCTGAAATCAATGTTTCCCCCAATTCGTAAATTGGTGAACTCAGGGTTGGGTAGTAGCAGTTTCTCCAGTCTCAACATTAGGAAAGACGTAGAGATTTAGACTAGTTTTACGCGTTTTCTCCAGAAAACCTATCCTTTTTAGGTATGGAATGTCAAGGAATTTTGGAGGAATCAGTGTGGACTTCGGGTTCACATCACATGCTTTTAGAATGGCTGTCACGATTCCACCGACACAAATCACTCCGCTTGACTTATCCTTCATCTTAGCAGCCCAGCTCTTATAACTCAGCAGTTGGTCAAGTAATTGGGAAGAGAACTTAGCTCCTTTAAAATCTCCCTTAAACTCTCTTCCATATCTGGCACTTTCTCTGTTTAGAAGTTCCTTTAGTCCCTCATCAATCATTTCCATCTCTGGTTGTCGCACATTTTCTGTCAGCATTCTGGGGAAACATGTATTAGCCACCGTTCTGTGAAAGTAGTGGATGGCTGGGTTTCAAATTTGATTGCTCTTGCTTCTGGACGCAAGATACGAAATCGGTCTAGCTATGATCTGCCACAGAGCCTGGAGCTCTTCAGTCTCGACGTCATAATCCTATACCTGCCTGGCTGGAAGTTCGAATAACTTTTCGAATTGCTTGACAGTGAACCCAAATTTCTCCAATTTCCCACTTTGTTCCATGGCTAAGAAAGTGAGATAGCCAAAGCCGCCTTCTTCGATCAATTCCACCATGTCATCGTCATATAAATTTATCTCCACTGAAGCTAGAAACTGACATGTCTCCTCTTTGTATGAAGGCTGGCTGTTGGACACATAAGTAGTTAGTCCACACATGTCAAGCATATAGTTAACGTCCTCAGATATTCCCAACATCTCCATCGTCTCTTGATGCACATACCTAGTCCCCCCATACTCTCATCTTACGGAAAATCTTTATTGCTTGTTTATAGCTGAGAGAGGCTTCATCTTCGGCCCCTGAATCCTCATACTCGTCATCATCCTCATCACTCTCTGTATCAGCAGCTCCTAATACAACATCATACGAAGGATCCTCCTCAACATGTTTTCCTCTTCAGATTTCCTCTCGTTTTTCCATATATTCGACAACACAGTCATCCCCAAGATAACCCACTGGGGAATCCTCACGTCTACAATTTCTTGTCGATCGCCTATTAGAACCACCTCCACGTGTCCACATTTTCTCTGTTTTTGGAATTCAGCTCGATCCACCGCACCACTGAAATGGTCGAGTTGACTGCACAGATCACTTCTAAATTTTTTTCTGCAAAATAGAACGATATATTCAGAAAAACCTATCCACAATGAACTATATTTTGCAAAATCAAATCAGTCTAACCACCTAATTCATCTATCAAAACCACTTAATTCCAGTTTCTACCTAACCAACGACCTAAAAATCAATTCTCTTAACCAACTCTATTCGAATTTCTACTTAACCGGTCTAGCTATCAACTAAAACAGTCAAATAAAATAAAATCGACCTCAATCCTTAGTCTTTCGATCGAGTCGATAGCTCGAGCTCGGGTCAGCTCGACCGTATGCTTCAGCTGCGGACTCGAGTTAATTTTTTTTTTTAGGTAGACTCGAGTTGATATTCACGTCATCGGTCGAGTTCAGTGGTGGCTGAGGCGGGGCAGGCGTAGCTCGAGCGTGTTGGTCAAGCTGTTGTTAGTGGAGATGCGGAACAAGTCCACTCGACCCAAAGATCCAGCGGTGGTCGAGCTGAGTTGGGGAAGAAATGGAGCCGTGGTAGCTCGAGCGGGTGCTTCACCTTCCTCGGTCAAGCTCCACCCGAGGATTCAGCCGCGGACTCGAGCTGGGTGAGGTTGGTGGTTTGGCGCGAGCTCGGGTCAGTGCGGTGGAGCGTCCGGTCGAGTTAAAAGCGTTGGTGAAGCGGTTCGTCTAGCTCGAGCTTGTGGTCTGCAAAAACTATGAAAGAGAATGAAATGAGAGTTAGTGAGGAAGAGAGTGAGTGTTGAGTGCATTTAAAGACAAGTTAATAAAGAGAAGTTAACATCCTGACAAAATTTGTGTGGATATAAACAAAAGCATGTGAAAGCTTTTGTGAGAATGAGTCATCATTGAGTCAAATGAGGGGACATGAAGACCCCACTAAACTTTTTCAGCAATAATGTGATGATTGATCCTAAACAAGTGCAATTTCCACCGGACTAAAGACTATAATGTTAAGGATACAAGGGTTCAGTGAAGAATCCGGTGGATAATCGCATCAGCTCGACCCAACGTATCACTCTCTTGGTGACGTCAGATTTTTATCCACCAGATTTTCAAGTAAACTCCTTTTTTCCCGTTCAGCTTAATGTTAAACCTTGCCAAAACCACTGCAATCGACCAAATTCCTCACCTACTAAAAATCAAAAAGAAAAAGAAAAACCAAAGAAGTAAAAGAAAAATCCTATAAAAATTATCTAGACTATTTACAAGGATATCATGGGATTTCCTCCCAAGTGAGCTTGTTTAGAGTCGCTTAGCTTGACTTTCCATCCCTTCTTAGGCTTTGGTGGGTTCACAGAAATGCACCGAAGTGTTCTCTGGGATTGTTTCATCTGCCAAGTAAAGTTTCACCCTCTGACCATTGACAGTAAACTCTGATCCCTCTTTGTTACCCAAAGTTATAGCTCCATAAGGCAAAACTTCTTTGACCCTGAATGGTCCAGACCATCTGCTTTTGAGCTTCCCAGGAAAAAGCTTAAGTCTAGAGTTGAAAAGGAGAACTTGATCACTAGCTGTGATCTTCTTAGGTGTTATTTTCTTATCATGAAAGGATTTTGTTCTCTCCTTGTATATTTTCGAACTTTCATAAGCCTCTAATCTCGCTTCCTCTAACTCATGCAGACCCAATGCTCTCCTCTCTTGAGCAGATTTGAGGTTAAAGTTCAGCAGCTTTGTTGCCCAGATCGCCTTATACTCAATCTCAACTGGTAAATGACATGATTTGCCATAAAGAAGCAGGAATGGAGTTCTTCCAATTGGATTTTGAAAGCAGTCATGTAAGCCCATAAAGTGTCATCCAGCTTGGTGGCCCAATCTCTCTTTGAAGTTCCTACTACTCTGGCTAGAATGGACTTGATCTGCTTGTTTGAAACCTCCACTTGACCACTTGTTTGTGGGTGATAAGGCGTAGCTACCTTATGTTTTACTCCATGTTTTCTCAGTAGGTTTTCAAATAGCTTAATGATGAAGTGAGAGCCTCCATCACTGATCACAACTCTGGGTACACCAAATCTGGGGAAAATAATGGTTTTAAACAGCTTCAGCACATGCTTTGCATCATTCGTAGGGCATGCTATAGCCTCACCCACTTGGAGACATAATCGACTGCCACCAAAATATAACTGTTTCTATGAGAAGGAGGGTTGAATGGACCCATAAAATCTATTTCCCAAAAGTCAAAAATCTCAACTTCCAGAATTGGATTCTGTGGCATCTCATTCTTCTTACTAATGTTCCCCATCCTCTGGCAAGCATCACACTTAGAAATAAATGCATGAGTATCCTTGAATACGGTTGGCCACCATAAACCTGCTTGCAGCACCTTCTGAACTGTTTTAAATGTGGCAAAATGGCCACCATAGGAAGATCCATGACAATGCTCCAAAACTCCTGACACTTCTTCCTCAGCTAATACACATGCTGAACAAACCATATGATCTTTTCTTATATAAGTATGGTTCATCCCAGAAGTAATGATTGACGTCTCTGAAAAACTTTTTCCTCTGATAGGAATCCAAACTCTTTGGCACTTCTCATACCACCAGATAGTTCACCAAGTCAGCATACCAAGGCAAATTTTCCTCCTTTAAAGCCATGACCCCTTCAAGCCTTTCCTTGATTTCATACCCAACTGCAACTGTGACTAAAGCTAAGAGTTGTTCATCTTGCATCGAGTCATCAACGGGAGCTAAATCGTCTATTCTCAATTTGGACAAATGGTCTGCTACTCCATTCTCAATGCCCTTCTTGTCTACAATTTCCATGTCAAATTCCTGAAGTAAGAGGATCCACCTCAACAATCTCGGCTTAGTGTCCTTCTTGGCATAAATATGCCTCAACGCCGCGTGATCAGTGTAGACTATAACCTTTGAGCCAACCAAGTAGCTTCTGACTTTGTCAAACGCAAACACCACTACCAACAGTTTTTCTCTGTAGTTGCATATCTACACTGAGTATCATCAAGGGTTCTGCTGGCATAGTAAATCACACGGAGCTTTTTGTCAATTCTCTGCCCAAGTTCTGCTCCAATTGCATAATCCGAAGTATCACACATTATTTCGAATGGGTGGTCCCAGTTTGGAGGTTGGACCACTGGCGTTAAAGTTAGAGCTTCCTTAATCAATTGGAAAGCCTTCAAGCAGTCAGCATCAAATTCGAAATCTGTGTCCTTACAGAGCAGCCTAGTGAGAGGTCTGACAATTTTTGAGAAGTCTTTGATAAACCTTATGTAAAATCCTGCATGACCCAGAAAACTCCTGATGTCCTTGACGTTTTTCAGAGGCTGCAGCTGAACCATAACCTCAATCTTGGCCTGATCAACCTCAATACCCTTGGCCAAAATTTTATGCCCTAGAACAATCCCTTCTTGAACCATGAAATGACACTTTTCCCAGTTCAACATTAGGTTCGTCTCCACACACCTGCATAGATTTAACAAACAGGAGGAGAAAGAAGAGCCATAGACAGAGAAGTCGTCCATAAAGACTTCAACCATCTCCTCAATCAGATCTGAAAATATAGAAGTCATACAACGTTGGAACGTAGTAGGTGCATTACACAATCCAAAAGGCATTCTTCTAAAAGCAAAAGTGTCATATGGACAAGTAAAGGTGGTTTTTTCCTGATCATTAGGGTGAATAGGGATTTGGAAGAATCCACTATAACCATCTAGAAAACAATAATATGAATGATTAGCTAACCGTTCAAGCATCTGATCAATAAATGACAATGGATAGTGATCCTTTCTAGTTATAGCGTTTAGCTTCCTAAGATCAATGCACATTCTGTGCCCAGTGATAGTTCTAGTAGGAATCAATTCATTCTTATCATTTTTAACAACAGTTATACCCCCTTTCTTAGGAACAACATGCACATGAGATACCCATTTACTATTTGAGATAGAATAAATCACATCAGCATCTAGCAATTTAAGAATTTCCTTTTCGACCACCTCTTTCAAGTTAGGATTTAATCTTCTTTGGGGTTCAATGCTAGAATAAGACTCATCCTCTAAGTGGATCCTATGTGTACAAAGACTAGGTGATATTCCTTTGATGTCATCTAGAGAGTATCCTATGGCCTTTCTATACTTCCTCAGTTCAGTTAACAAAGAATTCAATTCATCATCACTCAGCGCATCATTCACTATAACAGGGTAAGTAGAGTTGGAACTTAAGAAAGCGTACCTTAGCCCTTTAGGAAGTGGTTTTAGCTCAGTTTTCGGTGCCTTAAGTTAGGACCAGTCATCCGACACATGAGCATTAGTCAACTCAACCTTGGTGCTAGAGATGGCGGTCGAGCTTGGTTCGAAAACTGTTAATTCTCAGCTCGTTGAGTCTGTTTGATCCTCAATTGCTGCTAAAACCTTTGTTATACCCAAATCCTCAAATTCAACTGATCCTTTCACGGATTTGTGGGAGTCTAGCAACTTTCCATAATACTCAGTTTCTTTATGAAGATACCCAGCCACAGCACTCTTAGTCAAAGCGACCTGGAGGTGATCCTCTTTTGTTAATTCTTCCAATAGCTCATCAGCAAGAGTGTCCATCTCTTGTACCCAAAACAATTGTCCCTCAATAGTTGGCTTTCTCATGATATCCCTGATGTTGAATTTCATTTTGAAATCTTTACCCAGATTCAGTATAATGGTCCCTTTCTTGACATCGATTATAGCTCCTACAGTGGCTAAGAAAGGTCTACCAAAAAGCAGTGGATCTTTAGGTTCTTCATCCATCTCTAGAACCACAAAATCAATAGGGATTTCCACATTTCCAACTCTGACAGGTAGATCTTCTAAGATACCATGTGGAATTCTAACAGACCTGTCAGCTAAAACCAAAGAAATCTTGCACGGCTTATACTTGTCAAAACCCAACCTTTGCGCTACAGAGAGGGGCATGAGACTAATGGATGCTCCAAGATCGCAGAGACAGTTACTGAATGCAAGAGGGCCTAGGGAGCACGGGATTGTAAAAGTTCCAGGGTCTTCAAGTTTCTTTGGAACTAGTTTCCTCTGGATTATTGCACTGCACTCATGAGTCAGAACTACCATTCCCTTTACCTCTTTGGTTATTTCCTTGACTGCATCTTTCATGAATTTTTGGTAAGGTGGAACCAACATGAAAGCATCCAGAAGTGGGATCTTAAGCTCAATTTCTTTCATCTGCTTGTCAAACAGAGCCTTGTATTTCTCAACTAACTCTTTCTTAAACCTTCCAGGAAAAGGTAGCTGAGGTTTGTAAGGTGGGGGAACAAAAGGCTTGTTTTTCTTCTCAGAAATTTCTGGATTAGGTACATGATCGGGCTCAACTCGATCTTATTTCAGCGTTTTCATCCTCCTCCCATTCCTGTACGATGCTGTCCTCAGCAACACGAGCATATCCTGCAAGAGTAGGTAGTTCTTTTCCACAGCGAACAGTAATTGCACTGGCATTATACTCTTTTGGATTCTGAACCGACTTTCTTGGAAGTTGTCCAGTAGTTTTCACAGAAGGAGATGCTTGTAGACCCTCTAAATATTTCAGTTTGGAGTTCAAAGTCTCAAATTTGCAATGAAGATCATTGTGCGAAGCATCTATCTTTGAATGGAGATCAACTTGCATTTTGTTCAATTCCTTACTGGTGGCAGCTTGCCCCTGAAGTATTTGCTGAAGCATGTTCATCATATCTTGGCTCTGTGCAGGAGGTGGCTGATGGTGTTGAGGCTGGTACCCAGACGGTACTGCTGGAGATGGGTTGAAATTGCTGTTGTAATGTTTCTTGGGGATGAAGGGTTTAGGCTGAGCTTGCTGAACCTGTTGTGGGTATACCTGATCCTCTGGGTTGGCTACATTTGTACTTCTGTAGGATAAGTTTGGGTTTGACCTGTAGTTGTATCCTCTGTAACCACCCTGATTCTGCAGATAGTTAACCTCCTCTTCTTGAATGTCCTCCCCTTCCTCGACCTGATCATCCTCACTTACAAAGTGAACATGTTTCTTCTGGGACAAGAGTAGCTTGTCTATTTTTTCATGCATCGCTTTGATTTCCTTTCTACTCACTGAATCAGACTCAGTAGTACCTCTTATGCTCCTGTCATAATCCTCACAATATTGACCGTCAGCCTGAGCTAGATTCTATACCAGGTCCCAACCGTCATCCACATCTTTGTTCAGAAAATTCTCATTGCTAGTTGTGTCCAATAGCATGCGAATCTTAGGTCGAACACCTTTGTATTAAGTGCAGAGAAGAGATTCGGTAGTGAAACCATGATGAGGGCACTGAGATTGATAAGTTTTGAACAGTTCCCATGCTTCAGAGAATGTCTCAGAATTCTTCTGTGTGAAGCCAGATATCGCATTGCGAAGTTTTGCAGTCCTGGAATTTGAGAAGAATTTAGCTAGGAATGCCTTTTTGCACTCATCCCATGAAGTTATCGATCCCTGAGGCAAGTGTTTCTCCCAAATATGTGCCTTATCACCAAGAGAAAACGGGAACAACCTTAGTTTGAAGGCATCTTCACTAACCCCATTTATCTTAGTAAGGCTGCAGAGCCTTTCCAATTCATCCAGATGATCCAGCGGATCTTCATTAGGTAGTCCATGAAACTTGTTGTTCTGAACCATGGTGATGAGACTGCCTTTTATCTCAAAATTGTTATTCTGGATGGCAGGAGGAACAATCCCATGTCTCTGGGTGTGAGTGGTTGGAGCATCCCCAGCTCCAATTGTCCTTGGCCTCTTGTGTTGAGGTCTCTGCACTGGGGGATGTTCTGAGGGTGTATCATCCCCGTTGTCCATTTCCACTGAATTATGCTGTTGACTGTTTAATTGGGTTCTCTGCTCGTTCAAGTTGCACTGCAGTTGTCGAACGTTGTCGAAAGTACCGAGTAGGTTCTGACTACCCTTTGAACGTGTCTGCATACAAGTTTGAGTTTCAACTCTATCTAGTGCTCGAGCAAGTTGGTCGAGCTGATTGGCAAAGTTGTAGAATCACCTGAAAAGCAAAGCCAAAACCAGAACTGCAGTGAGTTTGTAACCTGTAACTAAAAACGAACTTGATCTCAATTGTTCTAAAATTCTAAATGAAGCAAAATAAATTCCCAATCGGCAACGATGCCAAATTGATAAAAGGATTTTTGCTCTTTCTGTCAATTAACCCTAAGCACTATCATGGTCATTCTAATACTTGAGGTGTCAATCCAATTGGGAATTATGCAGACAATCAGAATTGCAATAGAATCAATTAATTCAAGTCAAATAAATCAGATGATGTTTCTAACAACCTCAATTAAAAAGAACGAAATTAAATGAGCAAGTAAGAGGAAATAATAATGAAGAATAGAGAAATTGCAGAGAAACAGATAAATTCAATCAGACGAAATAGAAGCTTCTAAGGATGAGAATCAACAACTAATGAATCTCCTTAATCATAACCTAAGTACCTAACAAACTCAATAAGAGGTGATTTCTAGACAGCAAACTCGTGGGTAATCAAATTCACTTTCATGATAGATGATCTCAACCAAGCTATATTCCGACCCTATCATCATAGGCGAAACATAACACAGAAGACATGAAAATTCAGTTTACTAAAGTCAATAATCGCCCTAGACCGCTAATCCCTTAGGCTAGGTGCGAATATCTCTGAAATTAGCAGGATCATGTATTTCATCAAACACTTCGTGAGTATGGAAATTCCTAGGATCTAATCTCAAGTGATCAGGGAGAGACTAGCATTAAGAACCCTAAAACAGAAGAAATCTATGCGAAATTTACTTAGGTACTTAGTAGATCAAGAATTTTCATTAATCTATCCCATCCTCAAAAGCCCTAATAAAACTACTCAGACTTCATAATCATAAACGAAAATTCAAAGCATAAACTGAATTGCATAATCATAAGGTAGAGAAGAAGCGTAGGTAAGAATAAACCAGGATATGAAATTGCAAATAGAAACTCATAAACAAAGAGGTTCGATCTTAAAATTACAAAGGCTAGAGTAGTTTCTCTGTTCTCTCTCAAAAGTTCATAAAAATAAAGTATGCTTATTAAAAACGGGCTAAGAGGGTTTTTATACCACTTCTTAGAAAACCCTAAAGCAAAAGTCAACGAAAATAATAAAAAGTCAAAGTGAGAATCGGGTAGCTCGACTGGGTCGGTCGAGTTAATGGGTCGAGTGGTCCGTCGAGCTGTCCGTGTGAAACCAACTCGACTGGTTTGGTCGAGTGGTCGGTCGAGTTGATGTGAGAGATCGGTCGAGTTGATGTCTGGACTGGTCCGACTCGACCAGTTTGGTCGAGTCCAATTGTCGAGCTAACCGGATTAGTCCAACTCGACCGGTTCGGTCGAGTCCAATGTCGAGCTGAAATCCGGTTCCTTCCTGATGCATCCGTAAGTCTCCATTTGTACCTGAAATCTGCTCCAATGCATGTATAGATGCTATGCATGAAAACTATCCTAAAAGACTCTAATGCAACACAAAATGTTATGAATATAAACACAAAACATGCTGAATATGATTCTTAAAACGTGTTAAAATACAAACATATCAGAGACATATGAAATGGAGGAGTACCTCAAAAGACAAACAAAAGAGACAGAGTAAGCAAAGGATCTTGGGAACATGAATAGATAATTGAAATATTAGTGAAATTGCAGTGGTGGGCTCAGTTTCAAAAGACATGAATATATAGCAATGACAAACATGCACAAACACATAATGGGTATCAATCAGAACGCGTAGATTTAATACCAAATATTTGATAATATACAAATTTAATAACATTATTCTCTAATTGGCACGAATCATATTGGATATGGTGGAATCCACCATAATGACAGAGAATCTGTCAACATAAGAAATCCTCTTATAACTTAATACCAAGGTATAAAGGTAAAATACGAAATCTAAAAGATACATCAAAATATTCTTTAAAATCAATTCAATCAAGTACTATAATACTATTTGATATCGAATGTGTAACCATGATCCTAAACATAGCCTAAAGGATTTCAATATGAAGATCTCAGCCATATTAAAATCCTCACAATTAAAGCAGATCATAGAGAACATTAGTGTCAGGAAGCATATAATCAATATATTAAAATCTCTAGAACTTAACTCAATTTTAAAAGCATATAAAATCATCTAACATACCAACAGATCTTAGTCTGTTCATAATACTCATAAACCATATCATAATAGAGAGAATAGTTTGATTCTCTTGAGTATTCACACTTAAAGTATTACCCAATGAAGAGAGAAGCATCATATTGACATAGATCTTAAGTATCTCCATAAGATACATAAGGAATAAACGATCACCAATGGTCATCATCTTGATTCGACCTGTACACAAGTGGATGGCAACATCATAAGACATAATCTAAACTCTTCTATAATTTCTTGGCATTGAAAAGTGAAAGAGTTCTAGACATTGTAATTTATACTTGGCATAACATGTATCCTTTAACTTTAAAGAAATCAGATCTAGAGTAAGAACATTGATCATAATCCGCTCATAAAAAATGTGAAACAAAAAACCAATCTTACATACAAATTGGAGACAAATCAATCTATACTAATTGACTCCGATTTGATATAAGAATTCTGATTTTCAAAACCAAATAGCATAGGGAAATTAAACTATATAAGGCATACAAACGGGAGATCGAAACCCTATACTTCAGGACAATTGCTAGAAGAAAGACAGATCCCGAGTGATCTAATGGCAGATATAGAGCCAAATTCTTAGGTTTCAGAGGGGACAAAGAGAACCCTAGAAAAATAAAGAAACTGAGATCCCGATACATACCTTTTAGAATAAGGAGCATGGAAAATGGAGAGGTAATTTGAAGTCTATAAATCCACAATTTCAGATCCACAATTCTCTCTCCAAATACAATCAACCAAAAGGAGAGGGGACCTTTATTCATCAATACACATAATGAATATTGAACATCAGGACATGACGACATCGTTGAATCGAAGCCATAGGGGAGAGAGAAGAGGACAAGAGGCTTTTCAATCGGAGTTCTGGGAATGTCATCGTTCATGGCTGTGAATTACCTTTCAGGGCGGCTATTCAGTTAATCATCTCCCATGTGCGTAAGAGTTTAATTTTAAAACATATTTATACACTTTTGCTTAAAGTAAAGCTTGACATAGATTACAATTACGGATGGTGCTATTTGAACTACAAAATTTGCGATAAGAAGTTATGTTGTTGACGATGAATTAAACACCTAAAATAATTTATTTTTGTTGATACTTTATTTTCTTTAATTATTATCTATTTTGTAATCTCATATTTTCATATTATCTGTGAACTTATTTATTTTTTAATATATTTTATGAACTCTTTGGGATTTTATGTTTATTTATGGCTAATCATAAAAAATCTAATATAATCATAGAATCATACTTAAAAATTAAATGAGATATATATAAACATGTAATTAATAATTCATATTCCATTTATAAATAAATTGAAAATTTAATACCAATTTCTTATGAATTATTGGTTATATATATATATATGTATATATTTGATTTAAATTAATAATATAGGATATTTCTTCATAATAATATGATTTAGGTATAGTATTATATAGTATTGATTATAATAGATTAAAAATATTATAGCAATACTATTAATGATGATATATTCGATTGCATCTTTATTATATTTCATAAATCTGACTAGATTCATACGAAATCATCTTTTTAATAATTAGTAATTATTTTAATAATTATATAAATAAAGAAAATATTATATTTGAGACGATATACATATAGTTTATTTGAATTTATTATTAAAGATTTATTTCCACAATCGAATGATTTTTATCAGTTGTGTTGTTATAATTTTGATTATAATAGATTCAAAAACTATAGCAATAGTATTGATGATAGATTTGTTTATACACATCTCATAAACTTGACTAGGTACATACGAAATAAAATAGGCTTCTTTATAAAAAATAATTAATGGAATCTTATATTTTGAATTTTTATTTACTTCAATGACAATAGAATCAAGATTCCATAATTAGTATTAAATACTTCATTACTAATATTTTTTCTTTATTTCTCTATTACATATGTTTAACCTTTTATAACATTCTTAAATAAAAATGTTATCGGAATTCCATAAGCATATATTTTCAAAATTAATAATGAAATGTAATAAAAACACATACCATATATACTTAAATAATATTTAAAAATATAGAATTGTAGATATAAATTTCAGGATTTATTTATTTTAAACATAAATAAAATATCTTTCATTTGGGTATTAGTAATTACTTATTATTTAACAAATATGGTATTCAATGGGAATAATTTTTAGTCTTATATTTTTGATTAGAATAATTTAGGGAATTATTTATTGTAGAGATAAATTAAAAATTTCTTTCATTATTTATAAACAAAAATTATTAAAAAGATAGAGATCATTTGAGCAATTCTATTTTTAATGATAAATACATAATATATAAGAGAAAAAATGTAATAAACACACATATTAGCATAAAATAAAATGATCCGTTTGGTTTAAAAACAACAATTATTAATTAATACACTTACATTTTTTTTTATATTATCATGATACAGTTAATTGTCGATCTTTAGTAACATATTCTTTTTTTTTTTTTGGTCAACCACATATTAATTCAAAACCAATCACCAAAAGGTGAAACAAAGTTTACAATACTAACCCATTAGCTGACTCTCTAATAGAACGAGCGAGAGCATCAACTTTATGGTTTAGAGATCTCAGGATTATATGGAGAGAGAAAGCACAAAAAAGAGATTTTAACCTGAGAAAATCCTCCTGATAGGGTTGGAAAGCGGACCACTCCTCTGGATGGATCAAAAGCTTCAGAACATCCATACAATAGGATTGCCATCTCCACCTCTAAATACAGAGTCAAAATCATGGATTCCATAACCCAAAACACAACTTCTACCTCTGAATGAAGTGTGTAGAGACTCCTCCGTATTCGTCTTACCCTCATGCATCCCCTTGAAACCACGTCGGGAAAACAAACCAACCTATCCTAGAATGAATATAAGAACTTTTCTACAACACATCCATAAAATATTGGTAACCCGTAAAGGTCGGATTAACGATCAAAGGTCTCAACACCCCTGGCCAAATCGTAGCAGAATTTAGCAATCCTGGTTGGTTAGCGTGACAACTTTCTCTTTTAGCATTTGTCCATTCCGCCGCTACTTGCTCCGCTTGTGATAACACTTCTCGGAGATCTTTATTCATCCCAGAAAAACACGCTTCATTTCTCGTTTTCCAGATGTTCCAAATTAACCATGGAAAACATTGACATTTGGTGACTCTAGAACCCTCCATAAAAGATAGTCTAGATTATACCATATCGAGTTTCCCGGGAAGACACTCATGGGCGATGGGACTGGAATAGTGCCCATAACTAAACTACTTGAGGACACTCAAACAGAACATGATTAATTGTTTCCTCCTATGTGCTGCATCTACTGTAGCTTATATCACATCTTATTCCCCGGTTATTCAAGTTCTTCTTAACTGCTATACAACCCATTAAAGCTTGCCATAAAAAGTGCAAATTTGATTTGGGCAATCCAATTTCCATATTTTCGCTTGTATTGCCCAGAAATTTGGTTCCTGAGAACCAACATCCAATAGAGAAATATTTGCCTCCGTTCGATATCCTGATTTTACTGAATATCGACCGGTCTTTGTGTAATGCCATCCCCAATAATCTGACCGTACTCGTCGTGAAATTGGTATTTCCATAATTAAACGAACATCGGATGGTATGAAATATTGCCTTAGTAGAGTCTCTCGTGAGGTACGGGATTGAGACTCTATAAATTGGTCAACAATAAGATCCGGAAAGATATCTGGATCTATACCAAATGATGCATGCGGCTGAATGCCCGAGATCCATGGATCTCTCCAAATCGAAATGGAACGTCCATCACCAACCTTTCTAATCAAACCTTTATTAACAAGTGAATGAGCTAAGGTAATACTTCTCCACCCGTAAGAAGGGTTTGAATTTGTTTTGGCCGACATCGGGCAATAATTTTTATAGTAGTGGCCACGCATAACTCGGGCAAACAGTGAATCAGGGTAGTCGAGTAACCTCCAGAATTGCTTTGCAAGAAGTGCTTAATTAAAATCCTCTAAAACTCGGAAGCCTAAACTCCCTCCTGTTTCGGGTGACATAATTTTTTCCATTTCATCTAGTGAACTCCCTTCGTAGTCTTTGAATTCGACCACCAGAAATTTGCGATAGCTGAGTTTAATCTTGTTGTTGTAGTTTTAGGTAATCTATAGCATGACATAACATAAGTCAGCAAGGCTGTGAGGACCGATTTGATCAGAACTTCCTTACTCCCTTTAGACAAGAACTTTGAAGACCAACTATTTATCCGTTCATTAAGTTTATCCCTAACAAAAGCAAAGACTTTTGTTTTTGCTCCTCCAATATTCTCTGGAATACCAAGGTAAGATCCCATACCGCCCAATTGGTGAATCCCCAGAACTTGATGAATGGGCATCTTATCACTCTCGGGGAATGAGTGGCCAAATTGTAACGAAGATTTGTCAAAGTTAATTACTTGACCCGATAAACTTTTATAATCTCTTAGAATCCGGATGATATGAGTACCTTCCTCCTTAGAAGCTTTCTAGAAGAATATGCTATCATCAGCAAATAAAAGATGAGAAATATTTGGACTAGCTCTCGCGATTGAGATACTCGAAATAAGATTATCTCTTTCTGCCTTCCTTAACTTAGCTATAAGGACTTTTGTACATAATATAAAAAGATATGGCGATAACGGATCACCTTGTCTGAGACCACGTCTGGGAATTATTTTCCCTCGGAGTTCCCCTTCCAAAGGATTGAATATTCCACACTACTTACACAGTATATAATACATTTTATCCAGTTAGGATCAAATCCGAATTGTGACAACAAGCTTTCTACTAGATTCCATTCGACACGATCATACACCTTACTCATATCCGTTTTAATGGCCATATACTTGCCCTTCATTGATTTGTTTGTGCGTAGGACATGAAATATTTCTTGTGCAATTAGAATATTATCGGATAACAACCGGCCAGTGACGAAAGCAGATTGGGTCTCCGAGATCAATTTTGACATTAATCGCTTAAGTCTTAGACATAAAACCTTTGAGATAATTTTATATCCAACATTGCGCAGACTGATTGGACGAAGTTCCGACATCTTTGTCGGTCTCGAGATTTTTAGAATCAAACATATATTAGTCTCATTTAAACCTTGGTCGAAAGAACCAGAGGAAATAAAATCATAGACCAATTTAATAATATCATCTTTCACCACCTCCCAAGATTTCTGAAAGAAGAGAGCTATCATTCCATCTGGTCCTGGCGTTTTACCTGGGTCCATCGAGAAGAGAGCATTTTTAATCTCCTCTTCGGAAGTTTGACAAAATAACATTTGGTTATTGGCATCCATAATTCGTGGTTCAATTTTCGACAGAAGATCAGGGACACACCTTCGACCATTTATTGAGAAAAGATTGGAAAAATACCGAGTGGCTTCAGCCGTAACATCCTTATCATTAGTTACCCAGATCCCAGAACTATCAAATAATCCAATAATTCGATTCTTTGCTCTTCACTATTTTGTCCGAGCATGAAAAAATCTTGTATTTTTATCACCCTCTTTGAGCCACTTATTTCTTCTCTTCTGTTTCGAGTAAGTTTCCTCATCAACATAAGCATGTTTCAACTCTAGTTTAGCCTTTGCAAGTGCATTCGGCATTGATGAGTTATCATTTTGTAAATCTTCCACTGCCTTTAGACATTTGTTAATCATCTGTCGACCAGAGGGAATATATTTACTTCGCCAGAATAACACGTCTGCAATTTCTAATCCTCCCAGTGACTGTAATTCGGCGACGACATGATAACTCTTTCCATCTATTCTCTATCGTTTCTTTGAAACCATCCTTACCAATCCATCTTTTATAGAAAATGAATTGGTAACGTCGTTTGCATTGTTGATCATTAAACCTACCCACGTTTGATCTATGATCCGATCCAATCATGTGAAGGTACTCAATTTAATACATTGGGAAAAGATCATGCCAATCTTCGTTGCCAAAAGCTTTATCCAATATGCGTCTGACCACGCCGTTATTCCTTAACCCTCTCCAGGACCAGGAATCACTTATTTTTGGGAATTCTACGAGTCCACAATTTAGGATCATTTGATTAAACGATAGAAACGAATTTGGGTGTCTCAAATTCCCTCCTTGTTTCTCATGATTGCCTGTAAGTTCATTAAAATCCTCCATTATTAGCCAAGGAGAATCCCGAACTATACTCATTCTCGTTAACCTCTCCTAAACTTGATCTCTTAGATTTTGATTTGGTTCACCATAAAGAAAAGTATTATTAATTGTTTGACCCTTAACAACACAAGAAACATCTATCATTCTTTTGTCCTTGTGGTGTAAAGTGACACTTAGGAAATCGTTATAAAATATAGCCAAACCACCACTAAGTCCGTTTGGTTCAAGTACAATCATCATATTATAACCTAAATGACTTTGTATTTTTTCCATAAAAAAATTGTTATTCTTAGTTTCGCAAAGGAACAAAAAATTCTGGTTTGTGAAATTTTCAAATGTCTCTAAGATAACTTATTGTAACTCTATTGTCAATACCTTGGCAATTCCAAGAAAGAGTTTTAAACATAAATAATTAAAAGACATTAAAACTGCATAGAGCTTTTCCCTAGCTCCTTGGTTGATTTTGTCTTGACCTTGACCTCGTTGGATCTGTGGCGAGGAGATATTGCCGCAATTGAAAGCATCTTTCGGGAACTAACACCTCTAAGAGGCGTCGCAGGCCTGGATGTTATCTTGCTAAGCCTAGCGGGAGGCTTCAAAGCCTTAACATCTAGCTTCTTTTGCGCCATTGTTGTTGGACTCGTGATCACGTATTGTTCACAAAAGGCTGCTGCTTCTGCCACCTCTTCATCAGTATAGGACATAATCTCTCCGCCTTCAACATTTTCCCCCAACTTTTCACTCCCAGGTTCCAATATCATAGGTACAGATTCTGCATTCTGGTTGTCATTGCTACCAGATGCACCATTCGTAGAGACCAGAACAGCTCCATTCTCCTCCGTTGTGTACAATGTTATCATCGTTCCATCCACATTCACTGTAGCTGGTAAGACCTCATCACCAGGCGTATCTTTATTAACAGTCCCTTCTCCCTGTTGAAGTAGAGGCCGTCTTACTTTTTTCGAAGACAGAGAGGCACTTACATTGCAATTCGTGGCACATATAGGGATACAAGATGAATCCCCGCCCATATCTCTTGCATTAGAACAATCACCTAGTTGGGTATGTTCATTGAGGATGTGTTTGTTCTGGATCCGTTCATCCATTCGGTCATGCTAGAGAGAAGACAAGGATTGCTTACCCTTGTTCCTACCCACATTCATATTTGACATCGTAACATTGGCGCATTTTTCCCTTCACTATATGAGCGATTGTTGCTTGAGGCAGCACCCTTGAAGCTTTGAGAATGTCCCCCAAAGAATTTTTCAATCTGCCTTCTTTACCAGAATCACTCATCTCCTTCTTGGCCTTATAACAACGATCATAATCATGTGTTAAACGATAACAAAGCTGGTAGTACCCTTCAACGTTCTAGTACTTGATCATGAGATGTGATTCATGTCCCTCTGCAAACTCGAGGGAGGAGGAGAAGATCAGAGGCTTCAAAACCGGAAGCTCTAACAATACTTTCCTTCTGTCCACGTCCACATCAGTGACACGCCCTAAAAAACCACCCACCAGACGATAAATCTCATCAGTACTGAATTCAAAAGGTGTACTTGTTATTTTGATCCAGAAACAGATTGTGTGTGGATAATTAGCATCAGCATAAGCCTTCCAAGGGGCATATGTGACCATCCAACCATCAAAGCGACTTGCACAGAGTCGTAGAATAACTTGTAGATCCCTTTCTGACTTAAATTCGAATTGGAATCTGCCATTTCCTAGGTTTACACCTGTAACTCTTCCCTCCATCTTCCAAAATTTTGGCATCATGAAGATAAAAGTGTTAACATCTTGAACATGTTGATTGAGACATCTTCCTAGTAAAATTTTGGAGCAACGAGCTAGCAAAGCGGAGTTATCTATCAAAGGGACCTTGATTCTCAGCTTTATAGGAGGTGACCTTGCCTCCAAAGCTTTCTTAGCAAGGGATAACTGAGACATCGTACAGAAGAAGATAGTTATCAATCGTATCAGTAAAGGCTAAGAATATCGAGTGATATGAGAAAGAGAAACATCAAAGAGAGAACATCTATAACATATATAGTTCTGGATGTCAATCAAAGAGGAGATCAACAGAGTAAATGTCTCCATCCAAGAGATATGCAAACGAAATATTATACATAATAGAATGTTTCCAAAAAACCACCAAAGTATAATGTCTTCAATTAACAGAATAGAAACTAATCGATACAGATTATCCACCACATTAATAGACCAAATCGGAAAAATTAAGAGTAAATAATATCTGTGAAGATATAACAATCTGCCCCAAATCGACACCTTGAAACCCAAGGATTGCAAGTGAGAGATATTCAAAACATGTAAATCGAGAATATTAGAATCTTTATCAATTAAAAGATCCAAATATGATCCGGCATTAGATAACCATGATCTCCAGATCACAAACATATATCATATCCTAAATAGAATAGTCAAGAACCCAAATCAGGAGCAAATTATGCATATCATATATTGATTTCCCTAATCTAACCCCAACAAATTGTTCACAATCTCGGTTAAATGAATGACCAACAAATGCGAATGGAGAACAGACACAGTTATATACCAAATCGAGAGCATAAGAAACATATCACCTAGAACATATGGATAGGTATACTGGGAATTCACAAAAATCACTATGGTCAAAAATCATCTCCGACCAATATAAGATTTCAAAACTCAGTAACATAAACAACATTACTTTCATAATCGAGATCTCGGGGAATATATCCCAGAGATTATGATACCTAGAATCCATTGGATCTCCTCTAAATGAAACCACCATCAACCAGATTAGACATGAGGCCTTCAATGACCAAAAATTACCATTTCCAAGAGAAGACCATAATCGGAAAAAAAACATAGATACCTTGAATCAGATACAGCCATAGGCAAACCCTTAACGATAATATCGCTGATACATGATTGCCACATCGGAATACATATGCCAAAGATCAAACGAGCATCTCTCCCTCATCGAACTGAGATCGATCTGTCATCGTCACCATATATTCCACATCTCGTCTGATCATCGACGTGCCCTCGTCTTGCCATCACCACCATAGGAAAGTAGTGTTATCGTCGTAATCGAAAAACCTCATCGAAATCACCTCGTCAATCTAACCCTAGCCGCCATTCCTGTTCAAAATATCTTCAGTAACATATTCTTTTAGTTAGATATTAAATACTTTTTCCTTTTATATCATCCTTACATTTCAATATAATCAAAATGCAATAATCATGTATTTTTAAGTTAAAAATGAAATTTAATAAAAATGCATATCATATTTACTTAAATAGTATTTAAGAATATGAATTCATTGAGAAAAATATCGGTATTTATTTATTTGAAAACACAAATTAGAAATTCCGTTTACCATTTATGAATGGTTATTAGTAATTGTTCTGAATAATTATAGGAACTAAAAAGATATAGATCATTTGAGCGATTATATTTTTGCTATGTATGGGATTATTTGTCTTACAAAATAAATATATAAAACCAACTTTACTTAATATATTTATCAATATTTTAGATTTCAAAATATTGTTTGAGATATGATTGAAACCAACAATCATAAATTGTAAATTGTATCAACAAGTATTGCTTGAATTCATGTCATATTCATTTGAAATATCTTATTAATATTTCTCTCCATCAATTAAATAATATAAAATTTTGAAATATAAAAAATCCTTAATAATCGATGTTAGCTTTTTAATTGCATTCCTTAAATTAATATTGTTAAAAAAAATATATAAGACGGATGTAAGTTACTTTAAAAATTGATTATTATGAACACGAGTCTAACTAACAATCTAAATGAATATGAATCTAAAAACCTAAATGAATATGATCTAAAAACTTAAATGAACATGAGTCGAAAAATCTTATTGAATATGGATCTAAGAACTTAAGTAAAACTGATATAAAATCATAAATGAACACAAATCTAAAAACTTAAATAATATGTGTCTAAGAACTTAAATAAATATGAGTCAAAAAATCTAAATAACAATATTGTTTGAATTTCTGTCATATTCATCTCAAAATATAAAAATATATATACTTTTTTTTTGAGTATTTTAGATTTTGTTAATTCATGTTTACTAAAAATTAGAAACTTTTGGCAAATGATTCCTTAAATTTAAAAGCTAAACAAACACGAGTCTAATAACTTAAATGAACACGGGTTAAGAAACCTAAATGAACATGAGTATAAGAATTTAAATGAACACGGATATAAAAACTTAAATGAATGTACACAAATATACAAACCTAAATAATCATGAGCTTAACAACCGAAATGAACACGAGTCAAACAAATTATGTAATGCATCAAAACTTTAATAAATATGGATTCAAAAAATATATTTTGTGCATAACATGAATCTTCATTATAAATTGATTTTTAGTATATCAAATATATATAAAAATAATAAATTGCATATACAAATCAATGTATAAAATAAATAGAAGGCAAACAAATATCACTTATATAAATATTAATTATAGATAAATATAAATAACTATAAATATATTTATTTTGCATAACAAATAATCACTTGCACTCATTTGCATTGCACAGATAATCATCTAATTAATATATAAGTAGAAAGAATATCTTGTATATAAAATAGTACAATTCATAATTCTTCGACATGGTTGAAAGTTTTCCTTGCTTCAATCTTTGTTTCTCTTCGAGCATTTCTTAAAAACTCTATAATACAAATTATGAGAAAATAATTTGTTACATAAGTCGACAATTATTTAGAGATTTCGTTAAAAACTATATGAACGGTTCAACATTCTCAACTTTTTTCTTGTATAATTACCAAAGATAGAAAAATATCCTTCACTTCGTCCATTAATCGATAATTAATGTCTAAAAATAAAAATCTGATAAAAAACAATTTCTACTTCCAGAATCCCTTGCGTCCCAAAAACAAAACAAATTAACAACGATACACCCTAAATTTAAAAACCAATTTTCTTAAATTAAACCTCTTCATTCACCAATATAATCTACTTCTCTCATCACCATTTCAAAAAGAAAAGTAGAAACCTCAAAAAACTCACAAAACAAAAAAAAAGTAGCAAAAAAAGATGGATCATCGAACAGGAATGATCCTTGTCGTAACCCTAGTTGTAATGTTCGTATGGGGTTCGGACGCATCAGCAATGCAGAAGACAAAATTCGACGCACCACTTCTGACTGAAAAAATCGCAACAAATAGAACCATAATTGTCGATATTCAAGGAAAAGGAGATTACACTTCGGTTCAGAAAGCCATTGATGTTGTTCCTGCTGGTAACTCTGGTTGGATTATTGTTCATATCCGTAAAGGAGTCTACAAGTACGTTTACTTTTTAAGAGGTTTAACCATTTCAATACTACAAAAGTATATATAACTTATTATGAATGAAAGTTTCTTTAGCGATTTCTCCCTATTGATCCTTTTTGCGACGTATTTTAAATTATAAAGTCGATTTCCTATTAAAAAAAAATTTAGAACTTGATTGGTAATGACTTTTGTTGTTCAAGAGAGCAAATTTTTTTTTTTTGAGTATTGAAATTAAACCATAGTGGTATAGGTTTTTTTTTTGCTTTCATTGCTCTAGAAAGCCAAAATTTTATTTATGAAATATTTTTAACTGTAGAATGTCAAAAATCTAGAGCCAAAATTTATGGACTTTATAAAAAATAAATCTTATGGCAAAAATTTATAAAGTCAAAAAAATCTGCAGGCTAGATCCTACAACAAAAAATTCAAACCTACGGTCTTAACCAATTAGACATTGATCAATATAATTTGTTGACAAATAAAACTATAATATGAAATTTATTTTTTAATTTTTGGATAAAAAGGGAGAGAGTCCACATTCCAGAGAACAAGCCGTTTATATTCATGAGAGGTAACGGAAGAGGAAAAACTGTAATAGAATCTTCGCAAAGTGCAACAGATAATGTTGCTTCAGCCACTTTCGAAGTAGAAGCTAATCACTTTGTCGCTTTTGGTATCAGCATCAGAGTATGTATACCAAATTAATGTTGATTTTATATAATTATAACGTGTATATATTTCTTTCGATTAATGACATATTGGTTATACAGAATGATGCACCGGTCGGAATGGCGTTTACGTCTGATAACCAATCGGTGGCAGCGTTTGTGGCTGCTGACAAAGTAGCGTTTTATCATTGTGCGTTCTACAGTTTGCACAACACTTTGTTTGATAACAAAGGTAGACATTACTACCATCAATGTTACATCCAAGGCTCTATTGACTTTATCTTCGGTCGTGCAACTTCCATTTTCAATGTAAGTTTTATATATTCCCTAAAACATTAACCACATTGAAGAGTATTAACTTATGAGAATTTGTTACAGAATTGTGAGATATTTGTGGTATCGGACAAGAGAGTAAAACCGTACGGGTCAATCACAGCACACAATAGAGAAAACGAAGAGGAAAAAACAGGTTATGTGTTTATAAGAGGCAAAGTGTATGGAATTGATGAGGTTTATTTGGGTCGAGCCAAAGGACCTTATTCTCGAGTCGTATTTGCAAAGACTTATTTGTCTAAGACCGTTGTCCCTGAAGGATGGACCAACTGGAGTTACCAGGGCCCGACTGAGTGAGTCAACTTATCAATCTTATTATTCTTAATTTGAAAGAGTAATGATTTAGTGTATTAATACTCTTGAGATTTGATCGAGCAGGAATTTGTACCATGGGGAGTACAAGTGTCATGGACCAGGAGCTGAGAGGCGACGTAGATCAAAGTGGGCCAAAGAGCTAACCAAACAAGAAGTTGAGTCATTCTTGTCCATTGATTTTATTGATGGAACTTCATGGCTTCCTGTTTGGCTTGAGCAAGACTCTTAAGAGATCCTTATGCTTTGTGCGTGGCTTTAACACAATATATGAAAATGAGGAAGAACCAAAACTCTTCTTTTCTTCGATTGTATTCTGTACCAAATAGTTATCTCCTTTTCTCTCTTTTTTCTCGACTCTAAATGCTTTTAGAGGAATTGGAAGTTTATGTTGTTTGATCACATTATATAAGATAGTTTCCATTTTAATAATATACGTATCCCGAATGACCACAGTGTTGGAAATATTTAAAAGAATTAAAGTATGGGTTGGTCATAACATAATAAAGCCGAAATATGATAATTGGTACATAAGTAACTATAGCCCTTGCTTAGTTCAAGCCAAGAACTGATTATGTATGAATGTTTAATTACAATATCTTAAAATCCAACACCTGCACCACCCCCACCGCCGAATCCTCCTCCAGATCCTCCACCGAAGCCTCCTCCAACACCTCCACCATGACCTCCACCTACACCTCCACCGAATCCTCCGCCAGCTCCTCCACCAGAACCTCCTCCAATACCACCACCAAATCCTCCACCAGAACCTCCTCCAATACCACCACCAACTCCTCCACCGTGACCTCCTCCTGCACCACCACCAAATCCTTCACCTGCACCTCCTCCACCACCACCACCAGCTCCTCCACCAAACCCTCCTCCAGTACCTCCACCTAATCCCCCACCAGCACCACCACCAATACCTCCCCCATGGCCTCCACCGGCTCCTCCTCCTACACCTCCACCAGCACCTCCTCCGGCACCACCACCAACTCCTCCACCAGCTCCTCCACCGGTACCACCACCAATACCTCCACCATGTCCTCCACCCGCACCAGCACCGGCACCACTACCTAGACCACCACCAGCTCCTCCACCTAGACCACCACCAACTCCTCCACCGGCACCACCACCAATACCTCCACCATGTCCTCCTCCGAGTCCTCCACCCGCACCACCACCGGCACCACCACCGGTACCACCACCAGCACCTCCTCCGGCACCACCACCTAGACCACCACCAGCACCTCCTCCGGCACCACCACCTAGACCACCACCAGCACCTCCTCCGGCACCACCACCATAACCTCCACCTGCACCACCACCAAAACCTCCACCTTGGCCTCCACCAATGCCACCTCCTAAACCACCACCATGTCCTCCACCTATACCACCACCAAAACCTCCGCCCCCACCAGAACCTCCACCGCCACCAATTCCTCCGCCAAAACCTTTCCCGCCACCAAATCCACCACCAGCACCACCTCCTAACGTCTCTTTCTCAAATCTTCTACATTCTACAACTCCAATCACCACTACCACCCCAAGTATCAACCCCAAAAACCCAAAAGAAACTCTCCCCATATCGTCAATAGAAGTACTCTTGTATCTTGTAGTAGTGTATACAATTGTTATAGCCTCATTTGACTAAGTTACGAACACTATTATATAGTAAGTAGAAAGTAGAGAGAGCATTAATGAGATATGGTTGAGAGGCCTTCAAGCTCTTCTTCATACCGCGTTTCTCCGCATGTTCTTATGTCCCAATCTCTCATGTTCATATATAATTTTCAATGAAGCAATTAATGACAGACCAAGTGCCTCTTTTTATACTACTAAGAGATCTCCTAATCCTGTCATCGATCTTTACTTTATATCCATGTCCACTTTAGTTTATGTATCGAACATTGTATACAGCTTGTAGCTAGTAGCTATACTTCTTCGTTGTATCCATATAGATTATACACTAGTGTTCCTTTTTTTAAGTATTTTATCAAGCAGTCAAATTGATGTCATAAGAACTTTTTCTTAAAGTAAATAGAACGTGTGGGGAAATTCAAAACAAATACTAACGAGGTCACTTTCTGTTACATTTACAGAGCTCCTCAACTACTTCGGATTTGGTGGCCACATTTAATGTCAATCTCCACTATCATTTTCATTTCTTCCTGAATGTCTTAGTATGTCGTTATCCTACGAATTAATTATGATAAAAAGGCAATACTTGCATTTCAATATACAGAATTTCTGATTTCTTTTCATCAAATTACCAATAATAGGTAAATAATTTACTGTGAATATATGATTGTAAAATAAATTGACGATATTCGTCCTGTCAAAATGTATAGTTTTATATTGATCTTTAATTTTCAATGATCATGTAATACAATATCCATCTTAGAATCTTTTTTTTTTCCGGCACATTGTCTTCAATACAACAGGAAGTTTAGGTAGTAATAAGGAGTAACAATTAGATAAGATTGGTCAAATCATATCTCTCTTCTTTTCACATTCCTTTGGCTCTCTCGGAGTTATCAATATACACAATACAAACAACTAAAGGAAATCAAGTCTTGAGACTTCTATAGCTACTGTTACGTTTCTTTACCCGGCGAGCTGAGCTGAACTGAATGCAAACATCTCATCTTCTCTACAAATCTCACCGGAAACCCAAAAAAAAAAAAAAAAAACTCTCTATTCTCCTTTGGCGCCGTTAGACACACACACATACACATGCATGCACTCTCACACAAAAACCAATGATAGATACAAACCTCTCCTGCCATGTTTGACTAATATGGCATCATCAACATCATGTCCCCTCCGCCACCGCTGGTGCTGGTGTTTGCGTTTGACGACGGGCTTTTCAGAGGACAGGGGAGTTCGAGAATGATGAGGAAATATGAGCGTTCTGACTCTCGGATGTATTGAACCTCACCGTTCATGAGCTTCAGAATCTTTCGACATACACTTAGGCCTAAACCTTCAGGGCTCGTCCACCTGCTGCTATGGAACATGTCTCGAACCAGCTCTGGAGGTAGACCTTCACCTGGACACGCCATTCTGAAACAGATGTAGCAGATCACCCAAATGTTAACACATTTGAGCCGGTTTGAAATAAATCGATATTAACGTTACAATCAATGCCTGTCTAACTCTATGGTTCTCTAGATGTCCGTTTAATCCAGTTTAAGCGATCCCATTTTATCAGTAACATCACCAAGATAACCGATCTAAATAGATAATTTAACAAGAAAATGAAGTGAAAGCTCAATTTCTTTGAAAATCCTCTGAATTACAAGGTCTGTTGTTTTAAAAAGCTGAAACAATAGACCTTTGTATTCATCAATGCAAGGTCGAGAATGATGAGGAAATACGAGCATCATCAACATTCAGTTTGTATTCTTCGTATATCAAAGAGTGGAAACTAATAAATCTGAACCAAAAACTAGATTGCGTAATTACAGTTACGGGTGATGACGATGGAACGTTAAAATTGTACCTGAACTCTATGCGGATAGCAGTGAATCCATCAGCTGTTTGCTTTGAAACATGGCTTAGGTGGATCTCCACCCACTCTTGGGAAGGTGCATACCGGATTATACTCAACAGAAACTCAGCCAGGACCTGTTGAATTCTCCACTGGTCTCCGTAAACAGCTATCAGTTTGATCTCTTCGGGAATGTCACGGATCAGCTGAAGACCTCTCTCCCTCAATAAGAACATAGCTTGGCTTGCAATTGCGTTTATGACGCTTCCCAGGAAAAAGTCCGCTCTCTCTAGCTCAAACGAACTGATGAAATGCAAAATTAAAATTGGGATTTGGTCCTATTTGTGAAGTAAACAAAACCATTCTGTAGAAAATTCTAACTAAACTCACCCATCTTCAATTCTTTCAAGATCCATGTCGCCCACGATCCTCGAGATCTGTCTCTCGCAAGAAACACTCGTTTCAAGAAACTGCTTCTGGTCCTCATTCAAGTCTGTGGCCTCCAACAATGAGTTTGCAAAACGCATACCACTCAAAGGATTCTTTATCACCTGAGATATGTAAGCCAACTCTTTCGCCTTTGTGAAACACTCTGTCTCCTGCCTTCGCTGGACTGCTAAAGCTTGCTGCAGTTCTGGACTTGGGATCTGCAAGAAACAGAAAGCCCCGATGACCTTTCCATCGATACTAACCCGTTTGTTTGCAGTCAGTAGAGCTTGAACAAACTTCCCATTGCGGTCAAAGAATGGGAATGGAAACTTATCCGTCTCTTGGCCACCGATTGCATTATGCAATACAATCATAAACTTGGTTAAAGCATCAGGACCCTTTAGCCTGCAAGAGCTCCCAAACACTTCCCCAACAAGCATTTTTCCAATCACTTCACTACGAGACCAACCGCTAAGCTTTTCCATCGCGGTGTTCCACTCCAAGCAGCAAGTGTTCTCATCCGCAGCAAAGATTGGCGGAATTAGCGGGTTTGGGCTATGGACAATGGCCTTATAATCTCCTTGTATGTTAATGAATTTATCCATAACGATTTTCTGACCAGTAACGTCCTGTCCAACAAAACAGACGCCAACAATGTTGTTTAAGTAGTCCTTACTCGAACACGCATTGACGACCACAAAAACCGCTTTCCCTTGAAGTTCAGGGCTGCAAGTTTTCAGCTTTACCTCCACATTCTTGTCCTCTTCCCCTGCATGGATTGCCAAATGCAGCAATATATCAAATATCTGTGAATTGTATATACCGTAGAGACAATATTTATGGAGGACTAAATATACCTCTCAGAGCACGAGAAATAAGCTTATCGACAGTTTCTTCATTCTCTTTATATATTAGATCAGAAACGAGAGACTTCCCCATAGCTTCTTCAACTGAGAGACCTGTCAATTCTGCAATCTTAGCATTCCATCCATTGATGTAGCCTCCAGCATCCACAGCAAATATAGGAACAGTTGCGGTTTCAATGAGCCTAACCATCTCTCTAGCTACTGCACCTAACTCATCAATACCCTGCTCTCCCGTCATATCCCTAAGAGGCTGAACTGCACCATCTGCAGTTTTCGAGTTCATAGCTGCCTCAGATTCTTTAAAAGAGTCTCTAAGAATAAGCTGTAGTGAGTGAATTGCATCCATTTCTGCAGTTTCCCATGGCTGACTACGGCTCTTAACAACTTCAAGAAAAGCCTTGAAGGAGGAACGAGGATGCATCCGTTGTCCATCATCTTTATCCTCAGGATGATGCTTAGCGCCTCCCCATTTGATTTCTTTTGCTGTATGAGAACGAAACCAGAAAAGGAAATCCCTTTTCGTGATATAAGCAACCGCCATACCACACACAGCATCCCCTAACGCAGCTGCACCGGGATATCCAGCATCGCCTAGACTATCAGTGCTTAATCCGGTTGAATCTGCGTGATTAGCAAGCAACCACTCCACAATGTATTTGATCTGAGCTTCGGTCGGAGCTACACCCAACGGGTAATACTTTCCGTGGTAAAGGAACGCTGCACCGTCACATTTCACTAGGTCCATGATACTAGGACTTTGAGTAACAATTCCCGCAGGCGAGTCACGCAGAAGCATATCGCATAACAATGTCTGTGTTCTCAAAACTCGTTTCTCTGCCATTTGCAAAGCTAACTGCAATTCCATGTTTAACTGTAAACCAAATGCCTGCATCAGAAACTCGCAAGCATACCTTAGAGGAAACGGTATGCAACGCGATGAAGTGTGATGGCAAACAACTAAACCCCAAAGCCTCATCGAATTTCTCCCTCCGGCCGCATTGCCCCCATCTTCTTCACTGCCGTTTATTATAACTGCCATTGCTAAAGATGCTATAGATCCCATGTTAGCCATATACTGAGAGTGACAACCGTGAGGAGCCCTAAGAGTAGAACCAACCAAGCACATTGATTGAGTGAGCCTATCGTCTTGTACTACAAGAACCGGCGTGGCGTGGCAATCTACGATCATACGAACACGATTTTGTTTAAACAAGAACCGTGAAGCTTGAGGAATATCAGTAGCTGGATAATGTAAACCAATGTAAGGTTCTAGATCGTCTCGCTTACTCTCGGCTACGACTTCACCGTGTTCGTCTTCGTGAAATTTGTAGACCATTACACGGTCATAACCAGTGAGGTCTCTGACGCTTTCCACAACAGTGTCACAGAGAAGCTTAATGTCACCACCGGGTAGCGATTGTAACTGCGAAATCGCACGAACTGCGAGTTTCTGCGACTGGACCGCACCGGCGATTGAGAGCGCAGGATCTTCTGTTCTAGCTGGCTCTAAATCGATAACGACTCCAACATCGATCCTATGGAGAATTGCGTAAAAAGGTTTACCAGTGTTCTTCGAGTGGATCCAAACCGGATTCAGCAGTGTAATTTCTCGGGCCACAAAGGCACGCTCGAGGAGAACTGAGCTTGACGGAGCAAAGAGAGATCGCACATCCGTTCCCATCGCTAAAATCTCCGGTTTCTCGAGACTTGGAACGGATTGAGGCATTAGCCCTAACATTTCCCGCGCGTTTTCGCTGTATCCTATGATTCTGAAAGTGGATTCGTCGACGGCGATCATACATCCGAAAGGTTGAATGTAGCCGCCTCGCTGGATCCTGGAGAGATACGCCGTGATCTGTTGCTCAGGTACAGAGGATCCGTAAGTCGTCGTTTTGAGTGATTGTGAGTAATCGAATGATTTGCCTGACTCGCCGGATTGCTCGAATACGGCATGGAGTCTCGCATCAACGGTGTACTGTTGAATTGCTTTGCTCATTGATACAGTGTGGCTCTGCGGCTGATTTTGCTGCGGCCTAAGCGATTTCGTTCCCGAAGATTGAGCTTGTTCTCTCTTGTGATGAGTTGAGTGAAGACTATGGTCGACGCGGTGGCTTGAAGACGCTGCTGCATCTCCGCCACCACCGCGGCCACTACCGCTACCACCTCCTTCACTTCCACCACCGACTCCGGAAACCATACGCTTAATTTCGTAAACGTTTATCGAAGAATTTCTCGGAAATACTTCGAGAGACGGAGGGATTCCGCGTCAATTTCGCATAGGTATTTGAAATCTAGAAGTCCCCGTCAACTGAAAGTTCATTACCGGAGACGAATTTCTCATCTGGGCGGCTCTTGATTGAAGATTTTCGCAGCTTTAATACAGAACAAAAGGATGGGGAAATTCTCGAGATTACGTCAGATTGTCGTATTTGTACATAAAAAGAAAAAGCAAAGAAATCTCCTTATTCTGCCGAAAATTGAAACCGAGAGATTCTGATGGACTTAAAAAAAGAATTTTCCAGGAGCTAAAATCTCGAAGTTTTATCAGCACTTCAAAAGAGAAAAAAAAACTTGGAATTTTCTCGGGAAAACGAATGAGTAAGATTTCGAGAGAAGGAAAAATTGGGTTCAGAGATGGTGAGAAAATTAAAATTGCAAAAAGGTGTAGAAAATTGGATTACCGAAGCAAATTAATGAAGCAGAGGCATTGTGTGTTTGTGAGAAAGAGAGAGACACAGAGTCAGCGAGTGTATTGTCTGTCGTCTTCCTAATTGGCTTTTTCTACTTGTTCGTATTTATTCGAATGACTTTTATCTTTAGTACTTTTATAAAATTACCCCAAAAACGTGTAGGATTACCCGGAGGTTGGTTTTGTCGTTATCAGAGGGAGAAAGATCCAAGATTTATTGGCCCAATATCACGTGGGCTATGCTTTATTCTCAATAGTGGACGCACGTGGCCCCTGGGCCCATGGCGCGTGGTAGCTCCTGGAATGGTCGAATCTGAAAGACATCTATATTTAATCAAATCAATGTCGCATCATCAATACCGAATTCAAATCGCAAAAACTAGTAGCTTTAGTAGATAGAGAGACATAAGAACATAGGCAGTGGAAGGCTCTCAGAGAGTTTCTAACCATTAAAATAAATAAAACACAAAATAAAAATATTTTAAAAATGAAAATGGTGAGAATCTATTGTCAGGAGAACTCCTTCAAAATCTTTCTCACATGACCTCCCGTAATTAGTAGTTCAAAGTTTTATTATAATAATTTCAATTTCCTTTAATTTACATACTAATTAAATTATTTATATATTATTATTTTTTACTTTTTATTTTTAATAATTTATAAAATAAAATTACATATCTAACAAAATCCATTATGCATGAGTTTAAAATATATATTAATATTATATTTAAATAATAAAATTAATATAATATAATTATATCAAATTATTGACTTAATTAAAAAATAGAAATAACAGAAAAATTGAATTTTTTAGAAAAATCTAAAATAGATTGTAAAAGTAAAATATTAACTTTTAGAAATTTATTAATATTATATTGATGAGAGATTTATTGAGTGACTTAATGAATCTCTTACCAATGAAAATCAAAATTAGTACAGGATTCTTAGATTAAATTATATTAAAAATATTAATATTATATTAATGAAAAACTTAATGAATTTTTCATTCCCGATTATCTAATGTAAAACTTAATAACCATATCTGTAATGTGTCATCGTTGAAAGTTTCTTACTCCCATGCAATTATTCAGCTATTACTAAGAGAAGGAATATCTCAATGTACATAAGTAACATCATGCCAAACCAATTTTCTGTATTTTTTTTGTTGCAAGACAAACATCTCAGACATTGTTTTCATCTCATTACTTTTCTCACTTAGTAAGCAACAAAAAGGTTAATATAACAACTAAACTGTTAGGAAATAGGTGATCTAATTAGTTTGATTTTAATCTAGTTTTGTACGAGATAGTGAACGACCAACTTAACTTTTGGTTTAAGAATCGCGAAACAGAAAAGCATTAGAAGATTAATATAAATTATAAAATTAACGGCTTGGATTCTTCTTGTTAGTATGTAAATCGAATAATACCAAACGAAGCTCATGCATTGAACAGTCTCAATTCTAATAGATTTTTGCTATAATTTGATTGAAACTTCTAATTGAAGTGTTTTTTTTTTTGTCAATATTGGACTATAACTGACCGGTCCATTAGCCAAGTTCCTATATAATGTAAGCGCAGAGACTCGATCTCTAGTTATGCAAGTACGCATGTTTTAGTGGACTTATCACCTGTCATTAGACTAAAGTCAATTTGCTTTTGAAGTGTTCTAATAACGACAATCTTTTAAAGTTGTAGAAATAAATTTGGATTATTCGATGATAATATACCCACCATATCGTACAATTATCTTCCTTTTTAAAAGAACAGAGGTTTCAATCAAAAAACAAAGGAACATAAATATATTAATTAAAAAATGAAAAAGAGAAAAAGCAGAAAGATAGACAAAATTCGTGTGTATGAAAGTTTTAGGCGCTGAGTTACTTTCAATCGGGTGGTTAGGATGATCTAGTTAGTGACTTGGTATCATGGTTTGATTCATACCTACTGCATTATGGTAATTTAAAAAAAGATTATTGGAGGTGAATTTTAGGCTAGATGGACTAAAAGAAAAAAAAAAGCTTTGGGCCCATTTTTAAAAAGATTTTGGGCTGCGTCACACTCTCACGTTTAGTCACTGCTTTTGTCCTTATTTCTTCTTATTTGCTTTCGACCTCCATCACAATTCATAACCTACCACTGTAATTCACTTAGACAGTACCTATGTAAAATATATGTTATATATCAAATTCAACAATTCACTTAGTGTAATTGACGGGTCGTTGTTGTAGTTGTAGGGAAAACTAAAAATTGAAGAGAAAGAGCATAATTATTTGTAATTAAATATTATTCACAGCAGACGCTACCTTGACCTCTTGTTTTGGTCTTATCTTTGAAGAGATATGATTGGAGGACAACTAAACATAATCATGCACCTATCCGCACCAGAGTGTACATACTGGTTCTTTGGCTAAGAATCTCCCTCTTAATATTCAAACAATAAAAAGTCACCACGTGTCCCTGATATCCAATTCAGCTAAAGCCATCTAAACACATTCGCAAAGTGGCCGGATATTGCACAGTAGTACTCTCTAGTGCAACTACCACTTCACCCTTAATGTAACGTACAAAATACATATAAGCTCAAATTAGTGTAGGGGTAATATTGTAATTTTAAATGACCATCATTCCTCTTTCTCGAGCCCGCCTAGCTTGGGTGAGTGTCTCAAAAGCTCTTAGTTGGAGAACACATTGACTAAGCTACTCCCTTTGTGACTCAAATACTCTCATACTCTCCTCCATCTTTTGTAAGACACAATTTACCCATTTTACCTTTCAGAAATAATTGTTAAAAAAAAGAAAAATATATATTACAAATTTCGTTGGTGGGGCCGGTTGGGGTGTACTTTGTATGTCATCTCACCGATATAATCTTCTCATTATTATAAAAGAAAAAAAACATATTTGTATCCCAATTATAAAATCAAAATTTTCGATCGGTTCACATAAAACCAATTTTTTTCACCGACATTGTATTCTCATTATTATAAAATCATTGGTTCACATAAAACCAAATATTTTTCGTTCATGTAAAATCAATTAGACCAAGATAGGATTTCTTCACCATGAATTGGTGTATAAATGGTTTAATTGATTAGGATTGTAACGGTTTAATTGAACCAATATCATTAATTCACGAATGTAATCACAATTAGAGTTATTATTTACGATTTCATATTCATAATAAACTTAACCAATTATTGTTAATCATATAATTTTTTAAAAAATTTATATTCATACTACATCTTTCACATTTCTAATAACATATCTTATCAAAATATGGTGAGTTTTATACTTAGTATCACATTATGGAACCAAATCTGTATAAAATTCGTAAAACAAATAAAATAGTTTGTGTAGTCCTCATAAATGTAGTAGAATATCGTAATATCTTTGGTTCAACTATTAATTACAAATTAATTTTAGGTTTAACTAATAATTTGTTAAAAATGGTCAAAGTATAACTATGTGTATTTGTGCATAACTATAAAACTAGTATAACTATTTTCCAAGAATTTGAATATTTCAAGAACATTTCGCAAAAAAATCAATTTTCTCGTCGGAATCTCAGTTTCCGATCTCGTTTTCTTTATCTCCTTATCCTCCAGCTCGCGACGACTCAACCACAAAGCATCGTCTTCGTCAAGCACGTCTCATCCTAGAGTATGACGAACTCAACGAGCATTACGAGCTTTGCCTTAACCGTCTTCGATTTCTCATGACGGAACTCAACTCGCTTCGCCACAAGAACGATCCAAACGAGTCAGAAAGAAGCTATGGAATTTAAGGTTTATCGTCAAGGGATGATGAAGACGGAGCTCTGCAACAAATGGCAAGAGACAGGAGCTTGTTCCTACGGCAATAATTGCCAATTCGCTCACTGAATTGACGAGGTTCGTCCTGTAATTAGACACCCACAGAAGCAATGAGTTTCATGAGAGTTCTCAAAAAGAAAGAGAATGAAGATAATGCACTTTCTCCTCTTATCTCCTTCTCCTTATCTCGTTAACCGCCATACCTATATCCAAGACCACTTCCGCCACAACGATCGGAGTCACCAATTCATCTCCAGCTTCCATTTCCGTCAACGTTTTACTTTCACCGGATAGAATAGCTGCTAAAGTTGTTTCTATGAAGATTCGACGGTGAGACTTTTGGACTCAAATCCGATGATGATTTCACGCATTTGCCTACACCAACGTATCACTCTTCCTCTCCGTTCCTAATTCTCTCGTTCCTCTCCTCGCTTCCAATCGTTCGCTTGCAATGCTTTGGGTCTATCGTCATGTGCTTCCTTTATATGCTCGCACCAAGATCTCAATCATCTCCGTCAGGAACGACGTGATTTCTTTTTTACTAATTTTATGATATTAATTGTTGATTTCCTTTTTCATTCTTTAAAAATTAAAACTTCAATGAAAAATATTAGAATAAAAAGAAAAAAATGAAAAATTAAATGGTAAGATAAGAGGGGACAGAGAAACGTGTGTTGAGTGGTTGAGTTATGTAAATTTTTAAAAAGAGTTGGACAGATTAGTAAACAGCCACTATTTTTATTTAAAAATAATTTAATTTATTTCATCTTATTAGACTCACTTTTTTTCCAATTAATAGCATATGAGTCATTGATCCGCCTAGCTTCACCGTCTCTCATCCATGAAGGCTCACGAACGGTTTTAACAGTTAATGAGCTTTTAAAAACAATGCACTTCTTCTTTGTGCCGGCTTCTTCGTGTTCATCTTCTTCTCCGACGAACACTTCTTCATTGTCTCTATCGTTTCTTGCTCATTCTCAAATTCCTGAGAATCTCTGTAAATTACCAGCGGCGAAGATTCATATCGGCGGAACTCATGGAATCTCCGGTCAATCGTTGCTCTCACGTCATCCGTGCTCATCTAAGCAAACGTCTCTGTATGCAGTCGTCGACAGGCCTTCTTCAGGTGTATCATCTACGAATGACGAGGGAGGGGAATCTAACTCGGAGGGATAGTTCGACGGCCATTGTTGGAGAATTCCGATAAGGAATCTAGTGAGGAAGAGGGAAAAAGATATCTAGCGAGGATCGATGCTGGTCTGAGTAACATAGCGAAGAAGATGCCGATATTTGAGCCGGAGAGATCGGAGTCGTCGTCTTCGTCTTCAGCGGCGGCTGCTGCAAGGGCTCAAGAGCAGCCACTTGCGGTGAATCTGGACTTATCTCTGTACAGATCTAAGGTTCTTGCGAGGAATTTCAGATACAGAGACGCTGAGAAGATTCTGGAGAAGGTAACATCGATTTCTTCTACCGTTTGGTCAGGGTCATTCAGTATATGATCATGCAATTTCCAACAATCAATGTGGAGGATGACACTGAATAATGGTCCTTAGATTTAAACGATTTTTCGATTTTAAATTAGTATAATGGATGGTTTATCTTCTTCTGGACTAGTATCCCCGGATTATCCGTATACCCGTCATTGAAAAGTGAGATAAATGTAGCAAGTAGTCGTCTATTGAGTCTAATCCTTTCTTGTTTGTTCTAAGTGCATAGGTTACTGGCCGGAGGATGGGAGACCGTACGTGCGATTGGGGAAGATACTAAGCAAACAATCAAAGTCAGCTGAAGCTCGAATCGTGTATGAGAAAGGGTGTCAAACTACTCAAGGAGAGAATGCATATATTTGGCAGGTGCTCCATGGTTTCTTTGTTTGTCATGCGGGTATCATGTACCGTTTTATCCTGCACCAACAACGTAATTTTTGTTATTAGAACAGTGTTGGGCTGTTCTGGAAAACAGATTGGGAAATGTAAGAAGGGCCAGAGAATTGTTTGATGCAGCTACGGTGGCTGACAAGAAGCATGTTGCAGCCTGGCATGGATGGGCAAACCTGGAGATAAAACAAGGAAATATTAGTAAAGCTAGGAATCTGCTCGCTAAAGGACTCAAATTTTGTGGCAGAAACGAGTATATCTACCAAACACTTGCCTTGTTGGAGGCCAAAGCTGATCGGTACGAACAAGCAAGGTACCTGTTCAAGCAGGCCACCATATGCAATTCGAAGAGCTGTGCCAGTTGGTTGGTAAATGTTTCAAATCATCATACATGTTTATGATTTGAGCTAAGCCAATGCCACTCCACTAAGGTGTCGTAGGTAGGATAGATAATGACAGAGACATGTGTAAAGAAAAAAAGGCGATGACAACACTTCAGTTTTCCGGGAAACAAAATTTTACTCGCCCATGTCTCTTTTTGATCAGATTCAGTTTCTTGTGGCTTGTAATGAGAATATAAAAAATGTTCTTAGTGAGACACTCTTTTCTTGCTACATGTTCAATTTTACGAACAGGCATGGTGTTAAGGATTATCATATGAGAAGTGTATATTCTCTCCTGTAAATCGTTCTTTTGTAATCTCAAGATAATGCTCTATAAAACTTTCTTTATTCAATGAAGAAGATAAGGTCTCACAATGCCAGATGTCCTCATTTACAATTATCCTCCCTATTATATACAAAATCAAACTACAAAATTGACCAAGCTAAATGAAATCTCAGCCCTTATAATGCCAGCACAACATTATTAAAGACTAAATCAACGGTTGTTAATTGCTTCAGCACCACCACTCTTTGTCTCTGTACTCTTCTTACGCACAAATGCCTTCCATGGCATATCAATTACCCGCCGGTTTCGAAACAGCTTGTCCCCAAGCTGAAATCGAGGAAACTGCTGGACCAGCTCTCTCATCTCCAACCAAGTGTTCTCATAACTTGGCAAACCTGTCCATTCAATCAATACTTCCAAGTGGCAAGCAGAATTATAACGAACGTCTGTAATGCTCTGTGGAATGAATACAAACTCAGCTGCATCATTTAAAGAAGAAGGTAAAGGATTAACCTTATGATGCTGACCCAGCACCGGCTTGAGCAAAGACACGTGAAACACTAGATGAATGTGTGACGTAGGCGGCAGTATTAGTCGATATGCCACAACACCAATCCTCTCTGCAACCTCAAAAGGACCATAGTACTTCGCAGCTAGCTTTTGGCAGAGCCTCTTAGTGGCTGACTGCTGCTTGTATGGTCGAAGCTTGAGAAAAACCGAGTCTCCCACTCGAAATTCCAATTCCCTGCGGTGTTTGTCAGCAGCATTCTTCATTCGTTCTTGTGCTTGCTGTAAATGGTACTTAATGTCTTGTATCATCTTATCTCTCTCTTGTAGAGACTGCTCCAATGAGAAATTAGTTGTAGAGCCTGCTTCATAAGGGATCACTGCCGGAGGGTCACGCCCATAAACGACGTTAAATGGAGTCGTTCGTAAGGAGCTGTGAAAAGAGGTGTTATACCAAAACTCAGCCCCAATGTAGAAATGAAGACCATTTCCTCGGATGTGCAGATGTAAAACATCTTAGGTATGTCTCTAATGTCCTGTTTACGACCTCTGATTGGCCGTCCGATTTCGGGTGATATGCTGAACTAAATCGCAGCTTTGTCTTAGCAAGACGATGACACTCCATCCAAAATGCACTTTGAAACACCTTGTCTCTATCCGAAACTATCGATTCTGGAACTCCATGGAGGCGGATGATTTCCTTAGTAAACTTAAGAGCTATGTCTGCAGCTGTAAAAGGGTGCTTCAAACCAATAAAATGTGCAGCCTTACTCAAGCGATCAACCACCACCAATATGACATTAAATCCACTAGACAATGGAAGACCCTCGATAAAATCCATAGTCAAATGAGACCATATTCTATCCAAAATCGGTAAAGGCTGTAATAGACCCGCTGGACTTAATGTGCTATACTTATGAGTTTGGCAAGTTGTACATTCTGCTACATATTTCTCTACATCCATTCTCATTCCCTTCCAATGAAACTGATTTTGAATGCGTTTCAATGTTCTCACAACCCCAGCATGACCCCCTACAACAGAATCATGATACTCAGCTAGTATAAGAGGAAGAAAAACTGACCTTTGGAGGAGGAGTAACCTGCCCTTGTAGAAGAGAAGCGATTTTCTCAAGCTGTATAAGCTGGATGGTAATTGGCCAGCCACGAACTGTGTATGTAGCTGCTGTATCTCCGTACTTGCTTCAATCTCTTGTTGAATTTTACTGATATCCAATGAATGAGGCACGAACAGAGCAAAAAAGGACACAACACTCAGCTGATTGTTAGTAATCATGCACCTAGACAGACCATCAGCTGCCTTGTTTTCAATACCTGGTTTATATTCAATAGTGAAATCATAAACCAACAACTTGGTCAACCAATGCTGATACTCCATTGTGATTTCTCGCTGCTCTAACAAAAATTTGAGACTGCGTTGATCTGTACGAACAATGAATCGACGTCCCAGCAGATAGTGTTTCCATTTCAACACAGCCAGCACAATAGCCATCAGCTCTCTCTCATAAATCGACTTACGCTGCTCTCTCTCTGTCAAAGCATGACTAAAATACGCAAGAGGGTTATTATCTTGCATCAATACATCACCCACACCACTTCCCGACGCATCCGATTCCATAATAAACGGCTTATTAAAATCTGGCAAAACCAAAATAGGGGCTTCGATCATTGCCTTCTTTAACGCATCAAATGCTGTTTGTGCCTCAACTGACCATGAAAATTTGTCCTTCTTCAACAAAGACGTCAGCGGCTTGGCAATCGCCCCATAGTAACGCACAAAGCGGCGGTAATAACCTGTCAAGCCTAAGAAACCCCGCAGTGCTTTGATGTTCCGTGGTGTCGGCCAGCTCAACATGGCTGTAGTCTTACTCGGGTCAGTGGCTACGCCTTCCGCTGTAATGACATGGCCGAGATAATCAATGTTGTCCTTAAGAAAAGAGCATTTCCTTTGGTTTGCATACAGTTGTTGTTCCATCATTACCTGAAACACTTGAGTGAGATGATCAATATGTAGAGATAGAGAAGTACTATAGATGAGTATATCATCGAAGAAAATAAGAACAAACTTCTGCAAAAATGGTCGGAATAACTCATTCATTAGGTTCTGGAAGGTTGCTAGAGCGTTAGTCAATCCAAAAGGCATCACTACAAATTCGTAATGGCCATCAATTGTTCGGAATGCTGTCTTCTCAATGTCAGCCTCTCTCATCCGAATCTGATGGTATCCTGATCGTAAATCCAGCTTGGAAAACACATATGAACCTCGCAGCTCATCTAGTAATTGATCAATGACAGGGATTGGGAACTTATCTGGTATTGTCACCCGGTTTAGACCCCTGTAATCAGCACAAAACCTCCAGGTTTTATCCTTCTTGGCCACTAATAACACCAGGCTAGAGAATGGGCTATGACTAGGTCTAATGATGCCTTTGGCCAACAAGTCCTTAACCTGTCTTTCCATCTCTTCTTTCTGGGCATGAGGATAGCGATAAGGACGTATACTAACCGGTGTTGTGCCTGGTATGAGGTTGATAGCATGCTCATGTCCGCGAATAGGAGGCAATCCTTTTGGCTCTGTAAAACCACTATGAAACTTTGTCAGCAGCTTTTGAATTATAAGCGGAAGAGTGGAATGATGCATTGGTGAACAAGAAGATGTAAATGCATCAACCAACAACATAGAGGATCCCACTGCCTGTTTTGTAAATGGTCGGCGAGCACTATGCAAAGAAGGATCACCATACAACGTTACTCGTTGACCCTTGTGCAGAAAAGATAACATTTGCTCTTCGAATTCACACTCACACACACCTAAAGTGCGCAACCATTGCATTCCTAAAATCACATCAGCACTTCCTAATTCCAATGAAATGAAGTCCACATCAAAAATTGCATCTGCCAACGAGAGATTTATGCCTTTACATATGCCAAAACTCTTAACCCGAACACCATTTCCCAACGATACTTCACAGTGAGGCAGACGGCGAGTTGCAAGACGCAACTTTGATATCATTGTGGGCGTGACGAAGTTGTGTGTGGTGCCACTGTCAATCAATACCATAACTTCTGTTTGTCCAATCAATCCTCTAAGTTTCATTGTCCTTGGTGTATCTTCACCTATAAAAACACTTAGAGACAAACGACAGCATTGAGGTTTCAACACAATTTCTTCCTCAAATTCATCATCACACAATCTGTCATCCAATAACACCTCACAATCATGCAACAACAACATTACCTGCAGCTCACTCTTGGGACATTTATGTTGTGGCATCCATGGAGCATCACACCTAAAGCATAATTTGTTCTTTCTCCTTTCTTCATACTCAGCTGGAGACAAATTTCGCCTACCTCTGTGCTTAGAAGAAGGCACAACTATACTTCTAGAAGTGGAAGACTCCATGGCTGACGTTACTGCAGGAGTTCGAGGCTTCCAATTTTGAGATCCTGAAGACATTGTCTTCGTCCGGAAGTGGTTAGGAGGCTGTGCAGTGATTGCTTTCTCTCCAACAGATAAAGCCTCACCAATGATCTGAGTCATAACATCAGGAGCCATATCCAAAACAACACTGATCATCTCCGGTAATGTTGGTGGTTTTAATAGCTTCAGCAACGTTTGCAATTCTGGTTTCAACCCTTTTTTGAAGATAGCAATTTGGTGTTTCTCAGGTAAATCAGTCATTGGAGCTGTCAATCTCTGAAATGCCTCCACATAATCTTCAATGGTATCATCCTGTACCAAATTGTGTAACCTATCCACCGGAAGAACACTTCTACTGCGGCCAAAACGCAATAGAAATTTGTCCCTAAAATCATCCCAATCTTTAAATGGAGATCTGCTAACCTCCCAATCAAACCAGCTTAACACACTCCCGGACAAGCCCATCGATACAAGCTTGAACTTCTCTGCACTAGTATAACTTCTAACCAAGAAGAAACGCTCAACTAAACTGAGCCATGTGTGGGCATCAGTTTCATCAAAGATAGGTAGCTCTATCTTGTTCAAATAGGTTTCACGATTGGCCATTGTTGAAGCCAATCTGGAAGACACATCATCTTCTTTCTTGTATTGGTTTATTATTCCCGACGAAAATATTGAAGAGTCTTCATTCAGCGGTGGCGCTATGGACGAAGGCTGGATCGGTGAGGGATTGGCAGTTGAACCTGCGACGACCGGCGGAGGAGCAACCAGCGAGGAAGACAGCGTCGCCGAAGCTCCAAGAAGTCGGAGGATCGCGGCGAATTGATTGCGCATCTCCGAGTGACGTTCCTCCGCCAACTTCTTTGAATCTTGCAACTCAGCTTTGACAAATCCCAACCGCTCTTCTACTCCGTTGAAACGCGCGTCCATCACGGCCAATCTTGGCTCCAAATCCGCCGCCGCTGAAGAATCCGACGACCTTGTCATTGTTGGCATTGAAGTCAGCTCACGACGCACCAATTGTTAAGGATTATCATATGAGAAGTGTATATTCTCTCCTGTAAATCGTTCTTTTGTAATCTCAAGATAATGCTCTGTAAAACTTTCTTTATTCAATGAAGAAGATAAGGTCTCACAATGCCAGATGTCCTCATTTACAATTATCCTCCCTATTATATACAAAGTCAAACTACAAAATTGACCAAGCTAAATGAAATCTCAGCCCTTTATAATGCCAGCACAACATTATTAAAGACTAAATCAACGGTTGTTAATTGCTTCAGCACCACCACTCTTTGTCTCTATACTCTTCTTATGCACAAATGCCTTCCATGGCATATCACATGGGCACAGTTGGAGATACAGTAGGAGAGATACCCAGCTGCTAGAAAGCTTTTTGAGGTAACTGCTACAACGTCTTTTCTATTTTCCACTCGAAAGCTTCAGGCTCTGATCGCACATTTCTTTTTTCAATAGAAAGCTGTCCAAGCAAGCCCCAAGAATAGGTTTGCGTGGCATGTGTGGGGTGTGTTTGAAGCTGGAGTAAGTAATGTTGAGCGTGGAAGAAAGCTTCTGAAGATAGGTCATGCGCTAAATCCTAGAGACCCTGTCCTCCTTCAGTCTCTTGGCTTACTGGAGTACAAACACACATCTGCTAATCTTGCCCAGGCTTTACTAAGAAAAGCATCAGAGCTTGACCCAAGACATCAACTTATTTGGATTGTAAGTACACAAGATTCAAAATTGTTGTATTTAACATTAGAATGGCTCAAATTGTTTGGTTTATATGTTTTCTTGAAAGTTTGAGCTTTAGATTTTTGCTAAATTAATTTTTCTCCCTTTTTACTGATTTCAAATTGTAAAGAAACTTGAACCATTCACTCTAGACTTTAGTTTTACCAAGTTCTATATGGCTAGCGAATTTAAGAGTCCTTACTGGTTATATGGAGGAGGAAATGATCGGTGAAAGTGTATTTTGGTTTAGGCTTGGGGTTGGATGGAATGGAAAGAAGGAAGCACATCAACAGCTAGAGAACTTTACCAAAGAGCTCTCTCCATTGATGCAACTACCGAAAGTGCTGCTCATTGTCTACAGGTATAAGTAATAAATATTGTTTCATTTCCAGGTCTTATCTCAGTGAATGAACATAAACGTCCTAAAATCCTTAACTATTCAATATCAACCAAAAATTTGTTGGAATTACAAACTAGGCAGCTAGTTTGCTAAAACTCTAGCATATGTGGACAACGCTGAAACAAATTCTTTGTCTTGACAGGCGTGGGGAGTTCTAGAGCAGAGAGCAGGAAACCTTTCAGCAGCAAGAAGACTGTTCAGATCATCATTGAACATTAACTCACAAAGCTATGTTACATGGGTGACATGGGCACAACTTGAGGAAGATCAAGGAGATTCTGAACGTGCTGAGGAAATCCGTAACCTCTATTTCCAACAAGTAAGCTCTTGTACATTGTACACATGCATTCGTGATTTCAAGCATGAATATTTGTATACATTCCATACATATACTCATGTTCTTCTTTGCCAACAGCGCACAGAGGTTGTAGATGATGCCTCGTGGGTCACGGGGTTCTTGGATATTATTGATCCGGCCTTAGACACCGTTAAAAGGCTCTTGAACTTAGGTCAGAACAATGACAACAATAGGTTAACTACTACTCTTAGAAACATGGGTAAAGCCGAAGTTAGCCAATCTAATCAGCAACCCGAGAGCTCTGTGAGGCGCGAGGACACTGAAACTGGGAGCGGCTTTAACCTCGATGCTTTTTTACGCCAGAAGCTGTCGTTGGATCCTTTGAAGCTGGACGTTAATCTTGATTTCCAGAGGTTAGGGAGATTCAGTCGAGGGAGGATAAAATAGTGCTTGAAAAAAATATGGGGGTGAGAAGCAAAGATAAATATAGTGGGTAAATGTGTAAAGAGTTGAAAGTTAGGACCTTTTGGTGAAAACAATCAATTTATGACATTTAAAGATGAACTCACACCTTAATTAATCCGAAAATTTCCAGAGCATTATGAATATGATTATCGAATTGATTTCGAGGTAGATTGTCTATTCCATTTTTAATTTTAAATTTAATTTCCCCGCGAAAGTACTACGAGTGAAATGTCCTAAATCCTGGATAAACCCCGACAATTTCAATACCGGCAAAATTTAGGGTTTTGAATTTGGCGTTCTATCTCTGATGGGTGATACAGACAGATTATCGCTCATGGAAATCGATGACCAGGAAGAGGTGGAAGATCCCTTTTTGGCGTTCATCGACTACACCAGAACTGTGATTTCACCAGAAGAAGACGAAGATGAGGAAGGCGAGAATAAGAGGGATTGTAACGGAACCACGACTGAGGCTAGCGGTCCAGGTTGGGGCTGGATCGCCTCGCATATCTTGAAAACATGTACCGCTTATTCGAGCGGAGTCACTGCAGCGATTCTGCTGTCCGACCTCTCTCAGGTGTTGCCACTCTCTCTTACCTTTGATTTTGATGTTTTTAGATTTGATGAGACAGGGACCACCAAATCACTAGTCTAAATTGTATGAATTGTTTTATCGCCTTCAGAAAAACAGAACTTCGTTTCTTTATTCAGAAATTATTTTGCTACATATTGTCGTTTTTGTTTGTTTTCTTTTCTGAGAAATCGTTTCGCAGCTTGGTCACTGAGATACAGCTTTGACTTTGCTATTGAACCTGTTTATGTAGTGATTTGATACTCTTAAGTTCTGGATGTTTATCCGCCTAATCTTGAATGTTGTTTTGGTAGGCATGGCATGAACAAAACAAATCAGGAATATCAAAGAAGAAGCCGGAACTCATAGATCAGTTGAAAAGGACTCACAGAAGAAGAAGACTCGTTAATACGGTCACGATAGACTCGATTTATGAGAAGAATTTTTTGTCCATCAACAGCGTTTTGGAAGCTGTTATCATCAATGCTGATGTTCTTCTAGGTACAAACATATTCATGCTTACACTAGGGGATGTTTGGAGCTCCAACACCATTGATCTCTATCTGCATCGCAGATATGCTTTGCCGTAAGAGATGAATCATCCTCTCCGATTATGTTGAGTTTGACTGCTTGTTTATGTTGTCTGTTTAGAGATTCTTACAAGCATCTGATGCCAACTGAATAGGTATTACGAGTTGGTTGAAACACCAAATGGGATTCTTAGGAAAGGCAGGGAGGTTTTGATCACTGGATGTTACCTTCGTACCGCAAGAGAAGGATTTGGGACTCCACGGTTACTTCCAACAGAGTATCTTGTCATATAGCTGGACGAGGTTTGATTTTTACCAATCTTTTGAAAGAAAAATATGAACTGCACTTTTGGAATTCCATGTAGTTAGTTCTAACTTATAAGTTCTAACACATCACTGCCTTCATATAATATTTTATGTGGAAAATAATGATTTAGTCTTTACATGAGTTTCAAATACTGCAGAACCAAGATGATGATGCAATCCTCATAGCAGCTCAATTTTGTAGCGACACTTCTCTCATCGGTTGCTCTAGATGCTTTCAACAATGGAACTTCATACTCTTTGTATGCTAGGTAAGAGAGTATGTGCATGAGTATGGCTTAATCCCGATCTTGGCGTTAGTAATTTACTACTCATATTCTTATTTGCAAACACGTTCCAGAAACTTTGAACACTAATATACAGCGATTATATCTTCAGATGAAAACTTTTGGACGTAATGACGTAGTATCATTCCTAGTGTTGTGATTTCATAGTAAAATTGTCCGAAGTATATTTTTAAGAAATTGAGTGGCTGCCATGGCTTAACTTCTATTGGCTGTTTATTCTAAAATATATTGCATTTTCCTTCTTGGTTTGATATCAGGATTGAATCTATAGGTCCACTGGAATCTGAACTCAAGTTTAGTAATGTACATAGAAGGCAACTTGTACTTGTAGATGATGACGGAGATAGATTAAAATTTATCTTATGGGGAAAGCAAGTCATCGTGGCAAATCTTCTGAGGTAAGCTCTTGGCTGGTTTCTTCTACCATAACTTCTTTAAATGCCGCCTTCTTAAAGACTCGTTTTCAGTGTGGGTAGTGTGCTTGGGATTGAGAATCCTTGTATTTCTAGTCTCGAAGAGAGTGCAGTGGAAGGAAAGGATGAGTTCTGCCTTGAATATGGTAGTGCAACACATCTCTATCTAGTGCCGTCGACCTTACAAGAGGAACGGGTAGATGAACTTTTGTGTCGCTCTTTTTTTTCGTTCAGATATCTGCATTGATTTTTGATGTCACCAACTCACCATTGTGGAAATGAGATGTTTTTTCTCTTCAGGTTTGTGTAGCATTTTCCCAACATCAGTGTCAAGGATCTAAACTCCTTGGTTCAGTCGGTGTTTCACAGGTGACATTGCCTCGTGACGCCGAGGGATCTATAGACTTCAGTAATTATCCTTTTCGGGTGAGTTTGAAGTTAAGATACCATATTATTCTAGTATGATAGCAAATTCCATTCATAACGCTTACAACTTTACTTGTGGGCACAATATCATCTCTGTTCGATATCTAAGGAAAGAAACCAGGTTGGAAAAATTTGATACTATTCAGATTATACGTAAAGCTTACTCTGGCAATTATTTGAGAATCTATTGCTTAGTTGCATTTGCTAATAGTCCTCCCCTTGGTTGAAGTTCTGCAGACGAATATAATGGACATTGGCGACAAAACAACTGGCCTCAGTCTTTATGGTGTAGTAACAGATATGTTATGTGATTCAAATGCCACAGGAGTGGTCTTTTCTTTGAAAGTTGAGGACACAACTGGAGCAATATGGGCTAAGCTCCATTTTACTAGTTACTGGTATCAAAGTGGTGCATGAATTCCAAATAACATGTGAACAGCAGTTCAGAGCGTCGAACATTCTTTTAATGAGCTGTTTATTTTTTTTGATTTTTAGGTCGCTGGGAAGGTTAGGGCTTGGTCATGTTGTGTACCTGTCTGGATTATCTTGCAAAAGCAGAAAAGGGAATTGGTATGCTATCTCTCTTGCTATATGACTGGGAGGAGCTACACTTGTCTATCGCTATTGAGAAACTGATTAATCTCCAAGCATGAATGGAATCCTTACTAATGAGTATCAGTAGATATTGGTTTATTCCGTAGCTTAAATATGAATGGAATCTTCGTTTTTGGTTGAGCAGCCTTGAGGTGTTATGGCATGAGAAGGACGAGAAAAGCTACATTCGTCATCCTTAGCTGCTTACCTGCATTTCTGACCTCATCTTGTCTTCACAAAAATCTCTACGCTCTCCCAAATAATAAAACAAAGAAAACCAGCGATAAACGTAGATCTCACTTTCTAAAATGATTCAAAGAGCGTTTCCTTTGTAAATCTCACTCATATATGTTTTATGGGACAGATTTGTCGGGTAAAGTTGGATGAGATCGACCAATGCCAGAACATCAAGGCCATGTTTGTTTGTCCATCCAGCTACTTCATCCAGATGGTCCATCTAAATACACCATCTACATAGAGCAGCTGGATATTGTTTGTTTCCATGGTGAATACTACATCTAGATGTTGCATCTAGATGTGTGTTTGTTTGTTTTGTAAATTGACATCTACATCTAAATGGACTTACCAATAAAATGACAAAAAAAAATGATTAAAATAGAGTAAAAAAGAGGACAAAACATAAAAAGAGGACAGAGAGTAAAAAAGAGAGATAATAAAATAGAGGAGAGAGAGTAAAAAAAGGGAGAGAGAGTAAAAAAAGATGAGATAGAGTAAAAAAGAAGAGAGAGCGTAAAAATAGGAGAGAGAGTAAAAAAGATGAGAGAGAGTTAAAAAGAAGAGAGAGCGTAAAAATAGGAGAGAGAGCGTAAAAATAGGAGAGAGTAAAAAAGATGAGAGAGAGTTAAAAAGAGGAGAGAGAGTAAAAAAGAAGATAGAGCGTAAAAAAGAGGAAAGAAAGTAAAAAAGAGAAAAGAGAATAAAAAAGACAAGAGAGAGTAAAAAAGAATAGAGAGCGTAAAAAATAGGAGAACGAGTAAAAAAGAGGAGAGAGTAAAAAAGAGGAGAGAGTAAAAAAGAGGAGAGAGAGAGTAAAAAAGTAGAGAGAGAATAAAAATATGAAAAAGAATAAAAAATAGGATAAAAAGAGTAAAAAAGAAGAAAGAGAGAAGAAAATGTTATTTTGGTATTTTTAATTTTTATGAACTCCATCTACGTCCAATTGTTTCTTATAAACACATCTATAATTTCTAAAAATTTAAACTAAGTTGAGATGCTCCATCCAGCATGTCCATCCAGATGATGCACAATTATGTATTTAAACGAACAACAGTTTACATTTCCATCCAGATGGAGCATCTGGATGGACAAACGAACATCACCCAACACTAGATTATCGCATAGCGTTTGCGGCCATTTCATAGACGAAGAATCATCAACATCATTACATGGAGGGAATCTTTATTGTAGCTTCTGCCGAGTAAGCTTCAACAATAACACATGATCAGAAGTAGTGAGAACTTTCCACATAATGATAACAGTTGCAGACGAGGGAACAAAACTATACGCATGGTGTACGGGTCAGTCCGCATCAGCTATACTTTAGATTTCTCCTGATGAATTCTGTGACCTCCCTGAGGTAACATAACAATCTATTATTCGTAAATTTTGGTTCTAATAAGTTGTTATTGTATTGCGGTAAAACCAATAAAACAAAGCAATGTATTAATGTAATAAACTAAAAATTATGTTTCAGGATGATCAACTAATGTATCTGTCTTCATTGGAGAACGAGTGGTTCCTAGTGGCCTTAGCAAACAGCGGGAGCCGCCAGAATCTAAATTCTGACAATCGCTTTGCTCGTGAGACAGAGGTTACTTGCTGGGAAAACACCTGCGCTCTCAAGATTTAAGCTACCGATATGTTTGCAAGATCTTATAAGGGATTTTTTTTCTTGTCATTGATAAATTTGAAAAAAAAAACAAATCAGACCGTGTTAAATTAATGGATAAGTTGTTTGAATTAAATTAGGGAAAAATGTTGATGTTATACCACTTACCAAAAAAATTAAATTGAACACAGATCTATTGTAATTATTGATAAAACAATGAATTTGTAGTTTATTTCTAATAAAACCCTGAACTTTGCGATGACCTAACCAATTTAGTCCGATGTTAAATTGTTAAACGGAAATTACTAACTCCGCTTAAATCCGTTAATCAGCCTATCTTAAGTAAAACTGTGCATTTTGGTTAAAAAGAAATTAAAGAAAAAAAATATCCAAACAGTGTTGTTCTTCATCTTATCTTTGAAAACACAAAATTCTCAATTCCAAACGCTAATTTACTAAATCACAGTGTTGTTTATTCTGGAAATCTAAATGTAAAGATTCAGTTTATCTATTGACGAAATTTTCAATCTCAAAAGACAATCAAACACTGTCGCTTTTGATGATAATGTTTGTGGATTACTTAATCAAACACTGTCGCTTTTGATTTTAAACCATAGTGAAGAATACTCCTCTGCTTTTGTGAGCTGGTTTAATTGTAAGGCTGCGATCGTCATGGATTCCATCCAACGGTCAAGATGTAATTTGTTGACAGCATTACAGAGAATTATCCCATTATCAATTTGTTGATTTTTTACAATCATGAAGGCCTAGTCTTGTTTAGTCTTCTTCCTCATAAGAACCCATTTGTTTGTCTTATAGCTAAATTGCAGAGAGAGGGTGAGAGAACGAGTTATGGCGGAGAGTGGTGGACGGAGGATCGGAGTTGCGGTGGATTTCTCGGAGTGCAGCAAGAAGGCGCTGAGCTGGGCAATTGATAACGTGGTTCGCGACGGCGATTATCTCATCCTCATCACCATCGCTCACGAGATGCATTACGAGGAAGGAGAGATGCAGCTCTGGGAGACAGTTGGATCACGTATGTTAATTTTCCTCTTTCTTTTTTTGTTTTTGTTTTTAATTTAAGGAGAAAAACATGTTCGTTCTTCATAGAAATCGCGATCGGTGTCGGTTTAAGGGTTCCTGTTGACTTGTTTGGCCTAAAATCTGTGTTGAGAGATCGTGAACTTACTCATGCATCTTTTGATCTTTATATTCGTCAAGTGATTCTGCATGATTTGCTTGGTTGAAATTCGAAGGAAATTGATTCATGACGAAACCAATTTTTTTGTTCCTGGTCATATTAATTGTTCCCAAGTTATGGTTTGAGTATACCTAAGATCATCTGGTAGGTGTTTGACTTGGGTTTTGTCTTTAAACCTATCAGCTCTGATTCCGCTGAGTGAGTTCTCTGATGCTGCTCTGATGAAGAAGTATGCAGTGAAGCCAGATGCTGAAACCCTTGACATTGTCAACACAGCTGCTAGGAAGAAATCGGTAAGCTTCTTCTTCTTTTCTTTTGCATGTTACAGTCTTCAATTTTGTTTGAATGATTAGTCCATAAACCCAGTCTTGCAAATTAAAGCCTTTATATTCTCAGAAAATCGTACCAATTGTTAACAAAACTGTACCTGAATTTGAATGTCAAGTTAATCATTCCAGAGGTGGTGATTTTCCAATTGCGGATTAGTTAATGAATATGCATAATCAACGAGTACTACTGATAACCTGTATGACTCAATTGTTATGTTGTCGAAACTCAATATGAATTCTATTCCTCTTCATCATTTAGGAATGGTGAGACTATAAGCTGTTGAACAACCTGTAACTGCACTGACATAATATGTTACATCTATCAATCTTTATGTTGCCTTGTGAGCTGTGACTCAAAGAAAACATTGTCAATCCATAAAGATGAGAGTTTCTTTTATAACAAGTGTTTGATTTGTGTTGTGAAAACATTAAGCAGATGACAGTAGCGATGAAGATATATTGGGGAGATCCTCGTGAGAAGATTTGTGCAGCAGCTGAACAAATTCCTCTCTCAAGCCTTGTGATGGGTAACCGAGGCCTCGGTGGTCTTAAGAGGATGATAATGGGAAGTGTAAGCAACCATGTGGTGAACACCGTGGCATGCCCTGTCACTGTCGTGAAGGCTCACTGAGTTTGATCCAAGGTGAACTCTTTTTATAACCATCGTGTATCCTAAGAATTGTGTGTTGTGGTCCGAATTTGTAATTGTAACACTTGTGTATTGTGTTTATCTTCTGTATGAGTAACAAAAACTTCAACTTCTAATAAATACAGACTCTTTTTGAGGGTTTGGACCAACTTCAAAATCATGTCGATGTGTTGTTATCTTTATAATACCATTTGATTTGAAGCACAGTTGACCAGTGTTGACATTAGTAATGTTATCATGGTACAACATAAATACTTTGTCTCTGCTTCAGGATAAGATTTGCATAATAGTCTTAAAGACAAGTTTCAGGACATTGTAGTTCAGCAGAAAGAGCAAGGTAAAGAGTCTCAAGGAAACAAACAAACACACAAAACAGAACACTCTAGCTAAACCATCAGAAACACTTATGGATCATAGAATGTCCTTCTAATTGGAGACAAATTCGAAGGGTTTGATGATCTTGAAGGTGCATTTGTCACCAACTGATAAAGGGTACTCTCTTGCCAATTTCGAGTATCCGTGTGAGAAGATTGTCCGAATCTCCGTCACCAAACTAAGCACCTTCCAAGACTTCTTCTTCTTGGCTTTGAGCTCAATACCTCTCGTAGATTCACCTCTTTCCACAGCATTGTTCATTTTCTTGCGCTTAGTCTTCTTCTTCTTCTTGGATGTTTTCGATTCTTCAGCTTTCTTCATTCCAACCATGTCCATTTCCTCTTCTTCTTCCATCACTTCTTTTTTGATCCCACCTGTTTCCATTATCAAACTAAAGAGTTAGCCTTCTTCTCCGTCTCCTCTGTCTCACAACAACATAATAAAGCAAAAAGGCTTACTAGAAGACCCCATTGTCACAAGATTTCGAGGTAAGAGCATCTCCTTCCCATTTTGCTCATAGATGTTGGCAAAAAAGTCCATTTAAGAGATTGATGAAGGTTTAAGACAAACTTACCATGCTTTCAGAAGATAAATCTGCACTCTGAAAGATCTTGAAGAAGCTTAACACCTTCCTTTATTCTTTAATCTTATCGAAACCAATGTTTCGACCCATCTATGTCTTCGCTAACCCAAGTCCAAAACCTTACTTCTTATTCTTCTTCTCTCTCTCAGTGTATATTTGTTTATATAGTGGTGATAAACACGAGCTGTTTAAAAGGTGACTTCAAAGACTCGCAAAAGCAATATTTGCTAGTTTTAGTACTGAAGAACTTCTGGACAAACGGCCCTAAGACTTAATATTTTCTTTCTTTGTGTGTTGTTTTCTCACAATCTCTATTTATATTTGATTCTTTTAACTTCTTATTTATTGTGATATCGTTTAGTAGTCAAAGAATTGAAAAGTTAAAACTAGGGTACAATATGAGATCACATTGTAGGTCACACCAAAGTCATTTCTTTCTAATTTATGAAGAATTTACAACAAATAAATATGCTTTTGTGTTTTATAAAGAAATAGCACCACAAGACGGATCAATGACTGAGGTGCTCTTATTTGGAGAAGAAATGACTCATATACTTTCCATGGAAAAAGTGGATTTAAAATAATCGATTTTATTTGAAAAATGATGTTATTTACGTTAATGTCCATGGAGATTTGAACAATTTACATGACCCAACCATGGATACCCACCCGAACTCGTATCCGAGTAAAACATTTCAGATCTTTTTCAATTAACCACAATAACCAAACCAATTTGACTGTATACCGATTTTAAATCGGTTTGATTGAGATTAATCTTCCCCTTTTACATTTTACTACCCACATTTTACCCTAACTTTTCTAACCCAACCCCTCTATCCCCTCGACGACGAATCCTGACGGCGACTGTGGCGATTCCATTCCTCGTTCGACAACAACTAAATCGGCGAAGGTCTTCCTCGTTCGGCAACGACTGCGAAGGTTACTCTCTAATCGATATTTTAGTCACTCTTGGTTTAACTCGCATGTATAACCCTCTCTTGTTTTCAGCTTCTCCTCAGCTCGAATCCATTGTCTTTGCTTTTCCACACCGGAATGCCGCTCATGAAGAATGCAGCACGTTTCAGGGGGGCGGGTTGTAACTATCTGAAAAAGATTCTATTCCCTCCAGTTCCTACATCTCCGATGAACCCTACAGATCTCGTGAGTCCTCCACAAGATGAAACCGAAGATGAGCGACAGGAGAATGGAGGAGGTGAAGATGAAAATGTAGGAGATGAGCGACATGGGAATGACGGAAGTGAAGATGAAACAATTTCAGATGAGCGAGACGAGAATGTCGGAAGCGAAGATGAAACTGTGAGAGTCGGAGACCATGGTGGCGATGAGATTGGAGTAGATGCGTGTGAAGAAGAAGACAACGAAGAAGAGGAGGAAGATGAAAATGTAAGCAAATTGAGTTTTTAAAAATTGATTTAGAAATTGATATATGGTTTGATATGATCGGGTGGTTATCTGTTTTGTGTTTTGCTTGATGTGGGTATTATGATTTGTGATGATCTTCAATATTTGATTTGAGCGACATTGGAACATATTTACATGTTAGATTTTTGTCTTATATTGAATTTGTGTTTTATTTTCGTGAGTAAGGGAACTGGAGTAATGGCTCCGGACATGCATTTGCCATCGACAGAGTGGACCAAGCCTATCGGAATTATGACAAGATGCTATGTGGCAAAGGCGGTTGAGACAATAGAGGCTGTTCTAGACGTCTTCGAGAAGCAGTGGTTCTATGACCACCCTCAGTTCCGCCATTTCTTTCATATGCCAAAGGATGCTAATCACAAGACAATGGGGATGTGGCTTATGATTGCTACGATGGTGCGTATAGAAAAGAGAAAGGAGGCTTGGTTTGTGGTTAACGGCGTGCCAATCCGGTCCTCAATGAGAGAACACGCGCTGATCTCGGGACTTCACTGTCATGAATATCCTGAATGGTATAATAATAAGCGGATTGGAAGTCTCAGTTTTGTGAAGAAGCACTTCAAGAACAGAAGAGTAACACAAGAATTGGTTGAGAAATGATTTTTGGCAATGCAGGAGCCTACACATGACATGTTAAAGATGGCTATTTTGTTCTTCTTAACCGCAGTAATCAAAGGAAGTGAGAAGCAAGGTGAACATGTCACCCGAGTGGACTCCTTCCTTACCAATATTATGGTTGATCTCAACGCTTGCTGGAATTTTCCTTGGGGTAGGTATACCTTCTTTGACAACCTGTCAGAGATCAATCGAATGGTAAAGCTCTTTGACGGTTTTGCCAACAAAACGGCCAATCTTCCGGGCTTCATAATTCCTTTGGAGGTTTGTTCTAAACTGTGATCTAATATGTTCCAATGTGGTCTATTTAATGTTATCTATTATGTTGGTAATGTAGCTTCTTCCATTCGAAGCAATCCCTTGTTTGATGAAGAAATTCTGAGTGCCTGTTAAGGACACAGCAAGTGGTTGTCCTAGGATGTGCAAGAGCAAGTTCACACATTCTTGTATGAAAGGATATAGCCTTCAAGAAATCAACAAGGCACTAGGTGAAACTAAGGTTTGTGTACTTGCCTATTGTGTGAACTTTGTATTTTAATTTTTTATGAATGAATTGAATTGTTGTGGGTACTTGCAGAGGATTGCTAGTATTCTAGTACCCAAGTGGAAGGAATGTAATCTGATCCGCGAGATCCCGGAAGATATAGATGATGATGACGCGGCAGTAGACGGTTGGTGTAGGTGTCTGTTGGTTGATAACAAGCGGGTACGCTTGGGAGGGATGTACAAGGAAGACATTGAACTTAGGAAAAAGGCAATGGTACTAGCTGAGGCCGCAGGTGAGCAAAGGACATCGATTGTTTTGAAAGAGATGACTGTAGTTATGGTATCTGGTTTCAACCAACTCTTTGTCAAGCTTCAAACCATTGATCAGAGGTTGACAGTTGTAGAAGATTCTGTCAAAGAACTCAAAGAACCCTCTGCTGCTGTGAACGTGCAATCAAGAGTTGAAGCCAGTTCGCTAGAGAAACCAAATACAAGGACAAGGAAGCAGTCAGAGGTGATGAAGCCATTATCTGGAGGTCGACGCTTGAGACCAAGGATAGTTGTAGAAGATTCTGTGAAAGAACTCGAAGAACCCTCTGTTGCTGTGAATGTGGCTTAAACCAGTTCGCAAGAAAAAGGACATACAAGGACAAGGAAGAAGCCAAAGGTGTTGAAGCCATACTCTGGAGGCCGACGTATGAGACCAAGGAAATAGTAGAATGTAGTCTCAAACACTAACTTATCCCTTTTGCTTAACTCTTTCACTTATTACTATTAGGCCATATTTTGGTATCTTAAGCCCATTTTGGTTACTTAGGCTTTAAGCCTTAACTTTTAAGCTTTAAACATTAACACTCTGAATTTGATGTTGTTTGTTGTCACCTTTTGAAACATAGGTAACTGGGACACAACAGATTCAACTAATGGAAGCAAACAAACCTTTAACGATGCAAAAATTTGACATTCCAAACAATTTAATAAAACTATTGAAGCAAGACTCCACATTGGTTCTGGAAGTAGTTATGTTCAATTCATTTACATAGACTTTGATAAATTCTATCACTAGCCAAATTAAATTACAAAATCCAAAGTATATGAGCTGAAGAACTGACATTACCCATCATAATTAATTACCAAGCACATATAGTGTGCACGACTATGCACAATAAAGAAAGAACAACACCATAGCCATTGTCTCAATAAAGAAAGAACAACACCATAGTCATTGTCTCAATAAAGAAAGAACAACACCTTATCCATTGTCTCAATAAAGAAAGAACAACACCATAGCCATTGTCTCAATAAAGAAAGAACAACACCATAGCCATTGTCTTAATAAAGAAAGAACAACATCATATCCATTGTCTCAATAATTAAGCAACACTAATTAAGAACATAATCAAGCATACACACTTACCGTTATAACACAATAATTAAGAACATATCAAGCATATCCAGATTCACCTCCTACTTGTTTGAAACAACATAGTCATTCTCTCAAATTTTCACGCACCTTCTCTTGAAGCTCCTTGATATCATTATCCCATTTTGCGATTTCGACCTTTAAGGTCCTAATCTCAGCTCGATTGGAAAGAACATTAAACCACATCATGCGTGGGTCAACACGCTCACCGTCATGGTTGGAGTTGATGTAGTTAAGTCGGTAGTTCAAAGACTCTATTTCATGCCTACGATTAATGTTTTCTTTCACCATAGCCTGGTCCCACCAACACTGACGGTGGAGACCTCCGTCCTACATAAAATAAGTTAGTGTCAAAAGACCTGAGAATCCATATGGTGAGAAATTTGTGTGAACATACCCTGTTAAGATTACATATGTAATACTTTCTCCCAACATTTGGACCTTTTGTCTCAAATTTAGTGAGCATAGTTCCGCTACACCAGCATTTGGTTGGAATCCCATGCCGTGATTTTGGATATTCACAGAATAAGTCTCTGCCATCACTGATCTCACTGTCACTGTTGTTAAAGCCGTCGTCATAGAAGCGAAAATGTCGAGGTATGAGCAAAATCGGATTACAAGTGAGTACTTTTGATAATAAAGTGAAGAAATGGTTGGAAAGAAAAGGTCAAAACTCACATTTGAAATCCGAAAATAAGAGGGAGTAGGTTTTAAGCTTAAAGCTGAGGGAGAATCTAAAACAAATTTGAAATCCAAAAATATTGAATTCGGTTTGGTCTCAAATCCGAAAATTTTGAATTTTATAATAACACAACACACATTTTCGGAAATTTGGAGTATTGAAGCTAATATAGACACAAAGATGCTGGGCAAACTCAAATTTCAGATTTCGATTTTGGGGGGGGGGGGGAGTTAAAATTTTTGGATTTTGGAGGAAATTTTCAAATTTTTTGAGCAATGGTAAATAGTTTGACGAGTACAACTGTTATGCTAGTTGAACTGTAGTGCCTTGCTTCTAAGCGATTTAATCATAAGATTTTTAACAAAATATTGGTTTTCTTACACTTGAATAGAATAAAGAAGCAAATTATTGACGTTTGCGTTTTTTATCTTCTCAAATTGTTTATGTCTTACAGTGGTTGACACAAAGCTCACCAATTATAAACTACTCACTCTTGTTTTCTTGCTTTTGTTTGAAGTAAACACATTTCATAAAATTCACTATCTAATAATCAGTCTTTAATTAGTCGAACGTTGAGTCAAGTGAACTCAACTAAATTTTTAATTAGTTTCTTAAGTTAGTATATGCCATTTTTATCATATAATTATCTTACAATGTTAGGTGGATTTGTCATTAAACCTTAATTTTTCATATAATTACCTTACAATGTTGGGCCAATATATGTCATTTCTTAAGTTAATATATGTCTTTTTTTACTGTAAATAATATTATATTAAGATCAATATTTCATAAAAAGAGTCAATAATATTAACATGGTTTTATATAACCTAAAACAATGTTTTAATATAATCTAAAACGTGATTCGAAACTTCGCAAAGCTTTCTTGCGGGCCCACGACTAATCGTTCTGTCATAATGAAGAAAGTACATATGTGTACACGCACAAACGCACGTACCACTCCAGTTTGTATACGCACAAACTTTCACGCAGACCGTCTTGTGTTTTGTACTACTTGGCAAGAAAGAAAGATGTGAGTCAATTAAGAAAGAAAGATGAAGAAAGTGCATGTTACTATAATGGGTTCAATTAACATAATGGGCCAAATTAACTCTCACTTACATGAGCTAATATAATGAATATTCCTGCTAATATAATGAACATTCACTCTAATATACGAATGACCCATTACATATGTTACCTTCAGATTCGATGACCTCTGCTACTGTTAAAACACTCTTCTAAGTTTAGTCCTTATGTAGTCTTATTACTTGTTCTTCGATGTCTTTCACCAACAAAAGAAAATCGATTTTCTTGATGTCGGCCTTTCTTTTTAGGACGATCTGGAGGTAAGACATCAATTGCAACAATATCGTCTGGAATCCCAACCCACTGAGATATATCCAAGACTGGATATAATGTCCGGGAATACGCCAACGTCCACACATCCATTAGATAACATTTGAGCATAACTGATGTAGATATTTATCTTCTCTCCTATTTAGATTCTCCATGTATATGCGTAGCGCATCTATTGCATGCACGCAAGGATACATGTTCATGACAAAACGCATGCAAGCACAAGTTTTACCCTCCAAATTTACCAGATATTACTTCCCATCTCGTCCAAGGACTGTGTACTCACCCCTGAACACATTTAGCTCTTGCACGTGTAAGTGTGTCGTCTCTTGGCACATGCGATGCAATTCATTATCCACAAATAGAACCAATGTCCGTGAACTATGTACTCCAGCACAATCATTATGACGTTTGTTAAACCATTCTCCCATTTTCTCAAGAATCACATCAATCATGGCTAGTAAAGAGTACTTCCTCGCCTCCTTGAATATGTTATTTAATGATTCTACACTATTTGTCGTTCCTATGTTGTACCTTTTTCCAGGAAAGTAACACTGAGCCCATTTTTCCACATCTACACTTTCATCCAAATAATCAGCCACTTTAGGATAACTGCTTCTAAATTCCTCCCACTCCCGCTCAAATTGAGTCTTTGTATAAATCTGACCCAACTCCTGAAATCTCTTAGCAACACTTTCTTTTGGATGTTCGAAGTCTTTGTTCTCACATTCTGAGATAAGTGAAATATACAATATTCATGCTGCGCTCTCGGGTACACTTCACTAATTGACTTGATGAGGCTAGGATTTCTATCGCTAATAAACACCAATTCCGATTCATCTGGCACAACTCTTTTCACCATAGTGAAAAACCATTTCCAGCTTACATCTTTCTCACCATCAACTACAGAAAACACAATCGGGTAATGATGATGGTTTGGATCCTGAGCAGTGATGAAAATAAGAACACCGCCATAAACATTTTTAAGAAAGGTTGCATCAACACAAATCACTTTCCTCATGCCATTATAACCCTCGATACAAGCTCCCAAAGCGATGAATAAATACTTGAACCGGTTTTCTTTGTCCAAAACTAATTTTGTCACCGTACCAATATTCGTCTTCTCCAAGATAAATAAATAGGATGGCAACCTCCTATAGCCTTCCTCCAGATTTCCACGCATAGCACACGCAACTTTATGTTTTCCTCTCAACGCAGTTCTATACGACAACTTCACTCCGATTTTGCCTTGCACAACACCTACAATAGCTTTAGCTGATGGAGTGTCTAACTGACCAGGATAATCAGCTTTCAGAATTTTGGCAACTAAATATGCGGATCCCCTCTTTTTAACATTTGATGTACTCGCCGATACCCGAGAACAAGAATGCATCTTATGGTAACTTTTCACAGACCAACTCCCATCACTTCGTTGTGGCCGTGATACACGTAAGTACCACTTACAACCTCGTTGAAGACATCTTACAACATATCTCTACTTATCTGAGTTCAATACATCATAATCAAAACACAATTGATGCGATGCCATTAAGACCAAATCTTGCACTTCTTTTTTGCACCAAAATTCTTGGTTTACTTCCAGTTTCGTACCATCCGCCCATTCCTCAACACATTGCGATCCTTCTACTTCTTCTGTATCACAAGGTAATTCAATACGATCATAAGGTCCATATCCATCATTCTCCACGTCGGCATTAAATAAAACCAAATCTTCATTTCCCGTCTTCTCCCCAACACCATCATCTCCAAAAGATCCTCCTCCCGTTCTTTTCCTTCCTCGTATACAGTAATGATATTGTTATCTCTATCATCATAGTTCATACCAAATGAACTTTCTACATCTCCTCTTATATTTTTTTCATAACACTTCTCTATTTCAACATGCAAAATACTTCTTAGTTGACCCACATTCATGCTAGATAGATAACTTTCGACATCCTCATCGTCCAAAATATACGATTGTTTATTTGCTTCCACAACCAACGAGATATAACTCATCTTTATCTTTCCCCTACTATCAACACCAACCTTCTTTCGTATCCTTTCCTCTAAAACCAAGTAAGTTATATCCTCAACAGCCAATGTCTTGAACGTCAAAGCATAATAATTAGCTCCCTTCGAATCCCATCGATGCCCATAATCGGTTTCAACAGAACATCCGCCAATATCTAAATGAATGATTGTAGTAATCATTGTATCTGCCAAAAAATAATGATAGAAACAACATTATTATACAAGTGGAAGACACTATTTTTCTTGGAAAACATAATGACATTATTTGTCTCCTATAAGCATAACTAGTTATACAATTGTACTGTTGAATCTTTTCCCCTCTTTCAATATCCCAGATCTTGTATTTATGCTTCACACTTGCTCGATTCTTATCTCTATATGCAGATTAAGAAAGATATCATAAGAAAAGAAGATAAAAACGAAAGATCCATTTACGTGTGAAGAAAATCCATTGACGTGAAGAATGAAGGACAACTCACGTTTTATTACGTCTTCGCTTTTTTGCTTCACACTTGCTCGATTCTTATCTCTATATGCAGAGTAAGAAAGATATCATAAGAAAAGAAAATAAAAACGAAACATCCATTTACGTGAGGAGAAGATCCATTGACGTGAAGAATGAAGGAGAACTCACTTTTTATCATGTCTTCGCTTTTCGACGTCGGCACGACCACCTCCATTTACGTGAGAAGAAGATCCATTTCGAACTCACTTTTTAACTCATGAAGGAGATAAAGACCAAGTGGAATGAATTTAATTGGAACCCTAATTTTGTTGGGTGAAGCAATTTAATTGCTTGCTTTATTAGTGTGTATTGACAAAACCAAATCCCCCGTAATAACCGAACCACTTTTTTTTTTCATTTTTGCTTTTATTTATTTATTTTTTTAATAAAATTTGGCCCACCAAACAAGAAGAGGGTAAGATGTGATATTAAAAAATGAGAGGAGAGTATGAAAGTATTGTAGTCACTTGAAGAATATGTTAGTCAAATTGATTTTAAATAAGAGTAGCTGAGTCATTCCCCCCCACACGACTGCCTACATGTGTATACATATGAATGCATAAATTGTTAAGCTTATAATTATTGACAGTGATATATATAGATTTTGAAATCTTGGAAACATTTTAGGTGTTGTATCAAAATGAGAAAACAGTTAAATTGGAGAATTATATTTTCATCTTTTATTAACAAAGCTTTGCGGTATTAATAAAAGGTTGTCACTTGTCAGTGTTCAAATTCCAAAATACATATATTGTTATATTAGTCACAAGCTATGATTGAATCTATCAACTAAGTTGCAAGACAATAATGTCACACATAATAATTATTTACCCTATATTATGCACTTCAATCATTTATAATATATATTAAACAACACAACCAGCATTAACTTTGAATTTTACTGACCGATGTCCATCAGACTTCAAGACTGATCTATAAACCCAGCACCATAACCACTTGATCTTATGAACTTCTTCAGTAGAAGCACCACGATTGCGATTGTGAGCCCAACGGCCGCCAATGTGAATAGTCTGTCATCAGCTGGCTTCTGAGTCGTTCTTCTGGCCATCATTTGCTCACCATTTACGGAAGCTCTGGCCTCAACTGCAACCGCTGTTAATGCTGCTGCTGGAGAAACCACATTAGCTGCTGTAGTGACTGCTTCAACGGTCTCTTGTATGATTTGATCATCAGCTAGGGTGTCAGTTGTTGAGATAGACCGCTCCTCCACTACCGTTATAGCTTCTTGTGGCTCAGCTTGAGCTTCTGATTCAGTGGAAGGTGTTTGGCCAGTTTCCAGAGCAATAGGTTTTGGAACCACGGTTGCTTTGCTAAGGATGTAGTGATGAATCTGCACTTATATAGAAATTATTATTACATAAGTTTTCTAAAAGTGAAGATGAACCATAGTTAGGAAACTCAAGTCATATCAATTTACAGTAAGAATGAATCAATAAACATCTAGCCATGTTTATATATTGTCACCAGCACATTATGCATCGTGGTTCAACACTTAAAGGATGTCCCAGTGGGAAAGTAAGTATACCTCATTAATAAGTTTTTGCCGCTCAGGAGAGCCATACTTGGGTGGTGCCTCACGTGATTTAATGGCTAGTGTACGTCTCTCCTCCTTCGGATAATCTACTGAGCCCAGTGCACCATTGGGACTTGTGGGCATGAATGCAATGAGAGCCACCAAAGCAGTTCGAACTGCAAAGAAACAAAACTCCATAAGAGCAAGAAGGTGATACATACTTCAACCTCGAGTAAATTAGAAGTATCTTTTAGAAAAAATGTACAAGTTAAGATACAAGGTCTCTTCCAACATGCTATTGGTGGTAGTAATAAGCATCGATGACTTTACCACTCCATGAAGGTTGCCAATGCTCGGGATGGTAATTTGAAATGCTCAAGCAAATCTTGGTATTGGTTTCAAAGCGACCATTAGGCTGAAACAAAAGTAGAGAGATTTATTGGATATAGAGTCTCCCTTTTTGGGCCTTTCACTTGAAAATGTATGAGAGAAGAAATAGATCCGTACAGTCAATAACATGAATGAAGGAGGTTTGAAAGGGTAATCTGCAGGAAGCTGGATTCTCCCATGATAAATCCCGCCCTCAAATTCAGTGTCACCAGGACCTCGGATAGCGAATTGCCACTCAAAGATATTTTCCTGATGTTAGAATAAATAAAGGAATCATGGAAACTACTTGATTTTACATAAGATGTTACATGTTGGAAAATTCTGAGCAGTGCAAGAATCTCAGGGATTTTTACATGAAGAACTAAAATGAGAAATGTAGATCAAGAAATGGTTCATCATCTTCTAACTTAACTCAGTTATATCCCAGTAAAGACAATTATTTATCTGTTGCAGGAGTTTCCAAGCGGAAAGGCTTATGAGATTTAGTGACGACATGAGGATATCGATCCTCCCTAATCATGATCCGCTAAATCAAACACTATAACTCTTTCCATATACACAATTACGATATAAGATAGCACAAAACACCACATCTGGATCTAGCGAAACCAAAATCTAAGTACAAATACAAAGCATCGTTTTCGAAGAAATAAGTTTATTATATACAAGTAAATTCTAGCCATAGAAAGATCAAAAAGTTTCTTCTTTTGAATCGAATTTCGAATTTCAGTAAAGCTATCTCGAATAAGATTAAACAAGAGAAAGGATTTTCTCCCCAGAAAAAAAGAAAAGGAAAGAAAGAAAAAGGTCGATAAAATACACAAAAAGAAATAAATTTTATGACATAGATGCAATCAAAATCTCCGATCTCAACAGGTTGAGTCAGAGAGAAGAAATCAAGCTGAGTATTGAAATGTTACCTCAAGAGGAAGAGACATAAAATCATCAGAAGGATTAGCTTGCATCTCCTTAACCTCCTGCAAAATCCTCTTCACCGCCGGATTCTTCCGATTATACCTTTCATCCGCCATCTTATCACCGAAGATCTTGCCGGAAATGCACTTCGCCGCCGGAGTAACGCTCGACCCGATCCCTTTAACTAAATATGAAGCAATAAACACACAACTCACAGGAGGTGACAAAATTCGGAAATATTATATTATCCACGTCATTATTTTTAACGACTGAGAAATTACCACGTAATTACGTGCTTTAATCGTGTCTTTACTGCCGTCGATATAGTCGAGACTAGGATGGGCCTTGGGCCATTACTTTAAAGCCCAATTAAATGTGCACGCTACGTATAGAGAATATTTTATAAGAAAGTCAAAACGTTGACAGAGACAACAAGACGGATAGATGAAGAACGACGAAGCAGTTTCAATGGAGAAACAAGAGAAGAGAGGGATAATCGACACGTGGCTTGATAAACACCGTTCGATCTATACGGCGGCTACACGTCATGCATTCGTCGTCTCCATCCGCGACGGATCCGTTGATCTCTCGTCCTTCAGGACTTGGCTGGTACTACAATTTTTATGGAAAACAAATATTTGAAATCACTTGTTGACTCTATTGAGTTTTGTTTCCAGGGGCAAGACTATTTGTTCGTGAGAGGATTCGTTCCGTTTGTAGCGAATGTATTGATGAGAGCTGGCAAATAATCCGGCGAGACTTCCGATATGGAAGTGGTGCTTGGTGGTTTGGCATCGTTGAACGACGAAATCGAATGGTTTAAAAGAGAAGGATCAGAGTGGGATGTTGATTTCTCGACCGATCAAAAGGCCAATGAAGAATATCGCAGGCATTTATTTTATTTCGTTGATTCTAGAGATTTGTCAGAGTGAGAATTTAGAAAGTAGCAACCATCAATTTAATTTTCTGGTTTATTCAAGGTTTCTGGAAGCTCTGATGAGTGAGGAGGTGAAGTATTCAGTGATGATGACAGCTTTCTGGGCAATCGAAGCAGTGTATCAAGAGAGCTTCGCTCATTGTTTAGAGGACGGGAACAAAACCCCGGCGGAGCTTACCGGAGCTTGTCATCGGTGGGGCAATGATGGCTTTAAACAGTATTGTTCATCAGTCAAAAACATCGCTGAACGTTGTCTGGAGAATGCCTCTAGTGATGTTCTTAAAGAAGCTGAGATGTCCTTGTTCGTGTGCTTGAACACGAGGTCGCCTTCTGGGAGATGAGCCGTGGAACACAGTAGCAAAGGTTTGGGTTTGAATTTCTCATTCTTCTCAAATCCGTAGAGAAAAGAAGTTTCACACTTTTGTTTGGTGAAACATAAAAGTTGGGATTGTGATTTCATAAGAGTCTTCTTCTGATTTTTCTCTGACTGGAGCACAAGGTTGTTATCATTCTACATCTTGCACCTACTGGTCATACATCAACTTCAATGTCCTAAACTGTTAAGAACTCATAGGTTGGTGATTGAACAATTGAAATAGAGAAGCTCTCTATTCTCTCCAGCGATGACCACAATTCGGGTTGCAGCAGACAAAGAACAGTGTCATTCCTTCTTCGCCTCTAGCCGTAGCCTACATAATCAATGATAGCTATGTTTAATCCTCAGAGGCAGTGTTCCGAAATTTGAGCATATGTTGTGGGAAACAAACAGTGAAAGATGTAACACAAGCAAGAAGTTAATTAACTGATGTGGCTTAAAGATAACTTTACCTGGAAGAAGACGGCCTCTCCATGTTGACACTTGGCGCAACGCACAGCCTTGGTTCGAGGAAGGGTTGGGTCAGAAGCCACATCCGTTAGGATCTGAGTTCGTTCACCTACAGAGTGATGAACCTCGTTTCTGTATACACAGTTGTTATCAGCTGGTTCCTGCAGACTAAGAACTCAGTTAGATCATGCAAATTGGTAACAACAGTATGATATAATACTAATACAGCTGATAAAAGATTGTCAATAACAGTATATGTAAGTATAATGCGGAAAGCATCTATGGATGATATGGATTTTAGAAATTTCAAAGAATTCAATTATATATATATATGCTAAACAAGTTTAGAGACTTATGAGATACCAAGAAGTAAACTTCATAAACAAAAGTTTAATTGCTGAACTCGTAAGAGATATGTCTATATACGACTCAGATTCTTGCCTTTTTTGTCAAAAACTTCATAAATAAAAGATCTCATGTGCAGATTAGTTTCTACATGGATACAAACATAAAACATGAAACTTAAACCAGAAGAACTTGCAGATAAGCGTTGATGGGAGGAGTAAGATAACTACAGGGGTTTGTGAAACCAATGCATCCTGATGGAACTACGAGCACTAAAAGTGATAGAAAAGCCCAAACAAGTTCACTAAATTCTCTTGATTGCAACTAAGTTGCATTCACATTTTGATTTGTTGCACTACATTGAGACCTTAAAACCCTAAATATTTTCACACAAACAGTACATTAATGACTAATTATTTTACCTGGTGATCACAATTACGGCAAGCGTAGAGGAGGATTTTCTGCTCTTTATCCTCCTTAGGATACAGAATGTTATTACTGACAAAAGTCAAACAGAAATAACAAAGCAATTAAATCACAAAATTCTAAACTAAAAAGAGAGAGATGGGAAATGTAGGAGCTTTAAGCGAATTGACACCTCATCCATGGCGAAATCAACCATAGCTAGTTCGATAGAGGAAGCAAAACATTTTATAAAACAACGAAAACTAAAAAAAATTCATGCAAAATTATGAAAAAAACCTAGACGAACCCAAGGTGCAGTTCTATAAATTACGAGAGATGAGAGTCGAGTGCTTTTACCATTCGCGGCAAAATTTCATAGTACTCATTGTTGAGAGTCTTAAGGTTCGGAAACTGAATCAGAGTCTCGGAGAAAAATCTGCAGAAGATGAGATCGTCGTTCGAATAACAGAGTCGTCTAAATCTTCTCGTTCATTTTCGTTGATTCTGTTTACAACGTAACAAGATGTAAAAGCTTATTGGGCCTGACTCCGTATTAGGCTTTTATCTTTTTAATTGTTATTTAAAAAATACTAGGTAATTTACACGAGACCTAGTTGGGCCCATGGGCTTTGGGACTTCAAAAAGCCAGGTTTGAAAAATGAAAGCAAGTCATAAATGCCACGTGTACAATAACATAAGTTGGTTAAACAAACATACAAACCCGCTTTGAAATCTCCGCCGCCGTTTCTATTAACACTCGGACTGCCTCCATTTTTCATTTGGCATACCTTCCTCTTCCTCCTCATTTTCTCTGTAGATCTCTTTCTTTCTCTCAATGCAATCAGCTATGGCGCTTTCTTTCTCCCAGTCTTCTCTTACTAGACCCAATCACGTGCTCGGATCAACTGGTTCCGTTTTCCCTACACCGAAGAGTCTCCGGTTCTGCGGACTCCGGCGGGAAGCGTTTGGTTTCTCGCCATCGAATCAGCTTGCTTTACGCAGTGACCGAATCCGAATTCCTTGTATGAGATTCGAAGTCTCCGCAGCGGGTAATGGTACTGGTAATGGTGCTCCGCCGAAATCTTTCGATTATGATTTGATCATCATCGGAGCTGGAGTTGGAGGTCACGGAGCTGCGTTGCATGCCGTTGAGAAGGTGTGATTTTATTTGAATTTCTTGTTAGAAAACAACTAATGGCTAAGTATCTTGTGAAACATTAGATCACGATTGCTGAATTATGCTATACTTTGTTGTGTTTCTATACGATTATTCAGTCTGATTTATGGATACATTTGCGATTTTTAACTCTTAGGGACTTAAAACTGCTATCATCGAAGGAGATGTTGTTGGAGGGACTTGCGTTAATAGAGGCTGTGTGCCTTCCAAAGCTCTTCTTGCAGTTGGTGGTAGAATGCGGGAACTTCAGAACGAACATCACATGAAGTCCTTTGGTCTGCAGGTATTATGAACTGATGTTGACTCCTAATGGTTTACTGATTTCATGCTACTTCACTTTAGATATTCTCTGTATAAAGTTGCTAGCTTTATCTTTGGCGTCAAAAGCTACTAATTATGTCGCTGAAATTGTTGTAGATGATCAATTTTGTTGTTACCGAACCAGAGTAATATTTAATCCTTCTGGCTTCTCACTATCATATGGTGTTGTTTTCCCTGAAAAACAGGTTTCAGCTGCTGGGTATGATCGTCAGGGTGTAGCAGACCATGCTAATAATCTGGCTACCAAAATTCGAAACAATCTGACCAATTCCATGAAGGCACTCGGTGTTGACATATTGACAGGATTTGGTAGTGTTCTGGTCAGTACGTGTCTTTCTCATTTTAACTAACCTGACAGGAATAGGGCACATTTTTGCAAACTCACAATCCTAACTTTTTAGTTTTTGTATTTCTGCAGGGTCCACAGAAGGTTAAATATGGGAAGGTCGGATTCCCTGACAATATTATCACTGCAAAAAATATAATCATTGCCACTGGATCTGTGCCTTTTGTCCCGAAAGGAATTGAAGTTGATGGTATGTGTCTTGATTCCTTGGAATGTTTATAGGGGAGAAGCCTGAAAAACGTATCCATTCTTTTGGGCGCAAAATGTTATGTAACAGCAAACAGACTTGATTCCTTGAATGCTTTTATATTGGTGCTGCAGGAAAGACTGTAATTACCAGTGACCATGCCTTGAAATTGGAGTCTGTCCCTGATTGGATTGCAATTGTAGGAAGTGGGTATATTGGTCTTGAGTTCAGTGATGTTTACACAGCACTTGGAAGTGAGGTAACCTGTTGTGTCCGTACTAGTGTGATATTGCATTAGTATGACTCTGTGTAGTTTATCCTTGTAGTTGAGATTGTCATAACTGCAACGTGGCTATGTTCTCCATTTTCTAGTCTATGTTTGGCTTCTTAGCGTATTGAGCTTGTTGTTGCACAAATGCTAGTGATACTGGTCTAGGATACTAATCTACTGGTTTCTGGATCTGAATTGAGATCGTGCGATTTCTATGTTTTTCCTTTCTAGGTTTGCACTACACTAGTGACCAAACGGACATTTTTTTGCAGGTAACTTTTATTGAAGCACTGGATCAGTTAATGCCTGGATTTGATCCTGAGATTAGTAAGCTAGCACAGAGGGTTTTAATAAATCCAAGAAAAATTGACTACCATACTGGAGTCTTTGCAAGCAAAGTGAGCCTGTTAAAATATATTTTATAAAAGCCACTATCTTTTTCTATGCAGCATGTCCATGTTCATCTGTAAAACTTAAATCTATTCTTATACAGATTACTCCTGCGAAGGATGGGAAACCAGTTATGATTGAGCTTATTGATGCCAAAACCAAGGAACCTAAGGATACTTTGGAGGTAACCAAATGTCATATAAAAGATAGGGAGACCTGATGCCTTACAAAGAACATATTATAACAGTTACTGTATTCATGCCTAAGATTTAATATCACGGGTACATATGTGCCCTTGGTTTTGAAGTCTTGCTTTTCACTCATTATGCTTCTCACTGCAATATTAATTACCTTTTTACTCTTCCCAGTAATGCTTCTCGTTTTCTGATTTTATTGTGGCCTTATTCTCTCAAAAAAGAATAGTCATAACAATGTATGATCTTGTTTTCCTTCTCCAGGTAGATGCTGCCCTTATCGCTACCGGAAGAGCTCCATTCACCAATGGTCTTGGCTTGGAAAATGTATAAGAAGACACTAAATTGCGTATTATGATAGTATTGTCATAGTGGTTCTAGAGAATATTTCAGAAACTTAACCTTCAAGCTGTCATCTCAACGCAGGTCAATGTTGTGACACAGAGAGGTTTCATTCCGGTGGATGAGAGAATGCGTGTTATTGACGGAAATGGGACTCTGGTCGGTTTTAGTTGCATTTACATACTTTTTTTTTTGTGTGCAGATCTTTCTGTATGCTAAATTAGTTTGCTTGATAGGTTCCGAACTTGTACTGCATTGGTGATGCCAATGGTAAGTTGATGCTTGCACATGCAGCCAGTGCCCAAGGAATTTCTGGTAAATGGCTTCTCAATATGCTACTAATAATTCAGTGAATTATTTTCTGTTTACATGGGCCTTGTATTAAACTCTGTGCTCTTACTCTGTGGCTAGTGGTCGAGCAAGTCACTGGTAGAGATCATGTGCTTAATCATCTTAGCATTCCAGCTGCTTGCTTCACACATCCTGAAATCAGCATGGTAGGATTGACAGAGGTAATTCTAGATCTTAATGCACTTAGTGCTGTTGTACTGAACAGAGTCAAAAGCAAAATGTTAACGAGAAATATGCGGTATGCAATCCTTTCACATACTGTTCCCGGATTGTCAGCCTCAAGCTAGAGAAAAAGGTGAGAAGGAAGGATTCAAAGTTAATGTCGCAAAGACAAGTTTCAAGGCTAATACAAAGGCCCTAGCTGAAAACGAAGGAGAAGGAATAGCTAAGGTGGGAGAAGCAAAACTTGTTGATTATTAATGGTTCATGAAAGAACAAAGAGATCTCATTGCCTTCATTATGCAGATGATATACCGACCCGACAATGGTGAAATTTTAGGAGTTCATATATTTGGACTGCATGCGGCTGACCTTATCCATGAAGCTTCTAATGCCATTGCTCTAGGGACATGCATTCAGGTAGGATTTTTTTGATACTCAAGCTGCTTTTTCTCTGATTCCTATTGGATTTAACTTAGCCTTTGATACTGTGGGTCCCGACAAGGAAAACCGAATCATATACACAGTACTATAGGTTTTGAAACTACTAAATGCATTAATCATAGATATTTCCTGATATCTGCATGATTACTGGTATCCCTGTAGGACATAAAATTGGCAGTTCATGCGCATCCAACACTGTCTGAGGTTCTCGACGAACTGTTCAAAGCAGCCAAGGTAATGCAAAAACAGTCTACAAGCTTTCTACAAAACATACACACTCATACCAATGATCAGAAAGCCGTTTTACATATTATTGTTAACTGCGATCAATAGATTCAAATCCTCTACTAATTTTCAGGTTGAAAGTCACCCAACGACATCGACAGTAAGTGAAAAAGTGGCTGTATAAAAAGAAACCAAAACTTATTGGGAGGAGAAACATCTTGAAGAAAGAAAATTTGTACTTGTACTTTAGGGAGATTTGAAGATAAAGCTAAACACGAACCAGGTGGATCAAAGAAGAAGAGATGAGAAAGAAGCTTCAGTAAGTAAAGACTTAAAAGATAGCTCTACAAGGCCTTCTTTCTTTGAGAGTATTTATGTTGGAGTATTGTCTCTGCTTTCACGTATATTTGTTTGATTGTTTCAAGGTTTCGAATAGGGGAGATTGTGCTTTTTGTTTTCTTTGTTTGTGTGGAAATTACTAACTTCTAATATTTTATTTCATGTGAGAAGATAATAAATGAATTTTGAAGATTCTTCTCATTTTAGTTTTTAGTAAAATCACTTCTCTGGCCATTATTTTCCATCAAATTCAGACATGAAGTGACAGAGGAACCTAGTTTAGACTTCATATATTCACAAGATTTTTCTCTGGTTACAATTTTATTCTACAAATTTACAAGTCTAGATTACAGTAAACAGATAACTGTATCTATTTGTTAATTTTGTCTCTACTTTTACATACACAAACCAACAACAAAGTTGGGTCTACTTTATTCTGAACCAGTTTCAGAAAGGTCGAGAGTACCCTTTTCCATTCACATAACATTCAGATCCCCTTTTGATCAAAGATCTTGAAAGCAATCGTACTCCAACTGTATCACACCATCAACAAGATTCGTTAATTCAAGCATATATATACATATATATATATATATATATCTCCACTTGTGTGTTTTATGAATAACGAAAAAATAAAACATAGATTCACCTGAGCTTCCTCATGAGTGAGTTTCATCCTCCTGTAATCCTCTTGAGCCTTCTTAGACCTGAACATGGCTTGGACCCGCACAACAGATCTCTCGAGCCTCTCTTCTGCTTGTCTCTGGCTCATCTTGTAGAAATCTTCCTCTGCCTCATCTGGTGGATTCTCCTCTGCTGCAACCTGGAGTCCTCTAAACCCTTTTCTCTTTTGTCTCCACCTCAAAACTACCTTCTCCAACACTCCTACTGACCATATTATCTTCTTGTACTGCCTCCTTGCCTGTAATCCCCTGAAAGCAGCCTACAAAGGAGAAAGAAAGAACCGAGATTGTTTTTCTACATTAACAGTCACTTATGATAAGTTGCCAACGTTGTGGACTTTCACTGTCTTATAAGTTGTGGAATTCAGACAAAAGTGATGATAAGGAACGGCCAAGTTCAGAGTAAACTTTCTTGGCTGCTGAATCTTGCGTGGTTCTCTTAACTTTTTCTCACAGGAGTAACAGTTCACGCCATACCTGGATCCTAATTGCTTGACGCCGCATGTTCAGATACTCTCTTCGCATTTTCCAAGTTTGGAATCTGCACTGAATCCGGTAAGCAGCTTCTATCTTCCTACGCGTATCATACTTCCGGAACGCATTTTGAATTTTCATTGCCGCTATTATGCTCTTAGCCTCTTCTTCCTTGTTAGCAAATTGGATCACACTTGACCGCGCCTTCAGTGCCTTTTCCCTAAACGCACCCTGAATCCGAGCGGCTGCTTCTGCAGCTGATCTGTATGCCGCCAGAGCGTCCTTGAGACTCTGCTCGTCTTCAGGGAGATTGCCTTGGTTCATCATCTCCACCTTGCAAGTCTCCAGGTCGCCACTGATGTTTCCAGCAATTTTCATGTCCCTAAACTGAGCAACCAAACATTTCTCAGCTAGATAAGCAGCCAAACCATCATATCCATTTTGTTGTGCCAGATCAGCTGCTATGCATCCTCCAAGATGATCCTTTGTCGGGTCTGTCACCAGATTCGGTCGCGCCCCGGCAGAGAGAAGAGCAGCCACCATTTTCTCCCTTTAAAACCCCAAGAGAAAGTAAGTAACCAGAAACCAGTTACTACTAACTTTAAACGAGATAAGTTTTACCTTCCGTAGTATGCTGCCCAATGAAGAGCAGTCCATCCTTGTTTATCACGGAAATCTAACGATAAACCTGACAACGAAAATAGCTGGATCGACCAAGTGTATCCAAGAATGGCACAGAGGTGGATCACACCAAGGCCTTTAGAATCATAAGCCAGTGTGCTGCGACCTTCGAGCACTTTCTCCATAAGCCACTCCTTAAGCTTGTTCTTCAGAGTAAGCTCGAAGATATGAACTTTAGCTAGATCAAACGACACCTTATTGCCCTGGATGGACTTCATGAGATACGCCCAACTGTTTAAGAGATGTGATGTTTTGCTAGCAAGTTTTTTAGCCTCTCGTAGGTTTGAAGGTGAGATTTTGCTCGAGAGAACGCTGAGTTTGTTGGAAGAAGTAAACAGAAGATGAGCAAGTCTGACTTGGAACTCAAATTCTTCCCATTTGGATTCTTGATCGTCTTCAGGGACGGTCTTGTCAAAAACTGGGACTGCACGGTGTTCAAACCTGAAACATTGGCTGATTGGTTTGTGTCCGTCTGCACTAAGATAAAGGTTTACCATCCCAGGAGATTGCGGCGGTATGAAACAACGGTAGACTCCCGCCTGGAGATATTCCGCAGGGACACAGGAGTCACCACAAATACAGAAAAGGTTTGATCTTTCGAGATGCTGATAACTGTCGTGCAAGAACCCAATTACCAGAATCTGGAGATTAATATGTAAGAAAGTTATGCTTTCCATTTTGAAATCCTACCTATTATAATATACATGTAATTGCATGTACTATCTCCAGTATGAGATCTTATTATCTATTACCTTCGTTTTCTCTGAAGAATAGGCCCATGCAGGTGAAACATCGTTTATGTTAAATACTTGCTCAGATATGTTGGAGTGAGGATGATATATAGCTTGAGGAACTAATGGATCCTGCTCAAGCGTAACCATGGGTTCAAAGGACGAATCCCCCAACGAGCCATTAGAGTCGCTGATAAATGAATTCATCCACCTTCCAAAACTCTCACGACTTTGTGGACCATTTTTAAGCAAAGCATCAAGAGAATCATCAGCTACTGTCACATTCACATGCTCTGCAGAGCTGTTTGCAGCATTTTGGAGTGATTCTGTGAAGTATGACAAATCATCTGATCACAGAAAAAAAAAAGAATTTATTTATAACATCATCCCATTGTTCTTTAGCTGGACAAACTAATATGCTCAATTCCTTACCTACGGTTGGTGCAGATTGGTTATTAAGATCCGTTGGTACTAGCAACTCATCCCAATCAAGCGTATTGATATCATGAAGACTAATCTCATGATTTCCAACAAGTGGACTGTTGTTACTTGCTGTGAACCACCATAAGAAAGTGTTATAAGTGTCCAAATGAAGAGGTCAGGACCAGTTCTAACAAACTTCAAGTAGCAAATCCATTGTGGTAAAACTAATGTAAATGCTGAGCTGAAAGAATTGTAAAGACCAAGATCACTACACGATCCGTTCTCACCTAGATAATTTGAATTACCAACACCTAAATCAATATCTTCAACCGCAGCAAGAGCTGGGGGTGAGTTAATAGAGATTGGACTAGAGTTTGAGTCCCCCGATGCTGTTGTAGCTCCCTGAGCATATGAGTTTAAACAATCAACACTTCTACCATAAGAAACACAAGTGAGAGTTCAGAAAAGGTAGAAAAGAAAATAAACCTCTTGTGTATCACGGTAATGTACAAGGACAATGTTTTCTCGAGCCCTGACATATAAAGAAGAGATGATTTACTTTCATAACCTTCAGAAGAAACATAGAAGAGAACGGCCTTCAATCAAGTTGTTTCTCAAAGGACATATAGTAGACAAGTCAGTGATCTTTGCTTACTACATACTTATCCAGTAACCAATAACACCTTCGAACAAAGGTAGTGTTATCTTCACCATGTGCATAGTATACATGAATCTTTTCCTCGTTACCAACCTGGCATTACTCAGAGGACATTAATTAGCTGAACAAAAAACAACACTCATGATATGACCTTTTCAAGATAAGCATAGAAAACCTCACTTTCAAGTGTTCATGAGCCTCTTTAATTGTCCTTCCATCCTTTTTCTTTTTCCAGTTATGACCATCCTTTCTGAAGTTCCTCAACATCTTGCGGTCGTACAATATAATTCTGCCACCTACAAAGATAGGGATGCTTAAGATCAGTGTAAGAATTCACGGAGAATTGAAGGAACATCCTAATATTGAGTGGTTAGTTTTGGGTAGAAGAGATGATTGATTACTATTGGGTAAGTTCACCGGTTTGACATTGATGGTGAAGTATCTAGGATTAGAAAGGATTGCGTGGATCTCGTTTGGCCGGAGCCACCTGCTTTTTGCTTCCTCCAACATTGTCTGGACATCAAGATCTGCAAAACACACAATATATGTCAAGAAACATCAAACAACAGTACCATTGTATATTCACAAACTCAAAGCAGAGATTATTACAAATTCAATAATCTCCATCTATCAATGAAAATGTTTCTAAGCTTTTGTGCTTGAAACATAAGCAAACTTGTTCCTTTGACCAAAAAAAAAAGGTAAACTTGTTCAGGTTTAACACATAATTTCATCACTTTCTTCCTGAAAACTCTAAATTATCTCCAAATTCGAATTCGACAGATGCCAAAATCAGTTCGTTTCCCTAAACTTTGAACTCGAGCTCGGTACTACACTCATAAATCATACTAAATCAACATTAAAAACACAAAGAACCTCAATTCCAAAGTAACTGCAAATTCCACTTTAATGGCTGCAAAGGAACAAAAACGGCCACGTCACCTTTAAAGGTAATAAACTCCAAACCCGAGGGTAATTAAATTACTGTATATTAATATAATACAAATTTAAACTACCTTCAACTACTACAGCTTCGGTAACAACACACACTGTAAGAAACTTTAGCTAGAACAAGCGAATCAAAAACAACATTTAGAAAAATTAAGGTAGAAATTCAGCTGATTTCCAGAAAGAAGAGCTGGTTCTTACCGTGCAAGGTATGGAATCCATGAACCTCCGAGCCGACAAGTCTGTTGGAACTGTCGCCGTCCATCGTGATTCACGCTCGTTATCCGAGCTTTGACAATAATTCGACGAAGAACCCTTAGAAAGTGAATAAACAAGTCAAAGGTAAAGAGTATTTATTCATAGAGGTTTCGTCAAGAGTGAATAAAGAAATTGAGAACAACGGAGCTTCGTTGGTCCCCGAAATTATGAGAGTGAATAACAAAACAAAAAAAAATGTTCCGTTATTTATTTTATCTTTAAAGGATTAAATAATGCTGCTCAATGAAAAAGTTGAAGTTTCAACGAAATAATTTATGAATTTGTAGTTCGCATCCCCTACCTACTTTTATTTTCTAAAACGCCCTTAACCTTTATAATTGTCAAATATCCTAGTCCTGGTCATTCGGGACCGATCGGTTATCAGTTTCGTTGCTTCGAATTTTTGATTTTTTCGGTTTCAAGATTTAATGTCTATTCGCTTATTATTAAAGTTCGGTTCGGATTCAGTTTGGATTCAGTTCAGTTTTGGAGTTATATAATATTAATGGAATTCGGTTTCAGATTGGATATTGCACCCAAAATACATGTTTATAACTAATTTTTAATCTAAATGGTTCGGTTGGATAAGTTCAGGTTCGGATATAGATTTTATACCCTTACGACTTCGGTTATATTTTAGGTTCAATTATAACTTGTAATCAAAAATTATTGGGTTATTTGAATATATATTTAAAGTCTAAATGGTTTAGTTGAATAGGTTTGGATTTTGATTATATGGACTTTATCACATGACTACTAGGATGTTCTTTTTCAATACTGTTCATAATTCATCACCTTAATACTTATATAAGAAACTTTTATTGGTTTGTGAATTTTTTTTGGTCAGTTAAGGTATGTAGTTTTTTAATCCTACAATTGAGTAACATGGAACGAGTTCGAATTTGGTGCATAAATATTTATAAAAAGAGCATCGTTACTATCACTGAAATTTTAATTGATTGATTAAGATATTAGTGGTTTATAATTATTATGTGAAATTATCACTTATTATTTGTAAATTTATTCAATATAATATAGTTTTTTTTACATGTACTTCCAATATTTTAGAAATATAAAGAAACGAGGCAAAATGATTAATAAGTCTCCAAATTGTAGATTAATATGTAAACATCTAAAAAGGTGATTGATTAATAAAGAAGAAATAGTAAACTAAAGCTTTAATTAAATGAATTAATCATTCACTTTCAGCGTCGGGTGAATGTACGAAGACGTGGACAAAGTAATACGTGGCTTGATAATAATGGTTCATCATTAATTGTCGGTCCTTAATTTTGGTCTCACATATTTATTAGATGTACTCTCTTTTTCTCGTCTCACCATTTTATTAAAAAAAAAAAAAAACTAACTGTTTTACGCGATAGACCACATGAAGTCAACTAATAATCATCTCAAATTAGTAGACTCAAACACTTTAATCTTGTTGAATTTAAAAGGTAGCAAGTGGTGAGTTCAAATTCCATCATATCGTAATTAGAAAATTTAGTGTATGAATCAGGACTTATCGATCGAATGATTATTTGTTAAAAAAACGTATTAACATTATAAATCCCCGAAGTGTGGTGAGCTCCTTTCAACCAAACGAGTAAGTATTACCTATCATTCAAATGCACGCCATGAAAATATAAATACCAATTGGAAGTGCAACAAAAGAATCTATTGGGATAATAATTGTTTAGTTGGTTCAATTATATTGAACCGGATTTTAGCTTTGGTTTAGTTTAACCAAATGATTCGATTGTACTTATATACATAATCAATTTTGTTTTGTATTCTTTAACTGAATGAAAATCATTTTCACGAAATCAATGAAGATTCAGTTTTCTTTCTTCGATTCTTTTGTGTAACATGGTATCAGATCGTTGAATCTTTAAATTCAACAAGTTTTCGATTCTATTTTCTACCTTTTCTTTTTCGTTTCATGTTTCTTTGTACCAATTTCAATCGGATTTCGCTTTTTTCTGTTCGATTTTGTGTTTGTTTTCTTGATTCACGGTTGTTCCACCGGTAAATCAATTTTTCGATCAAAACAATACCGGTCATTCCACCGTGTATTGAGTTATATTCGTTTTCTCTTGGTTTTCATTCACAAAGACTTCTCAATTTCAATTCGTCATAACAATGGTTACAATCAAAAGAAATCCATCTTGCAAAGGCAAAGCAACGCCTTCAGTATCAAAGATGAGTCGATCAACAAAGTCAACAAGTTCGGATCAAGGTCAAGATGGCTCAGGAGATCAGAATCTTCTCAATCCCCTCGTTACTCTTCTTCCAACTATAGAAATGAGTCAACAGAATCAGTCTCACGAGCAATTGGTGTTTGAATGAGAACAATACTCTCCCTGTTTTCTTGCATCATGTGATAATCCAGGAACAAATATCATAGAGAGTTATTAAATGGAACAAACTATAATATAGAAGAAACGTCACTACATGAACAAACTAGCAAAGTTATAATGAAACTATTGTTAGAGATTTGACTAATGATTTCCCTCATGCATCTCTACTCTCTCTAGTTACAAACTCTAAATATAAAATCTTGTTCTCATCCTCTTCATAACATAAGAAAATCTGACGATTAGTAGGATCTTGTTTGAGATGTTGAAATTGATGCTTTGTACAAAGGCGACCACATTCTTATACTAGGCAGAGAATGTAGGACTTGCATTGCCCGAAGTTGACTACAACTAAATTCTGGATGGTTCTCTATTAGACGGTTCTTGTGAGAAAGAATCTGATCCCGTGATTGAATGCTATCCCTTATCACATCTGCTACAACATGTCCAGCTTGTACAACTCTTGATCTTTTCCTACTTGTCCTTGGTCTATTAGAAGATGTGGTGACATATGTTTCTTGAGCAGCAGCAGCAGGAGGAACATTATGCCTTGATTCAGATGCAATATCTGACTCATTTATAGGATCCTCAGGGAGCATGGTGTCTAAATTCTCTTCACCTTGTTGAGGAGTCCAACCTTCATCTCCACTTATGTAAACTGAACCAAAGACTTGTTCCATCAAATCCATGTTTGCTATTGGTTTTTCTTTTATTTTTCTAGCTCCAGACAACTCCTGCAAAAGAAATCAGTAATTCAATATATTAGACAGAGAAAAAATATATTTTAAATCTGCAATGTGTCAATAAAGGTTAAAGTCCGAGGACAAAAAATATTTAAAATGTGAAGATTACCTTACATCGCTCGTTCCACCAATCATCACTCATGTCTATTAACCCAGTTGAATCGAAACCAAGTCTAGTTCTGTTGCGAGTCAATTTCTTGAAAGATTCATACTGTTTCTTGCAAGTGTTAAACTTGTTTCCAAACTTTTTCCATGGATGTCTTTCCCTAAATGCATCATAAAACTTTTTTATAATAGTCTGTCTCCCAGCCTCATTCACTAACTGTTTTCTAACATTTCCCTTTAGTTTTTCTTCAATTCAGAGTTGAAGAAACAAACATGTTTGTTCGTCACTCCATACAAGATTTTATTTCCCAAGTAACATTGCCAATATGAAAAAATTATAAACATTCAATATAATTTGAGTTAACAGTAGATAACACTTACGTCACTACCGGGAATAGATGTTATTGTCGCAAGCTCAGCTCTGTCAAAAACCAACAACACAAAACCCAAATCAAATGTAGCAACAGACAAATAAAATAATAAAAACCAAACAGAGCTAACTTCGATAAGCTTGCTTTGATAAATCACTTGTTCTAATCTTGTAGTTTTAAGTATTAACAAAGCAAACAAGGAACAGTGACAGTATCGTGGAGAATTAGAAGAACAACAAACAACATTAACCTTCCTGTTATCGTGGAGAAGGTAACAGAACCGACATACAGTAAACCAGAACATTTAGATGAATGAGATGACAACTGAAAAGTTATACCTCATAAGAAAACAAAAGGTACATCAAATAATAATACATGAAGTTTCAGAGAATGAAACGAGAAAGGGTAGATGCAAGGAAACAACGCACATGTACATGACCAATAAAGATTTAACACCTTCATCATGCCCACTATGATTGATTTTAAGGATAAGAAAATCTAAAGAAGTTGATTCCAACTGAACCCATCAAATGTTTACTCAATGGATCAAGACAAAACTCTTACTCTCTCTAACATATGGAACATAAGCAAGAATGGAGGATTTGCAATATTTGGTGAAACATATGTGCATATAATTTGCTAAATGTATACAAAAGTAGTTACAAACCATCTGAAACTAGAATCAAAGAGCTCACTAATCATGAATTTACAAGGTCTGCAGTTTTAAGTAATAAAAAGAGCTCACTAATCAAAACTGACAGTGGGAAAAAAGTCAACAATGTGAATCTATACAATTAAGGAAACATACTATTAACTTTGGAGAAGAGAATGAATTGCAACAAAGTAACCAAAAAAAGTTAAACTCCAAGACAATTATGATCACGAGAGATGGCAAATTCCAAGAAAGTGACAAACTTTGTTTTGGTTTAATGACAAATTCCAAGACAGTGACAAACTTTGTTTTTGTTTAATGAGCAGCACAGACAAGGCCGTGTCCATCCTAAGAGCAGAGAAGAGCAAGAGCAGAAAAGGTTTGTGTATTATCAAGCTCGTATGACCATTAAAATGCCAAATCACAGAACCCAAATCATAGAACATGAACAGATCTGAAACAACATCCACTAACTGAAACTATAATTCATATGTAAGCAAGAACAACATTGGCAAACTACAATCTCTTGTTTATTCATCATACAGAGCCCAAGATCAAATGGGACAAAACCACCATTGTGGTACAATCAATGGTGATTTGAAACCCTAGAGAGAAAAGAGGCGAGAAGAAGCTTAATCGAGTTTAGAAGAGATAAGAAGAGAGTAAAAGAACGAACCTTAGTGAAGGAATTCTGAAGACAATGAAAACCCTTAAGCGAGCTTTTACAGTTTCATCTCTAATGGAGATTTGAAACCCTAGAGAAAAAAGAGGCGAGAGGTTGAGAGTCTCTGTGCGTTTTGTTACTTTGAGTCTGAAGGATATTTTAGTCTTTTTTTTTTTTACAAATCCATTTACATCTGAATGCACCTTCAAAACACATCTGGAATTTTAAATTTTTTTGGATGGATTTACAAAAATCATCTAGATGCTCCATCTGGATGAGACACTTAAGTATGTTTAAACGAACAACAATTTGCATCTCCATCCAGATGGAGCATCCAGATGGGCAAACGAACAGCACCTAAAGATAAGAGCTCGGTACATATGTGTTTTGTAAGAACTTGATTTTTAATATTTTGTAATATAATATGTTTTCGTAAAATTCAAATAATTTCTATACGTAAAGGTGACAAAACTATCTAGCTCAATCAGAAGAACTACTCAAAATTGACTACCCGACTCAAAGCAACTATGTTAGGTGGATAAGATAGAATAAAGGTGTTCAAGAAATAATGGTTGTTTGGTCAACGTACGTCTTTGTTTCTTTTAACCGGCTTTACGGGTCAAATCTAGTTCCAGTCATATCTAATTGGGCTCTTGAGACACTTGAGCATATATTATGATTATATGTAGCGCTATATTTGGCAAGTAAACGTGGTGAAAAATGTTGTGATATGTTTACATAGTTGCCCTAGTTTTTTATGAAAACATTAAACACATAATTAAATTATTTAGTTTTTTGTTTTTTGTATTTTAAATACATATAAATTTTTTATGTTTATGATGCCCAGGATTTCATTTATACATTCTATTATATTTTGTTTTTGTTTCTTATGCTTATAGTATTGGGAAAACGGTCAATTTAATGATGAACTGGCGCATTTTTGCCATTTAAAACCTGAATTCCTTCTCTTTCCAGAAAAAACACAAACTTTAAGTTGACCACGCCATTTTAGGCTTACCGTTAGTCAAAATTAACACCCGTTAATCATCGTCAGTTAAGTTAAACGGGTCGTTAATTCAATTAACGACACGCCCAAAACGCGGTCGTTTTGCCTCATCCAAAAACTCAAATCCCTAAAATTCAATTTTGCCCCAAATTGAATTTTGTTTCTTTCTCTTTCTCCTCTAATATTTCGAAATCGCTTGGATTTGGGACTAAAATCGATTTCTCTTTTCTCATCTTCTCAGTTGTTTATCAAATCGATTTTTGGGGCTAAAATCGAATTCTCTATTCAAAATCGCAATTGTTGGCCTTCTCTCTATCACTCAAATCCACTTTTTCGACGGGCTAAGATCGACGCGTCTAGTGTTCCAGCAACCAGAACATACGTTGCACCACAGCAACCAGCGTACAACCAAGACAAGACACCAGAATTCATTATCAAGATTCTGCAGTTCCTTGTTCCAATCATGATCTTGGGACTGGCTCTTGCTGTCCGTAACTATACCAAGAAAGAGTAGAAGCCAGAGGCGTGCGTTTGCTTGCTCATGGAATACGTCATCTGATCTCTTATTGTTTCTCTTGCAAAAAAAAGATACTGTTACTGTTGTTTGGCACAAGACTGCATATGTCCTTACTTGATTCTTGTTGTAGCTACGAACCAATAATCATTGTGGTTTTAGTTTCGTTCATGGTTTCTTAGTTTCTTTTTGTGTTGATTTTATGATGACATGTTTTCTACTTTGATGATATGATAAATGAGTACTTCTTTTGCCAAAAGCAAAGCTGCTTATAAATACTGAAAGTTACAGTTTGAATGTTTAGGTACACAAATGAAGAAACGAGAAACTCAATTTCTGCATATAAAATATATATGATTCATGATACAATTGTGGAAATGACAGACTCATCCCTTACATTTCAAGAGGAATATTGTTGTGTTGTCTGTGACTCTGTGTGATGATGAAACAAAAAGAATGAAGGAAATCGGTAAGAACCAAATTGTAACAGACCTTAAACCTTGACAAAACCCAGCCAGACGAGTGCAAGGGCTTTTGTGTAGTGGAAACACTTCATTTCTGGCTTTGAGGTATTAGACTTCATCAAATGCTCTGAGACTGAGAAAGAGTTTCAATTTTGTCGTGGAGTGTCACGACAAGATGATGCGCATCATCTAAAAGCTTCCAAACATCAAGCTGACCAGCCATGCTATTACACTCTTCCACAATCTCGTCCATACTACTGTATCTGACCAGCCATGAAGAAAATCGATTTCAACGGAAAAGTGTTGAAAGAGAGAACCCAATTTGGGATTTCGATTTCAAATTCCCGAATAAAATTAGGGATTTCGATTTCAATTTGGGGCAAAATTGAATTTTAGGGATTTGAGTTTTCGGATGGGGCAAAACGACTGTGTTTTGGGCGTGTCGTTAATTGAATTAACAACCCGTTTAACTTAACTGACGATGATTAACGGGTGTTAATTTTGACTAACGGTAAGCCTAAAATGGCGTGGTCAACTCAAAGTTTGTGTTTTTTCTGGAGAGAGAAGGAATTCGGGTTTAAAATGGCAAAATGCGCCAATTCATCATTAAATTGACCGTTTCCCTTATAGTATTTATTTATAGGTATTGTGAATTTTAAGATAAATAATTTTCTTATTTGATTGTGGTCTATAGTCCGTTACTATTTTAATTATTTTGAGTATCTTGCACTTTTGTTAGTTTTAATATATGGTAATGTGTTTATGTGTTCATTTATTAGAAATTTTGACCATTTTAGAGATTTTATAATTTATTTGATGTATGATTTAAATGACATGAAAATTTTCATGAACTAAATCATGTTCACAAAATTTATTGATTGTACTTAAAGTTTTAATAAATAAGAAAAATATTTAATATATGTAATATTAATTATGTAGACATAAACATTACATATCCCACTCAGCTTTAGTTGAAACACTTAGGTTATGGATCGAGTCGTTGTCGATCCAATGCTTACTTATCAATAAAAAAAAGACATAAAATTTACATATGTGAAATACATGTATTTAATAATTAACATAATAATGGTTAAATAGGTCGTAATTATGATTTATATTATTCCTTATTTGGCTTATAAGAACAATTATAAAATACACTTAACATTAATATTAATAGTATCTATAAAATTATTATTAGAAAGTAAATTTAATAAAAATTATATAAAATAAATAAATAACAAAAATTTAGAAATTGAAACCAAATAACAAAAAAAAATAAACGATAAAAAAATAAGTGCGCCGAGTTGCTCTCAGTTTGGTGGTTAGGATGATTTAGCTAATGATTTGGCATCAGAGTTTGATTCCTATCTGCTGCATTATGGTAGCTTAAAAAAAGATTATATGGGTGGACTTTAAACTATGGATCGGACCTTGTCGATCCAATTATTGACAAAAAAAATTAATACAAAAATAAGTGCTAAATCAAAATTTTCAATAAGTATTTTTCATCCATCACATGTATGACTTCGTAATCCCATAAAAAAACTTATTTGCGATAAACGTTTTGCGAAAAATTAATATGTATTTATAGTTATTTTTATTTTCTTATAATATTCCTATGTGATATTTGTTTTCCTTTTGTTTATTTCATTATTTGATTTGTATATGTAAATTTATTGATTTTATATATATTAAAAAAATTAATTTATAATGATAACTAACGTTGTACACAAAATATATTTTTTGATTTCTGTTTATTTAGGTTTTGATGCATCACAACTTTCGTTTGTAAACTTTTTTAACTCATGTCATTTAGGTTTTTATACTCATGTCTATTTAAGTTTTTATACTCGTATTCATTTTGATTTTTAAATTTGTATTCATGAGTTTTAGATCCATATTTAATTTTTTGTGTTTTATATTATCGATGGGACACATTTTTAATTCAAATTTTAAGTTATTCATCAAAAATTTAATATCAGACATTCTTACTAATTCAAATATACTAATAAATAATTATATTATACTTTAAGAAAAATTACACTTCAAACAACAAACAAAAAAAATAGTTATAATTTTTATGTTACTTTGTTAAAATTAATGATCATATTATTTATAAGTTCTAAATTCATATTGTAGTGAATTTTCTGATCCTACAAAACTTATTAGATTATATAAGTATTTAAATGGGAAAATGATATAAATAACAAATTAAAATTATTTATTCTGATAAACTAAATATTAGGAATTCCATATGATAAAGTAAAATAATTCTATATCTCTATATTCGATTTATATATATGTTATTAATTTAATCAATAGTAATGAAACTATTAGAAAAGTTGTATACAGAGATATCATATACGTTAGATGCTTTTTTTTTTTTTTGGTCAACATACGTTATTAGATGCTTAATGTTGGTTAATATTTGTTTTAGGAAATTATACTAGATGTTCCCTATTAAGAATGACAGTTGTAACTATAAGTATATGTAGTGTTAAATCATATAGTATAATTGATATAGTTCCTTTGTGTAATTTATGCTAGATATTCTATTTATTTAGTACACTTATGATTATGTAGTTCTTAATAAACAAACGATAAATAATTTGAAAACTCACAAAAACAGTTTATAAAATTTATGTAATCTAAATTTTTTATTTAATTTAATATTTTATTGAAAATAATGAAATTTAATAATATATTTAAATCAGCGAATTGATATTAATAGTTTAGAATTAGAATAAAATATTTTCATATAAACTTCTAATAATTAAAGAAAGTAATATAATCGTTATTAAGTAAATAAAATATGTATTATATATATGAATGACAAAATTCTGATATAAATAATTATTTAACTTTTTTGAAAAAGGATTTAAATAATTATTTAATTTATTAGATCAAATTAGTATTCGGACAAACGAACTAAATAATATTTAATAGATAAAATTATTATAAGAAGAAAAAGAAACCATACAGAATTACTAAGAGATTAATGGGCTAAGCAAATACAATATATGTCATATGCTCAAAATTGGTAAGTATTTGCTCCATACATTTTGGAACCCAAAAAAAAACACAAAATAAAAATGTTAGAACCGATTTCAATAATTTTTAATAAAAATTACATACTAATTAAAGACTTACTTTAACATTAATGACCACAACCTCAATTGTTTTGACTATATACAGAGTTGAATATTTTCCATACTCAAATGATTTTGACTTTGATACTATATTATTGCTCGAATGGTTTGAACAGAGATATCACTGAAAAACATATTAGATCTAAAAATTATGTGTCAAACTATGAGAAAAATCATTTGAGAAATAAATACAAATAAATTATATGTATATCTACCCAAAATAATATCTCTTTTGTTTCTGTAATTATAAAAATAATAACTAACTATAAAAAAAGATTAATTCATTTCGTATGTATAGATGTGAATAAATGGTAAACCAATCTATCATCATCAATACTATTATAATGAATACTATGACTCTATAAATGGTAAACTAATCTATGTTCATCAATACTATTGCTATAATTTTTGAATCTAGTATAATCAAAATTATAATCAATAAAATAGCTAAACTATAGCAACACACAAATGATCAAAATCATTCAATTGTGGAAATAAATCTTTAATAATAAATTTAAATAAATTATATGTTTATCGTGTCAAAAATAATATTTTCTTTGTTTATATAATTATAAAAATAATAAGTAATTATAAAAAAGACTAATGGATTTCGTATATATTTAGTCAAATTTATAAGATATAATAAAAAGGTAATCGAATATATCATCATTAATACTATTGCTATAAGTTTTGAATCTATTATAATCAAAATTATAATCAATACTATAGCTAAATTATAGCAACACACAACCAATTAAAATTATTCGATTGTGTAAAAAAATCTTTAATAATAAATTTAAATAAATTATATGTTTATCATCTCAAAAGTAATATCCCATTTGTTTCTATAATTATAAAAATAAAAATTAATTATAAAAAAAACTAATGGATTTGGAATGTATCTTTCAAGTTTATGAGATATAATTAAAAGGTAAACGAATCTATCATCATTAATACTATTGCTATAATTTTTAAATATATTATAATCAAAATTATAATAAATGTTATAGCTAAATTATAGCAACACACAACCGATCAAAATTATAATCAACACTATAGCTAAATTTCGATGATATTTATATATATTCGATTTTCCATAAAAATTAATATATGTTTATAAATAGATTTCGAATTTATGTATTAAAATCAATACTATACCGCAAGTGACCTTTATTCTAATGGCAGACGGTAAGTCCACTAAAGACCACACACTTGCACAAACAAGGATCGAGTCCCACCGCCTACATTATGTAGGAACTTGGCTAATGGGCCGGCCAATTGTGCCCCAATGTTTGACAAAAAAAAAATCAATACTATACCTAAATCATATTATGATAAAGAAATATCCTCTATTATTAATTCAAATCAAATATATATATATATATGGAACCAATAATTCATAGGAATTTGATATTAAATATTCGATTGAATTATATATGGAATACATATTATTAATTATGTGTTTCTATATATTTCATTACATTTTGAAGTATATTCTATAATATTTAATACTATATTGTTTTAGGTATGATTTTTAAATACGAATTTTTAAGTATGATTCTATGATTATATTTGATGCAAAAGAGTTCATAAAATATATTGAAATTAATGAGTTCATAAATAATATGAAAATATGAGATTAAAAATAGATAATAATTAAAGAAAATAAAGAATCAACAAAAATAAATTATTATAGGTGTTTAATTCATCACCATAAACATATTATTGAATTGAAGAGGTCATCTCACTTTCGTAGTTTAAAAATTTGACCAATTCTGTCCCCATCAAGAATTCTAGCTTCAATAATTTTTCTTATTATTTTTAAAATGTGAAGCCTCGTTCGATACAAAATACCATATCTTGCATTAAAGGTATAAAGATGTATAACTAATCTGAAAAAATCAATAATTGTGTGTTAGTTGTATGAAAAAAATAAGAAATAAAAATTATGTGTTAGGTTTGAGTACGATTTATTTTAAATTATTTAAATAAGAAATAATATTAATGTTATATCAAACAAATAATAAATAATATAAATTTGATATAAATTATGGAAAAAATAGTGTTATATCAAACAAATAATAAATAATATAAATTTGATATAAATTATGAAAAAAAAATTAATGTTATATCAAATAACATTATTAAAATAAAAAAAGTATAACTTTTACCTTGAATCAATGGTGGAAGATTTTTAGAGATAAATGACAATTGCGAAGAAGTTTATACTATTTGTGATGCAGAGACAATGTACATAGTATAGGAGTAGGTAGCCCTGAGATTAAAAATTGAACTGATTTGTTTAAACCGAACCGAACCGAGATTTGGACAAATCGGTTCAGTTATTTGTGTTTAATTCGAATCAATTGGTAGAGAACTATATAGGATTTCGGTTATTAGATCGGATCAGTTCGGTTCATGATAACCGATTGGTTAACCGAAATAGACTATTCCTAAAACCTAAATTACAACACATACGCGACTCTTCCTCTCTTCTTTGCTCATATTCTCAACAGCGATTTTCAATCGATCTTCTTCTTCATTTCAATCGATCTCGTCCTCAGTCGTCTTCTTTTTCTTCTCACACGATTCTCTGTTACAACCACTTCTTCTTCTATTTTGACTTCTGCTTCTTCTTCTCACTCGATTTTCTTCACTCCAAATACAAATTAGAATTAGATTTGTGGACTTTGCTCAGTTTTAGAAGTAAAATTTGTGGAATTCGATACAATAAAATCAATTTCGCTCTGTGCTGTCTGCAACTATTCGTCTTCGAGAAGAATGGATTATGGTGAACGATGGCTTCAACAAATGGGCTTATTTGGGCTTCTTTTAGATTCTCTTTTGTGGGTTTAATTAACTTGCCTAGTTTGTGGGCTTTTAAATGAAAGGCCACAAATTTAGTGTTCATAACATAAACATCAGGTTTATTCGGAAGAAATTTGTTTTTCCGAAATACCGTTAACCAAAACGATTCACAATATAGTTCGGTTATTTTTGATATGATATGAAAATTTTGTAAATACGTCGGATTACCTAAAATTGCAGGTCTAGAAGTAAGGTTTTCGGTAATAATTGAATTAGAATTGTTTTAAAGTTATGAAAATCAAAATGTATAATTACAATCAATATAATTTGTATATGTATATTACATTTAATATGTTATTTTATATATTCCTTATTTATATATCTACGTTATAAAATAATAATCAAACAATAAATTTCAAATGTTTAGAAATTAATTAAATGATACACTTAACATAAATGAATTCCGAATAATTAAATGGTTTTTGGAAATATGTTTAGACCAATTTAACCGTATTAAATTTCTAAGTATGTAACTAATTTCTAATAGCATTTAATATAATATTCTACTACATTCTAAGATTATTTTCATTAAAGTTACTTTTTCATTATATAGAGGATTAGTTGAAATTTTAAGGGGTAAAGTTTTTTAGCTAAACTGAAAAAATAAAAATGTGTTAGTTGTTTGTTTATGAAATAAAAATAACATAAATTTTTTAACAAACAAATTAATAAGAATAAGAAAAATATTATTTTTTACCAGGGGAAAAGTAAATGACAATTGTGAAGCAATTTATGCTACTTCAAAACTAAAGGTAATGTATTTATTATATATAGTAGTGTATTAGGGTTTTCGAAATCATTAAATTCTGAATTATAGTAATTTATATAAGTAAAGTAATATATATCTGGTTTAAAAAAATATATGAAACCAACGCAATCTTCTAATACAATTAATATATGATTATTATATGATTCATTAGAAATATATATAACTCGAGTCATATTAAATTTGAATAATATTGTACATTTATTAGATTTCGTAAATAAAAAAGACAATAACACATTATACATTATAATATAAATAATTCGAATCATTTTACATTTGAATGATATTGTACAAATAATATGTTTGATGTAATTTCATTATTAAATAAATAATTAGACATTATAAATATAATTCGAATAAAATTAAAATTGAATGATATTTTATAAATATTAGGTATCATATACACAATATGATTGTAAACATTTAATTTGTAATTTCCGGTATTTAATTCAAAAGATACATTTAACATATATGTTGATTTAGATAATAAATGTTTTTTGTTTGTATGTTTTTCAAAATTAACCCTTATAATCCCCTAAACAAAATACTAAATTCCAATGACATAAGAAGTAATATAACATATCATTGCAAGGTTATCTCATAAAAATGTTATATATTTATTATATAGAGGATGATATTGTTTAAAACGTAGACAAATTCAAACTTAATTATTAATTAGGGGTCATTATGATTATATATATATATATATATATATATATATATTTTTTTTTTTTCTCAATAAGTAACAATTGAATCGATAATGCCCGGATTTATAATCTAAGTTTTCCAATTGGAGCATGATGGGATTCGACCTCACCATCTGGTGTCTAACTAAATTAGGAATAAGTCAGCTAAACCGCCTGTTTTTTTCTATTACGATTATATTTAGAACTTAATTATTCTAATAGAAATATAATTACTTTTAGAAAATTGATTGGGTCAATTGAACCCTATAATATTGATGTAACTCCACCCTCGACGCATATACAAATGAAAATATATTACTTCTAAATGTGATAAGAATGGATAGAATTTCATCATTGTTATTTTGTTGATCTTACCAAATTAAAAGACTTGATAATAATTTTTTAATAACCGGAATATTTTGGGTAGAAGCACAAATAAAATCTCCAAACCTATAAATGTGTGGGTACTCTTGCCATTTTGTTGTCATGTGAGTAAATTATTAGAAAAAAATGGCGAATTCGACCTATCCAATAAAATTTCCCTGTTTGTAGTCGAAACTTATTAGTACTGACAGTCACAGGCACAGCCTGATCTTCAATTTGCATCGAGGACCTTACAAGTTTGTTCGGTTCAAATTAATTGGGAGTTTATTTTTTGCGGTTCGCTCACAAAAATAAAACCGGAAAAATGAAAGAACGCCACGTAGCAATTACATCTGCCCAAAATGGCCACACACACTCTATAAGTTGCATACCTTAACGAGTTCACCAACGTGAGTTTGTGATTGAGAGAGAGAGAAATAAATATGGCGGCAACAGTGGCTACGAAGTGGCGCGACATCGATGATCTCCCGAAGATTCCGGCCAACTACACGGCCTTAACGCCGTTGTGGTTTCTTGATAGGGCTGCGGCTGTTCATCCGACGAGGAAATCGGTGATTCATGGATCCCAAGAGTACACTTGGCGGCAGACTTATGACCGGTGTCGCCGACTTGCTTCGGCTCTCGCCGATCGATCGATTGGCCCTGGTTCTACGGTAATCAATTTTACTCTTTCTTAATCTTCAATTTGTTTTCCTAAGTTCTTCTTGAGTACTGGTTGACTTAGCTGAAATGTTACTATTCCGAAAACATTCAATCAGTTTATGTTTTCCCCAATTTTTTTGTGAACATCGAATCGTTTTATTTTGAGAACTTCGTAATTACAGAGTAATAATCTCACTTAGATATTGCTTACGAGATTATAATCGATTTCATATAGAACCTGTTTTATGGAATCATCATAGTAATGGAATAAAATCGGAGATTGATCAATATGTTATGAATCTAATTTCTTACTTCCTATGATTTCTGTCGCTTGAATTACGTCGCTGCACTCATGATGTCGATGTTTTCTTACTTTTTGTCCATGAACAATATTGGCTTGGTTGCTTGGTCTTCTTGGCTCTTGCATCTGGATAATTGGCTAGACCAGAAATGACATAATTACAATTTGCAATTTTTTTTTTCTCAGGTGGCTATTATTGCACCGAACATTCCAGCAATGTACGAAGCTCATTTTGGAGTACCAATGTCTGGAGCCGTCTTGAATTGTGTCAATATCCGTCTCAATGCCGTAGCAATCGCTTTCCTTCTCGGCCACTCGCAGTGTGCTGTTTTACTAGTGGATCAAGAGTTCTTTACACTGGCAGAGGAATCTTTGAAGCTAATGGAGGAGAAAGCCGGAAGCAGCTTCAAATATCCACTTGTAATCGTCATAGGTGACCACACCTGTCCGCCCGAGTCACTTAACCTTGCTCTATCGAAAGGGGCCATAGAATACGAGAGTTTTCTTCAAACAGGAGACCCAAATTATCCGTGGCAGCCACCAGCTGACGAATGGCAGAGCATCGCTCTTGGCTACACCTCGGGGACAACCGCCAGCCCGAAAGGAGTGATGCTTCATCATCGAGGCGCGTATTTAATGGCTCTGAGCAACCCGCTCATTTGGAGAATGCAAGAAGGTTGTGTTTACTTGTGGACTCTCCCTATGTTCCATTGCAACGGTTGGTGTTTCCCATGGTCCCTTGCTGTACTCTCTGGTACAAGCATCTGTCTCCGTCAGGTAATGCTTGAGAGATATTTTTACTTAAGAAGTTAACATAGAGTAGAAAAGTTGATTAAAAATTTTGGTTTCAGGTCTCGGCGAAGGAAGTGTATTCAAGCATAGCCAAGTACAAAGTAAGCCATTTCTGTGCAGCGCCTGTGGTCCTTAATACTATTGTCAATGCTCCACAAGAGGACACTATCCTCCCTCTTCCCCATACAGTCCATGTCATGACAGCAGGAGCTGCTCCTCCACCTTCTGTTCTCTTTTCCATGAACCAGAAGGGCTTCCGAGTCACTCACACCTATGGACTTTCCGAGACTTATGGTCCATCCACCGTATGTGCTTGGAAGCCCGAGTGGGATTCCCTCCCTCCTGAGACGCAGGCCAAGCTCAATTCCCGCCAAGGTGTCCGCTATACCGGCATGGAGCAGCTAGACGTTATAGACACTCAGACTGGAAAACCTGTTCCTGCCGATGGCAAAACCGCTGGAGAGATTGTTTTCCGAGGGAACATGGTTATGAAAGGCTATCTAAAGAATCCGGAAGCGAACAAAGAGACTTTTGCAGGTGGGTGGTTCCACTCGGGGGATATCGCAGTGAAACATCCAGACAACTATATCGAGATTAAGGACCGGTCGAAGGACATTATAATCTCCGGCGGTGAGAATATCAGCAGCGTTGAGGTCGAAAACGTAGTTTACAATCACCCAGCAGTTCTTGAAGCTTCTGTTGTAGCCAGGCCAGACGAGCGATGGCAGGAATCTCCGTGTGCGTTTGTGACGCTTAAGAGCGGTTACGAGAAGCAAGACCAGAATAAGTTGGCTCAGGATATTATGAGATTCTGTCGAGAGAAGCTTCCGGCGTATTGGGTGCCAAAGTCGGTGGTGTTTGGGCCTTTACCAAAGACAGCTACCGGTAAAATTCAAAAGCATATTCTGAGGACTAAGGCCAAAGAAATGGGACAGGTACCAAGAAGCAGATTATAAGAAGCTAAAAGCTTTGTGACATCTTTGAAAATTAAGTGTTGTATGTTTTGTGGTGTTGTCCTTTTGAATGAAAACACGAAATCTTCACTTTTTATATAAATCATTACTTTGAAATTAACAAATGCTTAGATACAAAATACCCTTATTTAGTCCACGCAAATATTTTATATTGAACAGTTTATATGTTCTACCAAATATCATACAAGTATTGAGTTATGCACGTTTTATAAAATACAAACATAACAAAACAACAAAAGCTTTGTTTTTCAGTTTATGAGGTACACCATATCCACTATACTATAGAAGATCGTCTACTGGTTCAGTTTCTTATATGGATGTTTCGATTTACGAGTTTAAAATGTTTTTTTTACTAGTCATGCTTACTAGTCACCTTTTTACATACTCATAATCATATGGGAGGAATAACAAATAATCAGTCCATAATTAATCAAAATTCATTGCAATTAAGAGGAAGAATCTAAGTAAAACCTTCATTTTCATGGTGAGAACAGGAGAATCATTAGGATCAAGCAAAATCCTCTTGTTGTGGAGACCAAATAGAGGTGTTTTGACTTTGAACACTTTGTTTCCGTTCCTGTCCTTCCGGTGATCGTTAGATCCAACGGTTGAGGACACACGAATTCAGATCCTATAATTATTAGGGGAAATTAGAAAAAAAGGATAGTTTTTTTATAGAATTGTCCATTTATACCTTTGTAAATTTATGACAAAAATACCCTTAAAAAATTACTATTCACGTTTTTTTTTTTTTTTTTTTACATGTTCTGCAAATTTTAGAATACATATTCTACGCTTTGTTCTATAGCCTACGAAAATCAGAAATTACATTCTACTAAATTCTCTATGTTCTACCTACCGCAGAATATAAATTCTAAATTAGGTAGATTTCTCATAGATTTTAGAATTTGTATTCTGCGGTTTATACTATAATCTACGAATTTCAGAACTTACATTCTACCGATTTTCTTATGTCCTACTAACCGCAGAATGTAAATTCTAAATTAGGTAGTTTTCTCATAGATTTTAGAATTTGTATTCTGCGGTTTCTACTATAATCTACGAATTTTAGAACTTACATTCTACCGATTTTCCTATGTCCTACCAACCGCAGAATATAAATTCTAAATTAGGTAGATTTCTCATAGATTTTAGAATTTGTATTCTGCGGTTTCTACTATAATCTACGAATTTTAGAACTTACATTCTACGGATCTCTACGGTTTCAACTATAATATACGCATTTCAGAACTTACATTCTACCGATTAGATGTAGAACAGGTTTTTAAGACATGATTTATCTTTTCATTAAGTTGATGATGTTCTAAACATGTTATCGAAATTTATCATCTTGGTATATATTTCTGCTATTAGTTCAAGGTTCGTCATGATGGTTTATGGCAGAAGATTAATGTAAAAGAACTTGAACATCGGATTAATGGAAGACAAGGTGGTTCTTATGAGTTTCTTAAGAGTCCATGAATCAAACACTATAAACCATTACCAAAGACTTCACAAACTCTTGTAATGGATGAAGATAGTTTTAATCTAGAAAGTCAAGTCGTCACCTCTGGTTCAGCCTCACGAGAAGGCTGCTCTCATTTGCGTGACCATGATCAAATTAGCATAGGAGAAGGTATTTTGATCAAAATTTGTTTATTTTCTAAAATCAGTTCTTCTGTTTGTCTTTTGTCTTTCGAAGCAGAAGTATCTGACCAGAACTTTGGTAATGAAGTCACAAAAAGTGAAAATAGAAGCTCGAAAAAGATGAAGACAGTAATAAGTGAATCGTCGAGTACTAATCAAGTAAACTTCTTCATCATTTAATAATTTTGCTCATATTACTGAATATATATAACAAGTTACTGATACAAATTTTCTTCCTTTTTATAGGTTGTTCCACTTAGAAAAACTCCTGCAACATGACGTGAATTTAAAGTATGTTTATTGGAGAGATGAGGTCGTGAAGCTTTTATGAAGAGAATTTTGTAATGTATTTATATATATTTGCATAACATAAAGTCAACTCATCATCCTTAGTTACAAGTGTCATCATCATATGTCCCTAACTATAAATATTTATTATATGTATATGGTCATGTTAGTGGATTCATTTGCATTGTAAAACATAAGGGTGTTTAATCCGAATTTCGGTTAGATTTATTCGGTTTATGAAAAATATCTACCATATTCAAATCATATATATAATGGTTTGGTTTGGTATGGATGATATCTGTTTATGGCTTATTCAATTTTAAACCAAAAAATAAAAAATTGTTTAGTTTAATTAAATTTTATCGATTTTATATATTATTTTATTGTATAATTAATTTATTTTTGTTTATAATTTATAAATCATAATTCACTACCGCAATTAATCACAGGGGCAAAGCCACAATATATTATTTAATTTAATTCAATCAGTGCATCTTACAAAACGATGCCGTGAGCATATCTAAAGAGCCAAAAATAGACCAAAATTACATAAAATCAATTCCCAGTCTAAATCTACAACGTCGGAATCATTGTTCAAGTACCACGCCTTGAACGTCTAGAATGGTTGTGCTAGAGTCAATGTGTCTCTTAGCAGCAATGCAGCAAGCTGGAAGCTTTATGGTGATAGTTTTCTCAAACTCTCGAACATGATACCTTATGTACCTTACCAAAAATATTTCTCGATTAAACCATGTTACTCCACATTAACTTCGTTTTACCAACATCAAATTTCCTAGCTTTTAGGAATCTAAAGAGAATAGGAACATGAGAATCACCATCAATCATCATCATCTAGAAGTTAAAAAAAAGAAAGAAGTGAGAGAGAGAGAAAAAAAAAACAAATCACCTCAACATAACGTGATAATCATCAGGTGTTGGAGGTAGCAAATTTTCAGAGATGAGCAAATTCCGGAATTCGTCGACGGCTCGCAGAACAGCTTCAGTTATCGGCTCGCAGAATAGATTCCCAATATGCAAATTCATTCTTTGAGAAATCCAGAATAGCTTCAGTTATCGTCTCGGAAGAATCTTCTGATCACCAGATTGTTGTGCACCATTCCAGAGGAATTCTACAGCAGCCTTCTGCGACCTGAAGGCAAGAAGGGGTGATATAGTCAAGTTGTGTGACGAGCAAGACACAGCAACGTTTCTTAATTATTGACAATCACCTCGCTTAGTACATCGGATTCAAGAGTTCGACGTTAAAGCTGCGAACCTGCAAGATTTCAAGAGAAGTCTCAGTTTTATGATATTCAGAAACGTGAGAGCTTACAATCACAGAAAACCAGGTTGGTGGGAAGAAGAGAGAAACAAAAAACTAGATTAAAACATCTCATAGTGAAGTACATCAGTTGTGCTACTTTCCAACACTTTAGGCAAAGAGTGACAATCTTGGCCATTGTTTGCATGTTGATATACTTCAATTTCAAGTATCTGGGAACATAATGAATTGGGATACATATGAGTCCAATGCTATAATTTGATTATCTAGATGACATTTAAGAATGGGAGTCTCAAAAACTTATAAAAACTACATGGTGTTAGTGATGCGTTTAAAGTCCCAGGTAAAATTCAAAAGCATATGAAGATTCAAGATTCATCAAATAGATTTTACAATATAAAAACCATACCCATGTTTTATCTAAAACAATACTGGAGGGAGTAAGCAAAGATACTCAAGATTTTACTTTACCCGATGAAGTGACCTCATTTCCTAATTAACACTAATTAGCAAAAGAAGAGTTTCGACAGAAGCAAATGATAAGATTCACTACCAAAATAGTGTAACATAAACAAGTTGGAGGAATCATGATAGAATTTTTTCCAAAGGTATATAAAGCAACAGAAAAGAAATTAATGAAGAGATATGAGGCAGTACATTAGGCACATGTTGACTATCTTGCTTGGAACATGATGCTTGATCTGTAACATTCCTTTCATTCAAGTTGCTAGATCATAGTCGCAGATGAAAGTAAGTAAAGTGACTTAAATATGTATATATATGGAAAAACATTTCTCAAACAAAACTAGTGGGCATCAAGGAAAATTAAAAAAAGAAGGGAGAAGGTCTTTACTTTTTGTCTCTGGTTGTTCTTCTTCGCTTGCGTGCTTTTAAATTGGATTCCTTTCATCTTCTTCATGGTCATATTGTACCATTTGAACCTGTGATAAAAGAGCACAGATCCTTTCCGTGATGTTGTTTATTGAATCGAAATATTATGCATGATCAATTAATGGAAAATCTAGATAAACAATAACAAATGAATCAGAATGCAATACGTTCCACAATGACAGCTTTCCATTAATATGTTTCACCATAATAAGCTAACAAGATTACAAAACTAATTGGATAATCAGTATAAGCTAATAAGTGACCTAACCTTTTCAAACAACACTGATCAGAAATCTCAGAATCATCTCAAATCAAACACACAGTGAATTATTCGTAAATCATTATCCAGATCGAAGGAATGGAGAAACCAATCAAAATATAAGATCAGAGTCATCTTGATTGAAAAGTTTGAAACCCTAATCAAATTAGGAGAAAATTGCAATAAAGCTACAATCTTTACAACGACCCAGATCCTGAAATGGAATTCAAAGAAGAGCAATTGAAATACCTGAGACATAGCTTCGATTTAACCACACTGAAGGCTAGTAAGAGAGAAAGAGAGAAGAAGGAAAAACGAATTAGAGAGATCATCGGAAAACCAGAATCAGAGAAGAAAAACACAGAAATCGAATAAAAGAGGAAGACGATCGAAGATGAATAGAGAAATTTTTTTTTGTCAAGGGTTAAATTGGTTTAACATTATTATAAAGATTATTGTAACAAAGTTAGAAAAAAAAAAGTATAGATTACCAAAAATCTAAAAAAAAGATCCTTTATTTTCAATTTTCCCTAATTATTATTGTGTTGTTGTTATTTGAATCTTGTTTTGCCATTATTGTTTGTTGCAAATGTAATGACAATAGAAGAAATTTTTTATGAATTTTGGAAACTAAAATATGGATATTAAATTAGAACTTATTGTAGTGTATAACTGTATATATAAGCAAAATATTTATCACTTAATTAAAACTCAGTTGTTTTATTATATACAGATATGTGACCAATTCTATATAGGTTGCTATGTTGTGGAGTGGACTGGGCAGGCTTTTACAGCTCTACACAGGTGTATAATCGATCTCAGCGAAAACGACATCCGAGCTTCTTAAACAATGGCGTAAGCTCTGGAGAGACATATCTGATTACACGCATGAAGTTGTCTGCAACATAAAACTATCAATGCCACAAAACAACCAGCGTCTGTCTTGACAAATTAAGAAACTTAATCTTGTGAATTTGCAGAGATGAAATATCAGAACCGAGCTATGTTCCTCCTCATTACACTCGTTTGAGAGTAGCTTCAAACTTTGTATTATGACATATGAAATCAGGATGCTGAAGCAGCATATTTAACCATCCTTTATCAGTTTCACACCCTTTAACAGCAATTGACCTTTGCAGCACAACGTGAATATGAAACTGACCTCTGCAGCATCATCATCGTAAGCTTCTCCAAGTCAGTCAATTATAGGCTTCTGCATTATGTAAGAAATTGAATGCAAATTTTAGCAAAATTTCTACTTGAGAAAATATGCCTTAATCAAAACTCTTTTTGATTTTAAATGTTCTACTAAATTTTATTTTTTGCTTGTTTGTTTGTTACGAATAATAATATTTGCTTATAAGGAGCCTGATGTTTGAGTTCATGGAAACGACAACGTTTAAGAGACATTGTCTTCAGTCTTCACTGTCACTCAGGTCCGTTCTGGTCACTCTCGAGTTCCGGACAGTTTTGACATGAGAGGCTTTGCTTCATTAGCATCTAGAGTAGCAGCAGCAGCAGCAGCAGCGAAACCGGTTGAATCCCTAAATCCAAAACCCTTTAAAACCTTGAATTCCTCAGGTATACCCATCAATCCTATTGACCAGCGTTACATTTCGCAAGCCATAGAGAGAAAAGATTGGTTTTTGGTTCTGAATCAGGAATTCACTACTCATCGAATTGGTTTGAACTCTCGATTCGTCATCAGCGTTTTGCAGAATCAAGAGAACCCATTACATTCCCTGCGATTTTACCTCTGGGTCTCGAACTTCAACCCGGTTTACGCTAAGGATCAGTCTCTGAAGAAGGTTCTAGAGAACGCCCTTTTCCGGAAAGGCCCTTTATTGCTGTCTGTGGAATTGCTTAAGGAGATTCGGGGTTCAGGCTATCGGATTACTGACGAGTTGATGTGTATTTTCATCGGAAGCTGGGGAAAATTAGGTTTAGCTAAATACTGTAATGATGTTTTTGCGCAGATATCTTTTCTTGGAATGAAACCTAGCACAAGGCTGTATAATGCGGTAATTGATGCGCTGGTGAAGTCTAACTCGCTTGATTTGGCTTACCTCAAGTTTCAGCAGATGCGTAGTGATGATTGTAAACCTGATCGGTTTACCTATAATATACTCATCCATGGTGTTTGCAAGAAGGGTGTAGTTGATGAGGCAATTCGATTGGTTAAACAGATGGAACGAGAAGGGAACAGACCTAATGTGTTCACATTCACGATTTTGATTGACGGGTTTTTGATCGCAGGAAGGGTGGAGGAGGCATTGAAGCAATTGGAATCGATGCGGCAGAGAAAGCTGCATCCCAACGAAGCAACAATCAGAACTTTGGTTCATGGGCTTTTCCGTTGCTTGCCGCCGTGTGAAGCGTTTGAGGTTATGATTGGGTTTATAGATAGAAACTCAAATTTGCAGAGAATAGCTTATGATACTGTATTGTATTGTCTTTCAAACAAGTCAATGGCTATAGAAACTGCTCTATTTTTGAGGAAAGCAGGTGAACGAGGTTATATTACGGATAGTTCAACGTTTAATGCTGCCATGAATTGTCTCTTGAAAGGGTATGATCTTGTTGAGACGTGTCGGATATTTGACGATTTTGTCAGCCGTGGAGCTAAGCCAGGATTTAACGGTTATCTTGTGGTAGTTCGAGCTCTATTGAATGCTCATAGATTCTCTGAAGGTGACCAGTATCTGAAACAAATGGGTGTTGACGGGCTTATATCAAGTGTATATGCTTTTAATGTGGTAATCGACTGTCTCTGTAAGGCTGGACGAACAGAGCGTGCAGCTATGTTCTTAACAGAGATGCAAGCTAGAGGTATTTCTCCGAATCTTGTAACTTTCAATACCTTTCTGAGCAGTTATAGCGTAAGCAACGATGTACAGAAGGTTCACGGGATGCTAGAAAAGCTTCTGGAATATGGTTGCCGACCAGACGTGATCACTTTCAGTACTATCATAAGCTGTCTTTGCCGTGCAAAGAAAATTCAAGATGCATTTGACTGTTTCAACGAAATGTTGGATTGGGGGATTGAGCCCAACGAGATCACATACAACATCCTGATTCGCTCATTCTGTTCCACTGGAGAGATTGGTAGATCACTAAAACTATTTGCGAAGATGAAGGAAAATGGACTAAGGCCAGATGTTTATGCATACAATGCTCTTATTCAGAGTTTCTGCAGGATGAGAAAGATTAAGAAGGCTGAGGAACTGCTTAAAATGATGTTGAGGATTGATTTGAAACCAGATAACTATACATACAGCGTTCTCATCAGAGCTCTTAGTGAATATGGAAGAGAAAGTGAAGCAAGAGAGATGTTCGGTCTAATGGAAAGACATGGATGTGTTCCAGATTCATATACTACGCGGCTTGTTGAAGAACTGGACCTGAAACAAAGTATACTCTCGAGGATCACTGTGTCAGTCTCATAGATATCAGTCCTCACGATCTCAAACACCCTGAAGAGTGCTTAGGGACCGGAAAAGTGGCTTCTTTTCAGTTGGAAAGGTCTGAGAAAGAACCTGATCTCGGCCACGTTGTGCGTATTTGACGCAAACGCAAGAGGAAAAGAGCACGAGTGCAATTGCAGAAGAGAATATTAAGCTTTGTGGTGATCATTGATCATAGCTTTTACATCTTTACGAGTCCATGAAAGTGGCGCCAATACATAATTACGGCTGGTATTTGATAATCGATAGATTGTTGTATTTTAATGTCAGAAGAAGAAGGCATTGAATCTAGTGTGATCAAAATGGTTGTCCAGTTGAAACTCTAAGAGTATTTCCACCAGATGACAGTTCTTCGATTGTTTTTCTTGCTGCACAAGCCACAACTGAATCAGCTCAAGGGACAATAAGCGGATCGTTTAATCTGATACAACTATGTTAACAAAACCTGAAATTTTTTCCCAAGAATCTTAAGCGCCATTGCTCTAGATTTAAGCTCTTTCTTTCTCAAATTGTTGTCGCATAACACCTAGAACAAGAATCATATCTTTTACATCTCAGATCCAAATATCAAGCAACAGATGTTCTAAAGAACTCACCATCTGACACGCATGTAAGAGAGTCACTTCAATGTCAACCACATTAAGTTTCCACAAAGATCCCGTTAATGTTTCTTTATTAGTCTGAATATGATGAGATTCTAAGTCATTAGCTAAAGCAGTTCCATCTTTCTTCAATCTTCTGTTACTCTCTTCTTGTAACTGAAAAGCTCCTTTAGCTGCACTAATCTGTGATTTCCATGAATGTCCTTTGTTCCTAACCCATTCAGCTACAAAAGGAACTCCTAAGTAAAGAGCTCTCTTCCCAAGCTCTTGAGCTGCTTGTCTTGTGTATACAGATCCAATTGTATGCCACATGTCCGCTCCAAAAGCTTTAATAAAATCAATGTCAAAAACTCAGTTCAGAAGTACAAGTGACATATGAGTTTCTTAGCTTCAGATTCTGCACGGTGTATGAATCCTCCTTTGTCTCCATGGTCGTATTGACTTAGAAAAACCTCGCGAGGTTATCTTCTCTTTCTCTCTGAACAGCCTGCAAAAAGAAAAGTAGAATCTGTTCTTATGTAAGATCTCAGATCAGAAGATGGATATAAATAGTTATAATTTATAACATATGAGTTTGATTTGCCTTTAATTTGTCATGAAACTGATCAGGATTTTCGATTTCAGAAGCCATTGATGCAACAGCTAAATGACCAATATAGTCCTCGAATAGTTCACTTCTAAAAAGAAGAGCAAAAACAGCCGTTGGATCAACCATCGTTTCTCTGATCAAATACACCATTAAACAATTGTCAGAGAAAGAAGAGAGAAATAATTGGCGACTTCGCCAGAGATTTTTGGGAGCTAAAGGTAGAAGATTTTTCTCAGTAATTAAGATTTCCTTTGTCTACGGAGCTGGAATCAGCTGTTCTTCTTCTCCAGTTCTCTTATCATTTTAGCTCTTTTTATCTCAGTCGGTTCGTTATCTCTTTCCTTGATTCGATCTGTTTCCTTTATTTATAAACGAGATGGTTTTTTGAGTTCTCTTCGACTGAATGTCTATTTTTCGATCTTCTATTCTTATGTTTGAAGATTGTTGTCATAAATGGATGCTTCAGATTGATTTAGCGTGTTGATGATTTCTCTGAGCTTGTTTGTAATGTTGAATGAAAGACAAATCTCGTCTCAAATTTGCTAGGCACAGATCAAAACGATTCGTTTTCTTTGTATTTACCATATGTGAGGATCGAATTGAATGTCAGACTTATGGGGTACTCTTGTTTTCTTTCTAGTTTGCAGCTCCAAGTTTAATGGAAGCATTATCTACTACAAGGAATTTGCCAATTCAGGTTCCCTGTAGAAAACTCTCATCACTTTTTACTAATTTGTCTTCCCTTGAGCTGAGGAGATTTCCTTCTCGGGGTCAAGTCTCAATCATGAACTAGCCCAAATTGTTCCGTCCAGTTACTGCTTCTGTGAAGCGACAGGAGTCGTCGGCTTTGGGGCACGAAGGAAACCTTGTTCCTTATACAGGTAAACTACTACTCATTACTTTAGAATCTGTTCTATATGGATTTAGGGAATAACATCTAGTACATGATTGTGCAATTGCTGACCTAAGCTGCTTTGTACTAGGAGGTATGAAAAATGAGATATAAGAATTAAAATCAGAAACTGTTTTGAGCTTTTGATTTGCTTATAGAAATTGTGCGACTTGCAGCTGAGTTTCTACTGCTGGTTGTTGCTTTTCGGAATTGCTAGAAATTTTCGATCTTTGGAGAAGTGCTGAAGCAGTATGCTTCGATGTGGATGAAGGTATTGATGAACTTGCAGAGTTTTGTGGAGCTAAAAAGGCTGTTGCTGAATGGACTGCCAGGTTTTTGGCCCATCTTGACGTAAATATACATTAGAGCTTGATGATTTTTTTACTTATACTTATTGTGTATTGAATTCTTAGAGCAATGGGTGGATCCGCAAGACTTGCTTTGTTCAAGCCTTCTCTTTCAAAAGTTGAGGAATATCTTGAAAAGAGACCCCCGAGGTACTGATGTATAATTTACCTGTTGTGTTATTCTGATTCTTTAGTATGATGCGAGCTATTTTCCCCTTGTTTCACTCTGCTCATAGAAGTTTTTTTCGCTTATAAAGAAAGAATTTACTTGTAAGTGTTTCCTTCGCCTAAGTTCTTGTCTTGACTGACCTTGACTAGAAATGTGTACAAGATATGTAGATTGCTTTCTGAAATGTGTTATTATAGTGTGTTCCTTTGGTTTGTGTAAGCTATCCCCTGGCATTGAAGAGTTAGTTAAGAAGCTCGGAGCCAATAACATTGATGTCTATTTGATATCTGGAGGTTTTCGACAAATGATCAATGTACTCTTTCTCTCACTTATTTATTCATGTTCTTTACTAGGGCCTGTTGTATGTAGACTACTAGAATCATGGTGATAAGTTTATATTTGGATTTTCATTCACTGTAGCCTGTTGCATCCATTCTTGGCATCCCTCGAGAGAATATCTTTGCCAACAATCTTCTATTTGGAAAGTCCGGAGAGTTTCTGGGCTTTGATGAGAAGGAACCAACATCAAGAAGTGGAGGCAAAGCTAAGGCACTGCAACAAATACGAAAGGTTCATCAAAAATTTTACTTTGCAAGCGTCATACTACTTGCTGAATACAACACTGTGCCAATGACACTTGGTTTCTTGCAGGGTCGTCTCTACAGGACTATGGCCATGATTGGAGATGGTGCTACTGATCTAGAAGTAAACTACTTTTATTAGCTGAGATTCTACAGATTAATGATATGATCTCAAATGTTATCCAAATTACTAAAGTGATTCACTTGCAGGCACGCCAACCTGATGGCGCCGACTTGTTCATATGCTACGCTGGAGTTCAGCTTCGTGAGGTCGTGGCAGCAAAAGCAGACTGGCTTCTCTTCAAGTTCGAGTCTCTTATAAACTCACTAGACTAAAAGCCTCTCTGTAGTGATTAATCTCATTTAGATACATTATTCATATCTCAATTTTGTACCTTTTCCTGAATTTGTGGGATTAAATATCATTGAATTAATAAGAGTTTTCCCAACTTTAACGGCTTGATTTGTTTGTCCAAGCATCACTGAACGTTGCTATTACAAAATTTTATCATTGTGAAGAGAAGTATATGTAATCGCAGACTAATAACTCTCGGTGGTACATTTCCTGAATCTCTGGTTTACGAACGAAACCAAAGCCAGCACGACTAAATCTGCCACGACCACCACCGAAACCTCCCCTTCTTGCAAAACCACCACGACCACCACCTCCTTGATCAGCTGTGTTCACTCCAATCATTCGTCCATCAAGTTCCTATTTACGCAGAAAGCTCAATAAATGGCGGATTGACAAAACCCAATCAAAGGGAGAGAAGTATAACAATCCCATTGGTTTCTGAAGCAGCAATGAAGTACCAAAATATTACTCTTTTAGCTAAGGAAAATGAGATAAATCAATAAATCAAAGGGCTTTACTTTGTATTTGATTCTCTACTAAGAAAGTTTCTTATCAAACTAGAGACACAGGCCTAGCATTATTCAGTGTGGTGCATTCGAAACTTACGACGTAAAGTCTGGAGATTTTAAGGGTATAGAAAGAAAAGAAAGCGAAAAAGCATTTTGACTCATGGCATGATATTTAGTAACCAAAAAGAAGATGAAAAGTAAGTTGGTACCACCTTATCATTCATACATTGAATTGCCTTATTAGCAGCATCGATGGAATCAAATGTTACGAAACCAAAGCCCCTCGATACACCACTTTCACGGTCTGAAACTACCACAGCTGCGAAGAACAAAGTATATATTAGTCAACAAATGAAAAGAAAACCCAATGGAAAAATGAACTGCAGAAGATATGATAGCTACCATCAACGATTTTTCCATATTTGCCAAAAGCTTCTTTCAAGAGCTCTACATAAGTGGTTGGCGAGAGACCTAAAACGAGGCAGCACATAACAGAATGAGAATCCTAGGACAATCAAACATAGAATTCAAGAGAGAAAACTCACTCTCAAGGATGAAACTAAACAGATTATAAGTTTCCGAGTCTCACCTCCAACGAAGAGTTTGGATGGAGTCAGAGAAAGATTTCCATGTAACATAGAGTTCGAGGCCTGCAACGCTCTAGGCTGCCTAAATATGTTTCCAGCTTCACTAATCAAACGGGAAAACTGTCAATTAAACATTGTTTCTGCAAAAAATCGTTGATTAAACACTGAACTCTGGATGCCTTTAATTAAACATGTAATTTATTGTTGACTTTTTTTTAAAATTAAACTTTTAGTTGACTCGGCCAATTAAACACTCCGTTAATTTAACTAACGGAATTAATAAACGTCGTTTTAACACTATTAATATTCTCAGTTTAATGAAACGCATCGTTTCATTTTCTAAGCATCTTCTCCTTCATCCTTCCTCTTCAACCCCAACGATGAAGAAATTGAAAAATGATCAAAAACCCTAACTCTCGATAAATCTCTCTTCGATCCCAATTCCCAAATTCAGTTACCAAATCCCCTAATTTCCCTAAACCCAGATCACGATTCCATTGTCTAAGAGGATCGATATGATTTAGAGTGACAAATTCGGGAAGATTTCGCCATCGTTGTCTGCTCTGTTTTCTTCCTCTACTTCTTCAAGCTCTTCTTAATCATTGGAACGATCATCTGATAAACCAGATATATGATTATATTCATGGAACTGAGCCTTCAAAATCTCATCATTTTTGAATCTAATACATCATCAGCTGCTTCCTCGTATACCTACAATTAAATTTATTCGTATGTGATCTATAATATATATAGAACAACACAGATCCAACAACACTTAATGCTAATTATTCTCAATCATCATTATATCTCTAAGAATCTCGTTATGGCCAACTCTCTTATACAAATACATGTGGATAGAATAGAGATAGTGGTTTTTAAATTGCAACTGCAACAAAGATAAATGTTTTAATTAAACAAGATAAAGCTGAGACATAATGTGCAAACAAATCAGAAATCCCCAGATTTCTTCTTCGTCGATCTTCTCATCCATTCTGCTCCTTCGATTTTCTTCTATATTACAATACACCACAATCGACATCGTCGAGCTTCTGATTCAAAAATACATGATATGTAGATTTAGAACAAGATAAGCGGAGCTTCCGATTCGTCGATGAAAAAATTGAAAAAGTTAGGGTTTTTAATCTTTTCTCAATTTCTTCATCGTTGGGTTGAAGAGAAGATCATTTGAAAATGAAACGCTGCGTTTTATTAAACTGAGAACATTAACGGTGTTAAAACGGCGTATATTAATTCTGTTAGTCAAATTAACGGAGTGTTTAATTGGCCGAGTAAACTATAAGTTCCATGTTTTTTAAAAAGTCAAAAATAAATTACATGTTTAATCAAAGGCATCTGAAGTTTAGTGTTTATCAACGATTTTTTGCAGAAACAATGTTTAATTGACAGTTTTCCACTAATCAAACCCATGTAATGCATTTTCTTCTATCTGTTCCTGACGTCTTTTGGGTTTTAAATACGGATGTTAATATGGGTAAACCCACCCCTTCTATTGCAAAACCATTTAATACCTGAGACATGTATTTAATTTCTTCTTTAATTTCACATCTAACAAACAGAAACAAACATATCTCTACTATTAATCTGTAATAATCGAGCAAAGGAAACCCAATAATCAATAAACAAACTAAAACATGGGTCGATACCAATAATATCAAGAGCTGAACTCCAATAATCACAGATCCTAGAAGCCATGGAAATCCTAGATACTAGAACAACAATAATCACAGAACCAAAACCAATAGAGAAGACTCTCCTTTACGGTGTTCACACTTTTACTACTAAACCTATCATCAGCTAACTCAATCAAAGAGCTAAAATCATTATCATCCATACAATCAAAGCCACGTGAAGCACACATATGAACAACATCACCAAAGAGACAACAAAGCACCGATCCTATCAATTCTAGATCTGTATCTCCGAAGGGTTTAATCAAATCTAGAAAATTTATCGAGCAAACTTATAGCAAAAAGTTCTAGAAGGCAGAAATCCAAACTTGAATACCACTATCTCCGACGATGCAAGGACAAAACTGCAACCTTTCGACTTCGACGGTGATTTGAACAGCTTCAGACATCGAGAGAAAAGAATGAGGTTTCTACTAAGGCTGGACATAATTACTCAGGTTCATGCTCGTTACTCGTACTTGACTCGAAATTTTAAATACTTGGTATAGTTAAGTCAAGTACTAAATATGTTAATTTCATTACTTGCAAATCCAAACTAACTAATAAGTACTATCGACGATAGAATTTTTAATATTTGGCTTGTTAATACTTGACTCATTATTTTATAATCATTGATTTTTTAAATTGTTTTTAAATTTACAGTTTAATTAAATATAAAAAGTAAATTGTTGTACTTTCAAAATAATTATAGGGTGATTAGATAGAATACTCTTATAAAATCTTAAAATGTTATTTTGTCCATGAGTAAATAAAAACGTAATAACAAAAATGATATTAATAAAAAGTGTCACGTCAGCACGCTCCGCACGACTAAGTCTACCAAACTAAGTGCACGTTAGCGCAAGCTCCACCACACTCTACCAAATTGTACTATGCTATTATTTAACTCCACCAAGTATTGTCAAAGACTACCATACTAACCTCTGGATTTTTAGGAAGTCGTAATCATGGGGAAAAAAGTGTATGAGGTGTGGTGTCAAAAGTTTTAATGAGGGTTTATTGGAGGGTGGATTTTAATGGATTTAGAAATCTATAAGGATTTATAAATTTATATAGAATTCTTAGATTTCAAAATCAAATAAAGTGAATATGAAAATAAAATAGACTCGATTTCAATGCTTGAATAACACATGATTTGAATATGAATTTCAAAATCAATGCTTGAATAACACATGATTTGAATATGAATTTCAAAATCAATGCTTGAATAACACATGATTTGAATATGAATTTTAAAACCATTGATTGAATAACACATGATTTTGTAAGGATTTCTAAATCCATTAAAATCCATTATAATCTACCATCCAATAAACCCCCTAAGTTTGGTAGAGTTGATAGAGTTTAGTAGACGTTAGACCCTTTGTAGTTGATTTTGGTGGAGTTAGTAACGCCATTTTGGTAGACTTTAGTAGATTTTGTACCCAGTGTGACAGATTTTGAAAAAGTTATGTCTCACAACTTGGTAGAGTTTGATAGATTTTGTACATTGTGTAGCAGATTTTGGCAGAGTTATACTTGATAGTGTGGCAGAGTTAGTAACGACAATGTAGCAGACATTAGTAGATTTTGTATCCCTGTGTGACAGATTTTGGCAGAGTTATCTCTCATATCTTGGCAGAGATAGTAACGACTGTTTGACAGAGTTTGATAGATTTTCTACACTATGTGGCAGATTTTGGCAGAGTTATATTTAATAGTATGGCAGAGTTAGTAACAACAGTGTGCTAGATTTTAGTGTATTTTTTATTCATGTGTGACAAACTTTGGGAGAGTTATCTCTTATAGCTTGACAGAGTTAGTAAAGACTCTTTGGTAGAGTTTGATAGATTTTCTACACTGTGTGGTAGATTTTGGCAGAGTTAGTAATGATAGTGTGACAGACTTTAGTAGATTTTGTACCCCTGTGTGAAAAATTTTGGCAGAATTATCTATCATAACTTGGCAGAGTTAGTAACGATAGTTTGATAGAGTTTTATAGATTTACTACACTGTATGGCAGATTTTGGCAGAGTTATATTTGATAGTGTGGCAGAGTTAGTAACAACAGTGTGACAGACTTTAGTAGATTTTGTACCCTTGTGTGACAGATTTTGGTAGAGTTATCTATCATACCTTGGCGAGTTAGTCAATACAGTTTGTCAGAGTTTGATAGATTTACTATACTGTGTGGCAGATTTTCTCACACACTTATTACACTCGTACACTATTGAAGCACACAAATCACCATTGTTTATTGAGCTCATTTCTTATACTTTAACCTCGTTTTTTTGTTATTGGATCTATGGATCAAATCATCTTAGTTTGTGGAAATTGGAAATTGGTTCTTTTTAGTGGATACTTTTCTTGGTTGTAAAATTTTGAAAGTGAACGAAGATGTATGTTATGACAAGTTTGTGCAGATGGTGCATGAAGATTTCAATCTAAATCGACATATCTATAAGGTAAAATTGAGTTACGTATCAAATGAACTCATGCAAACACTAACACAAGATTCAAAAATATGTCTCGGATCATATTGTCTACTTTCTAATCTTCAACATCTCCAGGCCAAGCAGAGTAGATCTCTGCTAGAGACTTTGGACATAGGTACCTACAAAATAGTTATGTTTAACAATGTGAGACTCTAAACTCTCATAAACATTGCCAAGCAACATGTATACTCTACTAAACTCTATCATGCGTTATATAAACTATATCAATCTCTGCTATGCTCTACCATGATAGTTCTAAACTCTTTCAAGCATCATCTACATTCCACCAAACTCTGTCATGTGTTATATAAACTCTATCTAACTATGTCATGCTCTACCATGGTAGTTCTAAACTCTGCGAAACATCATCTACACTTCACCAAACTCAACCATGCTTCATATAAATTATATCAAACTCTACCAAAGTAGTGCTAAACTCCACAAAACTCTGTCATGCATCATTTACACTCCACAAAACTATACCTCTTTCAAACTCTATCAAGCTCTATTAAGACAGTTCTAAACTATGCCAAGCTACTTCTAAGATTTACCATGCTGTAGATAGACTTTAACTCAACTTAAATATACCAAACTATAGGCAAACTTTACCAAATAAATCTACACATTCGAGACAAACTTTGCCAAGCTTTAAACAAACACTACCTAACTCTACTGAGCTCTACCAAACTATAGGCAAAATTTTCCAAACTCTGCCAAACTATAAATATACTCTACCTAACTCTACCAAACTAAAGTAAGCATTATAGGAAAACTCTGCCAAGCTATAAACGTACTCTACCAAGCTATCAACTAACTCCACCGATCGAACCTCAAAATTTGAGACAAACTATATAGAAACAACCTAATAATTTGAGACAAACCCAGAAAATTCATTTCTAAACCTTAAAACTTCACATACAACATTTACCTTAGAGAAATCACAATAAATTTTGCCTTAAATTTGTAGATCTATTAGATTATCGTTCAAAAATTTCAAATTCTATCCAAAACCATATGAAAACATAAACAAAATCAATAGGTTAGAAATAGAAAAAGAAAAAAAAGAAAAAAAACTATAACTTTGTGTGGAGAGTCTGATTCGTCACGAGACAATCTCGTCCGTTAATGTTATTTTTAAAGTGATCTTGGCCGTTAATTTACAGTCAGCCATTAGCTGATCAACGACAAAGTCTTTTTTTTTCCAAAAATATTGTAATCTTTTTGTTAAAACCCTCTAAAATCTAAAAACAAACTGGTAAGAAAAAATTCTCCTCTTCTTAATCGAAAGAGTGGAGGGAGTGTACCCATTATGTCATTCATTTTGATGTTGATTAACCTGAAACCAGTCTCTGGCAACAATCCTTGATCACCTTACCAACTTCATCTGATATTCCTTCTCTAGTAACTTTTAAACCACTTCTATCTAGTTTAAATCCAGTTGCATGCAACCGACCTAGTTTATTAAAGTAATTTTAAGCTGAATCCTACTACTCAAGTTCGGTTTTGATTCCTACAACTGAATTTTTGACTCTCAATTAGACTCAATGCAGTAGTATACACGCAATGCGATCGATGGCAATTAAATGTACGAAGATAAATAGATCTGTTAGTTTATGTGGATGACATATTGTTATGCTAATGATGATTCTCGTGTTGCTCAGTTAAAAAGCGATTTAAATAGATCTTTCAAGCTAAGGAATCTAGGACCACATCGCTACTTTCTAGATGTGAAAATCGCAAGAACATGCAAGTGCATGAATATCAATTTCTCGGTGTAAATACACACTAGAAATGCTTGAGGATGCAATTCTTCTAGCTTGTAAACCATCTAGCATACCAATGAAACATAGTGTGAAGCTGAGCATGTATATCGATGATCCTCTTATGCAGGAACCAAAGCTCTAAATAAAAATTGTTGCGAAGATGATTATCTTACCATAACAAGACCAGACATTACTTATATTGTAAATAAATTGTGTCAATACACTTATGCACCAACAAGTTCCCATCCTCAGGCTGCATATAAAATTCTACATTACCTAAAAAGGTACAATAGGATTAAGACTCTTTGATGCAACTGACTGTGATTTGGTTTTGAAGGCTTTCACAAATGTTAACTGGAGTTAATGTCAAGATTCACGAAGATCAACATCCAGATTTTTCCTTTTTATTTTTCTTGGCAACTCTTTAATCTCTTGGAAATCGAAGAAACAACCGATTATTTCTCTTTATTCTGTAGAATCAGAATATTGTAAGATGCGTTTTATAGTTTATGAGGTAAAGTGGCTTGCTGGGCTTCTCGACTGCAATGATCTACCCAAAGACAATCCAATCCGTGAAGGCCGAGACGATAAGCAATCTAACCAACATTGGTAGAGCCTAACATGAAGACTACAAAAAATATAGAGGAACTTGAAGAGCTTACAATAATCACATCCTAGTCCTGGCTCACGAAGACACAACCAAGACTACACTTGCCATTTTTGGACTCCAATCAGAATATGCGATCACTCTTCAAGGATTCCCAGCTTATCCAGAACGAACCAAGTTAAGAATAAATATTCTATGGATTCTTGACTCATTCATCTAGTTTCACGAAGTGGAATCAGCCCAAAAGAAGCTCTAAGCTAAAAGATATGGATTTTACAAGTTGGTGGATCCACAATAAATCCAACTGCGTGACAAGGCCAAAGATCAAACTACACAACCCAAGTAAGATGCGGCATTACCTTTGAAACACTTGGAGATTTTTCTTGGGTCTTTTATGCTTCCAACAAGCCCAAGTACGCTTGAAACTACCACCAAATCCTCTAGATACGCTCCAATCAAGAAGATGGTTTGATTTGATTCTTTTTAAGAAAAGTTTGGGATCTACTTGCTTCAAGAGACTTCAGACTTATGTATGGCGACCAAGAGACTCTTTCAACCACTAAAAATCATCCAAGGAAGTCATACCATGCTCCAGCACTCATAGGATTAGGCGAATCCTTCCTTTAGTCGACTTTCAATATCCGGCTGAACATCAAATCTCTCCAACGGCTCCAAGATCGACAACTCTCATTACTTGTCCATTAGACACTTAATTTTGTATTATTTCTTTCTCATTTTACACCATATGACCGCTGTAAGAGACCATAGAGTCGAGCCTTTATAAGCTCAACTCATCTCATTTGTATTCTCAGATTTGCATGAATAAAAAGAAACAAACTTCTTTTCTCTAGAGAGAAAACCTTAGCCGACTTCATGTCTTTGAGAATTCGAGAGAGAGAGCCAAGATCAAGCTTATTCAAGGATTCCTAAGCAAGATTGGACCAAACTGTATCAAGGATAGAGCCATAATCCTTGTGGTGTTCTTCGCTTTTTCTCTCAAAACTAGTTTTCATCGGTTCAGACTCACCAAGGTCGAGCCATTGAATCCATATCCTAGAGCTCTATCTGGGTCCTTATCAGTGGCTGGTCAATCTGCTTAGGGAGTTGAATATGGATCAATTCAAGCCGATTGCATTCTACTGTGACTCTATTGCAGCAATACATATATCAAACAATCCAATCTTCTATGAGAGGACAAAGCATTTGGAAAAGAGACTGTCATAAAGTTTGAGAAAAGATTCTAGATGCATGGCTTAATCAAACCTTTTCATGTCAAAACAGAAAACAATCTTGCAAATATGTTTATCAAACATGGAGATTCAATGCTCTTATTGGCAAGATGACACTTCTTTTTATATACTTGTCATCTTGAGGGGGCTATTAGAATATAGATTGTATTTGTTTAGTTTTTTTAATGTTTTAATTCTTTGGTTCAATGTCTCGCTTTATTCCTAACTGGTCATTTATCTTCTCTAATATAAGAGAAAAATGATTATGCGATTCAATCTAAATCAATGGGAATTATGTTTTCATTTTTCTCTGAATTTCCTAATTCATTCTAGATTTAACTTTAAAAAATCTAATGTCAACATTATGAAATAAAGATAAGGTTTATAATTAAATTGAAATGATATTAAATTTTGAAAAAAAAAACTGAAAAACTAGATGTGAACACGCTCCGACAGTTAGTGCTCCTCCTCTTGTAGAACCCTCACCTGCTATCTTTTAGTCCTCTATTACTAGTAACGCTGTTATTACTGGTATAGCAAAACCTATTCCCCCACCTCCACGTGAAACCACCACTCCGTAGGTAGCTCATAAGAAACCTCTGAGAGCTCATTCATGGGCTACGGTTGTTGAGTCAGACACAAATAACACTCTAAAGCGAGTAGCTACACCAACTGTAACTGCTGAAGGTACACCAAGGGTTATAATCTCTGACTCAGTGTTCCAGAAGATAGCTGTTATCCACAAAGACTTTATTGTTGGTATCTTCATGGGGAATCCTCCGTCGTACACCCAAATCCAGAATGTTATTTCCCACATTTGGGGAAGAGAAAAAAGAATTGACTTCCACTACAAACCTGCACAAAGATCTATCATGGTCAGAATTCCAAATGAGATTCTTAGAAAGAAAATTGTGGACCAAGAGATTTGGTATATTGGTCCATCGATGTTCTATGTGGCTCAATGGACACCAAACCTTGCAACTAAACCTCCTTCAATGACATAAATCCCATTATGGGCTCTAATTTGGTTTTACAAGTGTTGTTGACTTCAAACATAAGACTTGAATTTGTAATATGTTTCTTAAACATGGGACACATATAAGGTTGAGTTCTCTATTATTTATCTTTGATGTAGTCATCAGCTTGTATATGAGGTTGAGTTATCTGTTATTGGTCTGATTTAATTTAAGGTTATAACATATAATGGTGCACAAAGATTGGATACATCTTTGCAAGTAAGGAGTTTAATTTTGTAGTTTAGGTTGCAGTAGGTAGTTGTTACTTAATGGGTTTTACTTTTAATTCTATAATGAAGAGCTGATCCAGGTTATGAGAGAGGAGCAAAATGTTTTGTGAGGGCAGCTGCTGCAGCTATTGGAGATGGACATATGATTATATGTCCATGAGTTGATTGTCGAAATATAGATCGTCACTCCGGTAGCGTAGTAGTTGATCATCTGGTACGGAGGGGAATGGACGAGGCTTACAAGAAGCGGTCTGATTGGTATCATCATGGAGAATTGAATTCAAGGGAACAGAGTGAAACCAGACTAATTCAGTGTAATGAAGAGAATATAGGTTTATATGAAGCTGCTGAATAGTTGGATGAAAACTTAGGTGGTACTGCTAACGTGATTGAGATTGCAGAGGGTAAGGACAAGAAAGAATAAGAGTTTCTTTCGAAACTTGCAGATGTTGTAACCCCGTTGTATCAAAGTTGTGTTAGTCATAGTAAGCTGTCAGCTATTGTCTCCCTGTTCAAACTCAAGACACAAAATGGCTAGTTAGAAAAGAGCTTCAACAATCTGTTAGAAACGTTGCCAAAGATGTTGCCAGAAGATAATGTACTACACACATCGTTGTACAATGTGAAGAAGTTTCTTAAATCATTTGATATGGGTTAGCAGAAAATTCATGCTTGTATCAATGATTGCTGCCTTTTCAGAAAGAAATACAAGAAGCTTAACAGCTATCCTAAATGCAAGGCTTCAAGATAAAAGACTAACATGTACACTGGTGAGTAAAGAAAGGTGTACCACAGAAAGTGTTACGGTACATTCCGATAATACCGCGGCTAAAGAGAATGTTTAGATATGAGAAAATGGCAAAGGATTTACGATGGCATTTCAGTAACAAAACCAGCGATGGAAAACTCTGTCACCCGGCTGATTCCGTAACATGGGAGAAGATAATGCCAAGTACCCTTTGTTTGCAGTCGAAGAAAGGAACATGAGGCTCGGACTTTCAAGAGATGGATTTAATCTATTCAACATGAAGAATACGAATTACAGTTATTGGCATGTCTTGTTAGTGAAGTACAACTTGCCATCTGATATGCGTATAAAAAAGGAAAATATCATGCTAACATTGTTGATTCCCGGTCCACAACAACCTGGTAATAGTATTGACGTCTACTTAGAGCCATCGATAGAAGATCTTAATCATCTGTGGAGTAATGGAGAGTTAGCATATGATGCTATGACTAAATCGAATTTCATTCTTAAGGCCATGTTGCTATGGACCATAAGTAACTTTCGAGCATATGAAAATCTTGTAGGCTGCAAGGTAAAAGGTAAGATGGGTTATCCAGTATGTGGGAAAAACACAGATAATGTATAGTTAAAGTATAGTAGGAAACATATCTATATGTATCATAGAAAGAGTTTGCCACCCACACATAGCTTTAGAGGGAAGAAATTCTAGTTTGATGGAAAGGTTGAACATAGGAGGAAGGGTAGGATTTTAACTGGTCATTAAATTTATCAAAATCTGAAAAATTTCAAAAATGACTTTGGGAATTTTAAACAAACTACAAGTAAGAGAAAGAAGGCTGATTGTAGTGGATTATGTTCTGATTTGGTATCAGAGCACCATGTTCAGTTTCTTTTTGATAATGAAGTTATTTTATACAATAAATTCGAATTTATTAATATGTGAAATTTTATAATATTTGGTATGAGAGCACCATGTTCAATTTAGTATTTCGTAACATTTGGTATCACAACACCATGTTCAGTTTAGTATTTTATAACATTTGGTATGAGAGCACCATGCTCTGTTTTTCGCCAGTGGCGGCTGAAAATTTTTAGAAACTAAAGTTAGGGTTTTGTTGGAAACCATGGGTTGAAGATAGAGGCAATTCTGTAATTTGATTTTAATATGACTTTAATGAAACATTATTTTTTAATATAAGGTTGAGCCATTTTAAAGAATTTGGGACGAAATTGTATTTAAAACTCATTTTTGTGGACCCAGGTTGGGCTGCAACATTAGTGTATCTTTAAGCATTCTGCCGCTTTATTATTTTTGCATATGAAATCCTCAGACTTGTTATATATGTGTGCGCTGGAATAATTATTAAGGTTTAAATCAATAATATATTTTGATTGTGCAAGTTTAATATTTGAATTAGATTGATTGATGCATGATGTTGCCAAAGTAACCTCTCTTGTGGATATTTTTTTCAAGAATAATATTAAATGTTGTATGTGTATATATGCATGTGAATATTAAATTTACCCAAATGTAGATTTATATTTGACCGAATTATATACATACTTGTGATGATAGACATGTGACAATTATTTGGAATAACCATGTGAACAATAAATCGATCCAAAGATAGGTTATTGTTTATCATGTATTATTGTCAATGTTTGATTATTACAACAAGAGTACCACTAGCAGTTGATATTATTGTCGAAAGACATGATGTTAATGTTGCACTTAGTATCTTGAGATAGGTTGTACAATTGTTCATTTTATTATTATTTTATTTTGGTTTAGTAGTGAGTTACTAATAAAAGATTGTTCTCTTTTCAGCGAATTTTACTGCAGTACCTGCAAACTTAGGTACAATTCCAACACTTAACGGTTCAACCTATAAGGAATGGAAAAGTAAAGTTAAGATTGTGCTTGGGTGTATGGATCTTGACCTTGCGTTAAGGATGGAACAACCTACTTCTCCTACAAATGACAGCACTGCTGAGTATAAGGCTGTTTATGAGAAGTGGGAATGTTCCAATCGCATTGGCTTAATGATCAGTTTGGACACCATTCCAGAAATCTTTAGAGGTGCTGAGGAGATCAAAGATCTCAAACAGTTTTTTGCTGAGATGGACTTGCATTTTGCAAGTAGCGATAAAGTAGAAATAAGTACGCTTCTATATCGCATTAGTACCATGAGGTATCACAACAAAGAAAACATAAGGGAGTAAATTTTGGAAATGTCCAACATTGTTTCAAAGCTTAAAACTCTCAAAATTGAGCTTCAGGAAGAAGTGCTCATATTTTTTGTCTTAAACTCTCTTCCTCCTCAATTCAATCAAGTGAAATCTAGTTACAACACACTGAAAGAGAATTGGTCTCTTAATGAGCTCATTTCGTATTGTGTGAATGAGGAGGATAGAATGAAACAAGAAAGGTTTGAAAGTGCTCATATGGTTAACACCTCTAAGGGTCAGGGCAAAAGAAGGAAAATTGAGGTTGTTAAGAATGATGCTGCTAAAGGTCCAACTCAAAAGAATCAGACTAAGGCTAAAGATACATGTTTCTCTTGTAAGAAAGTTGGACATATGAAGAAGGACTGTCAAAAGTACCACACATGGCATGTGAAGAAAGGTAGTTCCTTTGTTATGGTATGTTCTGAAGTGAACTTAGTTGAAGTATCTAGAAACACTTGGTGGTTAGATATAGCTGCAACTACTAAAATCAATGTTTCCCTGCAGGGTTGCCTGAGCTACCGAAAACCAACTGATACTGAAAGACGCATTCATGTGGCTGATGGATTCGCGGTGGATGTGGAGGCAATTACGCATTTTAGATTGTTTTTTAGTACTAGTTGTTTTTTGGATTTAAAAGACATTTTTGTTGCATCGTCTTTTAAACGTAATTTTGTTTCTGGTCCTTATTTAGACAAATTTGGTTATTGTTGTCTATTTGGGAATGTAAAAACTACTTTGTCTTTAAATTCAGTTATAATTGGAACTGATACACTTATGGATAATCACAATCTTTATATGTTTGACACTGTAGATTTTCATAATGAAAACTTAAGTGTTGAATCAAAGGGTACTAAACGAAAATTCGAAGATGCAAATTCAGGAACTTTGTGGCACAAACGCTTAGGTCACATTTCTAGAAAAAGAATTGAGCGACTTGTGTCAGATGGTATATTGAGTTCTGTTGACTTCACAAATTGTGATATTTGTGTGGCTTGCATTAAAGGAAAACATACTAAACATAAGAAATTGAGTGCATATAGAGCTAAAGAAGTCCTTGATTTGATACATACAGATATTTGTGGACCTTTTCCTATGGCATCTTGGAACGGTCAACAATACTTTATATCTTTCATAGACGATTACTCTAGATATGCATACTTGTTTCTCATTTATGAAAAATTAGTCTTTAGATGTGTTCAAGAAGTTTAAGGCTAAAGTTGAGAATCAACTCGACCGAAGAATAAAGTTTGTTAGATCTGACTGTGGTGGAGAATATTACGGTTGGTATGACGGTTCAGGTGAACAACGTTTAGGACCAGTTTCTAGATACCTAGAGGAGTGTGGAATCGTCCCACAATATACCATGCATGGGTCTCCCAACATGAATGGTGTATCAGAAAGATGCAATCGCACTATTACGGACATGGTGTAGAGTATGATCAGTCATTCCACCTTACCTGAATCACTCTCGGGAGAGCTGCTAAAGACTGCAGCTTACATTCTTAATCGGGTACCAACTAAGGCAACTGCAAAAACACATTATGAGCTTTGGACTGGGAGGAAACCTAGTCTGAAGCACTTTCATATGGGGACGTCCAGCTGAGGCTAGGCCTTACAAGCCATTTGAGAAAAAATGGACTCTAGAACTGTGAGCAATTACTTTATTGGTTATTTTGAGCGATCTCAGGGCTATAAGTTTTATGATCCCACATAAAAGAACATTTTTTAGACGAGAACAACAACGTTCTTTGAGGATAATGAATTTGGGGGAAGAAATGAAGTTAGAGACATCATCTTTGAGGAATAATCAGATTCATGTTCTAGACCGATTCATATAGCTGTTTTTGATAAAACAATTTTGGAACCTCAAGTTAATACTGAAGCTCTTCCATAAAATCATGATGACAATGAAAGTCAAATTCAAGATCCTCAAGAACAAGTACTGATGCATCAAGAACAAGTGTCGGTGCATTAGGAACAAGTACCTTTGCGGCGATCTGCTAGAGAAAAAAGAAGTGATATTCCAAATGATTATATAGTATTTCTTATGGAACAAGAGGAAAATCAAACCCAATTGGAAGATGATCATATTCCGTGAGGCTATGGGTAGTTCTAATTCAGATAAGTGGGTCAAAGCTAGTGAAGAAGAGTATTAGTCAATGCTACACAATTACATTTGGGACATTGTCCAATTACCAGAAGGTGTAAACCCCATTCGTTGCAAATGGATATTTAAAACCAAAATGGACTCAAGTTGTAATGTGGAGAGGTATAAGGTTTGTCTAGTAGTTAAAGGCTATACTCAGAAAGAAGGGATTGACTATAAAGAAACCTTTTCTCCAATTTCATCAAAGGATTCTTTTAGACCAATCATGGCTCTTGTTGCACATTATGACTTAGAGCTTCATCAGATGGATGTCAAGACAACGTTTCTCAATGGAAACATTGATGAGACAATTTATATGGAGCAACCCGAAAACTTTGTAATAGGAGATCCAAAGAAGATGGTATACAAGTTAAATAAATCCATCTATGGGCTTAAACAAGCTTCTCATCAATGGTACCACAAGTTTCATGAGGTACTCACCTCTTTCGGTTTTGAGGTGAATTTGGTTGAAGATTTTGTGTATTACAAGTTCAGTGGGAGTAAGTGCATCTTTTTGGTATTGTATGTTGATGACATACTACTGGCCACTAACAATATTGGCATGTTGCATGAGACCAATAAATTTCTTAAGGAGAAATTTGAGATGAAAGATCTTGGTGAAGCATCCTTTGTATTAGGAATCCAGATTCATCGAGACCGAAGTCGAGGTGTTCTAGGGTTGTCACAAAGGGTCTATATCAATAAAGTATTAAAGAGATTTGGCATGCAGGATTACAAACCAAGAGATACCCGAATCTCTAAGGGAAACAAGTTTAGTCTCAAATAGTGCTCTAAAGGAAATCTAGAAATTCAGAAGATGCAGAAGATTCCTTATGCTTTGGAAATAGGAAGTCTAATGTATGCTCAAGTTTGTACGCATCTGGATTTAGCATACATTGTTGGAGTTTTGGGTAGATACTTAAGTAATCTAGGTTTGGACCATTGGAAAGCAGCCAAAAGGGTCATGAGGTACCTGCAGAGGACAAATGAGTATATGCTCACATATCGGAGATCAGATAACTGAGAGATCATTGGATATTCTTATTCTGATTTTGCTGGATGTCAAGATAGTAGAAAGTCCACTTCAAGCTATGTTTATCTGTTGGTTGGTGGAGTTATTGCTTGGTGTAGTGTGAAACAATCACTCGTAGCTTCCTCCACAATTGCGGCAGAATTTTTAGTAATTTCTACCTTCCTCCCTTAGAGACCGAAGTCGAGGTGTTCTAGGGTTATCACAAAGGGCCTATATCGATAGAGTATTAAATGGATTTGGCATGCATGATTGCAAACCAAGAGATATCCAATCTCTAAGGGAAACAAATTTAGTCTCAAACAGTGCCCTAAATGAAATCTAGAAATTCAGGAGATGCAGCAGATTCCATATGCTTTGGCAATAGGAAGTCTAATGTATGCTCAAGTTTGTATGCGTCCGGATTTAGCGTACATTGTTGGAGTTTTGGGTATATACTTAAGTAATCTAGGTTTGGACCATTGGAAAGCACCCAAAAGGGTCATGAGGTACCTGTAGAGGACAAAGGACTATATACTCACATATCGGAGATCAGATAACTTAGAGATCATTGGATGTTCTTATTCTGATTTTGCTGGATGTCAAGATAGTAGAAAGTCCACTTCAGGCTATGTTTATTGATATGTTTTTGTTTTAGCACGTTTTAGGAGTCATATTTAGCATGTTTGGTGTGTATATTCATCACATTTTGTGTTGCATTAGAGTTTTTATGTTAGTTTTCATGCATAGCATTCATACATGCATTTGAGCGGATTTCAGGTACAATTGGAGACTTTTGGATGCACCAGGAAAGAATCAGAAGTCAACTCTACCTCCAGAATCAGCAACTCACCAGAGCTGAACTCAACTCTACCTCCAGGATTAGCAACTCGCCAGAGCTGATCCCAATTCGACCCATCAACTCGACCTCCAGGATCACCAATGCGCCACAGCTGATCTCAACTCGACCTTGAACTCGACCAAACCGGTCGAGTTGGCTTCCCGCGGACCATTTCTACGCACAACTCGACCCATCAACTCGACCAACCTAGTCGAGCTGACCAATTCTCACTTTGACTTTTTATTATTTTCGTTGACTTTTTTTTAGAGTTTTCTAAGATAGGGTATAAAAACCCTCTTACCCCGTTTTCATAAATACGTTTTTATTTTCATGAAATTTTGAGAGAGAACGGAAAAACTACTCTTGCTTCTATAATTTCAAGATCAACTTTCTTCCATATTGAGTTTCTATTTGCAATTTCATCTCCTGGTTTATTCTTACCTATTCTTCTTCTCTACTTTATGTTTATGCAACTTAGTTTATGCTTTAAATTTTCGTTTATGATTATGAAGTCTGAGTAGTTTATTAGGGTTTCTGAGGAGGGGATAGATTAGTGAAAATTCTTGATCTACTAAGTGCCTAAGTTAAATTTTGCATAGATTTCTTCTGTTTTAGGGTTCTTAATGCTAGTCTCTCTCTGATCACTCGAGGTTAGATCTTAGGCATTTCCATACTCACGAAGTGTTTGATGAAACACATGATCCTGCTAATTTCAGAGATTTTTGTACCTAGCCTAAGGGATTAGTTGTCTAGGGCGATTATTGACTTTAGTAAACTGAATTTTTATGTCTTATGTGTTATGTTTCGCCTATGATGATAGGGTCTGGATATAGCTTGGTTGAGATCATCTATCATGAAAGTGAATTTGATTACCTTTGAGTTTGCTGTCTAGAAATCACCTTTTATTGGGTTTGTTGGGTACTTAGGTTATGATTAAGGAGATTCATTAGTCGTTGATCCCCATCCTTAGAAGCTTCTATTTCGTCTGATTGAATTTCTCTGTTTTTCTGCAATTTTCTCATCATTGTTTCCTTTTACTTGCTTATTTAATTTCGATCTTTTTAATTTATGTTGTTAGAAACATCATCTGATTTATTTGGCTTGAATTAATCGATTCTATCGCAATTCTGATTGTTTGCATATCGCCCAATTGGATTGACACCTAAAGTATTACAATGACCATGATAGTGCTTAGAGTTAATTGACAAATAGAGCAAAAATCCTTTTATCAATTTGGTGCCATTGCCAATTGGAAGTGTTTATTTTGCTTCATTCAGGATTTTAGAACGATTAAGATCAAGTTCATTTTTGGTTACAGATTATAAACTCACTGCATTTCTGTTTTTATCTTTGCTTTTCAGGTGATTTTACAACTTTACCAATCAGCTCAACCAACCCGCTCGAGCACTAGGTAGAGTTGAAACTCAAACTTGTATGCAGACACGTTCAAAGGGCAGTCAGAACCTACTTGGTACTTTTGACAACGTTCGACAACTGCAACGCAACTTGAACGAGCAGAGAACCTGATTAAACAATCAACAACAAAATTCAGTGGAAATGGACAACGGGGATGATACACACTCAGAACATCCCCCAGTGCAGAGACCTCAACAGAGAAGGCCAAGGACAATTGGAGCTGGGGATGCTCCAACCACTCACACCCAGAGACATGGGATTGTTCCTCCTGCCATCCAGAATAACAACTTTGAGATAAAAGGTAGTCTCATCACCATGGTTCAGAACAATAAGTTTCATGGACTACCTAATGAAGATCCGCTTGATCATTTGGATGAATTTGAAAGGCTCTGCAGCCTTACTAAAATAAGCGGGGTGAGTGAAGATGCCTTCAAACTAAGGTTGTTCTCGTTTTCTCTTGGTGATAAGGCACATATCTGGGAGAAACACTTACCTCAGGGTTCGATAACTTCTTGGGATGAATGCAAAAAGGCATTCCTAGCTAAATTCTTCTCAAATTCCAGAACTGCTAAACTCCGCAATGCGATATCTGGCTTCACACAGAAGAATTCTGAGACCTTTTCTGAAGCATGGGAACGTTTCAAAACTTATAAATCTTAGTGCCTTCATCATGGTTTCACTACCGAATCTCTTCTCAGCACTTTATACAGAGGTGTTCTACCTAAGATTCACATGTTATTGGACACAGCCAACAATGGGATATTTCTAAACAAAGATGTGGATGACGGGTGGGACCTGGTAGAGAATCTAGCTCAGGCTGACGGGAAATATCGTGAGGATTATGATAGGAGCATAAGAGGTCATACTGAGTCTGATTCAGTGAGCAGAAAGGAAATCAAAGCTCTGCATAAGAAAATAGACAAGCTACTTTTGTCCCAGAAGAAACATATTCACTTTGTAAGTGAGGATGATCAGGTTGAGGAAGGGGAGGACGTTCTGGAAGAGCAGGTTAGCTATCTGCAGAATCAGGGTGGTTACAGAGGATACAACAACTACATGTTAAACCCAAACTTATCCTACAGAAGTACAAATGTAGCTGATCCAGAGGATTAGGTATACCCACAACAGGTTCAGCAAGCTCAACTTAAACCCTTCATCCCTAAGAAACCGTACAACAACAATTTCAACCCACCTCCAGCAGTACCACTAGGGTACCAGCCTCAACACCATCAGCCACCTCCTGCACAAAGCCCAGATATGATGAACATGCTTCAGCAACTACTTCAAGGACAAGCTGCTAGCAGTAAGGAATTAAACAAAATACAGGTTGATCTTCATTCAAAGATAGATGCTTCACACAATGATCTTCAATGCAAATTTGAGACTTTGAACTCCATACTAAAGTATTTAGAGGGTTTGGAAGCATCTCCTTCTGTGAAAACTATTGGACAGCTTCCAGGCAAGTCGGTTCAGAATCCAAAAGAGTATAATGCCAGTGCAATTACTGTTCACTGTGGAAAAGAACTACCTACACCTGCAGGATATGGTCGTATAACTGAGGACAACGTTGTTAAGGAAGGGGAGGATGATGAAAACGCTAAAACGCCAAAAACAACAACTTATGATGGTCAACTCGACCTCCATACCAATCCACAAGGTCGAGTTGAGCCTGATCATGTGCCTAATCCAGAACTTTCAGAGAAGAAAAACAAGCCTTTTGTTCCCCCACCTTACAAACCTTAGCTACCTTTTCCTAGAAGGTTTAAGAAAGAGTTAGTTGAGAAATACAAGGCTTTGTTTGACAAGCAGATGAAAGAAATTGAGCTTAAGTTTCCACTTCTGGATGCGTTCATGTTGGTTCCACCTTACCAAAAATTCTTGAAAGATGCAGTCAAGGAAATAGCTAAGGAGGTAGAGGGAATGGTAGTTCTGACTCATGAGTGTAGTGCCATAATTCAATGGAAGGTAGTTACAGAGAAACTGGAGGACCCTGGAACCTTTACGATCCCATGCTCTCTAGGCCCTCTTGCCTTCAGTAACTGTCTCTGCGATCTAGGAGCATCCATTAGTCTCATGCCCCTCTCTGTAGCGCAAAGGCTAGGTTTTGACAAGTATAAGCCTTGCAAGATCTCTTTGGTTTTAGCTGACAGGTCAGTTAGAATTCCACATGGTATCTTAGAAGGTTTACCTGTCAGAGTTGGAAATGTGGCAATCCCTACTGATTTTGTGGTTCTGGATATGGATGAGGAACCTAAAGATCCACTGCTTTTTGGTAGACCTTTCTTAGCCACTGCAGGAGCTATAATCGATGTCAAGAAAGGGACCATTGAACTAAATCTGGTTAAGGATTTCAAAATGAAATTCAACATCAGGGATATCATGAGAAAGCCAACTATTGAGGGACAATTGTTTTGGGTACAAGATATGGACATTCTTGCTGATGAGCTATTGGAAGAGTTAACGGAAGAGGATCACCTCCAGGTTGCTTTAACTAAGAGTGCTGATGCTGGGTATCTTCATAAGGAAACTGAGTGTTATGGGAAGTTGTTAGACTCCCACAAAGCTGTGAAATAATCAGTTGAATTTGAGGATTTGGGTATAACAGAGGTTTCAACAGCAATTGAGGATCAAACAGACTCAACGAGCCGAGAATCAATAGTTTTCCAACTCAGCTCGACCGCCATCTCTAGCACCATGGTCGAGCTGGCTGATGATCAGGTGTCAGATGACTAGTCTGAACTTAAGGCACCGAAAACTGAGCTAAAACCACTTCCTAAAGGGCTAAGGTACGCTTTCTTAGGTTCCAACTCTACTTACCCTGTTATAGTGAATGATGCGCTGAGTGATGATGAATTGCATTCTCTGTTAACTGAACTGAAGAAGTATAGAAAGGTCAGAGGATACTCTTTAGATGACATCAAAGGAATATCACCTAGTCTATGTACACATAGGATCCACTTAGAGGATGAGTCTTATTCTAGCATTGAACCCCAAAGAAGATTAAACCCTAACCTGAAAGAGGTAGTCAAAAAGGAAATTCTTAAATTGCTAGATGCTGATGTGATTTACCCTATCTCAGATAGTAAATGGGTTTCTCCTGTGCACGTTGTTCCTAAGAAAGGGGGTATAATTGTTAAAAATGATAAGAATGAATTGATTCATACTAGAACTATCACTGGGCACAGAATGTGCATTGATCTTAGGAAGCTAAACGCTGCATCTAGAAAGGATCACTACCCATTGCCATTTATTGATCAGATGCTTAAACGGTTAGTTAATTATTCATACTATTGTTTTTTAGATGGTTATAGTGGATTCTTCCAAATCCCTATTAACCCTAATGATCAGGAAAAAACCACCTTTACTTGTCCATATGGAACTTTTGCCTTCAGAAAAATGCCTTTTGGACTGTGTAATGCACCTGCTACGTTCCAACGTTGTATGACCTCTATATTCTCAGATCTGATTGAGGAGATGGTTGAGGTCTTTATGGACGATTTCTCTGTCTATGACTCTTCCTTTTCTTCTTGTTTGTTAAATCTGTGCAGGGTATTGAGCAAGTGTGTGGAGACGAACCTAGTGCTGAATTGGGAAAAGTGTCATTTCATGGTCACGAAGGGATTGTTCTGGGACATAAGATTTCGGCCAAGGGTATTGAGGTTGATCAGGCCAAGATTGAGGTTATGGTTCAGCTGCAGCCTCCAAAAAACGTCAGGGATATTAGGAGTTTTCTTAGTCATGCAGGATTTTACAGAAAGTTTATCAAAGACTTCTCAAAAATTGCCAGACCTCTCACTAGGCTGTTGTGTAAGCACACAAATTTCAAATTTGATGCTGACTGCTTAAAGGCTTTCCACTTGATTAAGGAAGCTCTAACTTCAACACCGGTAGTCCAACCTCCAAACTGGGACCACCCTTTCGAAATCATGTGCGATGCTTCAGATTATGCAGTTGGAGCAGTACTTGGCAGAGAATTGACAAAAAGCTCCATGTGATTTACTATGCCAGCAGAACCCTTGATGATACTCAGTGTAGATATGCAACTACAGAGAAAGAACTGTTGGCAGTAGTATTTACGTTTGACAAGTTCAAAAGCTACTTAGTTGGCTCGAAAGTTATAGTCTACACTGATCACGCAGCGTTGAGGCATATTTATGCCAAGAAGGACACTAAGCCGAGATTGTTGAGGTGGATCCTCCTACTTCAGGAATTCGACATGGAAATTGTAGACAAGAAGGGCATTGAGAATGGAGTAGCAGACCATTTGTCCAGATTGAGAATAAACGATTTAACCCCTGTTGATGATTCTATGCAAGATGAACAACTCTTAGCTTCAGTCACAGTTGTAGCTGGGTATGAAATCAAGGAAAGACTTGAAGGGGTCATGGCTTTAAAGGAGGAGAATTTGCCTTGGTATGCTGAGTTGGTGAACTATCTGGTGGTAGGAGAAGTACCAAAGAGTTTGGATTCCTATCAGAGGAAAAAGTTTTTCAGAGACATCAATCATTACTTATAGGATGAACCATACTTATATAAGAAAAGATCAGATAGTTTGTTCAGAATGTGTATAGCTGAGGATGAAGTGTCAGGAGTTTTGGAGCATTGTCATGGATCTTCTTATGGTGGCCATTTTGCTAAATTTAAAACGGTTCAGAAGGTGTTGCAAGCAGGTTTGTGGTGGCCAACCGTCTTCAAAGATACTCATGCATTTATTTCTAAGTGTGATGCTTGCCAGAGGATGGGGAACATCAGTAAGATGAATGAGATGCCATAGAACCCAATTCTGGAAGTTGAGATTTTTGACTGTTGGGGAATCGATTTTATAGGACCATTGAACCCTCCTTCTCATGGGAACAGCTACATTTTGGTGGCAGTCGATTATGTCTCCAAGTGGGTTGAGGCTATACCATGTCCCACGAATGATGCAAAACTTGTGCTAAAACTGTTTAAAACCATCATTTTCCCCAGATTTGGTGTACCCAGAGTTGTGATCAGTGATGGAGGCTCTCACTTCATCAATAAGCTTTTTGAAAGCCTACTAAAGAAACATGGAGTAAAGCACAAGGTAGCTACGCCTTATCACCCACATACAAGTGGTCAGGTAGAGGTTTCAAATAAGCAGATCAAATCCATTCTAGCTAGAGTAGTTGGAACTTCAAAGAGAGATTGGGCCACCAAGCTAGATGATACTTTGTGGGCCTACAGGACTGCTTTCAAGAATCCAATTGGGAGAACGCCGTTTCAACTTCTTTATGGCAAATCATGTCATTTACCAGTTGAGATTGAGTATAAGGCGATATGGGTAACAAAGCTGCTGAATTTCGACCTGAAATCCGCTCAAGAGAAGAGAGCATTGGATCTGCATGAATTAGATGAGGCGAGATTAGAGGCTTATGAGAGTTCAAAAATATACAAGGAGAGAACCAAAGCCTTTCATGATAAGAGAATTGCTCCTAAAAAGATCACAACTGGTGATCAAGTCCTCCTGTTCAACTCTAGACTTAAGCTTTTTCCTGGGAAGCTCAAAAGCAGATGGTCTGAACCATTCAAGGTCAAAGAAGTTTTACTTTATGGAGCTATAACTTTGGTGAACAAAGAGGGATCAGACTTTACTATCAATGGTAAGAGGGTGAAACTTTACTTGGCAGATGAAACAATTCCAGAGAACACTTCAGTGCATCTCTGTGAATCCACCAAAGCCTAAGAAGGGATGGAAAGTCAAGCTAAGCGACTTTAAACAAGCTCACTTGGGAGGAAATCCCATGATATCCTTGTAAATAGTCTAGTTAATTTTTTTAGGATTTCTCTTTTACTTCTTTAGTTTTTCTTTTTGTTTTTGATTTTTAGTAGGTAAGGAATTTGGCCGATTTCAGTGGTTTTGGCAGAGTTTAACATCAAGCTGGACAGGAAAAAGAGAGTTTACTTAAAGATCTGGTGGACAAAAATCTGACTCGACCAAGAGAATGACACGTGGGGTCGAGCTGATGAAAAAAAAAAAGAGCATTCACGCAGATATCCAACAGATTTTCTCCTGAACCCTCGTATCCTTAACATTACAGTCTTTAGTCCATTGGAAATTGCACTTGTTTAGAATCAATCATCACATTATTGCTGAAAATGTTTAGTGGAGTCTTCATGTCCCCTCATTTGACTCAATGATGACTCATTCTCACAAGAGCTTTCACATGCTTTTGTTTCCATCCACACAAATTTTGCCAGGATTTTAACTTGTCTTTATTCACTTATATGCTCCATTCTTAAATGCACTCAACACTTACTCTCTTCCTCACCAACTCTCATTTCATTCACTTTCATATTTTTTGCAGATCACAAGCTCGAGCTCGACCGCACGCTTCACCAACTAGCTCGACCACCGTTTGCAAGCTAGCTTGACCGACCACAAACACCGCTTCAGCTCGAGTCGCCACTGATTCCTTTGGGTTGAGCTCGACCAGCAACTTCGCGCCTTCACTGCAGCTCGACCACCGAATCAAGCTAGAGCCCGACCACCAAAATCGCCGCTGAGTTATGCGGTCGAGCTAAGCCATGACCTTGATCTTGAAATCAACTCGACCAGTGGTCCGAAGCACACGATCGAGCTGAACCGTGATTCCGCCTAGCTCGATCCCGACAGGTGATACACTAGCCCGAGTTGAGTCAATTTCCACCCAGCTCGATCTTGGGGGTGATACGTCTAGCCGAGTCACCTCTAGTTCCACCACCAGTTGCATGTTCTTAACTAACTCGACCAGCTCCGCGAACCACGCGCTCGAGTTGCCACCGAATACCCACCAACTCGACCGAGAGACTAAGAATTGATGTCAATTTAATTTTATTTGACTGTTTTAGTTGATAGCTAGACTGGTTAAGTAGAAATTCGAATAGAATTGGTTTAGAGAATTGATTTTTAGGTTGTTGGTTAGGTAGAAATTGGAATTAAGTGGTTTTGAGGGATGAATTAGGTGGTTAGACTGATTTGATTTTGCAAAATATAGTTCATTACGGATAGGTTTTTGTGGATATATTGTTCGGTTTTGCAGAAAAAAAAAATTTAGGAGTGATCTTTGCACTCAACTCGACCAGTTGAGTGGTGTAGTGGGTCGAGCTGAATTTCAAAAACAGAGAAAATATTGAGACATGGAGGTGGTTCTAGTAGGCGATCAACAAGGAACTCTATACGAGAGGATCTTCCAGTGATTTATTTTGGGGATGAGTGTGATGCGGAATATATGGACAAGTGAGAGGATGTCCGAAGAGGAAAATTTATTGAGGAGAATCCTGCCTATGATATTGTATTAGGAGCTGCTGATACAGAGAGTGATGAGGATAATAACTATTTCGAGGATTCATGGGCTGAAGATGAAAATTCTCTCAGCTATAAACAAGCAATCAAGGTTTTCCGTAAGATGAGAGTATGGAGAACTCGGTATGTTCATCAGGAGATGATGGAAAAGTTGGAAATATCTGAGGACGTCAAGTATATGCTTGACACGTGTGGACTATCTACTTATGTATCCAACAACCAGCCTTCATACAAGGAGGAGACATGTCAGTTTCTAGCTTCAGTAGAGATGAATTTATATGACGATGACATGGTGGAATTGAGTCAAGAAGGCGGCTTTGGCTATCTCACTTTCCTAGCCACGGTGCATAGTGGGAAACTGGAGCAATATGGGTTCACTGTCAAGCAATTCGAAGACTTATTCGAACTTCCAGCTGGGAAGGTATGTAATTATGACTACGAGAATGACGAGCTCCAGGTTCTGTGGCAGATCATAGCTGGACCAAATGAGTATCTTTCATCCAGAAGCAAGAGCAATCAAATCCGAAACCCAGCCGTTCACTATTTTCACAGAGCAGTAGCTAATGCATGTTTCCCTAGGATGCTAACAGGAAATGTGCGACAACCTGAGTTGGAGATGATTGATGACGGACTAAAGGAGCTTCTAAATAGAGATAATACCAGATATGGAAGAGAGTTCAAGGGAGATGTTCCAGGAGCTAAGTTTTCTTCACCATTACTTGACCAACTGCTGAGTTATGGGAGCTAGACCGCTAAGTTGAAGGATAAGTCAAGTGGAGTGATTTGTGTCGGTGGAATTGTGACAGCCATTCTGAAGGCATGTGATGTGAACCTGATGTCTAAACCGATTCCTCCTACATTCATTGACATTCCATACCTAAAGAGGATAGGTTTTCTGGAGAAAACGCCTAGAACTGGTCACAATCTTTATATATTTCCTAATCCCGAAACTGATGATGAAGAAAAACTGCTACTTCCCAACCCTGATTTAACCACTTTACGAATTGGGATAAACATTGACTTCAGGCCTCCCAGCGACGTTCTTTGGACTGTACAGGTACAAGCGAGTGCTCCGGCTCCGCCGAGAAGCACAAATAAAATCAGTGAGCAGGAGCATGATTGCTACTATTTTGAGGATGACATTAATGTAAAGTGGTCTACAGGGGGTAAAATCAGCTCATAAAAAGACTGGTTTACTTCAGAAATGGAACAAGTTCCAGGATGGGGTAATAGACAAACTGATTAAGTCTAAACGTGAGTTGTCGGGTCAGATTAAAGAGCTCCAGAGAGTCTTGAAGGTAAGTTCACGTTCAAAGCAACCTTCTACGCCTAGTGTCCAGCCACAACCACAACCGTCAATTCTGAGAAGGACCAGATCAGTTTCTCAGGCACCTAGGAGGCGATCAACTTCTACTTCAGTTCCAGCTCGGACGTCATCATACATGCCCAGAACGTCAGTACAACGAGATTCGGAGGATATGCCGCAGTTTTCGGTCAACTTCAATCCCAACTCGACCCCGGACCTAGAATATCAGGTCGAGCTGGGCTAAAGGATTAGTTGAAGTGAATGCATGAGTACGTTAAGGATGAATCTGTGCTAGATTGATATTGGTATGGCTAAAGTTTTTGGAGTACGACTTGTTTGGTTTTGCATCTTAGAACTTGTATCTTGGACTGTGAGTTTAGCATTCGTATCAGCTCGTCTTCGGCTCTGAATCCCCGCTACACCTTCTTCTTCATCTTGGTTCAGTTTGTTTGCTTGAGGGCAAGCAAAGACCAAGTATGGGGGAGTTGATATGTTTGTGTTTTAGCACGTTTTACAAGTCATATTTAGCATGTTTGGTGTGTATATTCATCACATTTTGTGTTGCATTAGAGTTTTTATGTTAGTTTTCATGCATAGCATCCATACATGCATTTGAGCAGATTTCAGGTACAATTGGACACTTTTGGATGCACCAGGAAAGAATCAGAAGTCAACTCTACCTCCAGAATCAGCAACTCACTAGAGCTGAACTCAACTCTACCTCCAGGATTAGTAACTCGCCAGAGCTGATCCCAACTCGACCCATCAACTCGACCTTCAAGATCACCAACGCGCCAGAGCTGATCTCAACTTGACCGTGAACTCGACCAAACCGGTCGAGTTGGCTTCCCGCGGACCATTTCTGTGCACAACTCGACCCATCAATTCGACCGACCCGGTCAAGCTGACCAATTCCCACTTTGACTTTTTATTATTTTCGTTGACTTTTATTTTAGGGTTTCTAAGATAGGGTATAAAACCCCTCTTACCCCGTTTTCATAAATACACTTTTATTTTCATGAACTTTTGAGAGAGAACAGAAAAACTACTCTTGCTTCTATAATTTCAAGATCAACTTTCTTCCATATTGAGTTTATATTTGCAATTTCATCTTCTGGTTTATTCTTACATATTCTTCTTCTCTACTTTATGTTTATGCAACTTAGTTTATGCTTTGAATTTTCGTTTATGATTATGAAGTCTGAGTAGTTTATTAGGGTTTCTGAGGATGGGATAGATTAGTGAAAATCCTTGATCTACTAAGTGCCTAAGTTAAATTTCGCATAGATTTCTTCTGTTTTAGGGTTCTTAATGCTAGTCTCTCTCTGATCACTCGAGGTTAGATCTTAGGAATTTTCATACTCACGAAGTGTTTGATGAAACACATGATCCTCTTAATTTCAGAGATTTTCGTACCTAGCCTAAGGGATTAGCTGTCTAGGGCGATTATTGACTTTAGTAAACTGAATTTTTATTCCTTCTGTGCTATGTTTCGCCTATGATGATAGGGTCTGGATATAGCTTGGTTGAGATCATCTATCATGAAAGTGAATTTGATTACCTTTGAGTTTGCTGTCTAGAAATCACATCTTATTGAGTTTGTTAGGTACTTAGGTTATGATTAAGGAGATTCATTAGTCGTTGGTCCCCATCCTTAGAAGCTTCTATTTCATCTGATTGAATTTCTCTATTTTTCTGCAATTTCCTCATCATTGTTTCCTTTTACTTGCTTATTTAATTTCGTTCTTTTTAATTTATGTTGTTAGAAACATCATCTGATTTATTTGGCTTGAATTAATTGATTCAATTGCAATTCTGATTGTTTGCATATCACCCAATTGGATTGACACCTAAAGTATTACAATGACCATGATAGTGCTTAGGGTTAATTGACAAATAGAGCAAAAATCCTTTTATCATTTATCTGTTAGTTGGTGGAGCAATTGCTTGGCGTAGTGTGAAACAATCACTCGTACCTTCCTCCACAATGGCGGCAGAATTTGTAGTAATTTTTGAGACATCCAATTAGGGACTTTGGCTCAGGAATTTTTTCACGAGGCTGTGAATTGTTGAGGGAATGGAAAGACCACTCAAGTTATATTGTGACAATAAATCAGTTGTTTTGTACTCCAACAAAAATAGAAGCGTGAAAAAGTCCAAGTTTATCGAGATTAAGTTTCTCGTTGTTCAGGAGAGGGTACAAAGTGGAGAGATTTCCATAGAACAGTTAGGGATAAACTCCATGATAGTATATCCTCTTACGAAAGGTATGCCACCAAAGCTCTTTCATGAGCATACCGCTCGAATGGGTGTTTAAATGTTTGAGGATCATTTGGCTTAGTGGGAGTTTTTCATTTGGTTTTGGGTTTTATGTTTTAAATTTTGTTTATGCACATTTCACTTTCTGATCAGAAATAAAGTATTCAGTTTACTCTTTTGAACAATAAAATTAAAGGATCTCAATAAGGTAGGACCAGTTGAAAATCGACATGTACTCATTATTTTACATGCGATTTTCATGCCACACCTTTTGTAATTGATTTATGTCATTTGACTGTATTGATTTCAGTGACCATGGAAGGTTTAATTATTTTTATCATAACAAAGACCGCTATGATCCTATGTTGTTATAGTCAATGGACGAGATTGCTTAAACTCAACTATACAATCTTGAGCTCGTAAAGTCTTATCACATTTTTAGGAAACATATGTGACCCAGTGGGAGATTGTAAGCATTATTTTGGGATCACAAATGTATAATTAATTTATTAGAGTCCTTATTTAAAGGAGTCAAAATTATGTGGTAACATTCAATAATTTCTAATTTGACGAAGGGCCGAATTAGAAATCAATTATATATAAATAGAAGGTTTTGATCCCCACAACAACCCTAACTAGAAATACATAAAATGTTCTTTGCATCCCATTAACATAGACCTTAAGTTATTCTGGGTTCGTTGTGTAAGAACCACTGCCAAAATTCAGATCATAAGCCATGAATCCCAAAGAAACTGACATGTGTTGATTGAGAAATCATAAAGTATTTTATAACATCACAAACTTCTCTTGAAATATGCCTCTTAAGTCTACTTTTCGCGTGAAGTCTGTGGTTTTTTGGTTAATATTTGCTATTTTTGCTCAATTACAAAACTAACCCCCTTAACAAAAAGTAGATTTCAGATGAAGTCTACAAACATCATGGGAAGTTTGCAGAAATCATGTGAAATCTGTAAAAAAAGTCAAATTGCTGGTCAATTGCAAAACTAACCCGAAGTTACGCATACTTCTAGTGAAGTCTGCAAAAAATATTTTTTTGTGTTCAAAGAAAAACATGCAGACGTCATGTGAAGTCTACTCTTGTAATCCAGAAAACTGGTCAATTGCAAAACTAACATCTGCATTGACTAACAGACTTCACGTGAAGTCTACGTTTAATTAGCTACAAACTTAACATAAAATCTGCTTTTTGTAAATTTCTGAAAATATGCAAGAACTTAGATAGATTTGAGTTAATATCATGTTTACCTTTTTTGAATACCCAGAAAATTGAATTAATCTTTAAATCGTCACTCTTAGCTTATTAGCAACTCATTGAATCGGTATACAAATATACAATCCTCGCGCTTGGGCAGGGTATAATCTAGTATATCATTATTAAAAATAGTACAATGACAAAAATAGCGGTAAATAAATGTATCTGAACATACACGAGTGTTAAACATATGAGATTCTTAATAAAATACAAGATATTTTTTTGTAATAAATAATTATATATGGAATGAATGTTGTAAAAAGTACAATAAAAGACGCAACTCTCAAAGAACACATACTACAATTTTTTTGCTTTTAAACATATTGCGTTCATACGTGATACGTCTGTCAGTGTTGTCAAATAACCAATTTTATGTAATTTTGCTATTAAAAATAATGCATGTGTAAAAGCAATTTTCCGGTCGTTAATTAGTAATTAGATCATTTTAATACCAAGAAATAAAAATTAATTTTAGCAAAAATAATGACAAAAATAGAGTTCATAAGGTTTGAGAAATAAAGCAAATAAAAAAAATACAATTCTTAGAAGTGAAAAGTTATTATTCAAAAGATGTCTTGAAATTAAAAAGATATACATGAAACAATACGAACAGAAGAGTTATCATAAAAAAACACAACTCTTCAAAGCTATACATGAAACAATACAAACCATAGAGTTATGATAAAAAGACACAACTCTTCCGAACATTTTTTTAATTTTGTTATTGAATACATGATGCTTTATTAATTATTTAAGATAAAACCCAAGGCCCCCTTTAAACCTCTTAGAGGCTTTGCTTTACTTTTTTCGTAAAAAATGTAAAATCTATTCCGAAAAAATCTATTTGGGAGTAATATATTACTTCAAGATGATAGGAAATTAATGAATTTTATCAGTTCTTTCGTTGTTTTATACCCATTTTTGGGTATTATACCACTTTACCTACTTTCTTTTTTTATAACCAGGTGTTCTGGTTCAACAGATACCATGACTCCGAGCCAGGTTATGGAAACTTTTTTTTCCTAGTTGGTTTTTCGAGTCAACAGGCCATAAGATCTGACTAATCCAAGGACCATAGGGAACCATGTAAATACCCTTGATTGGTACCAAACACAATTGTGACTTTATTTATGTATGAACTGATTCTTATTTATTAATGAAAGAGTTACATTGCTTATATACATAAGCCTATTGCCTCATCTAAACAAGAAATTAAATGTAAAATATACATTTTAGATATTTACGCTATATATTTCCTATACATCGCCTCAAGATGGAACACCGGAGGTGAGTCCAATATTCTTGACCATCAAATCTTGAAATCGAGTTCGAGGAAGAGCCTTCGTAAGAGCATCATCGAGTTGATCTTAAGATGAAATATGAGAAAATCTTAGCGCCTTGTGTTGTATCATTTCCCAAACAAAGTGATAGTCAAGTGCCACATGCTTCATTCTAAAATGAAACATCAGATTGGCACAAAGGTATGTCGCATCAATGTTGTCACAATAGATAGTCGGAAAACGCTATATCTAGTCGAGTGAAGGAGAGATATTGAAGACTACCAACCACAACACGATACTCAGTGGGGTTATCAAGCTTTGTTCCGACAAGAACAAGAGAGGTAGACGAGGCAATCAGAGTTGAAATGAGTTTGGCATGTGTCATATTCACCAGAGTGAGAAGATCAATAATGTACTTTTGCTGAATCAAATGAATACCAGCAGGTGTGCTATAGACCTCTATCCCAAAAAAATAAGAGAGTTCACCAAGATCCTTGAGAGAAAAACGATCAACAAAAGTGAAAATAAGCTTTTCGACCATAGCATTCGAGCTTCCAGTGATAGCAATATCATCCACATAAACAAGGATGTAGATAAGTGTGGTATCGGATCGAAAGAAAAATAGGGAGGCATCAGCAAGAGAACTTCAAAATCCCAGAGAAATCTGAAACGATTTGAGCTCATTGTACCATGCCCGAGGAGTTTTCTTGAGACCATAGATGGCTTTTTGAAGATGACACACATGATGAAATATGTCTTTGTCTACGAATCCAGGTGGTTGCTGCATATATACTTCTTCATCGAGTGTCCCTTGGAGTAACGCATTATTGACATCAAGTTGTCTTAGTTTCCAATTATAAGCTGCTGCAACATCAAGCATAATACAAAATATCACATTTTTAACAACATGAGTGAATGTTTCTTCAAAATCACAAGACTGGATTTAGATCAATCAGTGGACCCATATGCATGATTTTAATTATGAATATCCACTTACAACCAACTACATTATGAGCTTGTTTAGAAGGAACAAGATGCCATGTATAACTCTTCATGAGCGCATTTTAAGAGCCTAACAATAGTTGTAGGTTCAATCTCTTTAAGGATAGCTACAAGAGTAAACCACTAAATAGGCTTGTGAATGCCATCCATAAAGCATGTACGAGCACCAGGACGTGTCGGTTCAGGATTGGTGTCGATCAACATGATAGTGGTATCGACCGACACTGCTGATGGTGAGTTGGTGTCGACTGACACTGTTGTCGAGGTTGCAGTCGATGATAAATTTAACGATGGAGATGAAACATGGCGGAGCTGGAGACTTCCAAAGATGATGGTGAAGGATGCTTAGGTGGAATTGGGTCCGGCACTGTAGCCGAAGGAGGAGGAGTAAGCGAAGAAGAAGGAGCGGCCATGGATGGAGTTGAAGGTGGGAGCCTAAACATAGGAATCCTAGAGGCAGACTGAGATAAGATAGAGTCACTAGCATATTCAATGGGTGTGGTTACAGGAGGAGGCGAAGAGGAAGGAAGGTCGGAAAACGAAAAGACATGTTCATAAAACTCAACATGCCAGGAGAGGTAAATCCTAGAGGTGGCGGGATTGAGACATAGATATGCACTTTGAATGAGTGAATACCCGAGGAAGCCACATGGAGCCGAGAGAGGTGTTAGCTTATAAGTGGAATATGGTCTGAGCTAGGGATAGCAGAGACACCCAAGGATTCTAAGTTTGAGATAGTTTGGTTCACTTTAAAACAATAGTGCATAGGGCGAGGATTCGGAGACGACAAGAGTGGATAGCCTATTGATTAGATATATTATAGTTGCAAACGCATAACTCATGTAAGTGGTAGGTATGGACGAGTGATTGAGAAAGGAGAGGCCGGTTTCAACTATATGATGGTGTTTCTGCTCGGCAAGCCCATTATGTTTAGGAGTATGCAGAGGAGAGGTGAAGTGAGAGATGTCGTTTTCAGCAAGAAAGGAGGCTAAATCGATGAACTGGACCCCAATGTCTGAGTATAGGGTTTTGATCTTGAGGTAAAAGCGATTCTCAACTAAGGCCTTAAAAGGTTTGAATACTTGGATGACTTGGGACTTTTGTTTCAAAGGATAAAACCAAACATATCGGGTAAAATTAATGGTCGATAAAAATGACTTAATATTTGAAGCCATCAGACGGAACGGACAGGGTAAGTCCACACGTCACTATATATTAGCTCTAAGGTGCATTGGATGTCATTTTATTGGTAGAGAACGGGAGTTTGTGGCTTTTGTTTGTGGAACAAGCATTGCAATAAGAAACCTTTATTGGAAGCTTGCAAAGAAGTATGAGAAACAAGATGGTTAAAAATAGGTAAAGTAGGGTGGCTTAGCCTAGAGTGTCAATCAACAAGAGGAGATTTGACACAAGAAAAAGCAAAAAAACGACTTGGCAACTCCTAAACTCCCTCCTTAGCCAGTTCTCGAAGTAGCGTTGTTCCCGACCGGAGATCCTTCACCTGAAAAGTATGGGGACATATTTGAACCATAAATTAATTAGTCTTGCAGAATTTGTTAACCGATAAGATTCTTGGCAATAGAGGGAACACCTAACACGTTCAACAAAGATAAAGTTCAAAAATAATATGAGAGTTGAGTAAAACCAGTGTGTGTTATGGAAAGGCCAGTGCCATTGCCAATGGTGACATCTTCTGCTCCGGAATATGGTGAGTGGAAGGAGAGATTGGAGAGGTCATATGCGATGTGGTGAGAAGCACCTCTATCGAGGAGCCTGTGCCATCGGGTCCAGGATGTGGAGACGAGGTGGTGTAATGTGCTTGCGGGTTCCACTCGTAAACTCCCTCCTTAGCCAGTCCTCGAAGTAGAGTTGTTCCCGACCTGAGATCCTTCACCCTCTTGGGTTTGTTCTTCAAACTCATTTTTCTTTAGATTTTTACTTTTTTCTTGAGAACAAGCAAAGATTTAAGTCCGATGAAATACGTTAACATCATTTGATTAAATAATACTTATGAGAAGATAAAGATTCACGCAGACAGAACTGTTACTTCAAAAGTTTGACGTTCGGGGACACTTCACGATGTCATTTCAAGACCAATCCGGTTCCAAAAGATAGATACGGAAGTAAGCTTGGATTTACAAGTGGTTTTGAATCAATCTTGTTGACGGTTCTCGAATTATGAAAATTCCCGTGAGACGTGTATGGACTGCGAAAGAAAAGAATGTGGTTCAACCAACCATGGTCGAACCAAAGTGTGATCTGATCCTTGTAAAAAAGTTTAAAAAAATCATCAGAGACAAGGAAGTATAGTGGTTTGAACAATACGAAGAAGAGAACAAGGATCAGAGAGGTGGTATGAGGAGTGGTTTGGATTTATTGGTTTGGGGTGCGACACTAATACTCTAATCTCTTGTAAGAAAACTGAAACCTAGTGGACTGTGAGGTACTTAAGATCAAGGAATTCGTTAAATCGATGTGTCTTGGTCGTTTCTTGCTTTTCCTTTACTTCCACAGTTAGGTCAAATTCCTTACGTACATGTTTTCCTTCTTTTTTTTGAGTCCAAGTACAGTGGTACATATATATTCGAGTTTTTTTTCTTTCTTATTTTATTTGTCTTTACAAACACAGTGGCGCTTGGCTTAGGATGGAATACAAAAAAAGAAGGATTAAGTCGAGATTTGGTGATTGATGACATGTAAAAGCCAAACATCAAATGACAATATATACAATAGTTCTCTCAAACAAAACTACGTATTTTTCCAGAAAAAAACACTAATAAAACGAATCCCACACGACAAATCTTCCCATTCTGTCGCTGAAAGCATATTGGAGACGAAACCTAAAATTGCAATTTTGTGGTTTCCCATTTATAACTTTGAGTACGAGCTATATATATAGATACAAATAACTTAATATTAAAAAGAACAAACAAACATAAATCAAAACTTGTGTTGTCTTCTGCGTAGTGAAATCTCCATCCCGCATCACTTCAATCATTTCTTTTTCTATACTTTCACACAAAATCAGCTGTGTAAAAAATGGTGATAATAAATTCAATTTATCGTATAAAAAGTAGCAAACTTATAAATGATTTAGCAATAAAAAGGAAAAGAAGACAAAACTCACTTTTTCTTGTGCAAGAAGCTGTAAATCCCGACAACGTTGAGCTTGTTGGTTATGTATCTTGTTCTTTCTCAAACTTCTTAGAGAACCTACATCACAACATGCACAACACATCTATGTTTTAAATCGATACATGTAGATGATAGATGGTATGGTATACCATATGTTCACGTTTTTAATACGTGATTCTGCTATTTTTACTATTCATAATATACATTTGATTGTTATATTTTCAGGTTTTTGAAAAGTGACTCTACTATATATACAACTACCATATTCAAAATATAACTAGAGAAAACAAACAAAACGTGATTAATCATCAAAATCTACGAAATGTTTTGAACCAGTTCAATTCCTTCTGCATTGTCATACCTGGTTTGTTGTTATTCCGTATAGAATTTTTTGCTTCCTCAAGCTCTACGGCAGCTCTTTCCAGACAAACTTCTTCGCCTTGTTTCGTTGAATTTACGCCCTTGAGGTAAACACACAATGAGATGACTATTGGCTGGAAAGTCTAATACCAAAAGGATAAGCATAATGCGGTCCTTAAATAAAACTGTAAAATTCTAATAGTAACTCTAAAACATCAATTGTCAATAATTGAAGCCATATGATAGTACCTTTCTTAGCTCCTCTATTGCTTTATGGACATAATTAATCTCATTGTCGGGTTTCCCAGCGAGCCAGTTAACCAACGTGGTACCGGCCATGAATTCTAATCTCCTCTCTACCAAAATCCAAACAATCAAATTTTCCTTTAAAAGAAATATCGAACGATCAAAATTAGGGTTTGAACGCAAATACTACTTCGATTCCTTATCTATAACATTTGTTTCTCTACGATAATGGGAATAGTTAGCGTTTATAATTTCCTGTAATTCGAGAAAGCTAACCTGATTGATGCGAAAGATACTATATAGAAGCGAAAGAGTAGTATATAAATTGAAAGCTTTTATCAACGCCTGCGATTTCTGACTTTCTAGTTACTAAACCAAAAAGAAAAAGGATTTTGTAATGTTTAACCAACTTATCTTGTTTAAAGAAAAGCTTTTATCAACGCCGGCCTAGTACTTATCTTGTTTAAAGAAAAGCTTTTATCAACGCCGGCCTAGTACTTATCTTGTTTAATTACATTAATTTTTTTTATCAGTGTTAAATTTTATTGGTCAAAAACGTTTTAAACAACTTACAATTACAATAAAGGAGCTTGATAAATAACTACATGGAAAACAATTGTCAGCGCGAAGCGAACCAAACTCCCGAAGAGTTTTCAAGCTTAGAGCCCGGGAAGCCAAGAGAGGATAGTCTATTTCGTATCAAACGGTCAACACTCAGAGCAAGATGGCTTGGGACCATTGGTAATTCGCCATGTCTTCTTCTATTCCTCTCAGGGCCGGCTTAGCTATTTTTTAATCCCTACGGCGAAGTTAAAAAAGAGTCCCCTACCGTATCATAAAAAGCCAAAGTGAAACATTAAAACATCTTATAGTTTCTCACTTGTTCTCTCTTCTGTTTCCAAAAGAACAATGTGAACCTTTAATTTACTAAGAATAAAATATTAGTTATATTTCAGAAAATAAAACAATAGTTAGAAAGTATAACACCAATCAAGCAAAGAAAACAACAAACATACACTAAAGCGTTCAAATCTATAAATCGTGAGTTAGACTTAGTTGAACTTTAAAGTTTGGGATTATCATCAATAGTAGATGCTGGAATTAAGCGAGCTTCAAGGGAATAAGATATTGACCCTAAGAATAATAATAACAATAAGCAACTTACTAATTTCTTCTAATTTAACTTAAAGAAACATGGCTTTTGATTATGAACAACAACAAACCGTTACGGTTTTACAAGTCACACACAATAAAAGTCTGAAATGGACCTCTAATTTTCTGGTAGAAATCCAGTTTGATTTCGTGTTTCACAAATCAACTTTTCTATAATATTCTTCAAAAGAAATCCAAACTAAGATAAGTACCAGAAAAATGTAGGAAACACAAAAAATATAATGAAAACTGAACAAAGAGATTGAGTTTTTGCACAAACAGAACAAATTGTAAAAATGATAGACTAGAATTAAAATCAGAAACTTACAAGAAGATAAACAGGGCTTGAATTGTAGAGATTTGTTGAGAGAATAAAGGAGATGAAACTGCATGTCTTAGAAATAAACTCTCATAAACCCTAAAATCTTTTCCATTGCCGCTAAACAAAAAAAAAAAATTCCCCTAGCACCATCTCGATAAATCTCTCCAACTCGCAGAAAAATCGGCACCAAGGAACCTTCTCATAAGCTCACCCCAAATTACATTAATTAATAATATAAACAATAGTAAGAAAATGGCGTTACATTCCCCCCCCCCCCCCAAGTATATTATAGTTTGTAAAACAAAACAATTCCTGACCAAAAAAATAGAAAACACAAAACAAATAAGTGTAAATGTAATACTTTCAAACCTTTTTACTTAATTAATAAAAAAATATAAACTTATTTACTTTTATTTTTTTGGTCAGTAAGAACTAAAAAAAGAGACATCAAATAACTAACACAAACAAAAGTATTATTTTCGCAAGTAAATTTGGGAGTAAAGTATTATTTCGCCATTCCTTTAAGAGATTCATTTGTTCATTCATTTTTTGAATGAGATCGTCCACTTCTTCCATGTTACTGCAAAAGGAAAAATAGATTACACATTGTGATATTAAAAGACAAAAGCTAGAAAAACTTACAACTTCTTGGTCAACTGCCAAGCTCCTTTGTAGTTAACTTCAAAGCTTTCTTTTGTTCAAGATTTGATCGAGCTGACTCAAAATCTTCTTTTGCTGAATGATTGACAAGATGTTTTCTTCGATAGCTTTTTCCGTATTTTCGTATATGACTTTCTCCTTGAAGGCAAATTCCGCTACCCTTTGGCTTGTTGCTTCAAGGTGAGCCTTTGCTGCTCTCTCCTTGTTTTCTACAACAATTCTTAGTCTAGCTCTCTGTGCTTCAAGAATCTGGTCAACTGTGTCAATAGCTTCTAGAGTTTTCGTCCTGCTGTCCTTCCTCAAAGAGTTTTTTACTTTCTTAAACTTGGCTTTAACCCAATCCATGCTCACTACAAAACCAAAGTATAAGCAAAGCTAACTCCACTATTAATCCAAAAGAGCTTCCTTTATTTCAAGCAAAACGTTAAACCACAGAGACACACCAAGTTTAAACTCCACTTGTCAACCTTCTCATAACCACTTTGAAACACAATAGAGCAATTGCAATGCTTTTCAGGACACAGTTTCTATTCTTTGCTTATTCCTTCAAAGTAAGTTATCAGAGTATTCCTTTATAATCCTCAAAACTATCTAGAATCTTTCCAAATTTAAGATTACAGTAAGCTAAACCACGAATTCATAGGCCAAAATGGGATCGATTTAGAGGAATACTAACACCATAAGAAAAAGAATGTGCGTATCAAAGCAAATGGGATCGATTTAGACGAATACTAACACCATAAGAAAATGAATGTGCGGATCAATGTAGAACTAACCAGAAGGTAAAGAATGTGCGGATCAAAGCAATCGCCCAAACTGTTGGAAACTCTGATTAACTGGACTCAGACGAAAAAGTTGCGAGAACTTCAATCCAAGGTTTTCGAGATTGTAGATCGAAGAAAGGCAGAAACAGTCAGCAAGGATTATTGACGCACTCGATCCATTCTATAAAGAGTAATACCTAAGGGAAACTAGCAACAAAGGATGAATTGGAAAACAAGTAAACTCTATCTCTTAAGAATCCCTTTATAGGTGTTGAGGTCGTCATTAGGTCACAACCTTCTTAAAAACATGAGTTGGGCTTGATTGGAGCTAAACGGGCTGGACTTTGTAAATTCGTTAGAATGACATGAAATTGATCATATCTTGGGGTTCAGATGTCGAATTGACGTGATTCCAATTGGAAATGAAAGTTAACTCTCGCGCCTACAAATTGATATTAGGGGTCGGCAAAATATTAGTAAGATCCGATTCAATCCAATATTTTCTTTAATTCAATTCAAAAAATTTGGATATCCGTAAATTTTTGGAGCAAAGCAAATAGTAAAATCTAATATCGGTTAAAAACAAAGCAAATACCAAATATCATTTTTTCAAAAGACCGAATATCCACTCCGATTCGTATCTCAATAAATATATATATCTAAATCTTAATTATGTATTCATATATTATAATATAAATACAGTTGTGCATATTTATATGGTCTAAGATGAATAAAATGTAGTATTTTATTGTTTTATATTTTACTTTTATGAAGATATCATTTTCCGCCAGATATATTATGAGTTTTTTTTAACTAGTTTAATTAACAGTTTTTAATCTTGAACAATTAGCTATATTTACTTTTTTTAATTTATATTGAAAACATATTTAGTTTGGGTTTAAAAATTTATATTGATATTGGTTTCTAATATACTTTATTATTTTTGTGATTTTTATGTATTATATCTTTGTTAATATATTAAAACGGATCGAAGCGAATTATTCGCGGATTTTTGATAAAAAACGGATATCCGAGTTTCTAAATATCTAAAAAAATTCGGATCAAAGCGGATCACAAAATTGATTATCCGACTAAAACGGAGCGGATCATGGATATTTTTACAATTTTTCTGGGTATTTGCTCTGTGCCCACCCCTAATTGATATGAAGCTCGTTTTCTGGCTCCTCCTGTAGGTCGGTCAAAGTTTGGTCGACTTCTAGGCTTCAGTTCTGCCTTTGCGCTTCTCTTCTTACCAAACTGCTCCAAATATCTTCCTTTTGGTTCCTTTTGCTCCAAATCACCTTTTGCTTGTAATCCCTGTATAAATACTTAAAAGATACTAAAAAAGACTAGATAAAAACACTTGTATCATGGTAGAAAACCGGTAAAATCCACAATACATCAGTTATAATAAAGTCTTTCTTTCAACTTTATCAAACGCATAGCTTTATCAAGGTATTTGAACAGTTTGTTGAATCTGCGGATACCCCGATCTTTTCATTACTTTTCTTTCCAACCCTGTGTGTTACGAGGAAATGGCATACAACGTTTGTAAGGGACATTTTCATATCCTGGATCATTGGTTTCTACCAATGTTTTGTACAATTTGACAATATAATCGCAAATCCACTTTAGATTTACATATTACATTAAAAAAAAACTTTTTTTACTTATTAATAGTATCAACACCAATTTCCTTGGTTATAATGTCTTATCATAAGAATTGATGAATTCACAAACTTTTTGTGCTTCATAATTCGCAAACTTAAACTCAAGGTTAGCAGTTTTGATTGGATAGATTAAAAAACATCAATTTAATGGAAATTGCTCTCAAGTTTTAATATTAAGTAAAGTAGATATGGGAATTCATAAACAAGATAAAGACATTAATTTAAAAGGAAGAAATTGATGTGTCTCTTCATTCATTTTTTTTCATTTTTCAACACGTTTTCTATATTATTTTTTTAACTTTCAAATGAACAAACCGGGGAGTCCCTACATAGCCCTAATTTATGTAAACGAATATACGTAATGATGACTAATTCTTCACGCTAATATTGTAACATTTGATTCAACCGATGAAAAAGTATGATAAGATTTATCCACCGAAAGATTGACTAATGGAAATGTGTTGCCCTGCTGATATATTTTTAAGCCCTACATTAGTTATGTATATGTGAATGCAGTAGTTATATAATTATTTTTATCCTTTCGCGGATATTAAGTCTAATAACCTTGACACGAAGGTTTTGATTGGTGAGGTTTTTTGCTTTTTATTTTTTTCAGTATTTATGGATTTTTTTAATTACTGAAATTAAATTATTGATATCTATTGTTAAAAGATGTCGTAGGTCAGATCATAACGATCAAATCTAAAGACGGACGGTGTGCTCACGTGGATGTGACTCTACGAGATATCAGATATCAAGTACAATTTACCTCATATGATCATATTTTTAGTGGTGATCGATTGGTGTGCTCCCTGTGGGGAAATCATGCTAATAAAGTTCTTCGTCATTCAAAAAACAAATATGACTCTGTTTTAAAATGTGTTTACCTTAGGTACAACAACTTTATCAACTGCTTTTAACGGACGTCAAGTTTTACTTAATCCACCAATACGTAAAGTGGATGAGTTTATATCATTGTAAGTGATTTTATATTTTGTCAAAAGCCTTAACATGTAGTATCAGCTATGCGATTGATTAACCGTTATATACTTATTTCAGATAACCTCAAGACAGTCATCCTATTACACGTTCGTACCAAGGGTCTCTCTCGGCATGTGGAAATTTTAACTAGTATTGGTTAAATTATCTAGCGTTTCTTATTGTCAAAGCTTATTTCAATGTAAATCTGCCCTCGTTCAATGTGAATTACGTGAAAGATTACTCTGTTAGAGACTGACACAAAGATTAGTTCATCTTCTCAAGCTTTATGATGTTATTTCTTGAGCCGCACTTCATGGTTTTCATAACATTTCCTTTGTTGGACCACCTAACCATAAAACCAAGGAATAAAACCAAATTCGTATCAGCTCGGATTCCACTGTGCATATTGTTCACAGCGATTTCAAGACTTAAGACTCGTTGGTTGAAGGTGGATGATGACAATCAGTCGTTTTTTCGCTGAACTCAGTGATCAATGGATCAAAAACTAGTTCAAGGGCTCTTCCTCACGAGAACTAATCCCTTAACCCCACGAACCAAGCTAGTTTGATTCCAAAAAATATCTAAATTCATAACAGAAACGAATTCAAACACACAAGTTTTCTGTAAACAAGAAAAAACTCAGAGTTACGTCTTTTGTGTTGTCTGTAAAATTTTGGAGACATCTACATGTCATAAGGTGATTAGACATCCAAGATCATCTAGAATGAGTAGAGGGTCGAGATTCAACTTAAATGATCTAATTTTGGCAACAAAGAAAGAAAAGTAAAGTTGACATATCCGCAAAAGGAAATATGCTTTAACTCTGAGGTATCTTCTTCCAATGTAAACAAATCAAACACATATAAAACGTTTCCTTTTTTGTGGTATATACTTATTTACCGTTTTCTCATTGAAATTGTTCAGAAAGCAGATTCCTTCTCTGTTTTTTTCTTCAGAGGTGATCCTTTCACTAAGCCAGCATAGGAGTACCCTTCTGCTTGCTATCAGATTCCCTAAGCTCATTCTTCAAACCATAACTCTCCGTCTTCTTGCTATCAGACTCCCTGAGCTCGCCCTCCAACAAGTTGTATCCTTGCTCCACGTCCTCCTCTTCACTCTTATATGTTTCTCCTTGGAGTAGATTCGCCATTCCTTTAAGAGATTCATTATGTTCATTCAGGTTTTGCGTGAGACCGTCCACTTCTTTCGTGTTACTGAAAAAGGAAAAAAAATTAGACATTGAGAGAAAAACTTACAGCTTTTTGATGGATTTGCCAAGCTCCTTTGTAGTTAACTTCAAAGCTTTCTTTTGTTCAAGACTTGATAGAGCTGACTCCAAATTTCCTTTTTGCTGAGTGATTGACCAGATGTTTTGCTCGTAGCTTCTTCCGTATTTTTGTATATGACTTTCTCCTTGAAGGAAAATTCCGCTACCCTTTGGCTTGTTGCTTCAAGATGAGCCTTAGCTGCTCTCTCCTTGTTTTCTACAACAATTCTTAGTCTAGCTCTCTGTGCTTCAAGAATCTGGTCAACTGTGTCAATAGCTTCTAGAGTTTTCGTCCTTTTGTCCTTCCTCAAAAGAGTTTTTTACTTTCTAAAACTTGGCTTTAACCCAATCCATGCTCACTACAAAACCAAAGTATAAGCAAAGCGAAGTCCACTATTAATCCAAAAGAGCTTCCTGTATTTCAAGCACAACGTTAAACCACAGAGACACACCAAGTTTAAACTCCACTATTAAACTCAATAGAGCAATTGCAATGCTTTTCCGGACACAGTATCTATTCTTTGCTTATTCCTTCAAAGTAAGTTATCAGAGTATTCCCTTATAATCCTCAAAACTATCTAGAATCTTTCCAAATTCAAGATTACAGTAAGCTAAACCAAGAATTCATAGGCCAAAATGGGATCGATTTAGACGAATACTAACACCATAAGAAAAAGAATGTGCGTATCAAAGCAAATGGGATCGATTTAGACGAATACTAACACCATAAGAAAAATAATGTGCGTTTCAAAGCAAATGGGATCGATTTAGACAAATACTAATACCATAAGAAAATGGATGTGCGTATCAAAACAAATGGGATCAATGTAGAACTAACCAGAAGGTAAAGAATGTGTGGATCAAATCAATCGCCCAAACTGTTGGAAACTCCGATTAACTGGACTCAGACGAAAAAGTTGCGAGAACGAGAAATGGGATCGTTGCAGTGTTCTTTACCGGGAAAGAAGAAAGAGGAATAAAAATGGAGAAGAGCTTCAGATTTTATTCTCCTTTTCCAATTAATCTTTTATACTCATTTTTTAACTAATGAGTATGCGCCAGCTGTAATCAGCCACACTGCCTAAGTAACTGAATCCGTTTGGATCTTCTCGAGCTAACCAAATCAGGGGGCCCACTATATTAAGTTTTAATACTGAATATAGCGAATATCGTTTAACTTAGGATGCCATTATACATTCCCTTAATATTCGTAATCAAACATAAATTTTGTTTGCTCAATTTCTTAAGGATCTGTATATCCATTATTAACTTATACCAATTATTTTTAGTTTCTTTTTTGTTAAATTTTCGTCTTTTTGTATATTTATTTAGTGTACTTAAAGAGACAAACGAGTTAGCGAAAGTTTTTTGTTTTTTTTCACTTACTCACTCCTTCACTCCACATAACTTTTTATCTTGGTCAATATAATCTCTATTTATATTTGAATATTGCTCAAATCCTAAGCTAACATATCTGTAATAGAGATGCTAATTTATTACAGTTCAAATGACAAAGGCTACTAATAAAAAAAATTTGGCTCGTTCGTGATTTATTTAAATGTTAAGTCTCCCATATTTTATGTCTGGAGACAGCAGCATGAAGTCTCCTATAAAAATGTGTCGGTGACTTTACCGTGAAGTCTAAAGTCGTTTCTCTTTTTTGTCGGTTTTGCAAATTTGGGTTTTGCAACTACCCCTCTTCGTCCTCCGCCACTTTATCCACCGCCGCTCTGTAATTCCCAGTAAGTGTTTCGTCGTCGATGCTTTGTAAAGGTTTCTTCCCTTTTCCTTCGATTTCCACCACTGCGATTTCTGATTTTGTTAACATTGTTTATAGGGTATTTTCTTATTCATCAGAGAATTTACAGTGAATGGAGTATACAAGACTTTATGTGTGAATAAAAACTACGTAGACATAGACGTAGACTTCAGTTTGAAGTCTCCGCTGGAGACTTTACACTGAAGTCTATGTAAATGTGTCGGTGAAGACCGGTTTAGTATATTCACTATAAAGTCTCTTATGAGTTACAAAAAACTCATTGTTTAAAGAGTTTGTTGTTGTCTTCTACTCTTCTCATTCAGTTAACTAATTAGGTGTTGTTAATTGAAGCTTGTGTAATGGCTAAAGACAAGGATAAGACAAAGAAAGCTGATGATGGTAAGAAATAGGCTGCAGCTAAGAAGGAAGAAGCGATTTTCTTGAGTTCCCATCGAGGCAATTCACCAAAGACGATGAGCCTGATCATGATAGAAGCATAAACTACTTGAGCAAACCTAAAGCATTGTTTGACGCTCTGAAGAATGTACTTGAAGAAGACAAGTGGGAGGAGATTCAAACCTCCAGGCTAGGTGTCTTCATTGACTTCTACGAGTATAAGATCTCATGGGCATCTAGGCTTCTCCATTTCATTCTCAGTTTCCAACTTGTCTGCAATAAGAAGCATGAGATATGTAGTCTTGTTGGAGCAACTCCAATCAGGTTTTCTATTCACGAGTTTGCACATATCACCGGGCTCAACTATGATTATGTAGGAAATCTTATGAAACCGGAGGTTGAGGTAACAGAGGAGATGAAAGATTTTTGGGAACAGATGGGATTGAGTGTAGAGACCGGACCTACCTATGATGAGTTGGTGAAAGCATATGACCTCTGCGGTGCTTGGGATCGGTTGAGGTTGGGCGATCTCTCCATAATTGATGCATGCATTGATGCCAAGTCACACACCTCAGCTGTTAATGTGAACCTCTCTAGGCTTGTTATGGATCTGGATGCGTTTGTTGAGTACCCATTGGGGGAGAATGGCTTTTAAAGCGCTGATGAAAGCGGTAAAATAAACTGATATCACTAGGACTTACCACATCAATGGGTTTGTCCAAGCTTTGCAATCTTGGGTCTTCTTTGCATTACCTAAATTTGCAATAAAGTATGGTGAACCTAATTGTGATGTACAAAGTCCACCTCTGCTTGCATATGGAGGAGCTAAAGACAGGAAAAACTTTAGAAACGGCATGCTCAAGAAGGTACATTAGTTTCAGAATTTGGCAGTCTCATCCGAGACTTCACATGTGAAGTTTCAGACGAGACTTCACATGTGAAGTTTCAGACAAGACTTCACAGTGAAGTCTCATAGTGACAAATGTTGTGATGCATAAATTTTGATAATATAGTAATGGGTTTATATGCACCATTTTTTAATTTGTAGACTGAAATCATCAGCTGTGTTTAGAAGAAGTACAATGAAATGTTCTCTCAGTGGGATGATGATGGTGAAGATGGCAAAATTGATAACATTGTCAAAGCTATGTACGACCAATTATCATATAAACCTTGGAAATGGCTTCCCACCCACTGGAGATCTGAAGTTGTGTTGCTATCAAACAAAAAGCCTAAGGCGGTTAAGGAGGAGCCTGGACAGGGCATTAAAAGGGAGGTAGAAGCTGTGGATGAAAGTCTCCACAAGAAAGCTTGTATTGCTTTGTCTATTGAAGACTTTGAGAAGCGTTTGACTGATGCACGTGTGGCTGTTGTTGATGCTTGTTTCATGAAGTTTGAGGGGCTGGTGAAGGAGCAGTTGATTGACTGTTATATGAAGATTTCATTCCTTGCAAGTAAGCTTGAAGAGTTGGCAGTTGCTTTTACGGAGTACACCGGCATATAGTCGAAGAAGGAGCCTGAAGAGAAGAATGTCAAGCCTGGAGAGGCTGATAAGCAAGGTGGATCTGATGCCAAGTCAACTGCAGCTGCTAAGGTTAGTCTTCGTTCCCTTAACCCAAAGATTAATTACCAAACAAACAAAAAAGAAGGGTAGTGAGGGAGAACAAGCTAGTAGTCATGTTGATGATGATGGTGCTGTTGGTAAAGAAATTGATGTGGAGAGTAAAAGTAGGAGATTAGCTGGCTTGAGTAGTGAAGATGAAAAATCCTAGATCGATTTTCAATCTTCCTTTGATGTTTTATTGTTTTTCAGAGACATGTTTTCATTTTAAGTGTGTATGATGTTGTGGATTAAGTAATGGTTTGGTTGTGGAATACTACAAATATGAATGATTTAGAATATTTTTTATGGCTTTTAAGGAGAATGCAACAAAACTATTGGTTAAGTCGGTGGCTGACAAGGTTAAGAAGGAAAAGGGTGAGGTGGCTCCCCCTGCTGTACAAGCAGTACCACAGATCCAACTAGCTATACATGGTCGTGGGTATAATCTTTTTGGTCCTCTTGACAAGAACAAGAAACCAGCGCTGCTTGAGATGTTGAAGGCTTGCTCGTATATCGCGTTCTTTAATTTCTTTGTTGTCTGGTTGTGGCTTCAATTTGAGTGTGTTTGATTTCATTTTGCAGAGAATACAAGAAGAAGGACCCAAGACAATGCTCCAGCACGTGGTGGTATCGCATAATGAAGACACCAACTAGATGGCTTGGAGACATGGTGAGTCTTCGATCTGCAGTCTCACATGAGACTTCACTATGAGACTTCTCTTTCTCTTTCACCTCTAACCTCCTCATAACTTAATGTCATCTTTCTGGAGCATATGGATGTTGGAATCTTTCTACTCAGGAAGCGGTACCATGAGCACCCAGAGTGGTTTAGACATGACATGCTTTATTTTGTTGATTATATCTCCACTTTCTTACGGCGGCGAAGTACGACTTATTCAAAATGATGGCCAATCATGATCGTTCAGGCAGGGTGGTACCACCAAATGCGTTAGATCTCTACACAGGAGAGCATCCAGAGTTCTCCCAATGTAGGAAGATATGGGGTATCCACGTGGATGAGATATAATACAGGCTTAACTTAAAGGATAAGCATTGGGTTGCGATGTTGATTAATATTCCTAAGAGGCACATCTTGATCTGGGATAGCATTGTTGGGATATGTCCAGAAGAAGTTATGGTAGTTGCAATTACACATATGTGTGAGATGCTTGGGTATGTGCTGAACCTTCTTGCGCCTCAGGACGAAAAAGAGTTGTACCCCAATGTACCCTATACATGGAAGGTGACTCCAGAAAAAAATATTCCCCAGAATGAGTAGAGTGGTGACTGTGGAGTCTATGCCCTGAATTACATCGAATGTCATTTTCTTGGCATCCCATTCCCTAAACATCTCATGTGTGATACCAACTTGAAAAACATAAGGGAGAAGCTAGCAATGGAGGTGTATGACGAGCTCGGCACGAAGGGAACATAGCCACTTGACTACTCGGGCTTGGACATGTACGACGAGCGGTGAGCCGCCGATGCTTTTGCATCCCCTCTGCTTTTGGTTCTTTTGCATATAATGTTTGTATTGGACAAAACATTGCATTATATTGGCTTTCATTGAGGGGATGTTTTTGTACCACCCAAAGGAACAAATCAAAATGTTGTAACTTAATAGAATAAGTTGATTTGTTTATTTTGAAGTATTTGTTTATGTTAGATGATTATCTCTAATGATTTGTTTAACATAGTGATGCAATTTCATAAAAAACACTAATTCTTAAAATAGTGGTATAGAAATGTTGATTGAAACAACCACATAAAAGCATAACAAGTCATGTCATAATTAGAGAAGGAGATAGTAGTTCTTGTTAGATGAGACTTCACAATGAGACTTCAAAAGGAGAGACTTCATTACACTGTAAAACTGCTTGAATGAGACTTTACACAGAGACTTCAGGGGGAGACTTCATGCCAGATTCCAACACTTCTACTTTCCTTCAGCCTTCAAACTCTTAAGTACAACAAATAACACAGAAAATTTTTCAAGAACCACAAAAATTAAGCACAATGGTGGTAAGTGGTTATGTTTAACTCACACAGTTAGGTCGAGTGTGCCCGGGTTACTTGCGTTTTGAATAATTGTATTGTTTGTGAGCCTTACACGGTTTTCCCTTAGTCTTCTTTGCAATTTCAAGCCACATTTCCCACTTAGACTTCTTCTGTCTTCCAGGAGGGCACCTGACTAGTGGAGAAAGGACCTTGACAAAGTCAGGATCTTTGACATCGCCATTTATCTGATAAATTGCTCAAGTATGTTGCATACAAATATTCTCTTGTATATGTCGAGCATACTAGTGCAGAAACCACCGTTTTAGACTCAGGAGCAGCAGCAATAGCATTGGAGCAAGGTATTTTCTTAACTTGAAACACACCACAATCACATGTTCGATGTAGGAAATCAATGACACAATTTATATGTCCGTCCGTCACGTTGAATTGCTATGTATCAATGTATTGGACCACCATGAACCGAGCATAGTACCCACGAATATCTAGTAAATATTCAACCCCTCTACTATGTTTTGTTGTGAGACTCATAGCATCTTCACGCCTTTTATAAAACAACCTTGCTAGCTTCTCACGTATAAATTCCAAGACAAACGGTAGGGGAAATCATCGAGCTCTCTTAAGTGCAGAGGTGATAGATTTGGCAATGTTGCTCATTTGGATGTTGTATCTGAATCCTTGGAAGTGAACTCTAGCCCATAATCTCACATTCCCGGCCTCTAAATAATATGCAAGTTCGGGTTTCACCTCTCGTAAGGTGTCCATGTATCGAGTATAATCATAATGTGTATACGCATATGCAACGCCTCAGACCAATTACAGCATTTGCTTTCCTCTGAACTTCGTGATTATGTTATTCTGAAGATGATAGTAACATATCCCTCTCGTTGCATATGGCATAACCGTTTCAATGACCTTCTTAATCAAGGTGTGCCTGTCCGAAACTACCGTCAAAGTACATTCTGAGGAAACACAAGCACTTACAACCACCACCTTATCAACTATTTTTAACAAAACTCAAGTTTTACTTAATCTACCAATAAGTAAAGTACATGAGTTTATTTCATTGTCAGTGATTTTATATTTTGAACAAATACTTAACATGTAATTTTTGCTATAAAATTTATTAACTAATATCTACTTTTTTCATATTACATCAAGACAATCAAAAATATTTGAAAGAAGAAATGGTAGTTTATTTTTTGTCGATTTAACTCATACAAATATTACAGAGATTAAATTAAAGGCATATTGTGCACAAAGGCATGAGACCAAGAAAACTCTCTGGCATTGCAGGCAAGGTCATCAGCTTTGTGGTTCAGTGTGCGAGGAATGTGGATAACAGAGCACGAACGAAATGAGCTACTGAGTCTTGAGGAGTCTTCCAAGTAAGCTTGGAAAACAGGCCAACTATGAGGTTCCTCCAGCATCTTAAGGAGTTCAGCGCAGTCAACTAGAACTTCGACTTCCTCAACCTGAAGAGATGATAGGCAAGTCATGGCCCAAAGGAGCGCCTCGAATTCTGAGTGTAAGGAAGACAAGTTGCGCCTGATACATTATGCTCTAAAGTTGAAGCCCTCTAAGCTATCTAGAAAAGAGTACCAGTTCAATCCTGAAAACATGTCTGACTCCTTCCACGATACATCCACCATGCATTTGTATCTTGAGAAAGCCGGGTTGGCAGTCAAAGGCCGGGAAAACAATCCCGAGTGAGCATGGGTAACCTTTGATAGTCCACTCGACACAACATCACTTTCTTTATGTGCCTCGACCCATGTTCTGGCCTCAGATTTCGCCAATTGGACAATGTCCTGTGAATTCCTATCTTTATTCAAAAAAGCCTTCTCATTTCGCGCCTTCCATAGAAACCATTGGATCCATGGAAAACAATTGTTTTCCTCCTTACTAGGCAGTCTCCATAATAGGTGGTCAATGTTAGAGAAAATGGATTCCCCTGGGAAATTCATTCATGCATGAATTTTTGACAAAGCCCGCGCCTGAAGGGTTGGAGAGCATTCGAAAAGTACATGGTTAATCGTTTCCTTTTCAGATCCACATAAGCCGCATCGTACATCATAATTTATACTGCACCTGATTAGGTTTGATTTAACCGCCAGTTGACCTGAAACTACTTGCCAAATGAAATGTTTAATCTTTTGTGATGTCTTCACTTTCCAAACCTGAGATTATAAATCCTTTATAGTTTGACCAAAAGGTCGGAACGATCCTAATGAGAGGTTTCGTTCTGCCAAATAACCTGATTTCACCGAGTATACACCAGTCTTGTTATAGCACTAGCCTAGTTGATCTGAGACCGCTCGTCGTGGGATATGAATCCCAAGAATCAGCTTCGCATCTTTCGGGAAGAGTTGTTTAACTAGATTCTCGCGCCATAACCGTGTATGTGGGTCAATCAATTCGGACACACGTAAGTTCGGGTAAATATCTAAGGCGAACCCCCTGGTTGGTCGAGGTATGCGATCCGGGATCCAAGGATCCGAACAAACCCTGATTGTTTCCCCATCGCCCACTTGCTTAATCAAGCCCTTCATTACTAGTCCCCAAGCTGAGATAATACTCTGCCAATCATAGGAAGGAGAATACAAACGTCTAGGATCTAACAGATTAGGTTTACAGAGTTTCTCCACTGGACCCAATAAATACCCTTTGAGGTTCAAGTATTATGCCACCAGAAATTTGCGATAGCTGCTGAGATCTTCAAAGTTATTATCTTTGGAAGACGGTAGCATGACATAACGTAAGAAGGAATAGTGGTAAGGACCGATTTGATCAGAACCTCTTTACCTCCTTTCGTTAGAAACTTTGCCATCCATGTATTAATCCGTGAGTTGATTTTTTGGGTAACAAATACAAAAAAAATTGTTTTGGCTCCTTCTAGGCCCTCTAGGAGACCCAGATAAATACCTATACCTCCGAGAGTGTTGATCCCCAGCCAACCCATAATCTCACATTTGCAGCCTCCAAATAATCTGCAAGTTCGGGCTTCACCTCTCGTAAGGTGTCAATGTATCAAATATAATCATAATGCGTAGATGCATACGCAGCGCCTCAGACCAAGTACAACATTTGCTTTCCTCTGAACTTCGTGACTATGTTATTTTGAAGATGATAGTAACATATCTCTCTCGTTGCCCATGGCATAACCATTTCAATGGCCTTTTAATCGAGGTGTGTCTGTCTAAAACTACCGTCAAAGTAAATTCTGAGAAAACACAACCACTTAGGTACAACCACCACCTTATCAACTGTTTTTAACAAAACTCAAGTTTTACTTAATCTACCAATAAATAAAGTACATGAGTTTATATCATTGTAAGTGATTTTATATTTTGAACAAATACTTAACATGTAATTTTTGCTATAAAATTTATTAACTGATATCTACTTTTTTCAGATTACATCACGACAATCAAAAATATTTGAAAGTAGAAATGGTAAAGTTTTTTCTATAGTGCGATCATTTTAATTACTAATATCTAAAATCATGGTTTTCTACCAAATATTAATATAGAATGACTTTGAATTTTTCTTTTCGTATGTTGTTTTCTTAAACCTTGTATGCACTATTATTTCAGTCGATTTTGAGTACGGCTTATTTAAAATGTGATGCGAAACATGTTGCGGTCCAGTTGTTCTGGCTACTAGAGATCACTTAAAGGCTGACCTAGCACCTTTTTTTATCGAATCTGCTATGGAGGCTGAATTAGATGCGTATTTTAACCCGGATGACAAATATTGTCCAAATTGCGTTAGAGTTTATGTTTTTCCTTGACCAAAGTAAGTTTATCATATATTTAATATACATTATTTAATAGATTCTTTGCATAAATAATTTAATCACTTTTAGCCTATCTAAAAATTTAACCAGGTACGATTTCGTTGTGAAATTTTTTGACAATACTAAATATGCAAAATTTGTTATTGATGATAGCATTGGTATACAAATGATGAACCAATCCACCAAAGAACTACTCACCAAATCGGAAAAAGTAAGTATTTTACGTTTACATATTGCTAAAACTTGTGAATTTTATTGAAAGTTACACAGAAATGCAAAATACAATTAATGAAGATTTATTTCAGTGTGCTTTACGTTTTATGAATGAAGGATGTTCAAGCCGTATCCGAAACATTTTCAACATTAGTTGGGAAAACATTCATTTTCGATATCGGAGTTTCGAAGGACAATATTTGTGGCAAATGTTCTCTATATAGAGTTCATAAAGTTGTTCCCTATAACATATAATGTTCCACGTCCAAAGCAAGGAAGCTGGACGTAATTATTGATACGTGAAGTTATTCACCTAAAACTAAAAGCGTGTTCTTTATACGGTCGATGAGCGATACATATAACACAAGTAACTTAACATAATCTAACATAATTGTATGTAGAAGTATTACACGTGATTATAGCGAAAGTAATCGCATCATCTACTTAACATGTCGCTGTTTTAAGTAGCGGTGCTTATGACAAGTATAAATATATACCTTTTTCTTTTTTCTTCTTTGCTTTTTTAAATTTTAATGAACATTTTCTGATCGTTGAACGGTGTCGTAGCGACCGTATAAAGAACAAGGCCTAAACTGCAAGTGCACAGTGTACAGATGTAGTATTTAGCTTATCGATCCCACAGAGAGTTAGGGCTGATCTATGAATCTAAGAAACCTTAAGTAATGAGAAATCTGAGAGTTTCGTAAAGAGTAGAAACATGGGTTTGTATTCGATTAAGAGGGATATTAGATCTAGGGAAATTTCAATTGGCAACTATGAATTATGAATTAAGCACTCAACCAGGTTATAACTCTTGATTCCAGAACTCTAGATAAAACTACGAATATCTAAGTGATGTATCTTGAGAGTGCCTTTGTTTAAAAACCTGAATCTCAAAAGTTCTTTTGGATTTTCGTTGAAGATAAATAAGCAATGAGATAAGCTGGATCTGTTCACAAGGAGTCCAATTAAGTTTTTGCTTTTCACGGAAAACAACCTTGCTCACTACAGAGAGATAAGACAATTATTGGTGCGGTTAACAATCCAGCTCACGACTGAGTTTGATTAAAAATGATTCATGACTTCGCTTAATCAGTTAAAAGCAACAGTAGAGAAGAACCACGTGATAAAACCGGTTGATTAAAACTATTTTAGCTATTCATAGAAAACTTTTGAAAAACCCTAAACCTAATAATAGGTAACTACTCGGACATGGTAATGGTAACACAAATCATTATTGAGTTAATGAATTGCATGCAAGAGTGATTTAGACAATAGAAGATCAGAGGTTCACAATCTTAAATTGAGTAAAGAACAATCTCTTAACTTCTCGAGAGTCTTAGAAATCAATAAAGAGTAATACCTAAGAGAAACTAGCAACAAAGGATGAATTGAAAAACAAGTAAACTCTATCTCTTGGATATGGATGATGATCAAGGACGTGGCTGCTCCTGCTTCTTAAGAATCCCATTCTATGTGTTTAGGTCGTCATTAGGTCACAACCTCCTTGAAAACTTGAGTTAGGTTTGATTGGAGCTAAACGGGCTGGATTTTGTAAATTCGTTAGAATGACATGAAATTGATCATATCTTGGGCTTCAGATGTCGGATTGACTTGATTCCAATTGGAAATGAAATTTAACACCCCGCATAAAAATTGATATTTAGTTCGTTTTCTGGCTCCTCTTGTGGGTCGGTCAAAGGTCGGTCGACTTTTAGGCTTCAGTTCTGCCTCTGCGCTTCTCTTCTTGCCAAATTGCTCCAAATTTCTTCCTTTTGGTTCTTTTTGCTACAAATCACCTTTTGCTTGTAATCCCTGTATAAATACCTAAAAGATACTAAAAAGACTCGATAAAAATGTATCATGGTAGAAAATCGGTAAAATCTACAATACATCAAACTCCCCCAAACTTAAACCTTTGCTTGTCCTCAAGCAAATATGAATTAAGGTTGCTGGAAAAAGTATTGAAAAAATAGTAAACTCATAAGGACAACCACATCAATCTTACTACTAATCCACATATCACAAAAACTAATCAAATCAAGACCACCATGTACATTCCCCTAAGTTTAGCAACTTCCCCATACTTGTACCACAAATTATCAAATTAATCTACCAAATATTTTCATCATCGTTATTTCAACATTGTAGAAGCACTTCCCAAAGAACAAGTTCTATCCCTTTTCAATACAAGATAAGAAGGTCTTAACACACATGTTTCTTACCTCTCTCCCAGACTTATTCATTTAGTTACATTTCATTTTGAATTTCTCAAGGTTTAGGCGAATAGTGGCATCACGGGAAATTTTCCTAGCCTCGCTGTTAACCAAGTTCTCAAAGATTCAAGCACATAATGGTATCATAGGAAATTTTCCTAACCGTACTGATCCGAGCTTCTAGTGATGAAAAATGGCATCCTCAGAAATTTTCCTCAGCCTCATCACTAGGTAATTAAGCACAATTCAATTTATTTCTTTATTTATTTAAGAATTATCTTAAGGGAGAGCTGGAAACCTTAATCACACAAACGATCTTATAATTAACATTAATCGAGGACTCACTCCTATTACGTGAAAGTGCAATAGCTCAGGCTTACTTGAATATCATAACTGAAAATATGTGTGTTTTTCTGGTTAGTTGATCTGCTCCCAGGTTTTCCATTAGTCATAAACTTAGATTAACTCATGCGATAATGATCACTGAAATTCTGCTAATGTGGTTTGTGTCCTAGATATAATCATCGTTTCCCAAACTGTTTGACTCAATAAAACAAAAAGTGGAGAAAAACTTGAGATCAACAAAGTAAAAATTTGTTAGTAACGGATTTGCATCCCCCAGACTTAAATTACACCATCCCGGTATAACAAAGTAAGTAAAGGATAAATCGAAACCATATGCTAAGAGTGAAACAAAAGTCGTAACCTCAGAGCTTTTGGGTCGGGCATCCTTAATGAGAGGAAGGTCGACTCGTGTGTCAAGCAATTCGATTCGTTGACTTTTGTTGATTCTCCTCGCCTGAAAACAAAATAAAATCAAAAACACCTAAAAAGATAAGAAAAAAAAACGTATCAGTAGATTGCTTCTCACTCAGCGCTTGTTTAAAGTCAATAGCTTAACTATGGCGACAACTAATCTTTTGTAGTGGCAACTTCTTGGAGATTCATGATGGTTTCTGTAGTTGGTGCGAAATCTCCATAGTAAAGCTTCACTATCTGTCCATTTAAAGTAAATGTTTCTCATGCCTTATTGATTAAAACAATTGCTCCATATGGCTTAACTTCTTTGATGGTGAAAGGATCGGTCCATCGTGATCGTAACTTTCCCGGGAAAAGTTTGAGTCGTGAATTGAACAGCAACACTTGATTGTTTTGCTGGATATCCCAAGGAATAATCTTCAAGCATATTTAACCTTGATTTGTTCCTTGTATATCTTGTGATTTTTGTACGCATGGTAGCATATCTCATCGAGTTCTTTGAGCTGAATCAATCTCTTTTCAGAGGAAGATTTGATATCAAAGTTCATTATCTTAATTGCCCAAAAAGCTTTGTACTCTATCTCAACTGGGAGATGACATGCTTTCCCATATAAAAGTTGAAAGGGCGTCGTCCCTAATGGCATCTTGAAAGTTGTTCGATAAGCCCAAAGTGTGTTATCTAGCTTGAGGGACCAATCTGTTCTCGTTCTTCCAACAGTCTTCTCCAAAATGCTCTTTATTTCACGGTTAGAAACCTCAACTTGGCTGCTCGTTTGAGGATGGTATGGGGTTGCTACCTTGTGCCTTACACCGGTCTTTCTTAGTAACTTCTCGAAAACTCGATTTATGAAGTGGGTACCTCCATCGCTTATCACTACGCATGGTACTCCGAATCATGGAAAAATGATATGTTTGAAAAGCCTCACGACTACTTTCGCATTATTTGTTGGTGAAGTGACTACCTTAACCCATTTAGATACATAGTCCACTGCGACTAGTATGTATTGATTACCATGCGAATTGGGGAATGGTCCCATGAAATCAATTCCCTAACAATCGAAAGTTTCGACTTCCGAAATGAAATTTTGTGGCATCTCATTCCTCTTGCTGATATTTCCTTTTCTTTGGCATGCGTCAGAAGTTGAGACAAATCTATGAGCATCTTGAACATAGTAGGCCACCAAAATCTAGCTTGTAGAACCTTCAACACCATCTTGAAGGTTGCAAAGTGTCCAGCATAATCAGAACCATGACAATGATAAAGTATTTGTTATACCTCATGTTCTGGAATGCATCGTCTTATAATTCCATCAGCACAGTTCTTGTATAGGTATGGCTCCTCCCAAAAATATTTGCATATATCTCTCAAGAACTTCTTCTTCTTGTAGCATGTGAACTCTTCTGGTTCGATATCAGCTGCTAGGTAATTGGCAATCTCACTAAACCGAGGTGGGGTCAATGGTCATGATGTTCTTGGTGCCTCCTTACGAAGTGTGGAACCCACCTTCTTATTTGTGTGTCACATAAATGTTGGTTCAAGAGCTATGGGTTGGTCGACCATTACATCGGGATGGTCAATCAACTCCATCAATATGTCAGTCGACTCGAGTTTCACAGAAAAATTTCTTTGACTTCTTTCGCCATCTACATCACTTGATGTTACTCCAAGTGCGTAAATATGTTCTTCAGGGAGATAATCTTTGATAGGCAGGTCATCATTGATCTGTATCCTTGATAAATGGTCAGCTACTCCATTCTCTATTCCCTTCTTGTCTCGCACCACAATATCTAACTCTTGTAGAAGTAGAATCCATCGTAAAAGTCTTGGTTTTGTATCCTTCCTCTGCATCAGGTACTTGAGTGCAGCATGCTCAGTATGGACTATCATTTTAGATCCAACAAGATAGGATCGAAAATTTTCAAAAGTGAAGACCAACACGATTAGTTCTTTTTTGGTTATGGCGTAGTTACGTTGAGCATCATCAAGCGTCCTACTTGCATAGTAAATAACATGTAGCTTCTTGTCCTTCCTTTTTCCTAAGGTTGCTCCTACTGCGAAATCAATAGCATCACACATCACCTCAAAAGGTAATTCCCAGTCTGGTGGTTGTACAATAGGTGTCGAGATTAAGGCATCCTTAAGTGTCTTCAAAGCATTCATGCAGTCTTGAGTGAACTTGAATTTGGTCTCCTTGCATAAAATTGTTGTGATTGGACGTGCTATCTTGGAAAAGTCTTTAATGAAATGCCGTTAGAATCCAACATGGCCTAAAAAGTTGCGGATTCCTCTTACATCTGTGGGTGGTTGTAGACTTGTCATCACTTTGATTTTTGTTCTATCTACCTCAATTCATGCTTCCGATATTCTATGTCCAAGCACTATCCTGCCTTGTACTATGAAGTGACACTTCTTCCAATTTAACATCATGTGTTTCTCTTCACATCTCTTTAAAACCTTGCAGAGATTGTCTAGGCATCTGTGGAATGATGGTCCATACACCGAGATATCATCCATGAACACCTCCATCACATCTTCTATCATGTCAGTAAAGATAGAAATCATACACCGTTGGAAATTTGTTGGTGCATTACATAGTCCAAAAGGCATTCTTCCATAGGCATACATTTCGTATGGGCAAGTGAACATCGTTTTCTCTTGATCATCAGGATGGATTGGGATTTAGAAGAATCCTGAATATCCATCAAGAAAGCAATAGTACTTGTGATGGGCTAAACGCTCCAGCATCTGATCAATGAATGGTAAAGGAAAGTGATTCTTTCTTGTGGTTGCATTTAACTTTCAGTAATCAATACACATTTGGTGTCCGGTAATGGTTCTTTTGGCAATAAGCTAGTCATCTTCCGTCTTTACCACCATGACTCCTCCTTTCTTTGGCACCACATAAACTGGACTAATCCATGTACTATCCAAAATTGGAAATATAACTCCCACATCGAGCAACTTCAGAATCTCCTTCTTCACCACATCTTTTAAGTTTGGATTTAACCTCCTTTACGTTTCGATTGACGCCTTCGCACCTTCTTCTAAATGGATCCTATGCATGCAAAGGTCTGGGGAAATCCCTAAAATATCATCCAAAGAATACCCAAGAACCTTGCGACACTTACGCAGCTTGCTTAGTAATAACGTGGTCTCAACATTATTCAAGTTAGCATTCACTTTAATTGGGTATGTAGAGTTTGATCCAAGAAAAGTGTACCTTAGCCCTGGTAGTAATGGTTTAAGTTCAAGTTTTGGAGCATTCTCCTCGCTCCAATCGCCGGCCTTAGCTTTCTTGGTCGATTCCAACGGCAGTTTTAGATCACCCACCATCTGCTTCACTATCTCACTTGAGTCTAGCATCTTTGCGAAATCGTTTGCTATATCATCTAGATATCTTTCTTCTCCGCACGTGATGGTTAAGGATTTCACCAGCAGTTCAGTAATACTTATTTCTCTAAAAACTTCCTCCGCGACAACTGAGACAACATCTATAGTGAACATCTTTTCTTCCATGGGCGGTCTTCCCATAACTTTCTCCATTTGGAAGTTTAGTTGTAACTCTCCAAGTTTAAGGAAAATTCTTCCTCGCTTCACGTCAATTATGGCTCTTGTTGTGGACAATGGTCGTCCCAATATGATAGGATCAAAAGGTTCCTTGTCGAACTCGAAGACAACCAAATCTGCTGGTATAAAACACCATTCTACTAGAACTGGTATATCTAGTAGAAATCCTTCGAGGCAGCAAACTGAGCGATCATATTCTTTTGGGCATGGTTGTTTCCTTTTATCACTACAAAAAAAAGTATTCGTTGATAGTACAGTAGCATAACACGATTTACTAAACTGCTATCAAAGATCAATTTTAATTTATGGTTACTATATGATAGCATTTTATAAACGCTAAGAAATATTTTACACTAAGCGAGAAAAGGAAATCATTTTTTCCACTCAACACTAGTGAAATATTCACTTTTCTCTTCTTCCTTCTTATCGTGAAAAAACCCTAAGGATTTGGTACTCTCTCTCAGACCAAAAATTTATCAAATTGGCCACTGATTACCCTTCTCACTTCCATTGTTTAAGGTCTCCGACACTACACCATCTTTTCCGAAGATAATTTTGCTATTCTCTCTCCGATTTGGCCTAAATCGAATGCAAGTATATCACTCTTTTTGTTATAAGTTTCTTTCTAGAATATCTTTTTGTTATCTTCTCTTTTGTTCTAGCTTTCCCGAATCTAAGCAATATATTGTGTTTTGGAGTTTTAATTTAGGTTTATCTCTATTAGCAACCTATTCTGTTCTAGAATTTCGACTTAAGGTTCATCTCTTTGATGGACATATTGTCTGCGATTTTGAGCTTGCATGTAACCTATTATCTGTTAATCGATTATGTATAATAGAAATTTGAGTTTCTGAGATTAGTTTTAAGGGTCTCTGAAATTTGAGATTCATTTAGTTTTGTCTAGATTTTGCACTTTGTTGACTAGTTCTTTGCACTCTGAGATTCATTGGATTTTGTACATTTCCAAGCTTTGTTCACTAGTTCTTTGAAATATGAGATTCGTTTGTCTTTCTATAGATTATGAGCTTCGCTAATTAGTTTTTTGAAACCCATGTGTCATTTAGCTTTATCCAGATATTGAGCTTTGTTCACTAGTTCTTTGAAATCTGTGATTCATTTATCTTTGTGTAGATGATGAGTTTCGCTAATTAGTTCTCTAAAACTTAAGTGTCATTTAGCTTTGACCAGATTTTGAGTTTTTTAACTAGTTTTTTGGTTATAATATAAACTTTATTCACTAGTTTTTTGAAATTTGATGCAGTTTTTGTGTGTCGTATTATTTTATTTTATATATCTAAAGAAATATATATGTTTGTTACTTGACTTTGTGATTTCAGGCTTTTCTGGTGTGGCACTTTCATTCTGTCATAAAATGCATCAAGCAGATAAATTTGTTATGCAGTTCATTAATCTTATGCAAAAACCTTTATAAAAATAAAAATAAAATAGAAAGGAGCCTCAAAATTTTGCGCCACTTTTGAAAATCTCAAACGCAGAGGGTTTTTTTTTTTCTATTTTATTTTTTTAATATTGAATTAAATCTTACCCTCGTCTTCTTTTACTAAAGATTTGGCGGGTGGTAAAAAGGTAATAAAAGCTCCCGCTCGAGGGTATTTTAGTAAATTCAATTACCCCGAAATCCTAGGGTTTCCGCCCCCGCCTTCGTTCCCCAATTATAAAATCACACTCTGTTTAATTCGTTGCTTACCAATCGCCGTCTCTCTCTCTTCCTTATCTTTACACTTTACTCTGCTTCGATCATTTTCTTTTTGAAGATGTCTGAGGGATCAGAAGAAACGAAAACTAAGGTCGACTCTGCCGGAGAGTTATCTGATGTTGACAACGAGAACTGTAGTAGCAGTGGAAGTGGCGGTGGGAGTTGCGGTGAGACGAAGAGGACCTGTGTTGATTGCGGAACTTTCCGAACTCCTCTTTGGCGTGGTGGCCCTGCCGGACCTAAGGTGATATTTTTAAGTAGCCCTTTACTTTCAATCTTATTCTGGGTTTCCTATTTTTCTAGATCTGTTCATAGGATCGCGAAATTAGCTAATCTTACTGTGATCCAATGTTATGTTCACAAGAAAGAGTTCATAAGCTTTAGTGTTGATTATTAGGTTTTTGCAGAACTGGGATTCATTAGTTTGTAAATCGATGTAGTAGATGGATCATTGAGTGTACTAGGAACTGATTCAAGAAAAACATCATCTTTTTGAAAATGGTGATCACTTTTTTAGTATGTAATCTGGGGAATCTGAGTCTTTATACTTGATCCACTGGTGGGAAATGTCCTTGTTTGATTCTAAGAACTTGTATGTTTGTTGATTGTATACTCATCTTTAGGTTTTGTTTGTGGTATATGCAGTCATTGTGCAATGCTTGTGGGATCAAGAGCAGGAAAAAAAGGCAAGCAGCTTTGGGAACGAAATCAGAGGAGAAGAAGAAAAACAGAAAGAGCAATAGCAATAATGATCTAAACCTCGACCATCGGAATGCGAAGAACAAGATGAACAAAGATGATGATCCCAAAACTTGCAACAGCAAGAGTAGTAGTAGTAGCAGCAACAAAGGAGTGAGCAAATTTTTGGACTTAGGGTTTAAAGTACCGGTGATGAAGAGATCAGCGGTTGAGAAGAAGAGACTATGGAAGAAACTCGGTGAGGAAGAAAGAGCTGCCGTACTTCTCATGGCACTCTCTTGTGGCTCTGTTTACGCCTAAGTGTTTCTGTTTTTTTTATCATTAGGGAATAATTAAGTGAGAGATTTTGATTAACTTAGATAGAAACATATATATATATATATAATGAATGTGTAAGTTCCTAGTTTTATCGTTCTTTTTTAATTCCACTAATGTTATGTGTTCATTTGCTTAATGAATTCAAACACTTCTGGTTTTTCAAGTCACTCAATGCATAGCACTTAAGATTTGGTCGTATTTTTCAGCCCTCAATGTCTCTTACCTAAATGGGCCCGCTACGCCCAGAAAATTAGGTTTGTACGGGGCAATCTAGGTATTTAAGGTACTCAGTTTGGATTCATGTCAAATTTTTTTAGATTTTTGACTTTAATTATATAAAACTCGTTCGGTTATTTTAGAAGTTCGGATCATCTTCCGTTTGGTATATTTCGGGTTCGAATACTTTTATTTAAATTTTTAAAAAAATTGAAAATCTCCATAGAAAATTCATAATTTAATTTAAAAATTTAAAAATTTTAGATTTTTTAATTCTATTTAATTCAAATTGATTAATATATTTAGATTTATAATTATAATTTTAAATATTTAGGTAACTAAAAATTATATATATATATATATAATTATTTTAAAATATATAATATATTTTGGATATTTCGGGTATTTCAGGTACCCATTCGAATTTTGGTTTTTACTCGATCGGTTTCAGGTATCCAAACTTCCATAATGTAAACTTTGTTCGAGTATTTTATCAAATTTGGTTTGGTTCGGTTCGATTCTTCTTATTTCGGGTCGAGTTCAGATCAGATTTTAGATTTCGATTATTATGTTGAGGCCTAGGACAATCCATGATACTATTTGTCTTGTCTACATCAACCTTACCTTTATTTTATTTTTATTTTGGTTTTTTTTTAGTGTTTTTAATGTCACAATTGGTTAAAATTTCAAAGTTTTATACAGTTTTATAGGCTAAGTAAATTTATTACATATTGGTTTGATCACTGAATCTAGGCCTCGGAAAAATATTTGGAACCGAAAAATTGAACCGAAACTAACTCAAAAAAAGAAACCAAATCCGAATTAAATCCGATAAAATACCTAAATGAGTTCTATTATCCAAAAAACTAAACTCGAACCTGAACCGAATCAAGAACCAAATAGATAGATGATATATTTGTATTTAAATTTAGGCTTTTATAGAATTTTTTCTATTAAATCTATATTAATTTAAATTTTTTATATAAATCTATATAGAAATATCTGACCCGAACACGATTTATATTCAAACCGAACTTGATCTAAAAAATAAAAATATCATAATGAATCTTAAATCTATAGAATCGAAACTTTGAAATCAGAAAAAATCCGACTCCAAATTCGAACGGGTACTCGAATGCCAATGTTTAACTGAGTCTATATTATTTTTTATTTTCTTAGGGTTTAAAACTTCATTAAATCTGTTTAATAATATTGTAATAGTGTGTAACTTGTAAGCCTACCAGAAGTGATTTCAAACGCAACCGATTATTTGATTAATTAATATAACTATATGGTTCAGCCTTGATAAACTATCATATTATTATGATGAACCGCCAAGATTATCATAATGATGTTTTGTAAATGGAAAAGTCAAGAATTATACTAATTGTTATAAAATGTAAAGTGGTGAAGAGAAATAAAATTTAATAAATAAAAATGGAGACTGTGGGGGACAAATGGTGACGTGGATAGCTAATAAAGGCTGAAGCTGGAGAATGAATTCAAAAATGAGGGGCAATTTTGTTCATTTTTGGACCCATTCCTTCTATTGACTATCTTTTCTATGTAAAAGTTACAATTTAGGAGTTTTTTTTTTCTGCCAAAGGGTTAATATTTCATTAAAATAAAAATTATGAGAGTTTATGCTACATTTTGGTTCTATGACAAAAAAAAAAAAAATTTGGTTCTATTGACCAAAAAAAAGAAAAACATGGAACAAATTACAGTCAGTCTACCAACAAAATAAAAGAAGTTACGTATTCAGAATCAGTTAAGTGACAGACGTCTAAAAGAGTGGTAATGAGAATAAATGTAGATTGATATGAAGATGCCAAGCGGAAGAAAACCGTTCACTGATAACCCAAAAACTTGAACCATCAACTGTTTTGTAGTTGTCACCAATGACCCAACAATTCATGAGTTACTTTTCAAATTGCTCATGACCTTAACAATATCCTTCTAAACTCGAAGAAATTCAATATCAAATTTTGAGTAGTTAAATAAAGTAAAACTTCTATAAATTAATTATGTTGGGATTTTAAAAAATTATTAAGTTATAGTGATATTAATTTATCCATAAATTAATTTATAAAAATATTTGATAAATAATTTGATAATATTCTATTTAGTTTATAGTTTTTAGAAATATATTTTGATTTGAAAATATAAGTATTTTAGAGTTCTGATTTTTCTTTATCAATTTGTATTTATACTTTGGTATTCATATATTTTATATTGTGTTAGTATTTTATTTTATTTTTGAAAAATATTTAGAAAATATATTTTCAATATTTCTAAGAAGTTGAAGTTTTCTAACATTCTTATAAAAAAAGTTGGGACTTGTAGTTTTTTATAATTTTTATATGCATGTCAAAAAATAATAACATTAAAAAAATTTTGATGAAGTATGAAAAATTAGAGATGAGTTCCATCGAAATAATAACTTTTAAAAATATATAGAAAATATTGAAGCAATAATTTACTAAATTATCTTAATTATATATATATATATATATAATTACAAAAAAATATTATATCCAAGACACTAGATATTTATTTACCGCACTATTATATCTATATTTTCATAAACACCATTTCTTAAATTTGGAAACACCATTTCTTTCTTTCTTTTTTCTCTTCATTCTTTACAAAATCAAGTAAAATTTTCATGATATATGGGAGTGAATATATCACTCTCAATACATCCATAAATTCCAGAAGCAACCTTAAAAAAATCATATAAACTAAATGATAAAATATTAGGAAAGATTCAAAAGAGTAAATTTTGGTATTTGGTTTTAATTGAAAAACTTTGCTTAATTCAACAAGAAAAAACACTCAAAACCAAATACGACCAAACACAATTTGAACACGCACATAATTTCATTACAGCGTCTTCTAAGCTGTTCTCTTGAATAACGCGGTCTCTTCCTCTTCTCTTTAAATAAAAAAGCTCTCATTTTTTTTCTCAAAATTGTTTTTTTGTGAGTAAAGAGATTTGGGATGTTCATGGGTTTAACTCCAAATTTCATTTCATGGATTCTGTTATTATCTCTCTTGGTGGCGATTCCACTAACGTGGTCTCAGCCCAACGCTCCTCCATCACGCTCTCCAGACGCCGATCGTTGCAACGGAGTGTTTATCTCGTACACTTACTCGGCCGGAACCGATATTAAACCGAACGACACGAAGAACCAGCCGTACCGGTTTGAGTCGGATATCATTGTGCTCAACAACGGCCGCAACGAGCTTAAATCATGGCGTGTCTTCGTTGGATTTGTTCACCGCGAGATACTTGTTTCAGCCACTAACGCTGTTCTCAGCGACGGTTCTAGTCTTCCGGTAAGTGTCGAGAACGGAACAATCTTCGCCGGGTTTCCATCGGCGGATTTGAAGTCGGCTATTATGACGGCTGGTGACATCACTCAGATGCGAGCTCGCGTCGAGCTTGTTGGTACTCAGTTCGGAGTTGCTCCACCGAATGTTCCGCTTCCGAAGAATATCAGTCTTGTTAATGATGGTTGGTCTTGTCCCAAACTTACTCAAAGAGGTAAACCAAAAAACAAACACTAGTTCCAGTTTTGTTATGTAATTTATTTTCATTTTCTTGTTTCATATCTCATGATTTTACAATGAATTGTTGCACTTTGAATGCTGGGTGATCTTGAGTTGCTAATCTCATTATGAAATTGTTTTCCAAAAATCTGTAAACGATAACATTGACTAGTTCCACTTGTGATCAATTGAGTCGTTTAAAAAGTCTATTGCTTTTGTAGATTTCTTATACATTAAAAGTTTGAACAGGTCTTCAATAGCAATTCTCAGATTAGACTTTAATTTACTTAGGAAACTATTTACATTCTTGGCTTCTTGTGATTGATGTGAAAGGAATATCTGATTTAAAAAATGGAATTTGAGCAGTTCAGTTTGCATTCTGGTTTTTCTTTTACGTATTGATCATAAGACTATTATTTGTGTTGTGATCATAAATGTTTCCTTTTTGTTTTACTGACATCTCTGAACCTCTTCTCTGTTTTTTTTTCAGGTAGAAATGTTCTGCAAGTATGCTGTATGCCGAATCCCAACAGTACAACAGACAAAATTGGTGAAAAGTTCCTTCCTAGGCAAGAAGGAGATCTAACCATAATGTACGATGTTACTAAAGCATATCAGTCGAGTTACTGGGCACAGGTCACAATTGAAAATCATAACCCGCTTGGTCGGCTTGATAATTGGGATCTAAGTTTTGCCTGGATGAAAGAGGAGTTTATCTTCACAACCAAAGGAGCTTATCCGAGTCTTGTCGATTCATCTGATTGCATCGATGGTCCTCAAGGAAAATACTATCAACAACTTGACTTCTCCAACGTCTTGAGCTGTGCAAGAAGGCCACACATCATTGACCTCCCTCTGACTAAGTATAACGATTCCCAGGTTGGACTTATCCCATTTTGCTGCAGAAATGGAACAATTCTGCCACGGGCCATGGATCCAGAGAAGTCGAAATCGGTTTTTCAAATGCAAGTTTACAAAATGCCTCCAGATCTCAACATATCAGCTATAACACCTCCCCAGAGCTGGCAGATTAAAGGTAACCTTAACCCGGATTACAAATGTGGTCCTCCTGTTCGAGTCAGCTCGAGCCACTTCCCTGATCCGAGCGGTTTGCCTTCAAACCGGAGTGCATTTGCCAGCTGGCAAATCGTCTGCAACATCACTCAACCACCAACTCCTCAATGTTGTGTCTCATTTTCTTCTTACTTCAATGACTCGATCATCCCATGTAAGACCTGTGCTTGTGGAGGTTGCTCTAGCAACAGAGTGGCGCGTGCTTGCAGCACAACCTCTCCAGCTCTTCTTCTTCCACCTCAGGCTCTTCTTATTCCATTTGAAAACCGAACCAAACTTATGACCGCTTGGGCAGAGTTAAATCGCCGCAAGGTCCCAGACCCAATGCCTTGTGGAGATAACTGTGGAGTCAGCATAAATTGGCATCTAGCCACAGACTATAGAAGCGGATGGACTGCTCGAGTAACAGTCTTCAATTGGGGAGAAACTGATATTGTGGATTGGTTTACGGCAGTTGAAATGAGAAATGCTGCACCGGGTTTTGAGAAAGCTTACTCCTTCAACGGGACTACCATCGCTATCAACGGAAAGAACAACACTGTTTTAATGGAAGGGCTCCCTGGACTGAACTATCTCGTTGCAGAGAAAGACGGAAAGAAACCAAGTAAAGATTTTCGGATACCCGGGAAACAGCAGTCAGTTATCTCCTTCACCAAGAAACTGACTCCTGGAATCAAAGTTGGTTCCGGGGATGGGTTTCCGACCAAAGTGTTCTTCAACGGTCAAGAATGTTCACTCCCTTCTGCACTACCCACAAATGACAGTAACAGGGGACAAGTGTCCACATTTCTTCTCATGGCAATATCAGTTTTGGCTCTATTGTTTCTGCCGGATTAAGAGTTACGGTGAAAGAGCTTAGCCATTAGCCGGAAAATATACAATTCACTGATTCTTTCTAACCAGATATCTTACAGAAGTAGTGGTGCTTTGTGAGTGTGTGATTCTTGAATTTATTATTATCAGATTTTAGTAAAATCTGTATGTATACATAATCCATTACATATATTGAACAGACAAACTCTGCGTGTTTTGATAATTTATAGTCCGGTAATGAGAAAGCATTTGCACGAAACATTTACTTACAAACCACACTAAGAGATGTCTTCTTATAGAAATTTAAAATGTCAAAACCCTAAACATCCTCAGTAATTAAAATGAGGACTTAAAATAATCTCCAAGGAAATTAACACCTAAGATAAAAATAAATATTAATTCCCCTATATAATCTGCCATGTTAAATCTCACGCAGACTACAAATTTGAGCGAGTATCTTCATGTAATGATACAATACAAATCCTAATTTCCTTTGGTTTAGTGGCTTTTATCCAATCAAACCGGAATATCATCGATCGAGAATGCATCCAAGTCGGATTCGCCATCAATTGGTGCAATTCTTTCCTGTATCAACACAAGATTGTGTTCCAACTTCTGTTAAGTCAATGTTTTCATTGCAACATTTTTTATATTTATTGAAAATAAACATTATCAGAAGTGCCCAAAATGATGCTAAAAGTTCCAACTTCTTGTCAAAAGATGTATATTCGTTATTATCTAATATAACGTTTTCTTGTCACTTTGTTTCAATGTTATTTTTCTTATTATTTAGTGGTAGTTTGCGTAATTATAAAAGAGACGCGAGCAATGGTGTGAGAAAGGATCTGAAAACTGTTATATATTTGGTTTTGAAAAGTAAACTCTAAAAGTGATGTGCATTGACTGATCAGATTATGCTTCTATATAAGAGTAAAAAAAAATCAAATCAAACCTGTTTGAGAAGTGCGCTCATAAGATCTTCTTGATTACTATAGTGTTCGTGAAACGCCATTGCTGATGTATCCGCTGCTACTCTCTCCGACTTCACCCTTACAGAACTGCCACTTCCATCTGCATAAACCTGATGATGTGGGATCATGCCTGGCGATGGTTGCTGTTGTTGGTTCCGGCCATGCTCGGTGGCTACTCCAGTTGTGTTGTTTCTTGACATGGAGGAAGAAGAGTAGGCTTCTGAGGAGGAAAACGCAGCGGATTCTGCGTCCTGATGTGCATCAAAGGCTATTCCGATACTCCGTAGATCCCAATCGTTTTGTCTGTTGTTGAAAATGTCGTAGCTTGGAGTAGTGAAACAAGCTTCGGAGCTGTTAACCTCTTCCTGGTAAGAAGTGGCTTTCCGAACCGGTATGGATAAGCCTGGCGTACTTGCTAGCGGGAAACTGTTCACGGGAAGGTCTTGTTGGTAGCTGTTAAAGGCCACTGAATTTGATGACTGCTGTGTTGCAAGATTGGTGTAACCTGTTGGTAGAACTCGGCTGCTCTCGGGGATACTGTGCCTTCCAGAGAAACTACTCTCGGAAACGCGGTTTGATAACATAGGCTGCCTAATTGATGATTGTGACAAGGGTGACATTGGCGGTGGTCCCCGTGGTAATGGCTGCTGACCCGCTAGAGGCATCATCATGCCTTTGTTTTGAACACTATGTCCAGCTCGAACAGCAGCAATCTGTTGCTGAAAGCTCAATCGATTACCCATAGGAAGCTGTTGCTGTATACCAGTCGGTACACCATGAAGTAAGTTCATTTGCGGTTGTGGTTGCTGCCCGTGATGCCCAAGCCTCTCTCCGAATCTAGTTTTCGTGTTATCAAAGCTGAAGACACTTCTCTCATCCACAACAGACGAAACAGGCAATCCTGACTTGGAGACCATCGCAGGCCGGCCTAAACCAGCAGCTTGAAGCTGTGCTAGGCTTTGAGCAGGAAGCTGACCCGTGACAGCTAGAGCTTGAAGATCAAACCCATTCAATGTTGAAAGAGGGCCAAAGCTTGCGTCTTGACCCGTCATAAATGAGTTGTTTAGATTGCCTTGGTGCTGAGATACTCCCCCAAGCCGTCTTAGATATATCCGGTATTTCTGCGAGTCCACACAAAGCCGATAAGAACATATATATAATTCATTGGCTCTTTTCAGTATCTAAATATAAGATTAATACCTGGAGGTGACTGGCTACATTTTCTCGGGTTAGACCAGGAACATTCATCAGCTCTAAGATCTTCTTAGGAACCGCCTCTGCAAAAAAGAAATCAATTAGACACTGAGCACTACAATTATAAAGGATAGAAGCTTTGATTCTTACTTTCAACACCAAGTTGATTAACCGCAGCAACAAACTGCTGATGTAATTCAACAGACCAGACAACACGCGGTTTCTTTAAATTCGATGCATCCTCGTCCTTGTCGTCTCCTTGCTCTTCTCCTTCCTCGTCCTTTCGCTTCCGTGAGTTGCTCTTCCAGTTATTCCCTTCGTTAACAGAGGAAGAGTTATCATCCACTGCATCCTCGCCACCAGAAACAGCTGCCCCACCTGCTCTGTGTTTCTGCTGCTGTCTTTCACCGGTCTCCTCCATACTCCCAGAGTGTTCCGGTATGCTCCACTCGCTCCTCCTCTTCCGAACCACGTGTTGCCATATGTTCTTAAGTGCCTCCATACGTACTGGTTTGATGAGGTAGTCAACTGCACCGTGCGTAACTCCTTTTAGAACAACACTCTTTGAATCATCCGCAGACATCACTGTGTAAAATCAAATTCAGAAAACAAAATCAATAATTGAAACCATAATCTAATAAAAGATTCAATCTTTATGTTTTAAGGGAATAAAAGAACTTACTGATAACAGGTAAGTCCATCTCTAGACCAACATGTTCAAGAAGCTTGAAGCCGTCCATGTCAGGCATATGAACATCGCTGATTACTATATCGAATCCATGTTTGTTCTTCCGGAGCAGAGACAATGCCATCTCTGCTCTGTTGCATTTTGTTACTGTATGTCAGAACAAGAACACTCAGCCAAAAGTTCCATATCCAAAGAGTTAAGAAAACAGAGACTCATAACCAAACTAAGATCAAAAAGAGACAAAACTGTTGATTCCAACAAGGATCTCTTGAATTGACAATTAACCAAACTCAAAGTCAAAGAGAAACAACATCAGAGACTCAAGAGTTGAATCCATATACACAAAGACTTGCTCAAAAAGGGTTAGCCCAAAAAGCTGAGACAACATGTGAATGTTTCACCAGATCAAAATGGTGTGATCTAAAACAAGAAGAGAGGAATTAATAAGTGAGAGATATGAAAAAGTAGTAAAATTGCTCCATTTTATTTCTATTTTAGGCAGAGCAAAGTTAGTCAACCACCGATATCAAAAACCATAATTAATCCCCAAAATAACATAAATGGACCACAATTAACCAAAACCAAAACCCATCATTGGAGGAAGAGACCATCAACTATCGTAAAATAACACAAAATTAAACCAAAAAGACAAAAAAAAAAAAAAAAAAAAGGAAAAGGAAAAGAAAGTAAAGATCTTGTTCCGATTCGAACCTTCGTATAGACAAGTTCTAAGCATCCTCTCTAAGATCATGAGACAAGTTGGGTCATCGTCAACGACAAGTACTCTAAGACCTGAAGGAAACATCTCCACGACGGACTCGGTTTGATTTCTACCGGAACTCGACCCACCAGCCGATCCGTGTCCTCTTCCGTGACTCGGATTCATCATCTCAGTCCCTCGACCTTAAAAAAAGAAGCTTTAAGAATATATACCCAGAAAGAGGGGAAATTGACGCATCTTTATTCGATTCAAGGAGTTGAAGATAGTGAATATGAATGAATTTGGGTTAAAAAAAAGTGAGTAGAGAGAGAAAGAAGAGAGATGGTGAGATTAGACTTAGGGAGTTGAAGACATGGCTTGTCTCACCTTTGAGCTCTATTTCTCTGTTATTTTAATTGAGAGTAAAGCTAATTATTAATATTTGAGAGATAGACCAAAAATATATTTCAATTTGTGTTTTTTTATTTACTCATATATACATATACCTCTACATACATATTTTTGTTATGTGGATCTGACATACCCTTTATTTTTCATAGTTCTCAACATTTAACACCATTGCTTTATCAAATTGCACTTTTTATCCATTTATTATTTTATTTTCAACTTTTACAATTAAAAACCGAGTTTTGCCCCGGAAAAGATCCGGTTTCTACAATAAATCCTTAAAAAATTGTATATCAAGGGAAGAACTACATTTGGTCAAGTTTAAGCTATACATGAATATTTTTATTTAATTGTTGAAAGAAAAAATTATACATCAAATATTCAATTTACTCATATTTTATAGATAAATATAATGTATTTTGACACTAAGAAGGTATATTGGAACATTGATTTTAAGTGATTTGGATTTATGTGACAAATCATCTGTTATTTTTTTTTTTGTCTGAAATCATCTATTATTTATATATGAATTTTTAAAAATCATCTAAAATCTAATATTATTGAATTAGTGATTTAAAAAAATACAACCAAATGTATTGTTATTGAAAAAAATTAAAGGTGCAATTTTAAGTAATTTCATGGGATTCTAAAGTTGTTTAGAAGATTCTTCAAATTAAAACACACAAAAATTCAAATATTATGGTTTTAGATGGAGTTTTAGAGAATTTTATCACAAGTCATAAAAAAAAATTTGAATTCATCATCTAAATTTTTTTGAAATTCATAAAATCTAAATCATTCACAATCATTTAAAATTCAAGATTCAATACACTCTCTAAAACCCTAAATTTTAATTATTGATTGCTTATAATTTGACACTAAATAAAATTTCTATATGATGTTTATTAAAAAAGTCTCTCTATGTAACTTTCAAATTATGAGACATTTGGATGTTTCTCTTAAATTTAGCTCAAATTCATGGTTATTTTTGTAAGGGAGTAAAATGTAGGGGCTTAATTACGAATATATCGAAAGTACAAAGAGAGTAAGGAAAATTATATAATTGGAAGAAAGTGGGTCCAAAGACCCTTGATGCATGGATCCAGCTCATGCATGACAAAATTAATCAACTCGTTATATAAACTTGTAAACTCAGCCTTTAAACATATTTCATTATAATTGCTAATTCCAAATCTTAAATTTTTATATCCATTTTAGACCAAATTGAAGAAAGGAATTTGCCTAAACAAAGAGATGCATATATTTTACTTTCTTTAATTGCTTACATTAACCTCTCAAGGTTAAAGGATTTTACTAAATTAACTTTTACTGATTTCTGTAATTGAGAAACAATATTTCCTATCTTATGAACCTTTTTTCAATGATTCATTGATAGAAAACCAAAATCGAATACAAGGGATTACAAACATAAGCTAACGAAAAATAGAAATATCTCTAAAGACAAAACTCAAATAAAGGAAACATTGTTTAAAAAACAAATTCTGAAAATGATCTACTTAAATTCCTAAGAAAAGAAAACAAAAATTGCTAACTCGAAACCAAGTCTTAAAACATTGCCAAGTAACACAAAACTAGAAACGATGACGAATCCTCATATAGCAAATAGGTGTACCACAAGAATGAAAAACAAGGAACTACACAGAGAGAATGAATACCACATCTCTCGGAAGTGGCGTAATCGAAACTGATACACAACCGATTATTTGACGCATCAATAGGACCCTAGAACATAGAAGACCTCGAACAAGTCTTGGAAGTACATACAAGGAGCGAACTTACCTTCTACACGGAAGAACCAAACCCAACAAAGCAAAACTCTTGATCGAACCGTATAGACAGACTTAACGGAACAAAGCAGCAATTAATTAAGATCCTAACTTATATTTAACTAGCTCCTAACCATAACTTAACCAAAAGATTAACACCAAACTAAACCCTACCAACAAGACGCTACACGGCAAGACAAAATTCAAAATCTGGAAGATTTGATCACGGGAAATGGCGGACTTAACACCTTCTACAGCGTAAGCTCAAACTACCATTGACGTCGGAGTCCAATCAGATCGGACAAATATCATCGGAGGAGAGAAGAGACCCAAAATTCAAACCGGTCAGCACCACTCGCTTTACCGCGAGATCCGACAAAAGGTTAAGCTCGTATACCAACTTAGGGGAGAGAGAACCCTGAAAAGATTCAAGGTTCTCCAGCGAAACCCCGTCGTGACCTTCTCCAAATCTGTAATTTTCTTCTCAACACATCACTAGTTTGGTGGCGGTTAACAAAAATGCAATGAACAACATCGGTGTTGTCGGAGCTACTGGCCGCCTTTCATCGGAATACAAATAGAAAGAAACGGCCGCTAGGTCAAAATACGTTTGTTTCGTCTCTCGGTTCTCGAGCCCCTGTCTTATGGACCTACATGAATTAAATTAAACAGGATAAATAAAAATAATCATCATTATAATAAAACAAAATAATACGTCGACGCACATTCAAGCATATGATTAAGGTACCAAAATACACCTAAGCATTTTCTATCATTACGTATACTTTTATATTTATATATAAAAATTACATATATATATAGCTTTTTTTTTTGTCAAACATATATATAGCTTAACGAAGCTATATATCTATAAAAAAAATAGGGTTGTTTTGGTAGATATCTTTTTAGGTATAATTAAAACATAAAACATTTAGCACAAAAAAATAAAATAATATTTCAACCATGTTCGGAAGAAATAAATTGTATTAAATGGAAAAAAAAACGGATCTCCTTATTTTATTTTTTATTAACAATTTAACCAATAAAATCTAATTCATAATTTAAATTATAACTATAATATTAGTTAAAAATTATAGAACCAAACATTTAACCATTTCAGTAAAACATTTTTTTGCTCATTTCGTTTGCTATTAAATTCTGAAAATTAGTTTTTTTTGTCAACAATTAAACTCTACAAATTCGACAAATGTTAGATTTTTTATTTGCAATTAAACTATAATTACAAGATAATACAGTATAAAATAACATAAGCACGTCTATGAAAACGTTGGACACTAAATAAACAAAGATATAAAATGAGAGGGGGTTCATTTGAATGATTGATAACATCATATGCGACCCACCAATCGTCTATTACCCCAAATATATTTGTTTAAATATAGGATAACAAATCACGTTTGACTATTTATTGTATTGTGCTCCCACATTTTGTTAAAACAGCCAAACCAGTACCTATTCTATCAACTTATTACCTTTTTGAAAAGTGTTTTTGTTTTTCTATATATATTTAGTATTTCAATTTGTCAACATCAGTGTAAATATTTATAAATTATCCAACTTTAGTGTAAGCTTGATTAAACAGGTGTTTATCACTGCTTTTTCATATTTGTAAAATTATCGATGATGTCTCATACGAGTCGTTTCATATGTACAATACATTGACGCCTTACATTAATTTTTTTTTCCAACATATAAATTATTAATTTATTAATCCAAAAAGATAGAATATTGTTTAAAGGAACAATTTTTAAACAAATTTTTAATATCGACCTTACATTAAATTATTATATCAAGTTAATTTATAGTTTTACTTTACTCGGAATTATATTATATTTTGTATTACAAGGAAAACACAAGAATAGGAAGTAAGCCAATATATCAAATCGATGATGGTACAATTAATTTTTAAATTTTAAATTTGTGGGTAATTAATAAAAAGGTAAACTTGAAGTGTTTTTATACTACGATAGTTCATATAGAATTACACATTTAATTTTAGTTTTATGTGCAATTAACAAGCGATTCAATATTTAAGTACATTCATAATTATATGAAAGTTATAAGGTTGAATTAGACCGATCACCCAATTTTTATAAAGTATAAACTTTTAATTTAATTAATTTTTAGTTAAGAAATAAATTAATATTTACTTATTATAAAGTTGGAGAAACAATGTTTGATACACTAAATAAAATATTTGTATAAGGAATTTTTTTTGATGATGTAGTTTTTTCTTTCTCTAAAATCCTTAGCGCCATAGTCGTGATCTACCCGCAGCTATCGCTTCGGGAGTGGTGGTCGGAGGCTCCTTCAGCTCTGGTCGCCGACAACTGTTCTTCTCCCTTTTAGTCTTGTTTGTTTGGTGTTATTTTCATTGAGGATGGTGACAAGATCACATATGAGATTTGTTTCATCGCTTGGTAGATCTCGCCGGAGTTGACCCAAGTGGATCTTACCTTTTCTTAAGAGGCTTGACGAAGATGGAGCTCTCGTTGTGGTGTGGATTTCGCCGCTCTTCGAAGACTCGTCTGGGGTCATCGGATCTGGTCATCATCAATGACTTCTTTATTTGGATCTCAACATCTCTTGCTTTAGTTTTTATCTACGTTAGTGTTGTTGTTTCTGGTTGTGTGGGCTAGTTGAAAGGTTTAACTTGGTTTAAGTTATTAAGAGGGTAGTTTACATTTTTGCTATGCCTTCCTTTACTCATATCTTGATTATGCTATAGTCTTTTGGTTTCTATACCTCTATTGTTTGTACCCGGTTGCTGTGGGGATGTGTTTTAGCTGTGGATTAGTTCTTATGTCTTCTCGTGGATTTTTTTTGTATATGTTGCCTCTTCGAGCTTGGTATGGTGCGATGGAGCTGTTTTCTTAAACTGAACTTCGGTTGGTTACTCTCCTTAGGCCCTCCTTTATTGTAGGTTTCCTTTTCAGTGGGTTTTCGTGTGGTTTTGTGCATGTTATTGTGTCTTCAATTTCCTATAGATTGACTGCATGTTTATCTCGGTTCTTTGATTTATATTCAGTTATCAGGAGTATGTAGTTTAAATCATTTGTGTTCTACTTTTTAATTTTTTCTTTTTTAGTTTTCTTTTTTCTAGGACCATGTTTTCTTAATTTGGATTTTGCTTTCAAAGTTTTTTTTTGTAACCGCCGGCTTAGATTATAATTTTTATTTTATTTTAAATCTATTATCTTCAGTGTAAAGAAAAGTTGGAGAAACAATAAATGAAATAGCATTAAATGAAAAGAAAAACAAATAATAAATCACGATGCTGAGAAGCTTTCCCTATTGCGACACGTGTCCACGTGAAATAGATAAGATCACTTGCAACTTTTGCATCGACCTCTACATCAATCGTTGTCTTCATTTGTTATCTTCTATTAAGATCCACTACTAATAAAAAGATATCTATTTTTAATCTAAAATTAAAAGTGTTTAATTTGTTATCCTACGTTATTGCTGTTTAAGACCGCACTTGCCCTGTAACAATTTTCAATCCCTCAATACAAAATAAAAAGATAAAATAATTATTCATGATTAAAAAAAGAATAATAACTGCGCCAAAAGCAATAAAAATAGAGAAAGTCCCAAGAAAAAAACTGGGTGAGACCGTATATTCTTTGTAAAAAGTTTTTACTCTTACGATGAGCTTTTTGAGTTTTTTAATGTATATTTATCTTGCTTTATTGTTGCTTGTACACAATACTCTTATCTTATTCTATTTTCATATACTCCATGTCACCAAAAAGTTTTTGTAGAACACAAATTTTGCAGCTTTTCATGCACTCCCATATAGTACGTTTACCAAAACTTGCACACCTATGCTGATTCTTTCTTTTTTTAACTACTTATAATTTGCTGGACTTATTGATGAAACTTGGATACACCAAATCAACGTACATTAATCTCTATAAATTAATAATATTAAGATTTTGATAGATTATTAATCTAGAAAAATATTAATTTATCTATTAATTAATATTATAAATGAATAAATATTAAATTATAATATTTTTAATTGTTAAAATTCTTAAAAATAAGATAAATTGTGACTATTTTTAGATTAACCATTTAAATGTTATAAATTTTATAATTTTGAAACTAAAAATTTTAGTATTTAAAAAATAATATTTTGACTATAAATTACCGATACTATATATATTGTTGGAGGTGGGTTTCACCCAACTACTAGTCCCACATAAATTCAACTCGGCCCAAAGTCCATCAAGTATCTCGGTCCAAAGTCCATCAAGTATCTCGGCCCAAAGTTCATCAAAGATCTCGGCCCAAAACTCATTTTGGATCTCGGCCCAAAACTCATTTCGGACCTCGGCCCAAAGTCTACTAGTCAAGATAAATCAAGAAGATAAGAAATATTTATGATAATCTAGAAAGATCTTTAGAGATAATACCAATTTTCCTATTAGGAAAGTGAAAAGTTACATTGTAATCTAGGTCTAAATCTCTACTATTCATCTATAAATAGAGGAGACTACCTCCAAAGAGAAGGGATTGAGTCTTTGACAACACACATTCTATTATTCAATAAACACAATTCTTTGCTTTCTTCTTTTTGTCTCCCATTAATCAGAATTCTTACTTATTTCTTATTACAAATAATCAGAATTAGGATTTAGAACCTTATACTAAATCCGGTTCAAACAGTTGGCGTCGTCTGTGAAGACAATGAAAAAATTCTTCACGCACAAAGTCGACATCTTCAATTACTTCGATTAATCACCTAACCAAGATAAGTATCTGTCTTGCTTAAATCGGCTCATGCTATATAATTCTCAAATCATGCTTAGTTGTTGGATTGTCGGCATGCCTATTTGATATCTAATTTACGATAAATTCACTCGTCTAATAGTGTTGGATTCTATATCATCTTGGTTTAATATTGTGTGGCTAGCCTTGAAAAATTGGACTTGATTAAGCGTTTGAGATTTGATGTTGCATTAGAATAAAGTTCATGACTTAGTGATCCATAATTATGAACTTTGTCCACTTGCATGGCTAGCATATTATTTGGTCCATATCGTTCACTATTGATCCCATATATACTTATATTTTATCGGTTCATCCCTTATCAGTGTTCTTTGATTCAGTTTCTTTTTAATATATTTTGGTTTTATTGCTTTAATCAAGCGCTTGTTATTTACCCTTTTGAATCAACTTGTTTATTTTGTTTAACGAAAATTAGATCAGTTTTTGCCAGTAGACTACATGATAACTTATCTGATTTGATATAATTATTGGCCAAACAATTGATCGTTTGACAATCGTAGCAACTGACCGTAAGAATCTTTTGACCGCTTCGATTAGGTTGTTAATCTTTAGCCGTTTCAAGTTGATATCTATAATTACAAAAAATAATCTATAGATAGTTTTCTTTCTGACTTGTGGTGCAATGTCTTTTCTTTGTCTGGATATTGTGTGATCTCACGATAGCAATCATGACTGCATATTTTTCATATCAACAGCAAATTATCGACTTATATCTCTGTTAGTCTTGATTAATATTTGTTGTTTTGTTTCTCAAAAGTAGTTATTTACTTATCAATATATGTTAGAGAATTTCTAAATTTGCTTGCAAATTATTCTCGCATAATTGGAATATAGTATTTATATAATCTTAAATTCTCTTTTGTATCGTACATGATACCATGCATAAGCTTGTTAGTTTCAAAATCATGTTGTACTATCGTTTTCTTAGCGTTTCATAAGGAAAATTTCATCTTTTGATCGAAAGAGTTTTTATCCTGAATTTTGCATACATAAAATAATCACTCGATATAGCAAATTACTTTTCTAATCCGATTTCTTACGAAACGGTTTTAATCTGATTTTGAGTTAGTATTTACTTCATTTTGATTTATCGAAGATTTACATGGTTTTTACATAACTTGATAAATATCGACCGCATATTTTGATTAACTATAGACGACGTCATGCGTCATAGCCTTATTGCAAAACGAATCATGATTTTGTTTACTGGGTTTTACTAATAAAACAACTACGATATATTTATATTCAAATACATTTCATATCTACTTGAATCTACATTTATTATTGATTTATTGCTTCATCAATGACTAATACTAGTAAATTTGTCCGAAACAAATTCTAGCAAAAAAAAAAAAAGCTCATACCCCTACTTTTAAATAGCCGAGTCTTAAAATCTCGCTGAGTTTAAAATCTTGCAAAACTTTTATCGAGTCTTACAATCTCACAATGGCCGAGACCCTACTCTCTAAAAAACTGAGTCTTAAAATCTCACAAATTTAACTGAGTCTTCAAATCTCGACTATGACCCAGACCCTACTCTCTAAGCCGAGTCTTAAAATTTCAGTGAATCTTAATTCTCGCTCGTTTTAGCTGAATCTTTAAACCTAGCACGAATTAAGGTAAGTCTTAAATTAAACCATAGTCTTAAATCTCGCCGGGTCCTAATTCTCGCTCGTTTTAGCCGAGTCTTTTAACCTCGCACAAATTAAGCTAAATCTTAAATTAAGCCAAGTTTTAGATCTCGACGAGTCCTAATTCTCGCTTGTTTAAGTCGAGTCTTTGAACCTCGCACGCATTAAGCTAAGTCTTATATTTAGCCAAGTCTTAAATCTCACCGAGTCTAAAGTCTCGCTCTATTCAAAGCCAAGTCGTTGAACTTCGCCAAGGCGAAATTCTTGCAAATAATAGATCCAAGTGTCAAACCCTTTTAAGCCGAGACCTAATTTCTCGCAAATCCTAAGTCGAAAACCTAGTTTTTTGCATAAATAAATTGAGAAAAACCGAAACTTATTTTTGCATAAAAATCCGAGTCGTAAAATCTCGCAACAAAAAAGTCGAGTCTTAAACTCTCGCAACTCTAATCCGAGTCTTAAAATCTAGCAAATTAAAGCCGAGACCAAGTTCTCGCAAGCCGAGACCAATTCTTGCGATCAAGCCGAGATCAAGTTCTCACGATTATGACGAGATCAAGTTCTCGCAAATTTGAGATTTAATTCTCACAATTAAGCCGAACTTAGTTCTTGTGATTATGCCGAGATCAAGTTCTCGCAAGCCGAGATCAGTTCTCGCGATTATGTCGAGATCAAGTTCTTGCAAGCCGAAACCAGTTATCGCGATCAAGTTCTTGCAAGCTGAGACCAGTTCTCGCGATTATGCCGAGATCAAGTTCTCGCAAGCTGAGACCAGTTCTCGCGATTCTGCTGAGATCAAGTTCTCGCAAGCCGAGACCAGGTCTCGCGATTATGACGAGATCAAATTCTCACGATTAAGCCGAGACCAATTCTCGCGATTAAGTTGAGACCAGTTCTTGCAATTAAGTTCAGACCCAGTTCTCACATCTCTTAAAACCGAGATCTAACTCTCGCATCTCCTAAGCCAGGACTAGTCCTCGCAGTTAAGCAAAGACCAGCTCTTGCATATACGACTAAAGGGACACGCCAAGCTCCAATACACTAAAGTTGATCTCCACTTCGGATACATGCATGCAACTTACGCAGTTTTGGATTAACGCATGACTAGACTGTTTTCTTGAAATTCGCCAAACTCAAATAATCTTTCTTCGCCGAATTGGGAAGTGACTATTGTTAGAGGTGGGTTCCACCTCACTACTAGTCCAACATAATTCCAACTCGGCCCAAGGCCTATCAAAGATCTCGGCCCAAAGTTCATCAAAAATCTCGGCCCAAAGTACACTAGTAAAGACAGATCAAGAAGATAATAAATATTTCATATTTTAAATATGTGATATTTACGAGAATCACTATAAGAAAACATGCCATTTGAGACAACACAATCAGACTCAAATACACAAACTGAGGCTGAAGTGAGACTGATACAATTAGTCGCAAAGCTTTAGTCGCTGTTACAATCAGTCGCAATTTAGTCACACAATTTACGACTGATTAGAGACTAAAAATATCAGTCACAAATCAGTCGCAGATCAATCTCTAAATTCAGTCATAAATCAGTCTCTAATTTTATGACTAAACTGAGACTGATATTTCAGTCTCAAAATTTAATTTTTTTAAAAAGTTCGCGAGTCGGGACTCGAACCCGTGACCTCGCGTGTTAATTATTTTTATTGTAGTCCGGTAACCACTGAGCTATTAGACTCTTTCATTAATTGTTTACAGGCATTAATATATATTACCTATTTGATTTTTTGTTCGGTTTTACAAATTTTCCCGAAAATTTTCGGGTTAGCAAAATTGATGAAATTAATATCATTTCAAAGTGTTAATGTTAATGAATACAATAGAAAACATAATATAAACAAATTATAAAAACGATTGTAGAATTTTTTGATATTTGAAGAATAAATCGAGGCATATTGTAATATCGTTTAAGAAGTACAATTACATAGACGTCAATGTGATTTCATGTAAATCGTTAAAACATCAATTTTAATCATTCCTAAATGGATAATATGATGTGTAAACATCATGTGACAATGTAAATTGTAATTTTGGAAAAATATTATTCGACTACGTTGAAAAACTGATATATTTAATAATCAGTCACACTTCAGTCACAAAATTTGAGACTGATACCATTTTTTGCACTTCAGTCCCAGATCAGTCACAAATTTTGTGACTGATCTGCGACTGATAAAAAAAATTTATTTCAGTCACAATTCAGTCTTAAGTTTTGCGACTCTATAATTCAGTCGCAAATCAGTCTCAACAGAGTCACACTTTTGCGACTGATGTAAGACTGAAAGTTACAATCTCATATTTGCGACTGAAGTGGAACTGATTTTTCAGTCACACTTTGCAGTCACAAAATGCGTGTTTTCTTGTAGTGAATCTAGGAAGATCTTTAGGGATAATGTCAATTTTCCTATTAGAAAAATAAAAAGTTACATTGTAATAGAGGTCTAAACCTCCTATATTCATCTATAAATAGAGGAGACTACCTCCAAAAATAGGGGATTGAGTCTTCAACAACACACATTCTATTATTCAATAAACACAATTCTTTGGTCTCTTCTTTTTGTCTCTTTATTAATCAAAATTAGAATTTAGAACCTTGTACTAAATCTTGTTCAAACATATATATGTTCAAATTTATGATTAATAACTTCAAGTGTTTTATGTCAACAACATATAATACTATTATAATGAAAATGATACATATTAAAAATTAAAAATTTAAAAAATGACATGTTATACTACAATATTATAGTTTGAAAACAAAACATATCAAATGTTTTATAGAGTTAAGCTCTAAAAAAAAATTATTTTTAAAATCATACATTAATATATCAACTTATTTAAATATATATATATATATATATATATATATATATATATAAATTTAGATGATTATTAGTTTATGATATTATTGAGATTTTTATATAAGGTTTAAAAATAACTATTATCTTAGTTTATTAAATTGATCAAATTTTACACTGGCCTAATTTAAAACCAAAATTTTTTATTAATTTATAGAGTTTATTAATTTATAGAGTATTGATTTATAGATATTACTGTACTTAGATTCAAAACATATAATTAAAATATTGTGTTTTAGGATCGATTATATGAAACTAAAAAGTTCAAATATTGTGTGTGTTTATTTGGTGTAATGGAGATTTATATTTATTTGGTATGAGAATGTTTTCAAGGAAATAAGGATCATATATTAATTCACGCGCGCCAATAATATATTTGTTTTTTTGTCTTAATTATGAATTCATATGGATTTTAAAACTAAAATTCGTTTTTAATATGTTTAAACTACGCATAACCAAGTAAACCAACCATATATTAAGTCACCGGCTCCAATAGAGCTAACAAAACAAAATAAAATAAGTGAAGTGAAGTTGTGTAACATAACTTCTATATTCATTTACATGATGGGTGTCTTTCTCATTTGTCCATAACTTTTGGTATGAGGTTTATCTGTTGAATAAATAACTATTCACTATTACTAAATAACAATAGCCTACACACTGACCATACTCAACGGATGAGTTGAAAAAATAACACTACAATAAATATTAAATACAATCATACTTAAAATTAGAACTCTTTCAAATTATTTGTAAACTCTCCACAAAAATTATTAATTTATAGTTTTATGGTGCAGTGGCGAAAAACTTTTTCCGTCTTTGAGATTCTCTCTAACACGGGTTTCCTAGGCAATCTTACAACTTGTTCGCTTTGACACCAGTAGAGCTTTTGCTCGCCGGCGTCGGGCCCTTTTCCAATCACTAGTTCTCTTTCTTCTTATTTTTGGTTTCTCTTTCACTCCTCCCGGACGACACGGCGAGAAACGACGGTGCTCCTCTTGCTCCTCTAGCATGAAGAAGACGACATCACCTCTCTTTTGTTTGTTTCCAGAGACTCACTTTTACCTGGCAGTTTCCGAGGCCTACCTGCTTAATCCCTTCTTCTCCGCGATTTCTGAGCTTCGACGATGTCGTCTGCTGCTTCCCCGCGTCGATGTTACATCGGTGAGCTCCGTCGCTCCACTATTCCCGCCCCCCTCTGTGTCTTGTGATTCAAGATCTGCTAGGTGTGGTCTTTTATCCCTCTGCTTCGCACAACTGGACTCCTTCTTCACCGGCTTTTAGCCATGACGAGCCTCTTATGAATCTTCCGCTGCTCATGTCTTCAAGTGTTGAAGATTTCGAAAGTGGTCGGAGTTTTGGCAATAAGGGGCGAACTCTTCGGCGATCTAGTCATGAGCATAAAGTGCGAGATAAACAACACTTACGGCAAGCATGTAAAAGTATCTTGGAGCTCCGGTGTTCTTCTGGCCATCTAACGTATTTTACCGGCGCCGCATTCCTAGATCTGCTAGGCAACATCTTCTCTAGGGTTTTCACAAGTCATTGAACTGGACTCTGGTTTTGGGCCTTAACATCAATCAGGTATCCCATAAATGCTTTTCTCTTAAGTCCATTAAAATTATCTGCAGAGGACATAGATTTTTTGATGGGCCTTAGACAAAATATTAATGGAACTCTATTAGTTTTTTTTTCTTTCCAGTAGACTTCTATTAGTTATTAAGACTTTTATTAGGACTAACTTATCTGGTGATAATTTTAGTCCCTATCGGATCCTCCCCTTGGGTGATAATATATCATTTACGTTACTCCGATTTGGATTATTCCGATTTGGAGAAACTGTATCAAAGCTCGAGATGATTATTTCAACGAGCCTCGTATTTTTTCAACTGACCTATATGACCACTGAACTCGGATTAGTTCAGAATCTGCTTCAGACTCGAGAACTCATGTCCAATCTCTATCCAAAAATCCCGATGTGTCTGAGTTTTTATTACATTGGTATGTAATTTGTATCACTTCTATGTTGTATCGGGACTCTAATATCCAAGTAATGGAAGAAATTGTTTGACAAAAAAAAAATAGTTTTATGGTGCAAAATAATTTTAGAGATATCACTAAGTCCTTTTATTTGTTTTTAAAAAAATTATAGACCCCAATTTAACTGATGATTTTAGTGAATATCATTGAAAAAAAAACCAATTTGATTTATAAATGTCAGACATAAAAATAGATGTCTTTTCTGTTAAAAGAGAGAGAGGTTGAGTGGAAGCAAGAGAGTAGAGTGGGGTCAACGGCTGAGAGATGAGACACGTGTCAATGTGGGAGAAGAAAAGATGATGGCACCCAAAGATATACGACGAACTCATTGCTGCAACAACTCTGCGACACGAGTCTTTTTATTCTGACCAATCTCTTTACATGACTGGACAAATATTGCCTGTAAATTATAATACAATTTGTATTCAAAGAATATGTGAATGTATAATTTCCTTATAAGCAGATGGTGATCAAACTTAACTGTGGTCAAATCGAGTAATACGATCTGCTACCACTCGTAAGTTGTAACAGAGTTTGGATTGTTCGGTGGTCTTGCTTGAGAGACACGAAACCGAAGATGGGCCTGAAATCCCTTGTTTTGAACCGTTTTGCCAATTGTTTGGGTTTAGAATGTGTATATACGGATGTACAAAAGATGAGTGTAATTTGATCGGAAGATGATAAAAAAGATGAGTCAAATGTAAAGATGCAAGGTTTTGCAATGTCTAACCTAGTCCTCGGCATAATAACTAGAACCAAAATACATAATTGAACCGAACCAGTTCTAGACAAAGAACCGTTTGGTTCCAAAATCTAGGTAACTTCAATTCTCAGTTTTTGTTATATTTGAGAATTGGATTCAGGTTTCTAATGGTTACTTTTGGTTTTGTAATGTCAGACCTATCGATCAATTGGTAGTGTAAGAATGTGCATTCTAATAGAGAATATTTGGGAGATAATGTGAGAGAAACTCAGAACAGTGTTGTGTGTGAAAAGAATAGTCACAGCTTCAGTATGTTCTCAGTGCTCTTTGTGATTCAAAAATTAATCAATTCACAATTTTTTTTTTTCGTCTTCACAGGAAGAAAGATAATGAAAATTGTTACACCAAGAATGAAAGAAATGGAAGCTGTACATAATCCAATAGAAGCTCTCGCTCTGTTCTTGTAACTCACCACTTAAAACGTAACCTTTTTCTTTACTTTTGTTCTTCGCTCGCTCGGACAATCAAATTGTGACTTATTGACAAAAAAATTGAAAATCCAATCGTATCGCAACCTCTTCTTCATCACCGATTTATTACTTTACTATAATCACCAACTCTCATACGACTGAGCCGCCGTGTTTCCGCCGTATATGCTACCACCGGCGAAGCATGACGACGGAGAACTCATGAGCTCTTGACAAGGCTCAGGAGACACTTCGTCTGAGAATCCAGATACGTTGGAGCATATCCAAGATTCTGAACGCGTTTTTAGATGAATATCCCCCAAGCAAATCGACGTGAACGGAGATTCTCCGATTCCGGTGACATTACCGGCCATTCCTATATCTTCTCCGGTGAAATTCCGCATGACTATATGCGTCACGACCGGGAGTGCGTCCCGGTCGTATTTATCATCTGGATGTGACCCATCGTGTCCATCGGCGACAATGGCTGTGTCGATGCTGGTGAGTTCCAAGTCGGAGATTGTTATATTACGGATATATCCTCCCCTACCTCTGGTGGTTCTAAAGGCAACACCTACGAGTGAGCTTTGTATGGTGAGATGCTCGACGGTTATGTCAGAGATTCCGCCTGACATTTCGCTTCCAAAGGAGATTCCAGCACCAGTGGGAGACTTTAAGCTAAGATTCCTAATATGAACAGTAGTGGTTGGACGGCCATAGTTTATGCCGTATTGGTCCCAACCACTCTTAAGAGAGATTGCATCGTGGCCAACATGTACCGTTGAGTCTTCTATACAAACATTGTCCGAAGAATCTGTAAAAGAAAACAGAGAATTAGATTTCACGACAGTAGCATTACAGAAAGATCGAAAAGAATGAGGAAATGAAATTACCTGGGACAATTCCAAGTACGAATGGAGAATCTACCGATGTTTCGACTACAACTTTCCGAATATGAACCTTACTGCAATATACAGGGTGAATGTTGATCGAGGGTGCGTTTAAGAAGGTTAAATTCGATATAAGGATGTGTTTGGATGAGACGAATTCTATGATATGAGGTCGGCTATAGTTCAAAGACCCTGACTCAAGCCACTCCCACCATGCTGCACCCTGACCATCAAATGTCCCGTTATCGCCTGCCAAAAGTCAAGACGTTATTTTAAGTCTCAATGTTATCAAGCCAGAAAACTTCTTAGGATGGTATGAGCTTATTGTTTACCGGTGATGACAACATCTATTAGATTATCTCCATTGATCAAACTTCTGTAACGTTTTCCGGGAAGTTCAAGTCCACGACCATATGACGGTAGAGGAGTAACAATGTCCCAATGCGACGAATCCTAACAATAAAGAAAGACAGTGTTACTGCTTTAACAAATGTTAAACACAGCATTTGTCTACCTAAAAATTGCTAGTAAAATCATATGCCTTATTCGCTGTTAGTTTTCGTTTCAAGACTCCAAACGCAAACGCCATAACAAATCATCCAAACAAGGTTTGGCTAGAGATCATACCGGTGATGCAAGAATAGTTGCTCCTTTCTCTAAGAAGAGTGTAAGATGGCTGGTGAGATTGAAGCTTCCGGTGAGCCATTTACCTGGTGGAACATAAAGCTGAGCACCACCTTTATCTGCAAAGGACTTGAGATAGAAAATGGCATTCTGGAAAGCAAGCGTGTTCAGTGTCTTTCCATCTCCAACCGCTCCAAATTCGAGGATTGAAACGCTGTGAGGTCTAGGGTCTAACTTGAATTGTTCCTTGCAGATGGCATTATTGCTTTCTCCTCTGATCAATAGATTGGTTAATGCCAGTAGCCAGACTAATGCCACCTGCATTACAACTTGAACCAATCAGTTTAAAAATTCGATAAAATCGGATCAAAACTGATGAATTTGTCACTGAATGGATTTAGCAAGACATGGATATGAATGAATAACGAGAATCATATCTGTTGGAAAAAAACATGAACTCTCTTCAACATAAGAAATTCCGACATAACTAACACTTTCTCAGAAAATTTTCAGTTTCCATGGAGAGCTTCAAGGAAATCTGATTAATAAAAAAATCTCGGGAAATCTCATAAGCAGCCATGGAGGAGTTCATAAAGTTTCAACTTCAAGAACAGACGAAAGTATCGGCACAATCAAAACTTTAATCAGAAATCACAGAAATGAAGATCCAAGAAGATAAAAATAGAATCCATGAGTAGCGAAGAGAGGAATCTATGAAAGAATTCTAGATTTGACTGCTGGGAAGGTCAGAATTACAAACAAATAGTGAGAGAAGAAACCCAGAAGATATCTCGATTTCCTATGATCTTATTCACCAACAAAGATTCAAGTGAGAGAATCATAGAATTGAAGTAAGAGATTCATCAACAAAGTTTGAAACTTTGGAATTGAAGATGGAAATTAAGAAGAACCCAATAGATAAAAGAAAAGGGAGAAACGTACTTACTGGCATCTTCATGGAGTCAGAAACTGAGGAAGGAGAAAAGTCGGAAGAAAGAGCAAAGAGAAGGAGGAGATGAAGAGAATGAAGGGCAAGTACATGTTATTATTTGTTTAAACACACACTGTTTTGTTGGAATTTGCTATTAATATTAATAATTATTAGGGTATTGATTTGTTTGATCCAAGTAGTAAGTAACATTAAATTTACACAAAAGGACCAGACAATCTTGGAACCATATTTCACTCCTAAACTATCTCTTTATATTGTCTTTTTCTATTAATGATAATTTTGAATCAACTAATTAGTCAGTTAAAATTCATCAATTTGTCTTGATAGAACAACAAATCTTGCCGACAGGACCATTCTACAATACGAATTAGCAAAACCAATTTAGCATTAGATTTTGTCTTAGTAACCTTGACATGACATTGGATATACAAATTATATAAATGAATGAAGACAAAGATATTTAAAGAAATACAGATTAATTGGATGAGAGACAATTAAAAGAAGATATTCTTATATTGCTAGTAGCCTAGTAGCGAGAGAGAGAATAAGAATGTGATATGTTGAAATGACACATGGAGCTCATGTGGTCTGTTTTGATTTCAGCAAGCAGCCGTTTGGATTGATTGAATTGCAATAAAACACAGTTATATAAGTTTGTAAGAAGAAGAGCAAGTAGGACACGTAAGCAGAAGAGCATGTGGTCAGACAGAGAAATGCCAGCCTGGCTTTGACAGACCATTTTTCCATTTTACTACATTCTAAATGTATATTAATTGGAGCATGTTAAAGTATCAATCACACTTTTAATTTCTTCTTGGACCAAATACAAATCCAAGTCTTTGTTCATGTTAACGTTACCTACTGATTCTTTTGTAGATTCATTCATTTAACCACATAGATCTAATAAAGCTCATTATGTTCTTAATATTCTTAAAATGATGTTTTAGTAAATATAAATTTGTTTTGATTTAATTGATATTTTAAGATTTTTACGCAAAATTTATTGTGTTTTAGTATTTTTGACTCGTTGAATTCTATAAATTAATTTGTGATTAGTTAGATTATTTTGAAATTTGTATTAAATTATATTTTATTTATATCAAATACAAAATTTAATAGATTCTTAATCTGTGTGAAAATTCTAAAATATCAAATAAAACAAAGCAGAGAGTAATAATTATATTATGTGATTAGTTACTTTGTCACTTTCATATTTGTTGGAATCTTATGAACCAGGCGAGTCACAGACACTTATGTCGGATCATAGTTATGTCAATATCTAAGTAACAAAGCTGTGATTATCTTTTAATTTATGTCGTGGCCACTATAATTAATAAGTTCAAAATGCTGATTAATTAGTCATTAAGACTTTGTATTTTTCCTCCCACGATATTATCTATTTTGTCGTCCTTCTTTGTCTTCTTGGACGCAACCATAGCTGTCTATATTTTTTTCTTTGTCAAATAGCTGTCTATATTTCAATAATAATAATGCAACTCTTAGAATAATTTCCATGTGTAATAGAGGGTGTCATATGACACCCATAGATTTTGAAAATATGTTTATAAGTATTAGTTTTTTAACAATTAACATTCTTTCTAAAACAATTTTGACACTTGTCAAATATTAATTTGACTATAATCCAACCATATCCTATCCTGATAAAAAATATAACGCATATGTATTTAGTCAATTTTTTTTATGTTGACAATAAATCACTATATAATTTTTTTTTTTAACTTGCACAATTTTGATTAAAACTAAAATCAATTGATTGAAGAATTGAAGTGTGCTACAAATAAAGTATTAAGAAAAAGATATTTGATAGCGTAAATGTATTAGAGATATATTTCTTTAGTAACTGTCTAGTTTGTTTTATTAAATATATATATTTGATATATAGTACGACAAATGAAATAGTGATACAAAATTTATATTATATGAGTGAACGAATAATATGTTTTCCATATAATTTTATGTAACGATATTTTCTTAAAATTAAATTTATGATTTTTGAAAAAATATTTGATCCACATAGACCAATATCCTGGCACCGCTGCTGAGTACTTGCATACATTCATGAAGAAACTTTTAGATATTATATGCAAATGCCATACAAGATAAATATGCCGTCATTTTTAAGGTGTTGAAATGAAAAGTTTTCTTTCTAACAATATCTAAGATGATATGGACTATTTCGATTAATCTAACATATATGAAAGCTGTAAAACACTTTTATACAATGTGAAACATCTAAAAAAAATTGAGATTTCCAACACTAAGGATCATCCATTGCCCAAATAAAACAAAATGATTCTATAACAGTCGTTCGAATTTTTAATGAAAATCATATTAAAATTTCAGCGAGTTTAGGTTTTGAAATTTAAACTGTTATCCAATTATTCGGCAAATTAGAAGCGGACTCACATAGGAGAAAGGGGGTCACATGACACCCTTAAAAGTAGATAATATTATTTTGACTTGGTTAACTGTTATAGATGTTGTCAGTTGATTTAGTCTTTTTCTAACGATGGTTCAAGTTTTTATTTTGACACTTTTTAACTTAATTTTTAGATATACTTATTGTTTTTTTCTTTTCTTTTATTTTGATGGAAATATGGTTATATTTTTAGATAAATTATATTATATATTACAAAATATATATTTTGATTCAGGTAAAAAAATTTCATGAGTCCGCCACTGCGACCTAGTACTACTTTGGTAAAATAAGTTTTTTCTATATATATTTTTCTTTTTAAGGTATTTTAAACCTAAATATACCAAGTGTTTTACCCACATAAGTATTGCTCGACCATAAGCCCCTCTATTTAGTAAAAAAGTTGTGTATGTTAAACTATTTTTTAATATTTTTTTAGTGTATACAGCAAGAAAACATTAGTATTGGTTTATGAATCTACAAAGATATGACAAAGCAAATGAAACTTAGGAAATATGGTGAGACAATGTGTATCAAAACCAACAAAGATTAGCTCAACTGTTTAAACTGATGACTACGATAGTCTAACACACAAAAACAGCCTTACTAACTTCTTACCAGAACGCAAAAGTCCATCAAGAATTCAAAGGAGAGAGATAGGGAGAACACGTACATAAATTGGATTCCGTTTGGAATTTAAACGGATCCTTTTTGTGGTTGCGGTGGAGACCCCACACACTTTCACACTTTCAGGTCTTTTGTTTTATTCATTTATAATTGGAATGTATTTGAGGAAGTAAACAACACATTGTTTCAAGCCATGCGATAAGAAGTTTTTTATTCAATGTTTTTTACGAGTTCAACCCATAATAATTAATTACTGTGTCCAGCCCGTCTTATAATTTTTAAGTATCCTTAGATAAAATATTAAAAATCTTTATCTATACTATGTTTTGAAAAGAGTCCTATTTTTTTTCTAATAAGACATGATTTAAAAGAGCTCAAAACTTTACAAGGATCCAAAATTTTAGCAAATTTTAGCATTTTTTCTTAAATTTGGACCATGTTATTCTATTATTAACTACATTAGAAATATTTTTGGATTTTTTTCTTAAATTTGAATCATTTTATTTAATATTTTTATAATAAAATATTTTTTTGAAACTATTTTGAATCATAAACCCTAGGTAAATACCTATGTTGCCACCTAAAAACGGCAGCATAGTAATAATTGGAGGAAAAATGTATCTAAAGGAGACTATAGTACTACTTTTTTTGTTACCACTAGTAATCAATGCTCCAATTGCATGCTAATACTATTCACTTATCACTTTAGCAATAATGATACCTAAAAGCGTGCAATTATATCCACATTTACATATATAAATAAATTACTCAATTTTCTTTTTCATAAATATATAGTCCCATAACAGTCTACTAGTATAATTTGATAGTAATTTACTAATTTCTAAATGACTGGCTTAACGTTGAAACAAAACTAAGATACATGTATATATATATATACACTCAATTCACTAGCCTTTTTTTTCTGACTAATATAATGGAGTAGAATAAATTATAATATACACATGGCCGATATACATTTATCTATATATAATATTTTTTCGACAATTATATCAAATATTTCTAACAAGTGCACAGAGGTAAGTAAGTAACAATTAATAACAACAAAATACTTTTAACTTGAAAACTCTAAAAATTAAATAAACTGGGTTTGTCGGATTTTTTTTAAAAATAAACAGAGTTTTTGCAGATAGATAGCTAAATGGGCTTCACGATAAAAGGCCCAAATTAGTCACGTGTTCGTATAAACCCCAAATCTTTAAACGCAGAATTTGAAACGCTATTTCAGCGTTTGTTTTGTTCTGATACGTTTCCATTTTTCAACTGATTCGGATCGGATTCGGTCCGTAGCAAATTATTCGAGCCAACCGGATTAAAACCGAAATAACGGTTAAATTATACTTCATCGTCTCGCTTTGATTTAGGGTTTATCTAAGTTTTTTGACTTTCCTTCAGATTTCATTGCTCTGTTCAACCACGCCTCGACTCGGGGCCAAGGATTCTCATTTTGACAACTTTCGAGGGCAATTCAATGGCTAAGACGGCTGAAAGCAGCAGAGAATCTTCCTCAATGGCGAAGAAGAAAAAAAAAACTCATAAGAGAAAGCGGGAGGAGGATTTAGAACGTATGGACTCACTTCCGTGGAGCGCTACTTTACCTATCGGCGAAGAAGAAGAGGGCGAAACCTTCTCCACTCTATTTGCAGGTTCGGGCCAGCTCGACGGAGGTAAAATCTTATGACCTTTTTAGTGTTTTCTGTCAATTAATTTCGGTGTAGTTTTCTGCATTTCAATTGTTTTAGTTTAGGTAGCTTTGCTACTAAGAGTTTTCTTGGAATCAAACATGTATCTCCAATTCGTGTCTGAAGTCATTGCTTCGCATTGTTAGTTCTCACTGGAAAAATTTATACTTTGTCTGGGCAGGTTTTCTTTCACTTGAAGAGATTGATGAAGCTGATTACACTCTGGATGTTCCTATGACTGAAAGTGTTATAACAGAGGACGGGTTGAATTCGAAGAATCAAGCTCGAGAAAAGAATGATGGTACCATCGAGACTGTGGATGAGATAATTGAAGGCGAAGACGACAAAGAAGAAGAAGTAAATGGAGAAGGAAGGGAAGACGAGAATAACTCGGAAAGTCGTAAAATAAAAGAGAAGAAAATTAAGAAGAATAAGGAGAAGAAGGAGCAGAAAAAGAAGAAGAAGCAGAAGAAACTGAAGCTTAAGGAGGCCGAAAAGGATCAGAACTCTTCTCCTGGTTAGCATTTCATATACTCTTTTGTTTTACTTTCTAGTGCTAAGGAGATAACAATTTGGTATATGACAATTTTTCTGAGGGATATTATGATTCGCCAAGAAAAACCTTGGTCTTTGACTGGTCTTACATACTAATATATATTTAATAGATAAATTTGGCAAGGATAATACCGTGTTGTAATGAATTGGCTCCATTTTAGACGTAGTTAAAAGAAATATTTGTCATCTTATCTTTTTGAGCTTAAGAACTAAAAAAGTTTAATCTGTTCGACCATTTTCACGTGAGCTAGAAACTCTTGAATATTTTTCAAACTTTGTATTCATTCGTTGAATATTCTTATACTTTTGTTACCTTCAGTTCCTTTCATGCACTAATTTATCTTTGAGGTTTGTTATTTTCTACCAAAGTTTTGTCCCCCTCAACTTAAGTCAAATAATAATCACCATTTGTAGCAGTTAGCTGTCATGAGGATAATAATAAGGCAGAAGAGCAAGTCGAGGGAGAAGAGGAAGAAGAGATTCCTCCGGAATATAATGCATGGAGTTTGATGAGACTCCATCCATTACTCATGAAGTCAATATATCACCTCGAATTCAAGGAGCCGACAAAAATCCAGAAGGCTTGTTTTTCCGTTGCAGCATATCAGGGAAAGGTTGGATGACCTGCTTTATTTACAATCGATAAACTGTATTTTATTGACGTATGGTTACTATGTGGACACAGGATGTTATTGGTGCTGCAGAGACAGGATCTGGAAAGACTCTTGCTTTTGGGTTGCCTATTCTGCAACGCCTCTTAGATGAGCGAGAAAAGGTTGGTAAATTGTATGCATTAAAAGGAGAGGAGGCACGGAAATATGCTGCAGATGGTTATTTACGAGCTTTAATCATCACTCCAACTAGGGAACTTGCTCTACAGGTATCCTTCACTATCATCACATTGCTTTTTTCCCCTCACATGCTTCTTTGTTCACTTTTGGTTTGGGTCATCAGTAAGCTCTGAAATACAATTCCAACTTTTCTCTTATTCCAGGTGACAGATCATCTTAAGAATGCTGCCAAGAATCTCGGCGTCAAGGTAGTCCCTATTGTTGGTGGGATGTCATCAGCAAAGCAGGAAAGACTTCTGAAAGGGAAACCTGAAATTGTTGTTGGGACTCCAGGAAGGTTATGGGAACTTATGTCGGCTGGAGAGAAGCATCTTGTAGAGGTAATGTAATGCATAATCGTTGAGTAAAAGAATTTTGTGCTTCCTTTCATTCACCAGTTCTCGTGAAGTTATTGAATTTGTGCTTAAATGCAGTAATCAGTCATACAGTTTCCTTGAAAGTTTTTTTTTGTAAGTATGTCTGCTAATTAAGGCATGTGTAAATGTTTTTACTATTTAACTATTTATACACACTGTCTAAATGTGATATGTCTTTTTCTGATCCTCTTTCGCAGCTGCATTCTTTGTCTTTTTTTGTGTTGGACGAGGCTGATCGCATGGTTGAAAGTGGGCATTTCCGGGAGCTGCAGTCTATAATCGATTTGCTTCCAGTGACAGATAAACCAAATGAAAGTAAAATGCAAACTGCGCAGAGTAATGACACAGTTTCCAACGCCCCTAAGAAGAAAAGACAAACTTTTGTTTTTTCAGCGACTATAGCATTGTCTTCGGATTTTCGTAAAAAGCTAAAGCGTGGGTCCTCAAAGTCAAAGCAGTCATCATCTGGTGAAGTGAATTCTATTGAGGTTTTATCTGAACGAGCTGGAATGAGAGATAGTGTTGCCATCATTGATCTGACAACCTCATCTATTCTAGCACCAAAAATTGAAGAATCTTTTATTAAGTAAGTATTATATTTTGCCTATGCCCCTCCTAAGCTTTTAATTTGAGTGGTTAATAAGTAAGTTTATTTCTTGGAGGACATTATGCTTCTACAGTTCTACTTATTATTTGCTTTCAAAACATCTTGCAACCTTTATGGTACTTAGTTTCTTGGTCTATCTCGTATTCTTAGTATTCATATCTTATAACAACTTTCAGATGTGAAGAGGAGGAAAAAGATGTTTACTTGTATTATATTTTGAGCGTCCATGGACAAGGGCGGACAATTGTTTTCTGTACGTCAGTAGCAGCTTTGCGGCATATCTGTGCGCTTTTAAAGATTCTTGGAGTCGATGTTTGCAAACTCTACTCAGATATGAAGCAGCGAGCTCGGTTGAAGGTTTAACTTACAATTGCTTAGTTTTTTACCACATGAATCTTTTGCTACAATACTCAAATATCAGTTTTTTATATTCTAACTTCAAGGGTGCTTTGGAGACATACATATCTGCTTGATATTGTTACTTAGCATCTTTTTCGTCTCACCCTCTTTATTTTTCATAGGCAATTGACCGATTCCGTGCAAGTGAAAATGGAGTACTCATAGCAACAGATGTTGCAGCAAGGGGAATTGATATTAAGAATGTCCGAACTGTTATTCACTACCAACTTCCACATTCGGCAGCAGTAAGCTAAGACTGAAATAAGTCTTCTAGTTTTTCCTTGATAACATTTCTACAAGCTCTCAAGTTTTTTTATCCATATAGGTGTATGTACATAGAAGTGGGAGGACCGCTAGAGCATTCGCAGATGGATGCAGCATAGCTTTGATTGCACCAAACGATACATCAAAGTTTTACACATTATGCAAGTCATTCTCTAAGGTATGTATTCACACTTTCAAATCAAATTTTAGATATCCTCAAAAAGTTAGTTTTTCATAAAGAGAGGACTGAGGTGTATAATGCTTATGGATGGTTTTAAACTTCTGTTTTGCCACTTTTATGCTGAAGGGTTGTCTGTTTGTGCTTACAGGAAAGCGTAAAGATTTTCCCTTTGGATAGCTCTTATATGCCAGCTGTGAAGAAGCGATTATCTCTAGCACGTCAAATAGACCAGATTGAACGGAAAGGCTCGCGGGTATATCTTCTATCAGTATGCTGAATGTACTTATATTCCCTATGGATTTGTTGTGATAGCACCAGGGTGTGAAAAGTTGGAAATAAATGCAGGAAGTCCGATTTCCTATTAAAAAGTTTATTTCTGATGTATATATAAATATATAAATTCTGGTCTATGTGAATTATTTTGGTTGACGTCTTCGTAGTTGCTTCACTCACTGCCGTCATCTGGATACCTTTCTATAACTCTTCCCATTGTGTTCTTAACTTTCAACTCTGTCATTATTTTTTCGTTGCTGTCTGCTATCCAGGAGAAAGCAGACCGGACCTGGCTTGAAAAGCATGCTGAATCGATGGAACTCGAACTGGACGATGACGAAAGTGAAGAGGAAAGAGTGGACAATGTTAGGCAGAGAAAAGCGACCTCTGCACAACTAAAAAAGCTGCAGGAGGTAAGTCACCATTACACAGAACAAAAGTTCTCCTGAAGAATTATATGATTTAGTTCCCTTTGAAAATCCTTAAACCAATTTAATCTTGCCGTCTGATTCAATCTGCAGGAACTTAGCTCTCTCTTATCACGTCCAATGCAACCCAAAAAGTTTTCAGGCCGTTACTTTGCTGGGGTAAATTTTGTTCCTCTATTTGTTTTTTGTCAGTCTCCCTATTCCGCATCCAAAGAAAAAGCTTTAGCCATTCTGGCTCTCTTCAAAACAGAGGTGCTGCTGCACAGAACGTTTATCAATATTTTTTTGTCCCAGGCTGGTGTGTCGACTGTTTTGCAGCATCAGTTTGCAGAGTTGACTAATCAGAAGAATCCAAAAATGCAAACTGGTGGCGATAACAAGAAAAGAAAACTTGTTGTCATCAACCAAAACTGCATCGAACCTCTTCAAGCCCTTCGTGCTGGTGGTAACGAGGTACGTAGTTTCTGACTCTCTCTGAGTACCCCAGTTACTTTACGAGTCAACATTTCAGCTTGACCTTGATGACCCATGATAGGAAATAAGGGTGGCTTTTTTGAGTCTCTTAAAGATCAAACCTTTTTAGTTGCTGAGACGGTGTGAACTGTTTCCCTGGTTTGCATGAGTAAATCTCATGAATGATGGTGTTGCTTTGTTCAGGTGATGAACATGAAAGGTCAGAGTTCAGAGAAGAGGCGCGATATAGCTAGCTTGAGGAAGAAAAGAAAGGAAGAGAAGATAGGTATATTACATTGAAATCTTATAGAATTAAGCCTTGATTGGTAAAGACTTTTTGTGAGCATAATGCTCTTTCAAAAGCCAATGATATTTGTCCATTTAAATTTCCTCAAATATGATTGGCTTTTAAAAGAGCATTATGCTCAACAAAAAAGCCTTACCAATCAAGGCCTTAATAACTTGCTTTCACTGATGTGTGTTTGCTTAATTGTGCCTAGTAATCAGCATAAGTTGAAACAGATGTTTATGATCTTGCTGTGTTGTGCAATGTACCAGGTCGGCGTGATCAGCGAAGGGACCAGAAGAAAAGGAGAAAACTAATGGCTTCTTCTTAAGTGTCTTTTTACAAAATTTTGTTTATCCAATCAGATTTTGACCTTATAATATATTTTATCAACCATATATATTGTCTTTTTACCTTTAAAGAACAGTACAATCTCCCAAAACTTTGGCAACTAGCTCGTGTCATTTTGATACTTATAGTCATTTCGACTAGATTACTCGTCAAAGAAAAATGTGTTTTCGATAATAAGTTCAATCTCTCGAAAGAAAAGTTACAAGCTTTTTACTAAGGCTTGGGAACTGGAAAATCAGACATAATAAGTCTCAGATTTTGACAAATCCAAATACATTTAACAGTATATAGCCTTTTCCAAACTGTTATACCGCCGAAAAGTTTAAAATAACAACTGGTATTACGCCTACTGATGTAATTTAAGAATCTCATTTACAGAAACAGCACAACCTATCACAACTTTACAATCCAAATTAAAAAAAAAAAGATATGTCAACTAACTTAACTGACATAACTATCTTCACCTTTGAATCTGATCTGAACTTGAGTTATTAGCTGCCGATGAACTCGATGGCCGTCCATTCTCGGTCCCTACTTTATCTGAACCGGCCACGGTACCAGCACCCCATCTTCTAGAAAGATCTGATGGCTCAATCACTTTAACCGAACCATCAGAAAGTCCAACGGCTAATTGATTTGGTTCTTGTGGATGAGCTGTAATAACTTGTGGACTGATCGGTGCACTATCACAAATAAAAGGGAAGAAACACAAGTAAAGTCCATGAAATCATAACGGTCAGATTATAAGAGCTTTATATGAAGTTGTACAAGAAGGTACCTGTTAGGTGTTGGCTGAGACATGTAAGCTGATGGAGCAATGCGACATCTGAGTCTCAAGGATTCAGCATCAAAGACTGCAATGTTTCCATCAGCAAATGATGCGTAAACCAGTTGGCTGTTGCATGAGTAAGATGCAGAGGTTATGGGCGACGAGAGGGCTTCTTGTGGCACCCACTGGACACATTGATACAACAGGGAATGTCAAACAAAATTTTGTGAAAACTAAAGGAAAAACACTATAAATCTGGAGGTAAACGAAGATTTATGGTTTACCTTATGAATACATTCCATCTTTGAGGCGTCGTAAATGGCGAGCTGTGTCTCATGTGAGACCAATAAATGGATTTGGTCGTTGTGGAATTGGACTCGCGTGTCACCTACTGGTACTTTTCCAGGTGGAAGCTGGATCCCTGAAGATTTCTTCTTCTCCCACGAGTCAGCGGTCCAGTAGAAGAGCTATAAAAAGGAGTTTGTAAAGTTACAAGCCATGATGGGCAAGAGAGCTTTTAATATCATCAAGGAAACATGAAAATTTGCGTTACCTGAGCATCAGCACCAGAGGAGACAAGAATATTGAGTGCGGTAGAAAATGCTAAACCTGTTATGTGCTTCTGGTGACCTTTCAACTTTGTTTTCACCTATAAATTATAAGAGATTAGATTACAGATTCGTTTAAGAGGTGAATATGTAATTACTCCAGTAAGTTCAATGAAAATCGGTAAACCACGGAATCAAACAAATGTATCATACCTCATCTACCCTCACGTTGTAAATGTGTATACTTGAATCCTCCATCCCGATTGCAATAATGTTATTATCTTGAGGATGAAATGCCAAGAATGTTGAAGCTGGTGGTGGTGGCATGAAAGTTGTCATTACCTGTCAACAATGTGAACATTTGCGATTTAGCTCGCATATGTATGGACATGTTCTCCAGAGAAAATAAGTTCAACTAAGCTACGTACTTTGAAAGTCATCATATTGAATAATGATACTTTTCCGCCACAAGCTGACATTACGTATGAGTCATTCTTAGAAAGCGCTATACACGGAACAGTTCCTTCAGCATTCTCAGAGACATCATTTGCCATTAGAAGACCACTGTTAGGCTGCCAATGCTGTGGAGTTATACTAGCAGTTGCCTTCAAAATAAAGAAAGCACAATTTCAGACACTTACGTGAAATAGCTTTAAAAGTGACTCAACCACTCACATATCGTCAAACCACACGAGGTGTAAAATTTGAAAGGCATATCATATCACCTTCCCAGTTGGATTTTGCTCATTGCGGCTCCATTTCCATAGTCTTTGGACACCATTTGATCCGAGAGCCAAAACACCAACGCCAGAGTTTGTATAAAGAAGCCGAGCAACCTTTAGAATTGACATAGCAGCAAAAACTTATTCCTAGGAAATTTTAAAATGAACAGGGCAAGTGATGGAAAGTTTCAAGCTGAGACGACAACAAACCTTGCTAACAGAGTCCTTGCTATCTGGCATGGTAACTTGTCGGCACTGAGTTGGATCAACAATTTCTGTGAGTTCCAAAGGTTTAGACTTATCAACAGCGTCCAAGTTTCTTGTTTTTTCCATCGTTCTTGACATTGCCTCAATTCCATTCTGCATACGTCATAACAATAAGTTAGATGACAAGGAAATTGGATTCACAACATATTATGAGCTACACAAAAACAAAACCTTGATCTGTTTCCACTTCGGCCACAATTTTAAATTTTCCATATTAATCAGTTTAGTCAGGGAATCAGTCCATCATTTACGGATTCTTGACTGAAATAGGAGAATATAAAGTAAAAAAGATGAACTAAAATCTTAATCATACAGGAATTGGGTTTGGCCTTGCAGGAGAGTCTGTGTCCATGTGTTCAATTTTACCAATAACTGGGCTGATGTTTGTTGCGGAGGTGGATACCTGAATCACCGGCATTGACAGAGTTATAACTGGAAAAAATGCATGAGTAATAAAAAGATTTTATGTATAACGTGAAAGGGTAATCATTTTAACCTTCCTCTCAATGGATGCTTTAGATGCCTCAAAAGCCCGAGCGTCAAATGCTCTTAACGTTCGAAGACCATCAGTATTTGCAAGGATTTTGAATCCATTGTCTGCTGTAGTAACTGCAAGAAGATTCCCTTCCTTGTTGAACCTCAACCGAGGCAGATTCTGACATAAAAATCACATACCATCAGTAAAACGACAGGCTCAAAACTACCAAAATAATATATGTACAAGTAGCCAAGAGGAATAGCTGAGGCAATAATTTCATACCGGAAGTCCTCCTTCAGCCTCGACAGTTGTCAAAAGATTGGTATTATCCATGTCCCAGAATTTCACTTGATTGTCTTCACCAACAGCCAAGAAACGGTTACGGGTTGTATCAAACTGAACAACCCCAGAGGATTTCTTCCTAAAACCTAAATATGTCCTCTTAAGAGCACCTTCACTCTCATTCCACTCGACAAGGAAAGAGTCTCCATCTTTACTAGTCCCACAAGAAAATAATCTGAAAACACAAAGGTTTACTTAAATTGAGCTTGTTGATTTATAGCAAAGACACAATATCTTTGTACAAGCTCTTTAAATACAAATAACGGACCTGCTTCCATCAGCACTGTATAACATTGTTGTACACCACTGTCCTGGTGCATCGTAGTCAACCCGAGAACCAACATTATCATAGAGCCAAGCCTTAATCTTACCGTCAAGAGCAGTTGAGAATATAAACTGCATAGTAAGAAAGCGAAGAATAAATTACAAGAATACGAAAGGGAAAGTTTCAGGTCTTTTGGAACAAGAGATGACTATACCTGAATGTTTTCCTTCTGGTGAGGGCAAATGGAATAAACCGGTGCCTCGTGGCCTTCAAAGGTGTAAAGCTTCTTCCCGCCCAAATCCCACACCTAAAGAAGTCTAATAATTAGACACGGAAATAGAAATCAGGAATTCAGAGTCACAATCCTTTACGTACCTTAATCGATTTGTCATCCCCACAAGTCACAACACACATTTGCTTGTTTGGGTAGGCAAATGCCAAATCATTCACACAGCCTACATGAGTATCAATCTAGTTCACAGAAACATATTATAGATTAAGTTTGACACAGATGCCACAAAGACAAGAAACCAAGTACATTCAAAGAAGATTAGGCATACCTCGAGGTGTTGACGTAGTTCCGAGCCTTGGTAAGCATATACATGGATCAGATGTTTAGTAAAAGAGACCCCTGTTCACAGAACATGATACCCAAGTTCAAACTTACGTGTCTACTTGAAACTACAACTATATCTTTGTAAGGATTTTTGGGAGAGAACACTCTATCTGTCATACCAATAAAATTTCCATCTGGGCTCCATGCAACACGAGTGACGGATATCGGTGGGTCTTTGACGATAGAATTCTGGGGAGAAAAAGCCATCATCACGTTAACTAAAATCATAGTTAAACTTTCATCTCATAGGCAAGAACAGAATATAACTTATGCAAGGCTGAATTAGCTTAGAGTTAAAAGTATGTTCTTATTGTAATTATGAAAATAAGAATGATGGAGAAGAAAGAACCTGAAAGATCACAGTACAAGCTGCCATATTCCATATCTTGAAAGGCTCTGTGACAACCTTCTCTCTGGATCCAACTTCCCACAAGGTGACTTCGCCGCTTGAACAACCAACTACAAGTAATATATAGACATGTTAAAACAAGAACCAAACAAAAGCTCAACTCTACTAAGCGTTTCATGGTAGCAATATACAAACCAGCGAGTAATGTATGGTGAGAAGGGTGGAAATCCATGCTTATCACCACAGACCCTTGGCGAATCGTACTCACAACATTTCTAGGGAGGTCATCAATTGACGCAGCGAGATGAGAATGAGCAGGATATGTGACCTGTGATTTGAAAAGTAGAGCCATATACTCAATTTAAACATTCATTTCAAAGGCAACAAGAACGTTTTTTGCTTAGTTCTATTTCAAAGCAAGGGAAACTTGAAAACAATTACCTCGTTGGAGGTTTGTGCAGACCGTATGCGTTTCATGAGTTGCTCGTGATCAGTATTTTGATAGTCCATCAATCCTAGAGCGTTTGAAGGTCCCCGGGGGTGTTTCAGCACATTAACTGTTAAGAAGAAACACAACAACAGGATTTCAGGTTTTAGAATTCATATCACAAATAACAAAACACTTGTAACATGATATATACCTTGACTTGGCTGCATAGGAAATGGGGAAGCGGCCACGAGACCAGATGGAACTGATGAAGAAGGATTTGGGTTTGCCATCCATCCAGCTAAAGCATTGGGATTAGGAGCCTGAGCAGCACTAGGTTGGAAAGGCTGCACAAACACAAAGGTTCCATCAACTCTCAAAATCTACACGTTTACGTTAGAATAGAATAAGAGGATGTTCGTAAGTGATCCTACTCCACCATGTACGCCAAGAGGGACAAAGTTTGAAGGTCTTGCAACAGCAGCAACTGGAAGATTCACAGGAGTGAGTGCGCGAGCACCGTTTGCTGGTGAACAAGAGTGATCCAAGAACAATGTTTTGATGTCAGGATTAGGCCTTGGATTTTTACATAGCTGGTGCTGCCAATTCAAGCTGCATTCTCCCAAAACACATATCAAACACTGAACTCCTAATTTATACAGAAGAAAGAAAGGGAAAAAATTGACACATTTAGGTCACCTTTGGTTGATCAAAGTTCGCAGACGAGAAGCCTTGAAACTGGGGAAGGCTAGCTTCTCTCTAAACAGAGGATTTGCCTCTATCAATTTCTTCAACTCAGTATACATTATGGTCCTGGCTGATTTTGTATCACCATATTTCGATAGTTGCTCATTTTCCCTATGGAAATACGACAAAACACAATTCCACTCTAACGTGACTGCCTTTCAAAATACAATTATATCAAAGCTAAACAATATTTACCTAAAATTCTCCAGAGTTAAAAGCTGAGTGATTTCCTTGTAAAGTTCCTCGTTAAACGTCGCAAAGACTTTCAAGTCTTTGGCTAATATTTCAACAGCTTTTGCTCTGTCATTTCTGAATAAATTACGCAAATGTATCAATCATGAAAACCAGTCTAAATATTCTCGAGACAATACATAATATCAAGAAAAAACCATTACCGATCTAGAGCTTCGAGATACTTTTGCTTCCTGATCTCGAAGAATATTTTCATAGAGTAACGATTATCATCGACTTTAGTAAAGCCTGAAAGATACTTCTCCACTTCGTCCCACTCTCCGGCAAGAGCTTTCTCTTCGAAGTACTTAGTGTTGAAAAAAAACCCAGATTCCTGCTCTAGCCTACACATCAACCAATTTCAGTTATCCAAACATTGAAATTACGCAAATAAACATAGGAAACGGTGATTCAAACAACGAAGAAAACAAAACTTACTTGTGAACAGATTCCTTGAATTTTTCTTCATCTAAGAACTGAAGGATTAAGAAAACTAACTCTCTGCTCAAAGATGACATTTTCTAAACTCTAAGAAGCCGGAATTCGAGTAATTTAGAATTTAAGCGATCTGGGTTTGCGTGAAAGACGGGTAGGTCAAAGTTCAGATATCGATTTGGTCGTAGTTGGAATGGTTTTCTAGGGTTTCTGGTTCCATTTCCTCGCGTCGCAAAGCGAAATGAAGAAAAGCTGACCCAGAGAGAGAGGTAGAAAATTCAATTTATATTTAATTATTTTATTTTTAAAAAAAGTACGACTTGTTCTCCACTTTCTTCGATGCGTTTTGTCACACAGACTGTAGTTTGATAAGCTAATATGCTTATCACTGATAAGTGCCATCAAAAGTCGTATATGTTGATAACCTCGTTTGCTTAGACTCTTTGGTCTGATCCTTTTGCAACGGCTTTTATCCGATGCGGTTGAGCCCACCGAAAGCAGAAGTTGGTCTTCTTCCGTGTCTCACCTTACTAACACGTGTCGAGCTTATGAAATATTTCACGGGAATAAAACGGTGGCCTGCGAACTAGTGGATATCAAACCTTAAGGTGGCTGACGTCATGCGGAATCGAAAAAGGGAATTAAACTGAATTGAGCAGAGGGAAGTGGCGTCCGCCACATGTTGTACGTGGTCTTTTTCATCTCCGAGGAGATTCGTCAGAAACACTGATCCTGCGCTCTCTTCTATTTGAAAGCGACTGCTGATGGCTGCGACCAAATCCAGCCTATACTTCGTGTTTGATTTCACTAATTAATATTAATTAGTCTTATTATAAATATACGAAATACTATAGCATCAATATCTTTAAATTATAAACACCTGTTTGAAGGACAAAAAAAAAACACTTGTTTGAAAGATTCCCAAAAGTATTTATCACAAGGAATTTTTTTTCTCCAAACGTAATTAACTAACATTTGTAGATGATTTTTTACAAAGAATAAACACATCACTTTTTTTTCAAAACTTCAAACTTTTCTCTCTCCACTCGGAATTCTTTTTACATAACCTAGTCGTTGAAGTATTTCTTTTCAGTTTTAGATTATCGATGACTCCGACATCACCAATGTCATTCACCTTTTTTTGGTACTCAATCATTACTCAGTGATAAAATGACGATAATAGGTTTCTCGAGGTTGCGGGTTCTGGGTTGCGAGCTATGTTGTTCAGTTATTCACTGAAGATTCTCGTCTTCGACGGTGATGGACAATGTCACCAGTATCTGAACCTCCCTCGGTGGTGGTTTTGCCGATGTTGGTTTTGCCGGTAAGGGATATTCAGTCTTGGTTTGGCTCGGTAATCCCTCGATTTCTCCCTTTTTTCTGTGGCTTGGTTTGCTAGTGATTTGTATATGCTTATCCAGTTTAGATTTTGGGTTTGTGAGTGGTCCTTGGGTTGGATCTCGGTTTTTGCTCCCAAATGTTGATCGTTTACAGTTTGATCAGATGTTGTGCTCGTTTTGGGTTTGGTTTATACTGTGTAGAGGCTGTGTTGCTCATTGTCAATACTCTCAAAACATGATCAAGGTGTCTTTTTATGGGATCTATTTAGGCGTCAATCGGCCGAAAATGTTTGGACTTTGCCACTTATAGAAAAAGTGTCATGTTATCTCATGTCTTTTTTTCATATTGTTTGTTTTCGATATTGTCTCTATAAGTTTTTTTTGTGGTTTTGTGTCATGGATTCATTTTCGCCGGTATAACATCTCTTTAAATTTTATATTTTAACTTCCTTTTTTGGGTGTAGTTTCAGAAAAAATTCATCTTACACCAGCTTATGTATTTCAACAATGCATTTCACTATGTTTAATATTATTCAGACGACAAAAAAATGATTTTACTATAAGAATTTTGTCATACTGTTTTATCTGCAGGATCAAGAGTTCTCAGAGCAGTGCAGTTCATATAAATCATTCTCGGCAATGAAGTTCTTTAAATCAAAGAAAAAGTGTTATGGTCTTGCTGGTCCCCCATGTTTTTCTATGTTGCATATGATTTTGTTGAAGTCTTTAGTGAGAAAGACATGATATGATTGATTTTCCATTTGAAGTGTTATTCTGTCTATAAATTCTTTCTATGGGTTCGGTCATGTTCTCTCTAGATAAAAAACGCTCCAAATGTGATGTTCTTGTGTTTTATTCTTGTATCAATTAGATTCTTGTTAGTTGACAAAATTGTGTCTTTAAACTCCTTTTTCTAGAACAAAGCTAAGCCTCCATCACCTTTCAGTTGCAGTGGAATCAACAAGTGTTTCTCATAATTCAGACAACTAAGGATCTTGAGAATTTGGAATAAGAGTTTCTCATCTCTAATAGGAAAAGAAGATCATGTTGGAGACTAAACACAATCTCCTTTATTCGTCCAATTGTCAGTGAATTCCTCAGTTCATGAAAATTCCAGCTCGTTATAGTTAAGGAACATGCTTTGATGGATCCTGAAGATCAGGTTAATATGCAAAAATAGCTACTCTCTTGTGAATTTGTTAGCGAAACTGAGAAATCATGGAAGAAAATGGAATTTATAGGAGGACATCAAGGAGAGCTTTGGAGAGGAATATATGATTTGGGAATAATATAAGAGAGATTATAGAATGAGAGAGGATTCGTTTGAGGGAAGAAAAAAGAAATGGAAAATGAGAAAAAGACAGATTAGAATCGATTTGAAAAGGAAGAAAGATTTGGGGATTTAGGGTTTTGAAATGGAGACCTTACCAAAAAAAATTGGGAAAACTGTCATTTAAACATTGTTTCTGGAAAAAATTGTTGATTAAACACTGAACTCCAGACTCCTTCGATTAAACATGTAATTTATTGTTGACTTTTTAAAAAACATCAAACTTACAATTGACTTGGCCAATTAAACATTCCGTTAATTTGACTAATGGAATTAATAAACGCCGTTTTAAAACCGTTAATGCTCTCAGTTTAATGAAATGCAGCGTTTCATTTCCAAAAAATCTTCTCCTTCATCCTTCTCTTCGACCCAAACCGTTAATGCGCTCGTTTCTCCTTCATCGTTTATTAAATCCCAACAAAAATAAACACGATTCTGTCAAAAGCAGCTTGATCATTCCTTTAGATTTTAGTGAAAAACCATAATAATGTTATTCATATTAAATCTCTTCACTCAAATTCAAACATGATTCTCAAAAATTGAAATTGAAATCATCGTATCCACATAGAAGCTATCCAATTTGGAAATTACCTGAATAGAAGGATAAGAAACGAGCTGCAATGGACCAACAACGAGAATAAACATCTTCATGACGTCTTTGTAACAACGGAACATATCAGACAAGGAGTAATTAACCTTAGGCTGGATCTTATACCGATTAAACCATCCAGAAGCAGATCGAGCCAATTCAACGAAAACGAAAGGAAGAGGAACGAGAGAGAAGACGAGAAACAAGAACAAAATGAGGTTTTGTCTAAGCGCGATGGAAGCTTCCTCGACTGAGGCGTAAGGAATCAAGCTCCTTTTTCAATTTTTTTTATCATTGGGGTCGAAGAGAAGGATGAAGGAGAAGATCTTTTGGAAATGAAACGTTGCATTTCATTAAACTGAGATCATTAACGGTTTTAAAACGGCGTTTATTAATTCCATTAGTCAAATTAACGGAGTGTTTAATTGGCCAAGTCAACTGTAAGTTTGATGTTTTTTAAAAAGTCAACAATAAATTACATGTTTAATCGAAGAAGTCCAGAGTTTAGTGTTTAATCAACCATTTTTTCCACAAACAATGTTTAATTGACAGTTTTTCCAAAAAAAAATCTTCAAATTTTGGTTTAAATTGAAACGCACAATTTAGATTAAAACAGAATCACTAACGTTCATAACTGAATTACTAATTTTCGTTTAATGATTTAATGACAGGGTAAAATGGTGTGGCCAACTTAAAGTCGAGAGTTTAATCTAATAGTCAACTATAATATATGGTTTAATGTAGGGATACGAAGATTGATGATTTGATTTGATCATTTTGATAAAGTCGGTGTTTGATTGACTTTTTTATCCAAACTAAATAAAAGAAGAAAAATAAAGAGAAGCCGTGGAAGAAGATAGAAGAAATTAAATTTTTTAGGGATTGTGGTTTGATTTAGGAATAGCTAAAATACAGTAAACATAGTTTTAAACTTTCTTAAACGGAGTTAATTGGTGACTAACAGATTTTATAGCCTGTAATTTTGGTTTAAAATTGGTGAAATCAACAAAAGTTTGTGTTTTTTTTGGCAAATAAGAAAATTCGTATTTAAAATAAAAAATCACTGTAATTTCATATTTAATTTGAAAATTTTCCCATATAAAAATTTTAAACATTTAACTTTTTATAACAGATGAATACTAATTATAGATATATGCTCGATTTCACTAAAATTCTGGCTATAATTTATTGACTCCAGGTTATATTCTGTTCTATGGCAAACTTTATAAGGATAAGAAAAAAAAAGTGAATGTAACCATACGAAGGCTCCATCTTAACCTAAAGTCTAATGCCATCAAGGATATCCACCCGGATCATGTTGTGTACCTTCGGGTCTTCACTATCAACACCCAAACCGGATAGGTTTCTTGTAGAGGCTTACGCACCAAATTTTTTACTACACATATATGTAGTATATATAATTCATATTAGACAAACCTATAAACTTTTAAACAAAACCTATAAAGAACCAACAATATTTTAGATAAAACAACAAAACTTACAAGCCTTTACACAAACCTAAAATAACATAAACCTACAAGCTTCCACAACTAAACCTACATAAAACGAAATCTAAATCTACAAAACAAACAAAATCTAAACCACAAATAAACACACCTTCTTGTCATCTGTGTGTTGTATCTCCTCATGTAGGATATCCTCAAGACTAGCTCGCGTCCTGCCTGACGCCCAATGGATAAGAGGAATGTTTACATCTACTATCTGGACATCAAATTATTGAAAAAAGGGATACACTCATACCCCCACATAAGCAGCACATGTACACAATTGTGTAGCGTGTAAGACTTTCAATCAAATAATGCACTTTTAATAGATCAGACTAACGATTGAAAGACATCCAGACCCCAAAGATACCTTTCAAATATTCTCTGCATCAAACACCCTCTTAGCAGCTCTAAGGGGAATTATACTGCCTCAGTGCTAACCATAAATCCCAACATGTAATATAAAAAGGAGACCAATCATCCTCCTTTTCTCAAAAGACCAATCCCTATAAAAATAGATCAACATACTTAAACGAATTAATATAGAGAACAAAAATCAATACATGTACACAATTATACAAACTTGCATTTGTTAAATGCCTCCCCCAGCTCATACCAATCAGGACCTTCACATGGCTTTGTCCCAATTTCAGACCAAAACTCTGAATCTGAGTGTGAGTTTGTCACGTCTACGCCTTCTCCAACCACTCCACAATTAAGGTGGATTACCTCCTCAAATACATGCAACGAGAATCTGATTGGCCGACCTACCAATACCCAAATTTCATTGCTCTTTTCAAACACACAAAAAAGTTTATTAAAAATGTTTCACAAAACCTACAATACCATAACAACAAACCTACAAAACATGGCACAAACCTACAAAACATGGAATATAAACCTACACATTTCCATAAACCTACAAAACAATACATATAAATCTACAAAACCATAGATATAAACCTACAAAACAATTGAAATCACCCGACGATAATTCTAACAAACCTACATAACCATTGAACCACAAACCCACAAAGCATAATTACGAAACATTACAACTATATTTCTTACACAATTTCTTATAAACCTACAAAACTTCTCAACTTAAACTACATAACTTCACAACTTCAAATAAAACCTAAATCAAAATCTACATACCCCTATAAAAATATATCAATATACAAAAAATTTGGACAACCTACAAAACATGAACAAAAAACCTACAAAAAAACCGAGGAAAGGATGTACACAAAAATCAAAATTTTACGAAAATAAATAAAAAAGTTCACATATTTTTCGTATAATCAACGAAAATCAAGCAAAATTTTCACATCTACTTGCATAATCAACGTAACCCAACATATAAAACTCAAACTTTTACCAAAATCTAGCAAATTAACTTCAAAATTAACCTAATATGTGTTAAAAATAAGCAAACAAAAAAAGAAAAATTACCAAAAAGGAAGAAATCAACAGAAAAAAGCGAAAGAAGAGTGGAAACCCGAAGAGAAATCTAAACAAATTTTGCGAGAATATGAGAAGAAGAACGACGGAGAATCTGAGAAGAAGAAATTGGGAGAAGAAAATAATTTCGGAAAAGAAGAGAAAAAGAGGAGAGAAGAAAATAATTTCTGGTACAATAGAGTATAACTTCGGTTCAAGACTTTCAAAGGAAGTAGACATCTGAGCCACTCCATCAGCCACCTTATTCGCTTCTCTGCCTCTAGAACTCACAGACCAGTCAGTATGAAAGGATAGATGTGAGGTAATGCCCTGCAGACTGGATCCGAGCTTCAGCCACTCTAAAATGTTATATACCGCCTCAATTAGATTTTTAAAAACAGACTCAAAAATTACATTATTATAGCTTAAAGCTTGCATCATATCTATAGCCCATCTAAGAGCTTATGTTTCAGCCTCCAAGGTTGATTTAAAGCCTTTGAAAGACCTAGCTCCAATCCATAAAACATGTCCACCACTATCCCTTAGGACCCATCCAACGCCACAATCATTTCCCCCATTGGCCCATGCTCCGTCCACATTGCATTTAAGGCAATTGATTGGCGGAGGAGTCCACCTAACAACATTATTTTCAGGAGGATTTACTTCAGTGCATTGTTCATCAACTCTGCCATTCAACCATTCATCAGCATCCATAGTTGCGGTTTGAAGGAAAACCTGCACATCAGCATCTACTCCCTGGTACAAGATTTCATTTTGTGCCTTCCATCCATAGTCTCCATAAGATCCAAGGGACTGTTTTCACCACTTTCTCCAGTTCAGGTAATTCGTCTCCTATAGACAGAGCAGTATACAAGTTATAATGTATTTAATTTAGTAATTATAGGATCATATTGTACTATATTAGTCATTCTTTCTATTATTTTTGTTAACGACTATTAATCTTTTAAATTGTCTTCTTCGACAATTATATAAAAAATCTTTATCCCACATTAAGAGGCCAATTAAAGTTTGAAGCCCAAGATTGGCCCAACGAGTTTAAATAAAGGAACGACGGGACGAGCAAGAGACCTTTTCGATTTTGTTATTCTGTCTGCTTCTCCGTCTTTTCACTCTTATCTTAAAAGTACTGTAATTTTATGTAATGTTAGAGACGATCAACTTGCGGTGTTATTTGTAATATCGAACTCAATACATTGCAGTATCTGGGAGAAAGTTGTTTTCAGGGATTCATATCTTAAAGTATGAATAAACATCCATTAATTACATAGCCTAATGGCTCTAATATATGTATCTACTTAGGACCGCGCCTCAATGTAATTTTTTAAAACATTTGCTTAAGGCATCTTATTTTTTGATATGATTTAGGGGCATATTTTTGTCACAAAAATTTAAGGGCATATATTTTATAAATTTTATCAAATAATAAACACTAGACATTTGAATTTTTAAAAACATGAACAAATATTTTAATTGTTTGTTTGATTTTAAAGAATTCTAATCTTCAGATAATATGTCAATCTTAAAAATTATCTAACTCTTCGAATATATCACATAAAAGACTAAATGACTATTTAATCTGTTGAAATAAATGGATTAGAAAATTGATTTTAAAAATTTGGTTAACTATTTTGTGGGAAAATATATATCTTCTACCTAATATTTTGTTTGCAAATTTGTTTTTATTTGTTTTTTGTATTTGATTATAGTGAAAATTTATGTATATTTTTATTTTTGAGGTTTTTTAAAAATTTGCTTATGATATTATTTAATGTTTGCACGACTTCTTTTTGTCAATCTTTTTAGTTTGTATATTGACAAAGACTGTCAAGTTATCTTGCTTCTCAACATAATGTCTGCTTTTTTTGTTTGTTTATAAAAAGTATGTGTCTCTTGTCGACTCTTCCTAACATGCATGTCCGACCGTGAACAATTGGCTTTGGGCCCCTGATCTAAAGAGGCCCCTAATTTCTAATATAATTTATATTTTATTTTATGTTTATATTTCTCGCCAATTTTTATCTAATCTGAATCTCACTTAAAATTGGTTTAGTGGGCCCCAATTAGAAGAAGAAAAAATATATTTTTAAATTAAAGAAATCATAGATATTTTTAATGTTTTTGGCTTCTAGAAGAAGACCTTCGTCTTTCACCTTCGTGGTTTCGTCTTCTATGTATCTTCTTTGTGCTTTTCATTACTATCTTTTTTATGCTTCTTCTATCATGACAGGTACTCAGGTTTTAATTGTTAATGTTTTTGCTTACTTTCTTATTCAAAACGATTTTAAATTTAATTGTTAATATAATTTTTTTTAGGATTTTTCAATTCAAAAAACTAAGGTGTTGACTGACTACAATTTTTAGGATAACTTTTGGTTTTTGTTTTTCACAAAACTATTTTAAACTATTCAAGTTTTTGTAAATTTGGTTTTTAACTTTGGAAAAACTGTTTTTTTTGTTACAATGTAACCTTTAAGTTTTTAGTTTTTACATATTCCTTAAAAATTAAAAACCTAGTTTTTAGAAATTTAACGTTTCTTTTTCCAAAAACTAAAAATCAGATTTTGGAGTTTTTTTGGAAACCAAAATCAATGAGAAATCAGAAACTAAAAACTAATACTAAAAATAAAAAACCAAAAACCAGAAATTAGAAACTAAAAACCAAAAATTATTTCTCCATTCGTGGCCTAAGTGTAAATTAGGAGCTGAAAAATATTAAAGAAAAGAAAAGATGAAGAATTGGTGAAGTCTATTGAGTAATTCTATGCGAGGTATGTTGAAAGATCAAACTCTTATACAACAAATAACTGTGAGGGAGAAGTTGGTGATAAGAATCCGGGGAAGGACCTTTTGAGTTGTTTTGTGATATATTAGCTAATTTAATTAAAATATTGATGATATGAGAAGACAAAAATATGTCAATGGATCCAATATGAAAGGGAAACACAAAAGAGTGCAAAAAAAAAAAATACTTAATATCAATTCAAAAGCGTTTTACACGCCATGTGGTTGTCATAATCTTAATTTGACACTTTGTGACACGGCCAAATCTTCTTCAAAACCGGTTTCATTTTTTTGGAATCATCCAACGCATATATTGCTTGTTTTCATCTAGATGGGAACATTATAAAGAGATGGTTGGAGGTCTTACACTTAAGCCATTATCCGAGACTTGTTGGGAAAGTTGTGTTGAAAGTGTTCGAGTTATTCAATTTCAAGCTCCAAATATAAGAGATGCTTTAGACTATTTAGCTGAAAATTGTGATGATCCTAAAGCTCGTAGTGAAGCAGATTCTCTTGCTACAAATGAAACTCATGATATTGGAGGGTTTGAGTTCTTCTTTGCTATAATCTTTTATTTACTGTAAACATGGTAAGTAAGGCGATGCAATCAGAGAATATTGATATTGAGAAAGTGGAAGCTGGGATAATTGCAAAATTTATGGATATAGAGCTGTCAATAAACCTAAAAGAATTTGTGAAAAAAGTTTTTTATTGAATTTGATGGAGGCTAAAGTCTTATATAGATATGTCAAGAAATCTAAAAAGATTTGTGAAAAAGGTTTTTTTGTTACATTTGATGGAGGCTTAAAACCTTATATATATACAATATAATAAGGAATACTCTTAACCTAATTCACATAGTTTATATCTAAGTATCAAAGGCCCAAAAAGACCCAATATCCCAATAAGATACAATATGATAGAGAACACTCTTAACATAATTCACATAGTTTATATCTAACTATCAAAGACTCAAGAGGGGCAATATCTCAATACCTCCCGACAAGCTCATACATGGTAACACGTGTGAGATTGGACAAGTCTTCAAAGTAATGGCTATCTATCCGGCCGTTGGAACATCATAGACGTTTATACCCGGTCGTAGGGTCAAAGTGGCTTCGATATCCAGCCGTTAGGTCATTGATGTTTATACCCGGTTGTAGGGTCAAAGCTGCTACAACACCCAGCCATTAGGTCATCGACGTTTATACCCGGTCGTAGGGTTAAAGCGGTCACAACACCTAGCATTAGGTCATCAACATTTATACCCAATCGTAGGGTCAAAGAACCATAAGTTTGGATCGTTTTTTGAACATCTTGTTCATGACTTGTGTAGTTGGATTTAAAATTATCACCACCGGATCAGTATCGTATCCGTTGGAGTCATCACCATATCGTGGTAACCTGCAATATTCTTCTCTAAACAATTAGAGAATCATATCAAAGAACACTTCTTTCTGTATTTTCTTTCTTTTTTTCTTTTATTTTTTAGTAAGAAAATTAAAATTTGGTACTCTAATAGAAGAAAAAACAACAATGTTTTGGAAATTGAATAGAAAAAAAAACAATAAGAGAAGAGTTTGATGGAAACGTATATGAATTTTTATTTTTTTTCGTAACTTAGGAAGCTTAACAACATTTTCATCCGGATCTTCATCGTTGGCACCACCATCTCCTTCATCAATGGTCTGAATCTTCATGATCTCGAAACATAATAAAGGATCGAAACTAGGTTATGATACCATGTCAAGAAACCTAAAAAGATTTGTGAAAAAAGTCTTTTATTGAATTTGATGGAGGCTAAAGCTTTATATAGATACAATATGATAGGGAATACTCTTAATATAATTCACATAGTTATATCTAAGTATCAAAAGTCCAAAAGAGCCCAATATCCCAATAAAAGCGTAAGTTTACAATGAAAAGCAAACACATCATTAAAAGAAAAATGCATTTTGATGAAGAAGTGGAATAAGATGATGAAAGTGTTATGCTAAACACTGAAAAAACATCATGAAAGTCAATTATTTCTATAGAATTGTGGATCAAGCTATAGTATCACTTCAAGTAAGGTTTGAACAATTTGAAGAGTATGGCAGAATTTTTGGATTTTTGTTTGAATTTGAGAAAACTCAAAACAGCAACTGAAGATGGCTTTAAAGCATCATGTATTAACCTTGAGAATTCTTTTAAACATCGAGAACATTCAGACATTGATGGGTATCATTTATTCTTAGAGATCAAAGTTTTAAGAGAAGTGCTATCAATTGCGATTGTGAAAACTATTGATGTATTAGACTTTTTGAAAAAGTTTGAAGACCTGTTATCCAAATATATATATATATATATATATATATATTGTTTGTAGAGTGATGTTAACGGTTCCCGTTTCAGTTGTTTCCGCCGAAATAAATTTTTCCAAGTTAAAATTGATAAAATCCAATTTACGATTGATTATGTCAGAGGATAGATTGAATGGTTTGACTATGTTATTAACTGAAAGATATGGTTGGAGAGCTTAATTATTAAGTTTGATATATGATTTTGCCCAAAAACAGCTAGAAAAATAATTTTCCAAATGTAGTTTCGATTTTAGTTTTTTTTTTTTGGTATTTTGTATTTTGTTAGCTACTTTTTGATAGATTTTTGAAATTAATTTCACGTTTAAGTATTTGTAAAGATTAGAAAAGGGCCCCAATTTTCTAGATTGCTTATGGCTTCTGTATATTCAAGACCGGCACTGCTAACGCATCTTTGGACATTTCTTTTATTTGGAAGTTCTTTTTAGCATTGCTAATTAGCTTGAAAAGAAAGGAGTTATGCAGAATGCACAATTGCTCTATTGGCAAATGAAGAACAAAAGCACATGAGCTTGAAAGCTTACCAAAATTGATATTTTAAATAATAAACCGTAGAAACCGGACCGGACCGTATCATTTTTGGCAATATTGGCAAAGCAGTAATTTAAAAGGATTTGGTGCCTTATTTTGATACTTTCTCAAATTGTATAGCCGTCTCTCTTGTTCCTCAAAAACCCTAGAAACTGTAAAACCCTTCTCTATCTCTTTCTACACCCGTTACAGTTATACGTAAGTTTTGTCAACAATGTCTTCCAAAGGATTGAAACTGCAGAAATCGACCAAGAGGAAGGATAGTGATAGCTCTGAGAAATTTAGTGCTCTAAATTTGAAGAAGCCAAAGCTGGTCTCGTCATTTCAAAAGCCCGGAGAACAACATGGGAAACCTAAATTTGGTAAACCAAAATCTGCTGGCGACAAAGAGCAGAGTGTTACGTTATCGAAAAAGGAGCGTCGTGTACAGGCTAAGGTTTTCATCTTCTATATTTTAACAAACACTTGGAGTTCGAATCAATGTCTGAATAGTAATACTGAGTTGACTTGGAATTTAATTTCTTATTCGTGATGTGTTTTTGTTTGGGTTTCAGGAGCTAACAGAAGCTAGGAAAAAGAAGAGGAAGCCGCATTACAATCTTGAGCAAGTATGCAGCTTTTTTTTGTAATTGAGATTATTTGCTTTAGTTTTCCCCATTTATTGTAACACAGGTTGAATAAACTCAATACCTCAAGAGCTTACCTAAATATGATGGTTAATAGTGGGCACAGAATTGATCACTCTTTTATGCTGTATTTATGTCAGGAGCTTGCTTCGTTATGGGAGAAGATGAGGCGCCGTGACATTGGAAAGGAGGATCGATCAAAGTTAGTATACAATAAAGAATGCCTTAGATTCTTCGAATTTAAACCGTTCTGTGTTATATTTCTTTGATCATAATTGGTTAAAAACTACTTTCTTAGGCTAATATCTGAAGCCATACGAAAGATGAAGGGGAAGATTCCAGAGATTGCTGGTTCACATGTTTCATCCCGTGTTCTTCAGGTTATTTTTTGAATCTTTGCTTTATGTAATAAAGGCTGCTAAATCCTTAAGATTTTTCTTGATATTGGTCTGTTGGTTTCCTCTGTTACATAGACTTGTGTGAAGTATTGTTCACAAGCTGAAAAGGAAGCTGTCTTCTCAGAACTCCAGCCGCACTTTCTTAACCTTGCTTCTAACACATATGCTGTTCACTTGTTAAAGAAGATGTTGGATGGAGGTAACAACTAACTACAAGCTGCATTGTATACTTGCTTATAGATACACGTACAACTAAGTAAAGTGACTTATTATTGCAGCATCTAAGCAGCAACTGACAGCTTGTATATCCAGCCTTCGGGGACATGTCGCTCCCCTCCTCCGTCACATGGTTGGTTCTGTTGGTATGTGCACGACTGTTTTTTGAACATATCAGACAACTTGCTTACACAAATTAATCTTTTATGTTCTATGAAGATGTGCAGAGCATTGTTCTGTTGCATTTTTAAAGCTTACCTTCTCTCTTTTTTTGTAAATCGTCCTCAAGTTGTGGAGCATGCATACCATCTGGGAACTGTAGCACAAAAACAAGAACTCCTTGCTGAATTGTACTCTACGGAGCTTCAGTTATTCAAAGGCCTGACCTCAACTACCGAGAAAACGTAATATTTCATTTATCTTCTTTGTCTTACTTTAGCACGTATAAGAAAGATAGAGAAAGCTGGGTCTCTTGTATATTTCTCTCTTGATATCTAGAGAGCTAGGAATCCATTAGCTTTCAGTTGTGTTTATAAAATCGTTACTCTTTACAATCATAATATGAACACATATTAAGAGTTACTGAATGGAGTTTAGGGTGGTTGACATCATCGCTAAGCTAGGACTGCAAAAAGGTGCTGTTAATAGACACATGACTGCCATTGTCCAACCAATTCTCGAGAAGGGAATTGTCGACCACTCTATTATACACAAATTGCTGATTGAATACCTGACAATAGCTGATAAGGTATATATAAATTTTATAATTTGTGTTAGTATTTGGAAGTAGAAATATGATTTGCATTAAGTTGTTCTTGATTTTACTAAATTGATATTTTTGGTAGACTTCTGCTGCAGATGTGATTCAGCAACTGACAGGCCCCCTTCTTTTGCGTATGGTTCATACCCGCGATGGTTCAAGGCTTGCTATGCTATGCATCAAACATGGAAGCGCTAAGGTACACATTCTAGAATTTTAGAAGTTTTGGGTCCAGTTTGAAGAGATCTCTTTTCTTTAGGTGTACATTGAGCCTTAGTTTTTTCTTCTTTGGCTGTATCTGTTAATCATGACATTAATGTAAATATTAAAACAATGATGTAAATAGATTCCACGGTTGATCTCTACCTCAACGACTGACGGTGTAGATTTCAGTATAGAACCTTTATATTAAACTTCTGCACATTCTAAATATATTATTTGCAGGAGCGAAAGAAGATAATCAAAGCAATGAAAGGCCATGTTGGAAAGATGGCTTCTGATCAGTTTGGAAGTATGGTAAGGAAGCCTTGAATAATTGTATCTTGGAGTTTTGTTATTATTTATAGTGCTTCACTGCTGCTTTATATTTTATATTCGTCTTTCAAATAGTTTCTTGTCTACCATGTGTTCTCAGGTGCTTGCATGTATTTTTTCTATAGTTGATGACACAAAGCTCATGAGCAAGGTAGTTTCCCTGAACCAAATAAAAATTGCTGGAGTATCTATCTTATGTGTTTATTCTGAATCTTGTTCAACCATGCACAGATAATTGTTCGTGAGCTTGAGCCCACCGTAAAGGATCTTGTTATGGAAAAGGTTGGTGTTCCTTTCATCTGAAAACATTCTGAGATGTATTTTTAATGTACTTTGGCCCAATTCTCGGATTTGATGACTAACCTTGGGAATTATGTTCCTCTCTACGATTAATCTGTTAAGATCTTCATGTATTTATTTTATTTCTTAATGTTTGGCTTCAAAATTGTGTGTGCAGAATGGTAGGAGACCTCTATTGCAGCTATTGCATCCAAATTCATCACGATATTTCAGTCATGATGATTTAGCCTCTCTTGATCTGTCTGTTCCATCACTTTGCTCAATGGTATGATGATACATCCCCAACTATCTTCCTAAAATGATAAAATTATTTTTTCTTATGGGAATCTAATTCTACTGGATGTAAAACCTGTCAATCTCTTCCATTCACATTCAGGATAAGTCAGAGACATCTTCTCAAACAAAGGACTCAGATGGTAACGAATCTAGTGAGGAGGTAAAGGACGAGCAAGAAGATACAGCAACTGAGCATACAGATCAAGAAGAAAACGTCACAGTTGTAGGCAGTAAAAAAGATCCTCTTTTGAGAAGACAAGAGTTGCTCGTCAACAGTGGCCTTGCTGAGGTGTGTGTTACGTGGTGACTCCTTTTTCAGTTTCTTGGTTATTTTCTGATATAATGTTGCAACTCTCACATCTCTTGGATCAATCTTGATTTGTTGGACAGAGGCTTATTGATGTGTGCGTAGAGAACGCTGAGGAATTCCTCAAGTCAAACTTAGGCAAAGAGGTCATGTATGAGGTATTGAGTTTTGTTCTCTTACATCTTTTGCCAGTTTTATTTCTGTTATAAAAACGTTGGAAGAGAAATGAACTTTTTGTAGCAATCTAACAAAAAGTTATACGATATAGAGCACATAAAAAAAGGATTTTGTAACTATATAACTTAAAGAAGCCACTCACGGCATTAATTAGAGTTCTTACTCTCGTTTGCTGTAATTTACCTATCATAATAGAGCTACTTTTGATTTGATAAAAGATGCTAATTCCAGTGTTTCTTTCTGCGGTATTGTTATCATCTACTTGCTCTCAGCCAAACTGTATTATTTTTCTCATTTTCATTTTTGTTTGTATCAGGTTGCAATGGGAGGCTACGATGGTATACTTTGTCCATCTCTGAGCGAGAAGCTGTGTGAGCTATATGAAGCTATTAGCTCAGTAGCAGCAAAACCGAAACCCCAAGAACCGGAGAAAAATTCAGAGCACATCCTGGAAAACTTTCACTCAAGCCGGACCATAAGAAGGCTTGTCTTGGATTGCCCTGCTTTTGCGTCCACACTCTTTAAGAAAGCCTTGTCTGGAAAATGTAGATCGTGGGCTCAAGGACACTGGTTAGCATAATTCCTCTCATGTAATCATTTTAGCCTTGAAATTTGGTTGTGTTGAATCTCCTTTTTTTATGGCAGTTCAAAGATTTTATCTGCTTTTCTGGAGACTGAGGATCTTAAAGTTCGTGAGATGGCTAAAAAAGAGCTTCAAGTGTTGGTGAATGAAGGTGCTTTTAAAACCCCAGAAACCAAAAAGCCTGAATGATGCAGCCAGCATTGTCGAATCACTTGGCTCTAGTGTGTTCCCGACAAGGGTTTCACAGACTATAAAAGATCTAAACTTGTACACACAAAGTAAAAGTAACAGAACGGGGTTTCAAGTTTTTCAGACAGGTTACTTCAGGATTGAGAATCTGGGTAATGGCAAATTTTGTCTTTTTTTTTTCTTCTGTAGTTTTTCACTTGCAGCTTAAAAACCGCGGTTACGAGATCGGTCATTTTGTAACTCAAAAACAAAAGTTAAATAGCCTGCCTTTTCATAGTTGATGATATCATATGTTCCCTCGCATTTGGCGAAATTCTTAAATCAAAATCGTATTTAGATTATCATAGTTGTCTTAGAAACGTCTAGAAATTCAATTGTGAAGTATCCTAAATCTAGGCTGTCAAGAACAGTGATCAATATATTTATGACCATTACAGACCAAATAACAAAAAGACATTATAATGAAATTCTAAATCAACCTATCTCTGTTCTCAACCACTCTTCTCATTATTCTATGTATGTATAATACATTTTCTTTTGTTGTTGAAAGTAAAAATACATTTGAGTAAATGTAAAAGCAAGAGAGGTTGAACTACGAAGGGCGAAAGAAAAGACAAAGAACAGAGATATCATCCATGGCGATACTTCTTCTCTTCCTACGCCAAAGAGTCATTGCTCTCTCTACCAATCTCTTTGCACTTTTTCTTCTCTCTTTAACTCCTTTTACTATCTCCACTGCTTCATCATTTGTCATCACATCCCACATCTAAACATACATATCATCATAATTATCATTTGATTAATTAAAATTACCGATTTTGATTCAAATGTTAAAACAAATTGATCTTAATTACCCCATCGGTGGCCAAGATGAGAAACTGGTCTTTCTCGGTTATCTTTCGGTATGTTACTTCCGGTTCAGAGACTAAACCGAAATCTTTAAGGCAGTAATCTCCTAATGCTCTTGAAACAGCTAAACCGAGTGATCCTCCATTCGGCATACCCACCCGATACACTCCCGGTTCATCATTTAAGCAGAATAATCGTCCATCCGATTGCTTTATCCGTTCTGCTTCCTCTGTTTAACCAGGATTTATCACACATACCAATTGTTAATTCCTCTTTGATCAGTTATTAATTGTAAAACATTTAAAGGCTTGTAGAGATATACCGGGAATGTTTGGTTTGAAGTCAACAGAGAGCTGAACCGGAACTAAACCATTTCCATCATGAGAAGCTGTTGCTAATACTGCTCGTGAGTCACCAGCATTTGCTATAACAAGATGATCACCCTGCAAGACTGCAGTAACAGCAGTGCAGCCACTGCAGTAAGAATCAATGGATGGATTGATCTTGAGGTCAAGATCAATGGCTGAGAATGTTTTCAGGAAAGATTGCTTCCATAGATCAAACGGAGAGATACATTCCGGCGACGACGATAAGGAGGCAAGAGTTTTTTGCCATTGGCAAAGCAGTGAAGATGGAAATGACTTTTTTATCCTTTTCGCTATTACATGTCCCCATGGTCCATGTCCATCAAACATCCCACAATATGTTATGTCTTCTTGGCACCCGAATCCCTATATCATTGTGTTTAATATTATAATCTCATTTTATTTTCTTAATATCACAAATTAGCAACTACGACAAAACCAGATCCATAATCCAAACTCTAAACCATATCATATGGAGTATAGAATTTTCTAAAATAATCAAATTCCGATAGAAAAAGTTGGAGAGATGGTCATTAAACACTTCCCGGTAAATTAGCAACTACATCATGAATCCGTTTTTCAACATATATATTTGCCACTAAACTATAGATTGGTTTCATGGAAAGAATTGAATTAGCTAAGATATAGTATAAATATAAATTAAAAGTGTACCTCCCAAACAATGGCACGATCTTGGTTGATTCCTTTCTCACCTCTATAAGAACAAATAGAGGTAAATCTCTTTGAACTCTCGGAGCTAACAAAGCCAGAAGTACCAAGCAAACTCGAGTTCTTCTTCGATTCTTTCATCATCGATTTCGCAACCTCTCTTCCTTCTTCATCTCTCGATTGATTTCTACTTTTCTTAGTCGATACAGTTCTCGCTAATCCGTCCAAAAACGCCGGTAAAAGCACCATTTCTTTGATACTCTAATGATCCTACCATATATGTAACAAGTGCTAAGATAATTTTGGTATATATATATATATATAAACACTTAATGATTCTTGCAGCTGAAGATGAACAAGAGTAAGAGAAAGAGAGTTAGAGAGAATTGGAGGATCATTAATAAGGAAGTTACCTTTAATGTCAGCTCTCTGGTGAATATTCTTGATCAGAGTTTTTCTGTTAAATATTTTTTGGTTTGTTGGAATTTCTACTTATAAGCTGGTGAATTGTCTCTATGACTCATCATCTTTCGCTTTCTTGCCTTCGACTATTATACTAATTAATATACTTTCTTTTTGCATGTCGATAAGGACACGTAAAATTATCTAAAGTTGACGATAAATTTTTTAAATTATTGTTCAAAGTTTTGTATATAACAAATGGCTCGCTATATACATATTTTGTAATTAATTTAAGGAAACGTAATTCATTTTCCATATATTAACTAGTTAAGAAATTATATGTTAATGTTACTCAAACGTCTGTAAACATATCATAATAACAAAATAATTGGATTAGAAAAACTAGTAAATAAAAAAACTAGTTCGAAGTCAAATGTAAAAATGTAAAAATATGCAATATGATTATATATATGAACGAGCCTTTTTTATATATGAACCAGCCTTATATTTAAATTGTGTTTGTGTGTTTTTTAGCTAATGCAGTTTTTGAAAAGAAAAAAACGGATAAAAAAAAGTAAAGAAGTTTTTTCGATCAAATAATTAAATATTAATTTTTTTTATTAGAGTTTAATTTGAAGGAGTCGTGTAATTTGTGTAATATTGTTTTGAGTTTTGAGATATTTAGTTTTGTGGAACAGGTATTGGAAAAGAATAAGAAAGTGTTTGGGGGAGTGAAAATGTAATTTTCAACGCAAAAAATCAAACGCAAGATAGTCGAAAAACGCAAACAAGAGAAGCGTTCAACAACCAAGTGAATGAGCAATGAAAGATTTGTATTTGTTGTCACGATAATTAATAAAAAGCTTAAGGAGGACAAATGAATAAAATAAAGGTGGTAATTACCTCATTAGGATAGAGATGCATATACTTTAGTATAACAAAATGTTTAGATTGATGTGGATTTGTGGAAGAAATTTAAAACAAATTTTAAACGAAATTTGGTGGAAAATAAAAAATAAAATCATGTGCGGTTTGTTAAACAATAAAGACAATTGTTGAAAAAGTTGTGGCTGTGAGAGGCTCTCGAATCTAAAAGCTAATGAATGGTAAGTGCCTTTGATCCCAAACAACTACTCTTTTATCTTCTTAATATTATTATTATTAATTAATGATTACTACATCACCTTGTGAAATGATATGTTACTGTCATCCAAATGTAATTAAATAATAACCAAAAGTATATTTCTCTTTTTTGAGGAGAATATATATATATAATACATATATGTATGCAGTAAAGAAATGGGCATGCATGAAACAAAAAAATCGTGTGAACATATAATAACATGTATAAGGTTTTTATATTGGTACTTAATTTGTTTCTCCTTGACCTTTATTAATGAACAAACTTATACCTATGGCTAGATATAAAGATGTGCATGTTAGACTTTATATATCTCCACTTGGCTAGATTTCTTAGGTAATCCAAACTTATTAGTTGGTGCTTAATTACGACTTTATATATATGTTTAAAGTTTGAATAATCATTAATTAATAAGAGTGCGGACTTGCTTGGGTGGGAGATGATGCTATATAATATAATAGTGAATGAGAGTTATAAAATATCGTAAAAAGATAATATAAATTAATATGCACTAGATGGAATATCCTACATGCATGGTCACAAATAAAAAGTGATCACCAAATCCCCACGATATATTAATTTTCGTCTTTGAATTTTCTTTTGTAAGTTGAGACATATACACACAAAAAGAAACAAATAGTCGAAACAAAACAGGAGACAACAAAGAGATGCAAGTGTCATAAAATGGAGTTGTTTGGTCCAGAGGTAAACAAAAGAGACACGACTCAATATTGTCACATGGCCCTTGGTGGATCTCGACGCCGACTTTATCATACTTTTCAGTCTTTTTTGGCATAATTACAAATGTGAAGTTAGTTATAGGATAGTAAATATTTGACTGAAGAAAAGCAACTGTTTCTTTACCTCGGAAGAGAGTAACCAAAATTAGAAAACTGGCTCCTCTTCTGATTTCCTTCCTGTTTCCAATATACATATCTCTATACAAAAACCTTTAATGCCTCTCCCATAAACATATGAGATGAAGTGTGTAAAGATAGCAACAAATCAAGTATATTTTCTTCGTGTCGAGCGGTCGATCACTGAATGAATCCAATCAAGAATTGAGGTATACTGGTATCAATGGAAGACTTGTGGGGAGGCGTAGTATTCACTCTCATTGAACACTGGTCTTAGATCTTCTTTGCACATGAAATCTAATGGGAGAGAGACGAGATGTCCTCTTACCGACTTTAATCTGTCCATCGGATCACTTCTCTTGATATCACCATTGTGGTAAGACTCCAGATTCTTGGGTGCTATTCCCAAGTCGATTGTTGTGTGTCCTAGCTTCTCCTTCCAATGCGCTATGCTTTGTCTAAATGCCATTCTGCATATATATAGCAAGTAGTTTCATGTTTCAAGGCCATGGGTCTATCACAATCCAAACTCTTTAGGTTTGGAAAGGAACATTTTTTCAAGCTTAAGTTCACTACTCAACACAATGATAGTGTCCAAAGGTGGAAAAAAAAGAGATAGACCGGACTTGTACCTCGAATGGATAAGATCATTGGGCACACAAGAGAAGACATCCTGATATATCATTGTGTTTGTCTGCGTTGGGATAAATAAAGTTCATGGGTTATTTCTGGCCCGTGAAATAAATATTTCAATATGTAATCAGGTTTCCAACCTTTGCGGTTGCCATCCATATCTCCTTGTAGGTGGAATCAGAGACGGGATCAATAATCTGATCGATCTGCAAATAAATAAACAAAGCTCACACTTTTCTCATAAAAAACAGAGGCATTATGAACGTCTAAAACTTTATGCCAGGGAGGTTCAGATCAATACATCATTAGGTCTAAGTACCAGAATAGATTCCATGGCTTTTGAAGTTCTATATCTGTTTATGAACAGAAATCCCACAAAGAGAAACAATTAAATGGTATGATACCAACCTCTCCACTACGAAGCCCAAGGTGTTCGGACCACAGAGAGAGCCTAAGGCTTAAAGAAAAATTTCCAGCCTTCCATGGCTTTCCTGCCATGCGCGAATCTACTAACTCTTTGTCTTCAATTAGTACTCCAATCTGATGTAAAGCAAAGAATCAAGTGAGTATAAAAAAGGCTTCTGGGAACCAAATCTTAGCACCAAAAAAAAGCAGGTGAGTTTAAAATATGACCTCAGAATCTCTTGAGCCAAGTAAACTCCGGTCGTTAATATTGGCAGATCCAACTAATGCGGCACGGTCGTCAATTATCATGATTTTACTGTGAACATACACCTGTATAGAGAGAAAGATATATTCACATTTTTACGCTCACTATGTTTACACATTTGAAAAACAGACATCCTAAATGGTGTTGTGATCACTTAAAAGGCAGCAATGCACATATCTAACCTGACTAGTGGCGACAGGTCCATCCTCGGAAAGTTTACCATATGCCCTAAGGCCGTAGAAGGATATATAATCATGAGCCTTTGAACCAATAGTATTGTAAAGATTATTCAATATCGAATTCTGTCCTCTGTATATGGTTCGGTACTGCCAATGCATTATGGCTCTAACAGATGCTGCACCGCTGTCGTCAATACCTCCCTGCCTTACGCATACTTCAGAAAAAAGCATCTCAGGAGCATATTTTTTCAACAGATTACAGTTAGGAAACTAACCTGGAAACCTGGGAGGAGGGGTATAACAACAACAACCCTGAAACTTTTTTTCTCATTATGGGCTCGCAAAATCCTTTTATACAATGCTTCTAGAACACGATTCTTTATTGTGTCATCTCCAGAAAGGCCTGATATGAAAAACTGATTCTGGAGGGTACATTGCACAACATGAAAACAGAAGTCAGAAAAATGAAGACAAATATTAATTTGAGTTGCTACTGGTTTCAAGAACTAAGTTACTTTTGTTATGTGATGAAGAATGATGGCAGGTAGTGTCAATGAAACTCTCTATGATGCTCTAATCATTTGGTCTATTAGATTGACTCGTGCAAACCATGATTGATGAAAAGAAATCTTATAGCAAATACCTCAATGTAAATAAAATGTTCAGCTTTGTCAATAAGAGAACGGTAAGCAGAATGGATACTCTCTTCAACTTGGCTTGTTCCAGCCGACCACTGACTGACACTTCGTATAATCTGAAAATAGGGTCTAATTAGTTCTAAATGTTGAAGGGAAATTTGATCTTTCTGATCACGAGAAAACTTCAAAGTAATCTAAAGGCAAAAAGGAAACAGAAGAGGATCCTTCATGAGAGCATCAGCTCAATTTATATTTAACATTTAGTAGAATACAAATATATATATATATATATATATATCTAAACTTCCATTGTACACACCTGACAGCGGCATGAAGTTCTCGGACCGACTTGCCCAGTCTCATCTGGAGAGCCAACCTGATAACCACGTTCTTCTGTTTCCCACCACTCTGAATCTATTGCTTTCGAACCACGCTTTGCTAGTGGAGGATCTAGCACATTACGATCATCTACAAAGCCTCTCATTGGAGTATCTCCATCAACAGGTTCAATTTTCAATTTCCGGAAAGAGAAAGGACCATTTCTGCTGTTTGTTCCATTTGCTTTATGCCCTTCACTTGAACCATCCTGATCAACGGGCTCTTGAGGCAAAAGTAATGGAATATCCTCCAATGATGATCTAGAAGAAAATGAATCATCTCTTCTGATCCCTTTAATGCTGTCTTCGTCTTTCTTGCGCTCAATGTCTGAATTCTCTTGCCTTCCCATATAGTGGGGTATAACCATGTGATGTTGGGGGATAAGAAGCGGAATTGAATCCTCATATGGTGCTTTGTTTCTCTGAAATAACCATTGGTTATCTTACTGATATAACAAGAGAAAAAAAACAAAGAGATAGAAGAAAGTTCAAGAAGAATAAATAAACCTTAGCATAGTTCCAACGCTGAACAAAGTGCCTAGCCACGTCACGGCAAGGTGGGCCCCATAAAGCACAATGCACATCATGCCATGGCATCCGTGGATATTTTCTACGGTGTAATTCATCTTTCAGTGCATCCTCCCAAGTATTGGGTTCAGATTCTCTGGAGAATTTTAATTTGCGTTCAAACAGTAAAATTAGTATTCGGAAATGTGAAATGAGTAATGGACATCCTCGTTTATATTGAATAGCTACTATAAGATTGGTTGAAACCCAGCGAACAATCAAAAATAACTAGCAAGTGACACACAAGTTCTTATTATAAAAACTCAACTTGGTATAATGAAGAAAGATTTTACATCTCAAAAATCAACTCTTCATTCGCAACAATAAACTTTGTTAATACTCGTGGTAAAGATGTAAATCCTTACCTGGGGTTGTAATAGTCCTTTCCAGGCCATGTTACAGAAGGGTTATCTCCAACTTTATGTTCAAATGTGTCATACCGGCCAAAACACAAGTCCAGCCCTCCAATAAAGCAAACCTGATAATCGACGATTACGAGTTTTTCATGGTGAGACCTACAAAGACATGCAGAGTTAAAATCAAAATCTTTCCCGGTTAATTTTGTGTTCAGATATGAGTTTTAAGGGTACGATTTATCTAATATCAAACCAAGAAACAAGAACAAGAAAAAAGTATTGACATATTTGAGTGTTAAATTTGAACTGTCCACCATATCATACCAGAGGTAGACACCACTTGAGAAGTGGTCAGGATAACGAAGTACCCTCACATTCTCATGAATGCCAAGAAGCATGCGTTTGCTGTATACACTGTTGATCTTTAAAGCAAGAGCAACCTCCTTGTAGAGAAGGATGTATATCTGAAAAAAGATAGTAACTAAAGAAATGAAAACCTGAAAATCCACACAGTGCACTGAAAGTTTACATGTCTACACTGGTGAACAAGCCTAGGTAATCAACTTAGGTAGAAGAATGTAAAAATTATGAAAATTACACTCATCTAACTATGAAAATTGGAAATCAACGTCTCCAGAAATATATAAATACAAGCCAGTATTGAAGTTTACCAAGATTATCCCCAGGTACGACGAGCATTTAATAAACTAAACTGGACCAAAACACAACTAAAAGCAATGCTAATTGTTGAGAGGACAGGAAAAGAAAATGATCAGAGCCAAAACTATCTATCTTTACAAAGTTGACACTTGACACCAAGTAGAAACAAATACTATGGCTCTTTCAATAACATACTCTGCAACTACTAAGTCGTACAAGGCATGTTACCAAGAGTGGCATAGTCTTCAATGAAATGGATCCACAAAAGGAATTTCTAAGCAAGAACATGTGCTCATCCCTCCAAACCTCCCCAGTAAAATATCCATTGCACAATTTGTACACGCTTCACAATAGACATAGATAATAAGCACATGTATGTCTGTAGTAAGTACCTGAACTCCTTGCTTAGCTTTGTTCTCCAACAAGTTATCAAGTCTGGAGGAAGTATGTGAATCAAAAGGTCGCTTAAGATAGAGTTCTGGGCACACCCACCAGCCACAAATGAAAATCTACACGAAAAATCAGATCAGTCGAAATATGATGTTCAACATCTCAATCTCCATATTCTGTAATGGAAAGTACTAGACCTCAGATTTAGCATTTTCAATGGCTGCAGCAATGGCTGCAAAAGCTGCTCCACCATCTACAAACCACTGGGCCTCACTTCCATCATCTGTCAAGCCCCTCGGGGGTGCAAATGAGCCAAAGCGATGGGGATGGCACCAACCCTCAGGAGGTCTAAGAGCAGCATCATTAATAGAAACCACCCAGTCTTTAACTTTTGCACTACTCTTTGCCCTTATTCTTATACTCCGGTTTCCAGATGTTACCTATGACATTTTCACAGAAGTTATAAAGTATGGATTATCCATAGCATTCTTGAGTCTATCCCCAGAAATATTTGTGCAGCGAAAAGAAGGGCATGAAACTGAGGAAGATTCAACTTTATGCTTATAAAAAACAGCTTCAATGGACTCCCACTTTAAATGACAGCAAAAGGAATATCCTACTATTCTTGGGTATTTACATGGAGTAAGCATGCATACAAGACAAGTAGGGCACTAACTGCTAACCTTGAATGCATGCCGCAAAGGATTGTGATCCTTCAGTTCTACTGCTAGCGATACATCCACACCATCATTACCATTAGAAACTGGTAGGACATCAAAAACAATTATATCTAATAGCTTTGCATCAATCGGATCTTCCAATAAGGCAAGAAAACCTGGCTTTAGTACCCCCCACACCTGTACTGGAAAAAAACGAAACCTTAGATACCATCTTTTCATAACACATTGATTTTGAAAGTCTGATCAGGAGCATAACATGACTTGTAAAAGGAGACAAACTGCATTCCTGCGTTTGAAGAGCACATACAATACATACATAAAGATCAACAGCAGAGTTAACATCTCCCCGTTGTGGCTAACCAGTCAGACAATTTTATTCCTCAAAACCTCTCCAGTAAAGTAGTGGCAAGTTTTGGAAATAAAAAAAGAACTACTAAAAATTAATTCACTTTGCTTCTGATAAATTAGTTTTTCGTGAAGTTCATCGTGTTGAGAAACAAAGCAAGCGTGAGAAAGGGGACAAGGATAACCGGGAAAAAAAAACATAAACAAAGCTCACGAGTCATACCATAGGAAGTACCAAAGGTAACCAATTTTTCATGGCAAAATACAAACCACGCGAATATGAGCAAGAAAATGAGAATTTCCATACCTTCTGCCAATTATCATTGCAGCAACAGAACCAACAGCATCCACAGCATCTATTAGACTCATCATCACTCTTTGAAATTTTTGGGAGATGTTTTACCATAATATAGTCTTCTTTCAATTTGGGTCCATACTCTGGTGAAAATGACAACATCGAGACCTCCAGAAACCTGCAAACCTATATTACACATTTAGCATTTAACTAAACACGCATATGCCTTAGAAATGAATGAAGCTCAATGTGTAAGACAATAAAACCTTTAAAAGTATCGAGTTCTTAGATATTCACTTGTTGTATTCAGATTTCTAGATAAAATAGAAGAGAAAACAACTCTGGGCATAACTAGGTATTGACTATTATTAAGTAGACAACCCAGCGAAAAGATTATAGAAATATACCTCCCGTGAATTGACAATATCAAGATTCCCTAGAAAATGATTCAGATATTCTTGCATTGCATGCTTTCCTCTAACTGATATCGACTGCTGTCTTCCCAACGGACGAATGACTGGCAAAGCAGCGCTTGAGGGAACATCTCTGAACAAAACACCCTAATGATCAGAAAATAAAGGTATCCTTTGGAAGCATATAATAGACACACATCAGCAACTAATCACGCCAAAAAGATGCTAGAATGTCTAACCTATTTTTGGCACTCTCATCTTGATGTAACGGAACTTCATCAGCATCTTCATCTTGCACAACCGGTGCATGATCCCCTATTCCTAGATTTTGAAGCCATTCTTTAACCTTTAATGTGATATTCGAAAGAAAACCACATCAAAACTCAGATGCAACATCAAGCACGCAATCACAAACAATTTAGAAACAGGCCAGGGAAAAGCCTATAACATGTTCCATCAGAGGGAAACATAAACTAGTAGAAGATTCCTTGATATTTCAAGTCAGCACAAACCTGTTCCTGCTTTTCGTGAATTTCTTCAATAAATGCACGCTTCTTCAATGCAAAATGCAAATAAAACACTTGAGAAGCTTTCTTCACAAGTTGCCACTTGAACTGTTACATAGAAGTGCTTAAGTTACAACTCAAGAATTTCAAGTATTGAAAAGTCCAAGCACCCTTTCCACTAAAGTAAGGAAAAACATATAAATTATGACTGATGGATCTCAGAATAGGGCCTTCAACCGAATAACATCCATCAATGGTCAGACTTGACGATTCAGTAGACGATTTCTGTGAATATAAGTTTAAGATTATATGAACCCAAGAAACTAGGTACCTAAACAAACATTTTTGCTACTTGATCAATAGTCAGACTTGACCAATACGAAGTAGATGGAATTACTTGTACTATTAGCAGATGAACTAAGACAAAAACTATTATCCAAGTAAACTGATTCGAAGTTGTTGATAGTCATTTCCTGTAACCGTAAAATTAAAATACCCAGCGGCAAACAGATTCTGATTTAAGCATTTATGTGACGATGAAACTTTGAACCTAGATACTTGCCTGCTTGTATTGGCACTCAATGGTGTAAGACAATAGTACAGGGCTGATATCGCCGGCATCAGGCCGAGAGACGGAGACGATAACTGCCTTGGGTAATTCTTCAAAAACACGATTGGCTTCCTGAGTTGGAGCAGGAGCTAACGAGAACAGCGAAGAGACCACCGAAGGGAATTCCGACTGCATCTGAAAGTAACGTCCTCCGCCACTGGCGGGAGACATCAACTGCTCAGATGCCATCTTCTGATCTCTTCAACCAAACAAAAAGAAAAACCTCGAATTACAGAATTTGATCCCCGAATTCAAGATCCAGCAGGCAAAAGTTCTCTAATCTTTCCGCCACGTGATCCTTCCGCCTTTCGTGATGCTTATAACTTGGGAATTCCGATGAAAAACGATCAATCTGAACACCAAATCGTTCGTTGATCCAGAGCGAAAGAGAATCAAATGAAGATATACACCTGAAGGAAAATTCAAAAGTCAGAAAGAGAGAGAGAGAGAGAGAGGTTAATTTCTGATTACAGGTGCCCGAAGAAAGCAAAGTGAACATGAACTACGTCGACTTTGACACCAACACAATTTTTTCCTTATTCGCGCGGATAATCCGGTATCGGATCCGGGTCTCCTTTTTTTGTTTGTAAATTATTTGCATAATTTTCTTACAAATCAGAATTAACATTTTATTGTCGAAAAAAAGAAAAGAAAATAAACTTACTCCAATATAAGTAATATAAGCAAAAAATAAACTCACTCCTATACGTCTTTGCATCTTATTGAGTTTGGTTATTCTTTTAACATTTTTACTCAACTTCTTCAAAGCTTCAACACGACGGATTTAAGAAGCGATGGAACAGAGAACGTGAAGAGAAACAAAACTGATGGATTCCTAAAATTGCAATGTGAGATCCAATACATTAGAATATGTTCAAAAGAAAACAATTTCCAACAAAATTGATAACGCTTCTTCTACAGGTAAGCTCAAAGATTCAACCGCAAAATGTTCAAAACCAAATCACTTCTTCGACTTCTTTGTTACCCTGAAAAAAAGAGAACAAAAACCCAAAATGAATATTTGAAAATTCCAGCTAATCTCCACCTACTTTAAACTCATGTACATGACAGATTTCTTACTCTGCTTGTTGAGGTGGTGCTGGTGCAGCAGCAGCAGGTCCCTAAAAATTACAAACACAAAACCATTAATGAGTGTATACAAACAAAATGATAAATGACTACAACATTAAAACCAAAATTGACAAAGAGACATCATTGGCCTGTAAATGTTTCACCTGAGCTAAACGTTCCTCTCTTCTGGCAAATTTTCTTTCTCTGCTAGCCTTGTTCTTAGCACGCTTGGCTTCAAACTGATCAGAGAGTGTCTTTTCTCTTGCCTTCTCAGCCTTTGACTTGTGGATGCTCTCCATAAGCACACGCTTATTCTTGAACACGTTACCCTTCACTTTCATGTACATATCATGGTACATGTGTCTGTCGATCTTCTTTGACTCGCGGTACTTGCTCAATAAACGCCTCAACACCCTCATTCTCCTCATCCAAAGAATCTTGGTTGGTAGCCTAGCCTCTCTTGTACCCTTTCTCTTACCTAAAAACTAAGAAGCATTGAAGTGGTTAGAAAAGACAAAATGTTAATCAAACCAGTAAAGGTTGGGCAGCGAAAACAAAATATTTTATGCAGGAATATCACATTTGGGCTTTACCGTATCCAGAGTGACGACCCTTCCTCTTAGCCACGTTCAAACTCCTTGCCCGAGAACGTGAGTGGATCTTTGTAGGTTTCCTAATAATGAAACCATCCTTCACAAGCTTCCTAATGTTCTGCCCTGTTTCAGATAATCCATAAAGGTATTAAGAAAAATATCACTCCCAAAATCAAATTAGAATGCCAATGGATTCGATTAAAAAGAAAAATTCATGAATCTGGAATAGCCCATCTATACTTGTAGAGAAACCAGTTGAGAAATACGTGCTGGCAGAAAAACAAATAAACGCCATTTGACAACTAAATTTCTAATAAAGACATTATAAAATTCAATCGCATAACAATGCTATGAAAGTTAAGGAAGAATCTTACTACTACTAAGGCCTATCCACTGAGATATGCATTCATATAAGTAACTCAGAACTCAAACGAGCTCTTTGCAGTTCTATCTCAGACGAATTCAACCTTAAAAGAATGTCATCATACTTCAATTTAGCACAGAATAGTTTTAAAACGAGGTTCCATAATATCACTTCATGAATTATCCTTAGTTTACATCAATGAGCTATTTGTTTCTAGTCCCTACCAAAATCTGAGTTTCTGTTTAACACAATCCATAAAACAATCAAGCTCTGATATAGAATAAATCGTCGGAGACAGTCCAGATCTTACGGGAATTGGCCATAGAGATGTCGCTGGATTCATTTGGATCAAGCCACACTTTGCCTTTCCCACATTTCATTACGGATGCGGCAAGCCGCTTCTGAGCCTTCAGCGACACCATAGTTTCTTCCCGTCCTCCGCCTCTCTCCGTTAGGTTTTTTTTTATAAGGGCACCCAAAAAAATAGTACTTATAACAAAGAAAATCAAATCTTTTAGGACTTTCGACTGATTTGGGCCCTAAGTCTTTTAAAGTAGCCTAGTTTCGGCCCATCTTAGGTTTAAATCCTGAAAAGTGAGAAGTATTAGTTCAACATTTTTTTTGTATACCATAACATCATCAAATAAGAAAGGGACAGTGCTTCTTTGAATTATTAAGTTTACTGTAATATATTATTACAAGGTGATTAATAATACAAAAATGACGTAATATATATATTAAGATTTAAATCTATAATATTAAAATAAGATTTATAAATGCAATATAGTACACTGAAAATGATTTGCCTCCACTGGAATTCTTTTAATGAAAAAGATGACACTGATTGGCTGATTGCCGAAAATAACAAAAGAATATGGTTATGGCCTATGAGTTGGATACATGAAAAACATATATATACACATATAAATGTACATCACAAATTCACAATATATATATATATATATATATATATATAATATACGTACGGGTACATTATTTGTTTGAGGGTCAAATGAATGCCAATGATTTGACATATCAAGTTGAGAGAAAAAGACAACGTTTAGACTTGTTGAGAGAAGCAATCGCACTCAGAGATTGGTCAAGTTGTGAACTTACAATTTCTTGAACGACATAACACAGAAATAAGTTGTCATAAATGAGTTTGTTTTTAACCATCGTGTCATCTTCTAATTTCAATACTACATGGGTGGGATAAACAAAAAATATTTGTAAGATATAAATTAAACTAATCATATCTGACTTTGAATGATTAGTTTAATTTCAATATTTTACGAAAAAAAAAGTTTTGTTTTCCACAACAATCAAATGTCAATCAAACTAATTAACTTCATTTATCTTGTTTTATAACAACAACAAAAATATTTCTCTAATCTTATATGGACAACATCACTGTATGTTTCACTTTTTCCCATATATTGTTCTAGAAAGTGTCAAATAATTGCACATAAGACTAGCTTTTATTATGGTAATAGTATGTTGATTGTGGCAAATAATGGTTGTGCCACAAAAGAGTATTATGGAGCTACTTGCTTGCTCTGAGCCTAAGATGATCAAGTGTTTAGGCTCCAAACAAGAAAGAGTTGTTGATTGTTGATATTATAATCCAAACGCAATTGGTTACTTACGTTTAAAATACATTTAAAATAAATTGTGTTTGTTTAAGGGCACCAATGGGAAGATGCTTTGTGTTTTGGGTCATTTGAATATAAGATAATTAATCAATCAGACCGAATAATATTATACAAGACTAATGATTTTTATTTGGAACGTCAAAGAAATAGACAATCTAGTGAAACAATTAGATTCTGTCAATCTTTGAAAAAGCATACGGACCCACTTTTAATTCTTATTAGGACAACTAAGTGTTGAGGTTCATGCATCTAAACCCAATTTACATCTCTATATTTAATCTTGTGCATGTATACGTAAGATTGTAAGAACAATATCTCGTGAAGCGTCAAGATTAAAACATAACAATGTTAACATCTGGATTAAAATGACATGTTAGGAGAACCATTTATTCCATTTTCGATTCTTCAAAGTGAATTTAAGATGAAAATGTATTTAGAGATTATCATAATTTCTCAAACAATTATTATATTAAATGTATAAATTACTAAAAAAACTTGCATATAAATGATATAAAAAATATAGAAATCATCATATAAATGATACAATTGTTTAATCTCTAATTTAATTTCAAATAATTGCATAATATCATGTAATTCGTATGATAACATTTGATGTATATGTCAATTTAATTAATAAAAAGATAATTAAATATATCTGAATCATATCTATAAAAATAGAGGGGATAAGAAAACAGTGCTAATTCGTCCGATAATACTAATACCAGTCTCATCACATTTGACCACAAAAGTATTCACCCAAACTTTTACTAAACTAGGAATTTTTTGTCAAACAAAACAACCTATACATTTCATGGAAGTTTTTTAACCCAAATAATATCCTAAATTTCTACCCAATTTTGGCACATTTCATGACTTACACGTCTCTCTTTCAAAATTAAACAAGTGGTAAATAAATTACCAAAGATTAACTTGTACAAAATAGCTGCAGTTTTATTGTTTATTACAAATCAGCATTAGGAAATAATATATTACAAATGTATATACACAAACATGATATTTTTCCATAACAAATATCACAAACTGTAAAATAACGCTCGATTTGAGTCGCACATTACACAACATATTAGGACCACACATCATCAACACTCTCATGTAACGGCAAAACCTCACAGTAACGGCGCTTACATTTTTATAAATTAGAGACTTTATTTGACCACTTTTTTTTTTACTTTTTTTTTTTTAAAATTTTTATTCATACGACGCGATGACATCGTCAAGCATCCACATATCCACCTCGCAGACGGACTCATCTAGTTGACTCGGTTCCTCCGTTGAGGTACCGTCCAGCTCAAGGAAAGACTCCAAACTCGATATCTGCCGCTTCAGATCATAATCCGGTTCATATCCGTAACACAGACTCTGAAACTCGTCCCCATTCCCGAATCCAATGCCCTCCACCGACTGAGTCAACTCGCTACCAGAAGAAACGCAAGGTTTCTTCTCCGGAGGCTGATCGGTAATTGATTGTGAAGGTGACGACGACGGTGGAGGAGGTGATTGATGATTTAGATCTGGGAAGTTGAGCTTGGCTTTATCGCCGCGGATCCGTTTCGCTGCAGCGTCATATGCCACGGCGGCTTCTTCCGCCGTGCTAAACGTCCCAAGCCAGACTCTGACGCCTTTTCGTGGATCTCTAATCTCCGCCGCCCATTTTCCCCATGGACGTTTACGTATCCCTCTGTAAACGTTCTTCCTCTTCCTCCGTTTCTCCGTCACCGGCTTCTTCTCCGTTGTCTCTTGCTCTTTCTCACTCACTTCAAAAATTTCATTGGATTCCAAAAATTACAGTTCTACCCTCACATAATAACTAAAAAAAATCATATCAAATTCATTCAAAATCCCTTTATCATCTACAAATTCTTCTCGAAACCTATGATCTATTGCTAGAAAGGAGAAAGAGAGAGAGCATTAACTGACCTTGGTTGGTGGATTGAAGCTTAGAAGTGGAATAAAAACCCCAAAAGTCATCGCCGGCGGAAACATCGAGTTCAGACCAGAGTTCCTCCGCCGTGAGTTTCCGGCCTTTAGCCTTGTTGACAAGAGGAGCAAAATCGGAAATAATAGCACCGCCACACATTTTTAACGCTTGTTATCTCTCTAACGCTTGGTTTCAAGAAGGAGATAACTTTGGTGAAGGAGAAAGTGTATTTATAGACGAAATTAAATGCTTCATCGTATAAAGTCCAACTCAGTTTGAATAAAAAAATAGTAATACTAATTAATAATTATTCTAATAACCATATTATTATTATTATTAAAAAAGTGATTAGCTAAAATCATAAAATACTTCCAAATAATACATAACTACCCAAATACTCTTATAAAATCATAAAATACTATTTTAACCTTTTTTAAATATGTAATCAAAAGCGTAATAACGAAAATGCTATTAAAGAAAAATATCATGTCAGTGCGCTCCGCGCGACTAAGTCTACCAAACTAAATGTCGCATCAGCGTAAGCTCCACAACACTCTACCAAACTCTACTATGCTATTATCTAATTTCTCAAAGCACTGTCAAAGAACTATCAAACTAACTTTTAGGTTTTTAGAAAGTTGTAATGCTGGAGACAAAGTGTATGAGGTGTGGTGACAAAAATTTCACTGTGATAGAGTTTAGTAGACGTTGGACCCTTTGTAGTAGATTTTGGCAGAGTTAGTAACGATAGTGTGGCAGACTTGAGTAGATTTTGTACCCACGTGTGACAGATTTTGGCAGAGTTATCTCTCATAGTTTAGCAGAGTTATCTCTCATAGTTTGGCAGAGTTAGTAACGATTGTTTGGTAGAGTTTAATAGATTTTCTACATTATGTGACAGATTTTGGAAGAATTTTATTTGATAGTGTGGCAGAATTAGTTACGACAATGTGGCAGACTTTAGTAGATTTTATATCAATGTGTGACAGATTTTTGGAGAGTTATTTTTCATAGCTTGGCAGAGTTAGTAATGACAATTTGGCAGTTTGATAGATTTACTACACTGTGTGGTAGATTTTCTAGCACATTTAATGCAATCATACACCATTGAAGCACACAAATCACCATTGTTGATTGGGCTCATTTCTTATCTTTTAACCTCGTTTTTTTGTTAAGGATCTATGGATCAAATCATCTTAGTTTGTGGAAATCATAAATTGGTTCTTTTTAGTGGATACTTCTCTTGGTTGTATGTGAGACTCTAAACTCTCATAAACTCTGCCAAGCATCATGTACACTCCACCAAACTTTGCCATGCGTTATATAAACTCTATCAATCTCTACTATGTTCTACCATGGTAGTTCTAAACTCTTCTAAGCATCATCTACACTCACCAAACTATGTCATGTGTTATATAAACTTTATCTAACTATGTTATGCTCTACCATGGTAGTTCTAAACTCTGCCAAACATCATCTACATTTCACCAAACTTTATCATGCTTCATATAAACTATATCAAACTCTACCATAGTAGTGTTAAACTCTGTCATGCATCATCTACACTCCGCAAAACTTTGTCATGCATCATTTACATTCAACCAAACTCTATTATGCATCATTTACACTCCACAAAACTATACCTCTTTTAAACTCTTCCAAGCTCTATTAAGGCAGTTTTAAACTATGTCAAACTACTTCTAAGCATCATCTACACTCACCAAACTATGTCATGTGTTATATAAACTTTATCTAACTATGTTATGCTCTACCATGGTAGTTCTAAACTCTGCCAAACATCATCTACATTTCACCAAACTTTATCATGCTTCATATAAACTATTATCAAACTCTACCATAATAGTGTTAAACTCTGTCATGCATCATCTACACTCCACAAAACTCTGTCATGCATCGTTTATATTCAACCAAACTCTATTATGCATCATTTACACTCCACAAAACTATACCTCTTTTAAACTCTTCCAAGCTCTATTAAGGCATTTCTAAACTATGCCAAACTACTTCTAAGGTTTACCATGTTGTAGATAGAATTTAACTCAACTTAACTATACCAAACTATATGCAAACTCTAACAAATAAATCTACACATTCGAGACAAACTCTGTCAAGCTCTAAACAAACACTACCTAACTCTACCCAGCTCTACCAAACCATAGGCAAACTTTTCCAAACTCTATCAAGCTATAAACATATTCTACCTAATTCTACCAAGCTATCAACTAATTCCACTGAACGAACCTCAAAATTTGAGATAAACTATATAGAAACAACCTAATAATTCGAGATAAACCCATAATATTCATTTCTAAACCTTAAAATTTCACATAAAACATTTACCTTGAAGAAATCACAATAAATTTTGCCTTAAATTTGTAGATCTGTTAGGTTATGGTTTGAAATCCTTAAATTCTATCCAAAACCCTATAAAAAACATAAACAAAATCAGTATGTTAGAATTCGAGTTCGATTTCGTGAAAATCCTAAGTTTTTGAGTTCGATTTCGTGAAAACCCTAAGTTTTTGAGTTCGATTTCGTGAAAACCCAAGTTTTTGAGTTCGATTTCATTAAAACTAAATTTTCGAGTTTAATTTTGTGAAAACTCTAAGTTTTCGAATTCAATTTTGTGAAAACCCTAAGTTTTCGAGTTCGAAATTGACTTTTTCTTCTTTATTAGGTTTTGATTTTGAAACATAGAGAGAGAAAAGGAAAAAGAGATAGAGAAGAATAAAAAAAATTCATGAGGTGAGAAAAAAAGAAGAAGAAAAGGAAGAAGAAAATGGAAAAGAAGAAGAGAATGAAGAAAGTGACGTGGAAGAAAATTTTTTTTTTTTTTTTGTAATGACAAAAATATAATATAAAATATAACTTTTTTGTGATATTTTTCTAATAAAATATTTAAGTAATTAATCATAAAATATAAAGTATTTGAATCATTATTTCATTGTTAAGAGATAATAGTACTAGTATTGAAATAGTTTTATGTTCCTTAGTACATGACGGTTACAACAAATTAAAGAGTCATCCATATGACGACAAAAATTAGATGCTTTTTTTAAGGTCATTTGGAAACAAAACGTAAGACAGTGTGATTAATTAATTATTTATTTTTTTGATAAAAATTTAGTGTCATTAATTATTTTCGTTCGGTAATTGGATTGTTGCGTCCACGAGCGTCGAGTGCTCCCAAATATAATTGGTGTTATATACACGCAATCGACTATACTATCCTTTTCTCTATACGAATCTTAATTTGTCTAAGAATCATTTTTTAAAAATTTAGACTAGTTTAGTTGATTGAAGAAAGTGGCGAATTTGTTTATTAGACTGATAATTCGTATTCTTTGATTATTATTATTTTTGAATTTTGATTTTATCGGCAAATTGATTTATTAAAAATCAAAAAGAATATATCTTTTGTAAGAGAACTAGGAAATATTAAACGAGATTTAAAATCAATGAGTTTAAGAATTTAAACTCGATTGTGATGTATAACGTGGATATATAAAATAAGCTAACAGATAGTTGACAAAAAAAAAAAACAAACAAATAAGTTCATTTAAAAGTATTATAATTTAATGACAAGAAGTAATGATTAAATTTGTGTAATATGCGTTATACGTGACACGTTACTCACGCAGTGTCTGAAAAGTAAGGTACTCGTTTATTACAACGCGTATTTTACGGCTATCTTGCCAATTTATTCACGATTATTGTTCAACTCTATCTAAACTAGCTCGAGCTTATCACAATGTTCAGCAAAATATGGATGTTCAAATATTTCGTGAAATCATTCAAATAATATGTTCTTCAAAATATAGTCAATTGGTAACAATCGACAACATGTACGTATATTGATTCCTTAAAAAAAATAAAAAATACATTTATAACCCACATACTGCATAAGCTGAGCCATTATAGAATAATAACTCGTAAAAAATCAGAAAGAATTCACACATGTATCAGGTCGGTCCAGCACGATTTGATGCTTAAAGCAATTTGAAAAATTGATGCCCTGAATTTTTTCTGATTAGAATAAAAATGATTATTTTTTTGGTTTTCCTCGTATAAGAATTTTTCTAAACATGAATACTACTATATATTAAAATCATAAAAAGAAGAAACCAAATATAGGTATTAGATAGTAGTAACCAACCCAAAACTTAATCATTTATCATTTCACTAGTTTTTAAGTCATAATCTTATCTATATTCAAAACCTCAAAGCTAATATAAACATATTAGCGATCAATAAGCTTTCTAAATTTTGATTATAAAAATGTTATGAGTTGCTCTATGTACCTCAATAAACGCTTTTGCTAAAATATGATTTTATAACATATCATATTTATTAATATAAATCGCATATAAAAGTATTGCAACTTATTTAATTAAGTAATGGAATGACGAGACAGAGAAGTGAATGTATATATGAGTTCTTAAGCAACATCGTTAAGAAAAAAGTAATTTAGTGTAAAACATAAATTTTAAATCACGTTGAACCATAACTCGTTTAATGTTTACGGATTTGTAGAATTGCATGTTTACAAATCATATTAGATTAATTAAAAACATGAAAAAGAAGAAAGGAATAAAACTAAACGATAATTAGGTTGTTCAATAAATCATTTTTCTATAAATTATTAATGAAAGAAATTAAAAGAAATCGGATTGGATTTTTTTAAAAATAAACCAGCAAGAAAAAAATCAGATTAAATTCTAAATCAGTTGGTCGCTCAAGAAATAAAAGCCCTTCTAAATCAGTTTAATTAAGAAAGTCAAAGAAAGATACAAAAACCAAAAAGAAAGTCGAAGAACAATTAATAGGATTCGAACCCTCTGCTTAACCAATACACTAACCAAACCATTTTGAAACTCATGCCCCAAAAGTTTTATATTAAGCTGCTGCCTAAAGTTCTTGCTTGTTGGGCTTTAGCCCAGGGCCGAGGCCACACGTATGGTCCGTGGATGAGAGACGAAACAGTTTTGAGGAAAGTGATGGGAAATATTTTTAGAGATTTGAAGGATTTTTTATTTCTCTTTGAAACTACAATGGAAATATCAGGTATATATGTAGGATTCAAGCAATCGATTAATCAACCATCCTGGTTAGACGGTGAACAATGCTTCTAGCAATTCTATTCCCAAGATCAATCTTTGGAACGATGTTTAGGTCTTCAACTCCGAGTCTGTTATTTCTCCATGCTCTCGTATAACAGTGCTCGTTGAACTAGAATGGTCATGTTCTTCTTGTCTTGATCAGTTACCTGCAATCACGTTTGCAAAATGAAAGATATTTCATATAACCTAAAGTCTCATAAACATAAATTCGGTCAAAACTCAAGATATCTGGAATTTTGTAGATCAAGTCTTGGAAATGCTAGGTTTGTTCCCGGTCTATAAGATGATGACACAATTTCCCTATATTTTTTTTTCTACAAAGCAAGACTCTGTAAATTATATTTTTGCAAGTATATCTAAGCCTGACTCACTAAATCATTGGACCCTATTCAATTTAGATAAATATTTCTTATTTCCTAAGAAAAAAAATTCTGAAAAAATTGAATCCTAAAATACACTAATTTTTTTTCGTAAAAGCATTTGAGCCTTGTGCAAATGCACATGTTGCACAACCCAAGAACTAGTCCTCTTAATCTAACTCGTATTATATTGAAAGATTCCACAAAAACCTAAACCTACTGGCAAGCATCTTATACCTCAAAACTCTACCATATATGATAATTCCCCATTAAGGTAAGCCAATACATCTACAGCCCCTATTGTAGCTGAAGAGTTCGTTAATGGATGAAACTAAGGATCTGATAAAATAACTATATGAACCCTGATGCATCTAGAGACAAATGTACCATTCTTTTACGTGCAATAATCACCAATCACATACCTTTGTGCTGTGCATTTGGCTACATCCTTCTTATACTCTCCAACTTCTTTATAACACGAAGCCCTAGTTGAAAGAACTTCGGCTGATCCAGCTTGATTCTTAACTCTCTCCATAAGAATCACAGCTCAAAATAGCCATTTAATAGCACCAGTATACTGGCTTTACCTCTGGTTATCCAAGGCCGTACCTACCATGTATTGAAGAGGGTATTAATCTAAACCTCCAATATTTTTCTAACTTTTAAGGCCACATTTTCTTACAATTGTTTCATTTAATTAATTAAATTAATTCTAATTTATATTATTTTACATGTATAAATATATTATATGATTATACTTTAAGGTGCAAGTGGCCTTTAGTGGCATGCGGTAAGTCCACATAAGACATGCGCACTTGCACAACTAGGGATCGAGTCCCACCGCCTATATTATGTAGGAACTTGGCTAATGGGCCGGCCTGTTGTGGCCAATATTGACAAAAAAAAAAGATTATACTTTAAGGTTAATAATAATTTTGGATTGTTATTAATATTAAAACATATTTATCATTCAAAAATTATGTTATACTAAATTATATATATTACGATTTGTCCTAGGTTCTGAAGAGTTGACCATGACACTGGTTATCAATGCTGGGGAGTGGGGAGTGGGGAGTGGGAAATCGAACACGGGTGGGGATTTGCTTTAGTTATAAAGTTTAACTTTTGAGTGGACTTTATAGTGATAACACAACATTAGTTAGTTTTAAAGCCCAAAGGAAATAGGCCCAGTAATACTATTTGCATGAGAAGCGGGAAAATCTCACAAATCGAAATCATTCGTATCTCTCTCCAAACTCCCGCAATCTCTCACAGCTTCTCCTGTCTTCACTCTTCACTGATTACTTGAATTCTTCGTGTCAGATCGTTAACTCCTTTCGTTTCTTCGCAAAATTTGTCAAATTTCAATCGAAAATCTGAGATTTTTTTGGGTAATTTCTCTTTTAGTGACGATCCCAATTCACAGTTTTTAGGGTTTCGTCTTTCCTCTTTTGGGTTTTCGATTTGGGGTATGAAGTGTCCAATCTCTCCCAATAGAAGCTTGAACTCCGCACCTCTTCACAGAAAATGACGAATCACGGTGGCGGTGAGAGAATACATACGGTACAGCCGGAGAGAGATTTGGTGGCAAATTGGGAAGTTGATTTGTCGGAAAAGCTAGAAGAGTACCTCCTCAAAATTTGTTCTGGAGAAATCACCGGAAATGCAGAAGATGGGCAAATTCCTGTGAATTTCGCCGAAGGTCTTTGGATTTTGCTTCGATTCAGATTTTTCTTCATGAATTTTCAAAATCAATTTAGGGTAACTGAAAACTGAGTTTCCGTTTCTGTGTTCCTTTGGATCTGTAGCTGCTTTGCTGCTTCAGGGTTCGGTTCAGGTGTACAGCAAGAAAGTGGAGTACTTGTACAATTTGGTTCTACGTACTTTAGAGTTTTTATCTAAACAAAGGTTTGTTCTTTCTTTCTTTCTTTCCCTAATTAATCAATGGAAGCTATTTGAACAGGATAAAAATCAGTACTTAAATACTTTAAATATCTCAGGGTTTAGAGGCTAACTTCGATTTCATCTTTATCTAGGTTTATGGAATTTTGTGTTCACAAATGAAGTGAATTTATACCATGGTTGCACCTAGTAAATGCTTTTTCTCTTTCTAGTAAGGTGCTCTACTAAGCTGTGACTTGATGAGATTTATACTTTCTTAGTAGCTGAGTTGCTAACGTCAGTTCTAGTCACTTCTTTACTCTCTTAAAACATTGAATCGTTTCCTCATGCCATTTTTCGGGTAAATATGTACTCTAAACCCCGGTTATTGTGACCAAGTATCACAATGAAACAAGGCTGTTTCTCACATTCTTGCAAAGAGTATATACTAAAAAGTGTTCAGAAAGGTTTTCTGAGTAGTCAACGGTTCTTGCTATTTCAAACAGGGAGCAAGAACAATCGACAGGTACATCAAACGAGGCTGCGGAAAGCTCCTCGCGTCAAGTTGATGAAGAAGACAATGATCTCTTCTGGAACGTAGACGACATCCCAGGTAGAGAAAGTTCTGAAGTTTAACAATTTATTTTGGTGCCACTTAAGAGAACAGATTTCTAATCCAGCTATTGTCGGTTATAGTGGACCCAAAGAATAGCTTGGACAGCTCCGCTGGTGGAGATTCTTGTCCAAGTCACTTTCTCAAGCCTCCAGCAAATCTAGTTGTTCTTGAAGGTGATTGCTTGGATACTAGTGGTGATGGTGGAGAATTGGAATCCTATCTGGTATAGCATGTTCCTCCATCTTCTTAGAGCATCGTAAAATAAAAAAAATCTAGGGGTTTGAACTTCGTTTTTACTTTCATTTCTTGCAGTTGGCAACTACACATCTTTACCGGGATTTTATTTTGTTAGATCCATGTGACACTGTAGCGGTAAATGAATTTTTAGGTGATAATTATGTTGGTAAAGGAAAGAACAGTGCTCACAGAGGCAGCTCAGTTCGTAAAGGACGCTCTGGAGGAAGTGCTCGTAGATCATCTATGGGAAAGAATCAGGGAACCAATCTCAACTTGTCCCCAATATGTGGGAATGGTCCTGATGTTCAAGATCATGACCAAGCGTCTCAGCCTCCTGATTATGGAGACAATGACCATGGTTTCGACATGGATAACGAACATGGAGGAACCATGGATTTGAGTGATACTGATGCTGATGAAGATGATCCGTGGAAGCCATTGAATCCCTATGAACCAGGGAAGTTGAAAGTGAAGCCTTTTAGAAAAGGTTGGGAAATGCCTATTGTTTTCTTGATTGATATCTGAAGCTGTATCTTTTGATCGTCGCCTTACATCTGGATCATGTTCTACTTTATTTCTTGAGCAGTAAGAAGTTTCAAAAAGATTGGATGGAGTGTTATCAAGGACCATATGACTTCCATGTTTCCTCTTGCAAGGCCCAATGGTCCCATCAGTACAGAGCTTAGTGGAATTTGGAAGATGCACTGTTGTGTTAGTAAAGATAAGCGAGAATCACAAGACATTCCTTATTACGAGAAGGTCTGTGTTTCTTTATATCTTATATCTTATACTTTAATGCAAAAAAAAACACTGATAGTTTTGATTTTAGCTGCGAGAGTTGCTTGTGAATGGAGGAAACCAACCTTTTGGTGCTGACAGCAATCAGAAGGACAACGATAAAAATAACCATGGCGAAGCAAATAATGATGACTTCCATGATTTCGGGGCGCATGATGGTGATGATCCAGAACATCCGTTCATGGATGAAGATGTAGTCAATATGGTGAGTTGCTCTACTAATATGATCATAATCTGGTGGAACTATATAAAATCCTTATCCTCTCATTTCAATTGATGCAGTATGATGACAGAGCTGCCGAGATTCACAGCTACGATGAATTTCAAAACGACGAATCACATTTTCCAGAAAGCTTGGAAGATCTTTGCCGCTCACACTTGGTAACTACTAACTACATTGGTTTGATTTTATACATTGGAAGTACGAAATGTTCTAATTTTCATCTACATGTTAGCTTTCATTAGACGGAGTTTGGTTTTTGCTCTGTTTTTTTATTTTTTATTTTTTTTGGTCAAAGCTCAGTTTTCTTATGGAAGCTCAAATGCTCGGTTTTGTAGGATGCTCTTCTGGCTAACATAGCTAGAACTGAGAAGCAAACGGATCTAGCTGCTCGAGTTTCAACCTGGAAACAGAAAATTGAGCAAAACCTAGAAGAGCAAGTAATATATCTCTCGTAGTTTCTGTGACCATTCACTTGAAGTCAGAGATCTGATGCCTTTTTTATATCCTCTGTGTTTTGTCTATATTCAGGAGCTACACCCTCCCTTTGACATTCAAGAATATGGAGAAAGGATTATCAGCAAACTGACTGTTGAAGAGAGTAAAAACGTCGAGACATTTACCGATCTTATGAAAGACCAAGAAAAGCATGAAGTAGCTCGGGCTTTCTCCGCGCTTCTCCAGTTGGTAAGTCACTGGAAAACATGTTCTGTCTGTTAACCAAACATAAAATCAACATACGATTTATGATTTGCTCAGGTGAACAATGGAGACGTGGATCTGGAAAACCCTGGGAACTCCACAAACGAACCAATGTGTTATACAGCGGTTAAACCTTTCAGAGTTCGGTTGCTCAAAAATCATAACAGAAAGAATGGGAAAAGAGAGATGCGTTTACCCCAGAAACGAGCCAAGTCCCCAGCTACCAAAGGCAAATCTCACGAGTCACCACCACCAAAGAAGCCAAACACATGCTCTGTCTCAAGCCAGACTCGAAAAGTCTCGCTAAAGATCTCAAAGATCAACACTATAGGCGTGAAATGCACACCAAATAGTAAGAAGAGACGACGGGGTCGATCTGAAGGCGTAACTGAAGTTTCTTCAATCGAGAAGACTTTGGGGAAGTTGTGACTACTCAAATTAGGTTGTGTAGTTAGGTGTCAGAGTTTTATCACACTTATGAAACTCAGTAACGGTCAGTTATGTAATTTATAATGAAGGCATTGTTCGAAGGAATAGCATATGTTGTAATAACAATGAAAATCCACATTTTGCGGATCTTTTAACTAGTTAATGTCATTCCACGCGCATTATGTTCATAGATATGCCTTAAACATGCTCCATACATTGGTAGAATACAAAAGCTGGCAAAACATAGAAATATCTCTAGAACAAGTCTAGGTTATTAGGACAAATATAGATAGATACTCGAAAGAACTATCCCGAATGCGAAGATCGAAAGATATCGCAAGACAAAACTGAAGCCAAAGCAGATGGCAAAACATCTTATGGGGAATGAGAGTGGCTCACACATGTTTCAGAAGTGGTGAAGCCTTAATAGAGCCCAAGAAAAGACCAAACTTCGATCAAGTTTTAAAGTGAATAATTCGGAATCAACAACATCAAACCACCAGCAAAACAAGATAAATGTGGAAATGGGCAAATACCCGAGGAAAAGAGGTAATCTGGGCTAGCCATCTCCAACAAGGCGAAGCCATCACATGCGAATCCATCTCAGACTGAACAACCCTCTCCACCCCAAAATCTCGCCGTCTTATTACACTCAACCATCACTATCAATTAAGAATATCTTTGACAAGAAAAAAACGTGACAGATTGTAACCCATAAACGTAAACCTCGAGAAACCACCCAAAATTTCACATCTGACAACCGCCGACAGAACAATAAAAGATGTGAACGACGTAAGTGCTCTTGGAGCCACCAATGGATCCTTGTAACTTAAGTTTTCTTTTCTTGCATCAATTTCAATTTATGAAAATATGTACTTGTGAAAAAAACTTATGAAAAAGAAACATATATACATGTACCATATTTGTGTACACTTTACAAGTTAAGGAGTGTTAGAATAAGCTTAGTTTGAAGAGCAAGCTATCTAATAGATTAGATAAGTAGTTATGTTGAGGAGTTCATCTAAATATAAAGTGTAATCCTATTAGGAATAAGAAACTTGTCTAGTTTATTTAAGGAAACATTACTAGAAAAAAGCTGAATTTGAACAGCAAATATCGTATAAAATTCGTCGTCGGAACAAATTTGAGACGAAATTCTTTGTTTGGTTTAGAATATCGCAAATTAAAAACTTGTCTCAAATTTATCTGTATTTCCAAATAGGTTTTAGACACCAAAATTTTTATTTGTAATTCCAGACAGTCACAATTGTAACAATTCCAAATAGACAGATGTAAATGATTTCCAGACGAGTTAACAGTCTCTCTGTTTGTTTGTAACGATTTTATAAAATTCTTTTTATTATTTGATTTTATATATTTGATTTTTATCTGATTCTCATTTCCTGAAATACAAAATAAGAAAATATTATTCTGTAAAACAAAAATAATATGAAATTTTCTTTATTAAAAAAAAAATGAGATTATGTTTTACAATACACAAATCCATACTTACATCATAGAATAGTATTACTTCCTATTTCCTAACAAGAATGTTCTTGCAGATATCATGCTCCATGTTAAGTGTTAGAAGAGCATATCAAGATATTGAAGGCAAATCAACCTCTATTAATAGTAGATCAACGCTTTCTGGCTTTCCTTTTAGCATCTCCCAAGCCTTCAAGCCATCAGGTACAGCAGCAACTGATATACCACACAATGCACAGAACAAACCACATTAAAACCTTTGAACTTTTTGTGGAGATTTAAAAAAAAAAACTCAGGTTCTATAAAGAGATGATCAGAAATCACATCATTCTTATTTCTTAATCAATCGCAACATTTCTTTCCTTAGACAACTAAATTTTGTTTTGAATCTAAATTTTTTACTTGCTATTTAACTTGACTTGTAACATTCCAAGGAATAAAACTAGCTGCAATCATAAAGCTATGCGAATCAGATTCACATCAACAGCAGCTCAATCGAATTATTGCGGATTTACTTTTCCAGATTCTCAGAAAACATAGAATCATTCACAAAATGCATCTACTAGGGATGTAGAGTTGGATCTGCCTATATTTATAAAGCGTTGGATCTGCCTTTATTTGATCAATGCTTTTCACTTATAATGGAATGAAACTTAATAGAAACAAAAGAGAACTGATCTCATTTCCAGAATTATCTCCAGGCATTTATAATCCTCAAAGCTAAACTTGGGTTTTCTTTCCCCTACAGATAAATGCTACACACTTTGATCCACGGAACGTAAAAGCAAGTTACTGAATCATGTCATTACCTTTGTCACAGAGTAAAACTTCTTTCCAGATTCTCATACTCTCAGACCAATGATATACTCTCGATCACTACAGAAAAAGGGAAACTGCAGGCAAAATAATTTAGTAATGACAACAGTTATTAATGAGGGATTTTGTTTATTAAAAAATCCCTTTTAATATCTGGAGTTGCATCCTCAAACACGGTTTGAATCTCAAATTAAAACGCAGCCGAATATTAAACATATGGTGAGTTTAAGTTACTCTACTAAATCAAAAAGATCACTCTATCACAGTCATGAAAATACAAAGGACAGATGGTTCCTTGAACAAGAAAGGTAGGTGAGAAGAAGCTCACTGACAATCGTCTAGCTTGAGAACGGTTTTGTAAGGCTCCATATGTTTTTCCTCCATATCAAAAGATACTGGTCCCATTCCTTCAATTCCTCCTGAAAAAGCACACAGAAATCACCGATAAACCCTCCATTAAAGCAAAACCAGCTGAAATACCCAAACTCATCCAATTTAAAACAAGCGAGAGGGATATATAGATGGAACAGGGGAAAAATCAGAATTACGAGACAATTGGACTCCAATCCTCTCCACAGCTTTTTCATCTTCAATAAAAGCGAAACATAACAATTTGTTCTGACAAAATCGGGACCAATTTTGCCTCGACAAAAGGCAAACACAAGTAGAGACCGAAGAGTACTACGGAAATAAGATCGATGGTGGCCCAAAACAAGAATAGAAATCGAAGCTGAAGTTTATATTTTATAAGAAAAACATACTACGATCACAAGCGAAAGCTAAGTTTGGTAAAAGCAAAAGCTTCATAGATCTCAATCAAATAAAATGGCGGATTTACTCAAAGAACACATGGACATGCAGATTACTAACTCGATGTACTCGTAAAAAAAGTAATTTTAAGGTACAGATCTCACAAAGGTCTTCGCTGAGGTTGGTGGTGGTCGTCGTTTGTAGGTGTTATCATGCTCGAGGCGGCGGTGGTGATCCGGAAACCAGCTATAATTGCGATGTCTGGTCGGATTGACTTCGCTACTTCAAAAGCTTGACGGCTGCGAAATGGTTGAGTGAAAAATGAAGACGATGAAGCGTCTAAATTAGGGTAAAAATATATGTTTTAACAAAATTTATTTTGTTACATATCCGCCGCCTCGAATCATATTTTGTTTTTAAAAAACTATGTAACTGTCTTCATTTCTCTCGACAATTGTCCCATTTTGTCTTCAATTATTTAGTTATGTTACAAAATCCACACAGTTTCCTCGCACTTCTAGACGAACAACGTTCCGTCCGTATCTTTACCGTCTCGAATTTAATATGGTTTAGAACAGAAATTGTATCCGTCTCGAATTTTGTCTGGAATCACCCTTTTTTCTTGTAGTACGATGTTAATATGTGGCATAATTTAAAAAATTAAGAGTTTGAGAACTTTAGTTTTGAGAGATTTTCTAAAACTAATAAAAGAGCAAAGATTTGATTCAATAGATTGGTATGAGAGCAATCTCAAGACTTGAGACACTAGATCCATCGAGTAAGAGACTCGATTACTAAGGTTTAACAATCATGGGAGATCTTCCCATCGCACCAACCGAGAAGAAGGTAGGAGGAGGAGCTTATACGATTCAGTGCCCCATGTTGAATGGAACAAATTATACGTTTGGACCATGGGAATGAAGGTTTGTTTTAATATTCACAAAGTATGGGAAGTTGTGGACACAAGAACAACCGATAGTGAGAAAGACAACATGTCAATGACATTATTGTCTCAATCAATACCTGCATTCCTAATCTTGCAAGTTAGTGAGTGAGACACAACAAAGAAGGTACGTAAGGCAATCAAAACAAGACATATGGGAGCTGAAAGAGTTAGAGAAGCAAGATTGCAAACCCTAATGGCATAATTTGATTGCCTTAAAATGAAAGATACAAAGAGTATTGATAACTTTGTGGGAAAGTTATCGGAGATATCATCAAAATCTTCTTCTCTAGGAGTAAATACTAAAGAATCTAAGTTGGTTAAGAAATTTCTTAAGTGTCTCCCTCGAAAGAAATATATTCATAAGATAGCTTCTCTTAAGCAAGTTTTGGATCTTAAAACCACAAGCTTTGAAGACATCATCAGACCTCTAAAAGCATATGAATAACGAATCTTTGAGGAAGAAGAAGAAGCTCAAGATGGACAAAATAAGTTAATGTATATTCGGAGGCTCAAAATCATTCAAAGAGCAATATCCAAGACTTCGAATGGAGGATCTAGAGGTAGAGGACGTGGTGGTCGATCTTATTCGAGAGGAAGAGGTCGAGGACGTGGTAAAAATGACAGGGATCTATCAAAAGTTGAATGTTATTGGTGTGATAAGATGGGACACTATGCTTCAAGTTGTCCATATCGTTTGCTTAGATTGCAAGAGGCTCAAGAAGACAACGATCAAGAAACACAAAAAGTGGATGCGGATGATCTCTTAATGCATTAAGTCGTTTTCTTGAATGAAGAAAACTGTATACCAAGTAAATTTGAGACAAACAACAAAACAAATAATACTTGGTATCTTGATAATGGTCCTAGTAATCACATGACTGGAGATAGGAGATATTTTACAAAGCTTGATGATTCCATTCTCGCATAGATATCAAAGGAAAGGGGTTGATATCTTTTGTTGATAAAAACAAGATTGAAAAAAGAGATGAGAGACATATATTTCATTCTTGATTTAAAGAGCAATATAATTAGTCTTGGACAAGCTACAAAAGAAGGTTGTGATATAAGGATGAAAGAGAATCATCTAATTGTGCACGATCGAGAAGGTAAATTGCTTATTAAAGCAAAACCATCGAAAAATCGTTTGTACAAGGTTTCAATGGAGGTAAAAGACGTCGTGCACTTGAATCTCACGAAGATTAGCAAGTCTAGTACATGGCCCCTTATAAGAGAGTGTGTTAATAATGGACAAAAAGAAGTAAAACATTCTCCCAGAACAAAACAAAAGACGGACATTCTAACAAAGACCCTTAGGAGAATCAAGTTCAGAGAAATGAGGGACTACATAGATTTTCACGACATAGAACAAATCAACTTCAAACTTAAGGGGGAGAAAGGAGAAAGTTAAAAAGTTGTACATATAATAAAATCGAAGAAGAAGTGATTTGAAAGACATTTCATTATGTCGTGTCTGTGAATGGTGGTCGGTGGCTTTCACATCACCAACGATGTTCACCTTTTTTCTTTAGCTTTTGTTCCATCTGGTGGATCTCTCGTTTTATATTTGCGATATTGGTTATGACGGAGTCTAAGGTCTTCTTATTTGGGACTTTCGGTGGTGGTTTCCAATGGTGGTGTTGGTCAGTGATGGTTCTCGTGCTTGCATTGGTGGTCGTCACGTAGAGGCTTGTTGTTGTTTCCTCCACGCTTCAGGTCTATCATGGTTTTGTCATTTCTTAGTTGATCCATGGCTCTTTAGCTGCTTAGGTTCTTTTACATTGGAGTTTATTTGCGTAAAAGAGATTGTTTTAATGTAATTTTTAGTTGAAGAACTTCATTGAGCCTTACTAGAACAATAGTTTCTTTTGACCTTATGCATAGATCGATGGTTATCTTGTACTTGTGCTTGCCGAATATTGCTTTGTCACTTGAAACTATTTGATCTTGGCTATTCTCGTGGCTTCTAGTTTTGAAAGTATTTATTGGTTGGTGTTCTAGTTTATACGAGGTTCGTTTCTTGGATGGTATTAGTTGATGGGCCATCTACTTTTCTCCTTAAGGCCTAGTTGGTTTTAAGGTTTTGCGATTTAGTGCTTTCGGTCTTGTGTTCTTTTCTTGCGAAGATGTGACTCTTCTTTGACAGTATATGGTTTTAGTTGAGCTAGCTATGTTCGTGTGCAAGTTCTGCAGATTCTTTTTGATGTTTTCCCCTTGTGATGGTTAAGGTCATTTTGTGCCTTAGTTTGTTAGCTTCCTCTCGTATTGGAGTTGCATCTTGAAGTTGTTGTTTGTTTCGGGTTCTTTTTCTATATGTGTTTGTTTCCTGTTATTTTTGCTATTATGCGTGTCCTCGATCTCACATTCAGTAATATTTACTTGGCTTCTTTTCTAGAATTTGTGCAGTTCTAGCCTCTATTGGTTATTTAGATTCGATCGCAGTTCAGTTACAGTTGCAATTATTTGGGTCATATTAGTTTTAGTAGCAATGTCGTTTTAGCCTTTTATGCTTGTTTTCTTTTTGTTTTTCTTGGTTAGTTTCCTTTTTCTTTTGGAAGGCTTGTGATATTGGTATTGTTTCTGCTGATATCCGGTAAGTGTGTTTGTAATTGAATTGGTACTTTATCTAATGAGATCTACAGGGAAAACGGCCAATTTCAAAGCGAACTTTCTCCGTCGTGCCGATTTCAAACCAAACTATATGACCGTGCGTAAACCTAATTTAAAAGCTTAAAAATTCAAATTTCCTACATGAACTTAACTCCGTTTGCCGTTTTCTTATTTGACTGTTAGAGACATTAATTGGCCGTTAGTTGACCGTTAATTGACCGCTAACATGTTGCGAAAACGGCCTATTTCAAAGCGAATTTTTTCTACCGTGCCGATTTCAAAGCTAACTTTCTCTGCCATGCTGATTTCAAAGCGAATTATAGGACTGTGCGTAAACCTAATTTAAAAGCTTAAAAACTCAAATTTCCTACATGAACTTAACTCCGTTTACCGTTTTCTTAATTGACTGTTAGAGATGTTCGTCAACTGTTAATTACATGTTAATTGACCAATACTGTCTAGTGATGGTCTAATTATCATGTGATCTTGTTAATTACATTGAACACAGAACATTAAAGATCATTAAAATATTATTTTATCCTTGTTATTAATATGATTAATATAAGCCGTGTTCTGACAATATCAAGCGATTGAAAATTGTTCATCAACTTAAGTAAAAGATAATAATAAAGAAAGTAAAATATGTTGCAGCGATTACACTAATGAATGTTAGTGGTGGTGTTTGATCACAGAAGAAAACATCATCTCTTCAACTGGTCGTTGCGACCATATTTATAGTGTTACCCGTGTTATTTTTGTATAATTGAATATCATTTCAGTCATAATTATTGTGTCGCTCAGCGACCTTAACAATGAACACGGCTTAAGTATCCAAAAAATTTATAATGTCTTATTTTGTAATTTTAATACTAAATGTTCATTACTATTTTAATCATGTATCTGTGAAATTAACAAGATCATGTATTAGTGTAATTAACAAGATCACATGATAATTAGACCACCACTAGACAGTATTGGTCAATTAACGTGTAATTAACGGTTGACTAATACCTCTAACAGTCAATTAAGAAAACGGCAAACGGAATTAAGTTCATATAGGAAATTTGAGTTTTTAAGCTTTTAAATTAGGTTTACGCACTATCCTATAATTCGCTTTGAAATCGGCACGGCAGGGAAAGTTCGCTTTGAAATTAGCACGACAGGAAAAGTTTGCTTTGAAATAGGCCGTTTTCGCAACATGTTAACGGTCAAACGGTCAACCAACGGTCAATTAACGCCTCTAACAGTCAAATAAGAAAACGACAAACATAGTTAAGTTCATGTAAGAAATTTGAATTTTTAAGCTTTTAAATTAGGTTTACGCACGGTCGTATAGTTCGGTTTGAAATCGGCACGGCGGGGAAAATTCGTTTTGAAATGGCCGTTTTCCCGAGATCTACATGACTACGACAACAAGAAAAATAAATGCAAAAAAATTCTAAATGAGGCTTTGACTTTGTCTACACTATATTTGGACTTTTAAGGGCTTTTGGAAAGCAACAAAGACTTTCACGCCATCTAATTGACAATGAAAGTTCCTGGAAAATGTACTCTCTTTAATGTTTTTTGGTCATATCTAAATTCTCAATCTCTACCTAAAATGCCCTTTATTCATATCTAAATTCTCAGTCTCTATAATGGATTTTTTTATAGCTTTTAGTCTTCAAATTTGTATATAAAAGGTTTAATGCATCTATCTTAAGGATAAATCACGGACATCAATCTGTTATAACTTATATGTATATTTTTTAAAAAAAATTGATAATTGGAGTTGGAGATAGTGGGAGTTATTAACTTGTTAATCTATTGTTGTTGTGAACATGAACTAGTTGCAACGTATCTACTATTTTATTTTATCATTACGTAGTGAAGATGGTTAGGAGGCAAAAACCAAGAGACTTGGTCCACTTACGCGTAAAACCTAAAAGTCATATATCAATTTAATTATATATATATCATTTATCTGTATTCGGTTAATATTCATGAAAAAAAACTAATCTATTATATAAAGTTAGATTTCAAAAATTAATGAATGAAATTTTTCTACGTGTCAAATTCAAAGATCGAAAATTAATCTGTATTTTATATCCTATTATATAAAATTAGGTTTCAAAAGTTAGTAATCAACAAGATTCTTCTACGTGTCAAATCAACCAATCGAAAATTAATCTATATTTTTATATATCCTATTATATAAAGTTAGATTTCAAAAGTTAGTAATCAATGAGATTATTTCATGTGTCAAATCTAACGATAAAAAATTAATCCATATTTTTATATCCTATTATATTGAGTAAAGTTTCAAAAGTTAGTAATCAAGGATATTATTCCAGGTGTCAAATCCTATTATATAAAGTTATGTTTCAAAAGTTAGTAATCAACGAGATTCTTCTACATGTCAAATCCAACGATCAAAAATTAATTCATATTTTTATATATCCTATTATATAAAGTTATGTTTCAAAAGTTAGTAATCAATGAGATTCTTCCACGTGTCAAAATCCTATTATATAAAGTTAGGTTTCAAAAGTTAGTAATCAATGAGATTCTTCCACGTGTCAAATCCTATTATATAAAGTTAGGTTTTAAAAGTTAATCAACGGGATTATTCCACGTGTCAAATCCAACAATTAAAAATTAATCTATATTTTATTATATCCTATTATATAAAGTTATGTTTCAAAAGTTAGTAATCAATGAGTTTATTTCACGTGTCAAATTCAAAGATCAAAAATTAGTTCGTATTATTATATCCTATTATATTAAGTTAGGTTTCAAAATTGAGTAATCAACGATATTATTCCAGATGTCAAATCTAACGATCCAAAATTATTCAATACCCTATTATTTAAAGTTGAGTTTCAAAATTTAGTAATCAACGAGATTCTTTTAATGTGTCAAATCCAATGATTTATAATTTTACAGTATTTTAATATATTTTAAAATATATATTTTATAATCTAATTATGCAAAGTTGGATTTTAAAATAAATCTGTGCATCGCACATATTCATATCTAGTAGAGTAAATAACAAAGTATTTGTTAAAATTAAGAAAATAACAATGACATGGGCATGTGACATTTAGTCTAGTGACATGTAGTAAGTCTACTAAAAGTAGATGCACTTGCACATCCAAAGATCGAGTCTCATTGCCTACATTATGTAGGAACTTAACTATTATGCCGGCCAGATGTGGCTCAGTGTTGACAAAAAAAAATGACAAAGTACATTAAAAGACTAAAATAACCTAATCAGCATGATGCAAGAGAGATGGCCAAATCATTGAATGCAGAGGATAACAAGGTTACCAGGTAAGTCATATTGAACATGGGTAACATATTAATTATGCGCTAACATTATTTTAATAACACAATAATACATTCTTTACCGGGGTGACAAAGTTATTATCCACTAACTCAAAATATATTACATGATAATATAATTATTATTCGGTAATTTATATTGTACCTAAGTAACATGTTTATTATTTGCTAACAATAAATATAATACCCGTTAATACATTACTACTGGGGTAACATATTTATATCCGTTAACATATTAATGTTTTACCCATTAATACATTTATTATCCGGATAACATATTTATTATTAGCTAACTTAAATATAATGCATGTTAATTCATTTACTATTTGCTAACTTATATATATATTGCCCGTTAAATAATTTATTACCCGCTAACTTATGTATATTGCCCGGTAACATGTATATTACCTGACTAAGACAAATGTTATCCACTAATTTATCTATATTACATACTAAACAATATATTAGATAGTAATAAATTTATTATCAGTTACTTATATTTATTATTTTTAATCATTTTTTATTTTCTTTTGAAATCCCAGCAAAATAGAGTCTTGAATGATGTCTAAAAACACGAAAATGTAATATTAGTCTCATCAAGCATTTGAGTTATAATTCATATCTAAAATTAAGAAAATGTCATATTTTTATCTTATTTTAGGTACGTTATTGAATAAAAGTGAGAGAGGAAAATACTAATATAAGGGAAAATGGTAAAAATATCAAACTTGGTGCTACGGAAAGCTCTACTTTGTGTCGTGTCAGAAATGTCCAGCTAAATATTGACAATTTTTTTCTCTATCTACAAATAGATCCATGACAAATAGAAAAATAGAATAATAGTATATCACGAACGAATTAGTGAGGATTGAGTCAAAACTCTAAAGTCCTAGTCGTGTTAAGCACTATAATATCCTGTGTGTGACTTTAAATAATTTGTTGTTAATATTTCTACAACTACATTTAAAATCATGTGATTATATTTTAAAATAAAAATTCTCTAAGCACTTTTAAAGTTGTTAAGAATTTAATTACAACAGATCTGGAAAAATATTTTTAAAAATCACTAATTCTATAAATCTAGATTTTAAAAAAATATTTTATAAAATAATAGTAAATTTTTAAAAGTTTATTGTTGAATTACAAATAATTTATACCGAGTTACTCTCAATCTGGTGGTTAGAATAATCCAATTAATGATTCAGACATTAGAGTTCGATTCCTCCCTACTACACTAGTAAATTAAAAAATAAGGTTTAAGTTATGAATCAAATATTGTTAATCCTTGAAAAAAAATATAATTTGTAATTTCAATCATTAATACAATCCTACATTATTTTGTTCAAAAGATAGAAGATTACATAAGCTCAAATCATGCAAGTGACATTTAGTCTATTAGTATTTGGTAAGTCTACTAAGATATGTATATTTGTATAATTAAAAATTAAATTCCACCGTTTATATTATGTAGAAATTTGACTAATGGACTGGCCAGACAAAAAAAAAAGCTCAAATCATTTAAATTAGACTGGAGGCGTAATTCTCAAGATATTGTCCAAAAAGAAAAGAAATGTGAATGAAGTTATGTAAAGTCTATGAGTCTTATCATAATTCATGACCATTAGATTGGTATTACATAAAGGAATAAATGGAAATTGATTTCAAAATGTGACTTTGTACATCGTCAAACAAATCTATCTAATCTACTCAGAATGGACGGTGAATATTGGTTCTCTGCGCTTCAGATTACGCCACGTGTTAATGGGTGCTCAATACACGTCAAAGTCTGTTGACCTTTTAAGTTGCGGTAAAATGATAAACCAATAAAACATAATGACGTGGCAAGTCACCGAGTTTCTTCTCCTCCCCGTTCCATATCTGACTCGGTCATCGGTATCACACAGCCTAACGACGGCGATTGCGGCGGAGCTCCGGCACTAGGAGACGAAGCGCTTCTCCGTTCTCTGCTTAACATCCGAGTGAAAGATAACATCCTACTCATCGGCGACCTAAACGAGCGACTCGCTGGCGAATTCCGAGTCAATTCATCTTCTAACTCGCTGAAGTTCCTCCTCGGGACCTCAATCGCCGCCGGTTTTCTCCCGGAATTTTCGGTCATCATCCTAAAAGATTCAGATCCATGTGGCTCGTACCTCAATCCAGAGCTCGAACCCGGTTCGATTGCGGAAACCGGGTTAGGAGAAATCGTGATCACGACTTGCTCCGCCGCCGTCTCTGTAGTAGGTTCGGCGAGAGGGTCGACGAGGGAGCGACAGAGAGGACAAGTGGAATGAGAATGAAACCACATATCAATACAGTCAACATGAAAAGTATGTTTGCAATTGGGCAAAACCCGACCCGATTCACTCTCTTCGAATTCGGAAAGACAAACAGCACATTCGATTGGATCCTTGTGAGTTTCATCGGAGAAAGTGAAAACGGGAAGAGATTTAATGACGGTAGGGTCGAGACCACGTGAGGCAGCGACGGAAGTGGCGGCAGTGGAAGGATCAGCGGTAAAGAAAACCATAGTAGCGCGGCGGTTACGGCTGCGACGGCGGAGATGACGTCTACGAGCACGGAGGAGATACCAGCGAGCGTAAAGATGGAGGAAGACCATTAAAATGACGACGAAGAAGAGGATGACTATGGCACTAAGCATGATTTTGCCGCTCATGGCGTAAGATTTAGAACCGGAGTAGTCTGTTTCGGGTCTGCGTCCCGAAATCGGATCTGGATCGTTGGAATTCATGATTTGAGACTTGAAAGAAGAGAGAGTCAACTGATGAAGAAAGGAGAAGAGGAAAAAGATTTAGTTTTGAAGTAATTGAGAGAGGAAGAGAGTTTCGTGGAAGGTGCAGTCTAATTATTCGGAAATTTGGTAGACGACGCCAACGTTGACGCGTGATTTTTGTCACTGACAATTCTGCCTTTTTTTCCCTTTTTGTTAACTCTATCTAAGTTCGAAGACTATTCAGAAGTCTTCAGATACAGATAGTAAATTTTTATATCCACCATTATTATGAAAGCCAAGCTATTTAGGTCTTTTATGTTTGAAACAATTAAATCTGAAAAAATGAAAAGTTAACCTTACTACATATGACATCTCCAGAAAACTACATAAAAAAAAAATTAACTGGAAAAGGAACTAACTAGAACACAAAAAACTAATGTTCATAGTAAAACTGATTTAAGCAAAGTCCAGAACAATTTTGCTTGTTCATCACAAAATCTCAACCCCCTTACAACAGTTCATTCGTTAGGCACTAGCTCAACGGCTTTAAATGCCTACACTCCAAAAAGATCGAATTGAACAAGGTAAATGCCGGTTATTCCTGTTATCTTCTTATCACTAACTACAGCTCCTTTGGAAATTCATCAGTTTTCTTAAGAATACTATGTTCGACTTCAGTAACGTAATGTACAACTCTGGTTCGAAGTGGTATCTCCAAGATAGAAGGCACCTTCAACAACAAATACCTGTCAAGATGACATCTCCATGTAAATGAATCAGTACAGAACTTATGACAAAACATTACTGCACCTAAAATATTATGATTTATAATAGGCGTAGTAGAAGTTAAGATGTTAGTTATCCAGTCTAACTTACAGCATCCTGGAGCAATATAAGTTTCCAATATGCAAAACGTGCTTCAAGGTATTATATATAACCTGTGTTTCCTTATACCAAACTGCAACTGCACCATCATATGCTCATCATGAGTTCAGCTTATGGTGGTACCTACTTATATACACGCATGCATCTGGTTAGAAGCCATCTTCTTTCATTTTCTTAAAAAGCGCATCAGCTTCATGGATTAGGCCTCGCCTACAAAATCCCGATATCATTGTTGTGTAGGTTATAACATTAGGCTTCATTCCTTTGGAGAAAAGGCTACAAAATAAATCAAAAGCATCTTCAACCTTACCAAACTTGCACATCCCTTGAATAATGATAGTACAAGTAACAATATTAAGATCCATCTCTCTCTTCCGCATGATTTCAAATATCATCAATGCTTCCTCTACGTTCCCATTATAACAAAGACCACCTAAGAGAACGTTGTAGGTTCGAATATCGGGAGGCGCACCACGAGAACCCATTTGTCTGAAAACTTCTCGGGCCACATTAGGTTTGCCCACTCTACAATAACCCTGGATAAGAGTGGTGTAAGTGATAGTGTTGGCAACTAATCCTTTCTCGGACATTTCATAGAAGATTCTCATCGCGTCCTCCACTCTTCTAGACTTGCAAAATCCATGTATGAGTGTAGTAAAAGTCACTTCGTTTGGGAAACATCCATTGATTTCCATCAAATAAAACATTTGCCTAGCCTCATCTAGGCGACCGTACATGCAAAGCCCATTAATCAGAGAATTGTAAGTGAAAACATTAGGATCTATCGACAACCGGATCATCACCTTGTAAAGCTCTTTCGCCTCGGAAACCTTCCCTACTTTCACAAATGCGTCGATCAATGCAGTGAAAGTAACTACATTAGGTTCGATTTTTCTCTTCATCATATGTGTCAGCAACCAAGCAGCCTCGCTCCATCTACCAATCTCGCAAAGACTGCTCACGAGAGAGTTGTAGGTAATAACATTGGGTCTAATCCCATTACTTTCCATCTGGTTAAAAAGGCCCAGCGCTTCATTCACATGTCTGTTTTTACAAAGATAGTAAATAAATGTGGTGTATGTTACAACATTAGGTCTATATCCTATTTCCACAATCTGATCATATAAAGCTACAGCATCATCAGTTCTATTCCAATGACAGAATCCATTAAGCAGAGAGGTATACGTAACTAGGTCAGGCTCAAAACCAAGTTTCATCATCTTCCCAAGAAAAGACAGAGCAGCATGAGAACTTTGAGAGGACCGACAAACACAATTCATTACGATATTGCAGGTATATAGAACCGGCGAGATTCCCATCAGTTGCATATAATCGAAGAGAGAGATCACAACATCGTATCTCTTCATCTTGGCGATAACACCCAAAACTTTAGTGAAATCGACGATGGAAGGAAGAGGACGAGAGTGAACCATGCGAGTAAACAATTCAAGAGCCTCATTGAACTGAGGATTGTGAAGACCATTTCTCAATATCTTTCGGTAATCAGAAAAAGCTCGAATCCAGAAACAGAAAACCAAAAGGCTAAAGGAAGGAGCAGTTCCAGGATTACCTATCTGTAGACGATGCCTATGAAGATGAAACCCGTTCGCTATCGACGCAAACCCAGTCGCAATGGATCTACGCATTCATAATCTATGTCTCAAGAGTCATTTCACTTGAAAATTAGAACACTACAACAACATCGTTATAAGCAGAGAAGCGGCGAAAATGAGCTTGAAGAAGACGGAAACCTAACTCTCTCTCGCATACTTTTGTGGCGGAGAGGAGACAACATCGAAGAGGAAAGAAACACAAAAGTCTTGCCGCGAAGTAAATAGTTTATTAACCCATGATTAACTTGTAAAAATCCTTCGAATTAGTTGCAAGGGCTTTTAAGTTGAATCTTTTCGCCCATTCATACTGTGGCATTTTATATATGATTGAAGATTATTAACATGTGTATCATATCACAAAAAAAAAAAACTCAGCAGTGATTTAGCCAGAAAATCACAAATTGAAATATTGAATGCTCTGAATGCTAGCTCAAAAATGGCTTCATACGCCTACCAACATCGAACTGAACTTCAGAAAGACCGGTGATTCCGGCAGTTATCTTCTGACCAATCTTTACAGGTCCTATACCTTCTGGTGTACCTAAACATACATTCACCAACTTTCTTCACAATACTGTAGAATCCTCAATTTTCTCAGCTATGAATAGTCAAATGAAACCACTACTCCAATGTTACAAGCTTGATCTAATGAGGAAATCTTGGAGATGGGAAAATAGATATTTACCTGTCAATATAACATCTCCTTTGAAAAGGGTCATTACAGAACTTATGTAGCTGATGAGGTATGGGACCTTGAAGATCATATCCTTTGTCCGACATTTCTGTCTTGTCTCTTCATCGACCTGTCACAGAGCTGGAATTCTAAAAAATGGGAACAGTGTAGCTTCATATGACAACAGGGAAGGAGGAGTCAAACCTTTAGCCAAAGTTCCAGGTTATTGGGATCCACCACCATTGTCTTTGGTAACTATAACCCGATAAAAGAAACAAATTTGAGATGAGAGGCCAAAAGTGTGCTTGCTATCAATTGCTAATAGGCTATGATTGTTACGGATATTCTTATATAAGTGATCATAAATCCCAGTGGATGCAATAAGACTTATATGCAACCTGCTATAGTAAGACCCTAGCTGCATATGTCGTGATCTGAGACGAGAGTAATAAATGGATCCATTTGAATTAATTCTTATCACATAAACTCTTGTGATCTAGTGGAGGCTGCTCTTCACATGGATTGATGAAACTAGAAATTTGGGAAACAGGTTCCAGATCTTGACTTACAACGGAACTGATGGGAGTGAAAGTATCCTGTGCTTTAGCAAGCGTACATGGGAGACCAGATGCCTGAAGAGAAGAATTAGAACATACCCATGACAAATTATATATTTATATTATTATGAAACGAGTTGCATAAGCAGTTATATTTCCAAGCTATAAATATTTGGTGTGTGTGCAAAAACCACAAAGAAATCTATGATTTTAGTTTACAGGAAATGAAGGATAGAAACATAGAATCAATTGCAAACATGTGTTATGATCCCACACAGGGAAAAGCTCGGCCAATGTATTGCTTACGGGCTTATAGAAAACTTCTCATTGTAAGAAAATGTGACAGATAAATTAGTAACTGGCGAATCAAAAGCAAGCAAGAAGAGAAAGGAGAAATATACCAAGTCTAAAACTATGTATGAACAACACCCATAAATATCCACTGATATGATACCAAAAACAAATAGTTATCTACCATGGCAGAAGCGTGGAGTTCCTTAGCAGTCATATCAAGAGCAAGCGCATATCCTAGAAAACAAGGAGAAAGTCAAGAACATTGTACATGTACAACAACAACACAAAGGAGATATAGATACTAAGATGAAGACCACAATCGGCAACCAATTGGCTTGAAAAGAACACACACCACAACCAACATCACACACAAAACAAACATTAATAAGTATATTTCCAACTTGTTCAAATGAGAACCAAGTTAAAAACTTAAGTCTCATGTCTGCGAGATTTACTTGTGAGTATTTTTAGTAGCTGGTAAAATACCTCCAATGTAATCCATGGCTAAGCGTTCTGGAACATCTCTTGCCTTCTGTCCAATTACTACAGCAAGTTCCACTTCATGGTGAAGTGAATCCAGTGGATGTGGGATCTCAATTGTTCCACCATTTTCCAGATACGAAGAGGTTGGCTTTAAGAATACAATCGGGTCCTACTTCCCAGTACACAAACACAGAGTGTCAAAATCAACATCACACGATGCAGGGCCTAGTTATGTCTTCTTACAGATCAACAACCCTAGTTTACTGCTAAATTGTTTAATCCTGATGCAATTATTAAATTTACACGGAAATTTGGGATTTTTGTTGGATCATTTTATCGGGAAAAGCCCAAAAGTGTACCTTTGGGAGGGCGTTGCCGATTTCTTTGGCGTGGGATGCGTAGTTAAGTCCAACACCGACGATCTTCGTGCCTTGCTTCAACAATCTCTGAATCATCGAAATCGCCAATTTTTAGGTTAAAACAAGTCAACACAGACCTTTCTCAGTTTCGTCGTTGAGCGAGTACACTCAGTGGGACCAAGGGTCATAATAGCATATCAGTGAAAGTTAGTGGGCAAAAGTAGAAATAACTTAAAATATTAGGATCAAGTTGAAAATAATTAAGGAACCGCTGGTTGACGAATTTGACAGTAGGATCATATCGACGTGGAAGTTCCACATTTTCTAATCAAACATTTTTATAATCACCACATATCATATCAGGACATGTTCAAACAGATTATGTTATTTTTAATATTTACTATTTTATATTGAACGTCAACTTATCTACCAAACTTACAACTAATCAAATATTGTGATAATATGTTAAGAATCAAATCTCCCAAAATTGATCAATCAGAGTTTAAATCTCCGAAAGAAGTTTTCATTTGTTTTATATAAGTTTATAGTGTAGAATAAGGTATGCACGATATACACTACTTTTTATATTTTCACAACCCTAAATAAAATATTGACATGCTATACACGAGCCTTTTATGTTTTAACAGTAATCTTTATCTCTTCTTTCTCCTGCCTCAAAACAGAACTTATATCATATTATAACATTACCAAATACATATCTTTTATATATAATCTCTCTCTTATGTGAGCAGATAAACACAAAGTCCCCCCCCCCCTCCCTTAATAATTTGCTATCTTCTCTCTCTCTAATGTTGGTCTTCCTCAGAAACTCTTCCAGAGATATGGCAGACTTAAGTTTCTATATTGGAGTCATAGGTAACATCATCATCTTCTTCTTAATTTGCACTCATCAATTTACATCATCATATCTTAACATTACCATGCATATATCGATGCAGGAAATGTAATTTCGGTGCTTGTCTTCCTCTCCCCTGTGTGAGTTTATTATCTCTCTTTCTCTTTTTTGTTTGTCAACATTACTTATTGGATGAACAAGGCATAATCCATACCCTAAATAATTCAATTGGAGCGAGTGGATTTCGAATTCACCACATAGTATCTAGCTAAATCAATGGCAAGCCGACTGAGCCACATGCTTCTCTTTCTTTTTCTGTATAAAATTTTCATTGATGAGTATAAGAATTGGGCAAATTGAGCTAAATTTGTAAATGATTATAATAGGGAGGCGTTTTGGAAGATAGTGAGAGGAAGATCGACGGAGGAATACGAGTGTTTGCCATACATTTGCACGTTGTTGGGTTCGTCGTTATGGACATATTACGGAATAGTAACACCTGGTGAATACTTGGTTTCTACTGTCAATGGCTTTGGTGCTTTTGCTGAATCCATTTACCTTCTCATTTTCCTTTGCTTTGTCCCCAAATCCAGATTCGTACGTTTTCTTATACACTTATATACATTTATTATATAGTTTCTTTGTCAACAATAATTTAATCAACAAAACTCAATACATAATCAAAATTTTCTAATTAAAGTTGGATGGAATTCGAACCCACCACCTAGTGCCAAGCCAATTGGATTACCTGATTTTTGGCATTTCAGTTTACATTATATGTGATATAGTGAGATATACTGTGTTTTGTTAAAGAAAATTATATACAAAGACTAAAGATGGTTGAATATGCAATTTCATTGATAAGGGATTACGTTGGTCTGACTCAGATTCAGATCTAATTATCAGAGTTATTAATTATGACTTTTAATAGATCTAAATTATGTCTACTTGGTGTTTAATATTATAATATAAATATGTGTATATCCATGGGTACATTTTGGATTTATAAGTAGTGATATATGATTGATTTTTTTTTTTTTTTGATTTTTCAGTTGAAAACAATTATAATGGTTGTAGTTTTGAACGTGTGTTTCCCAATAATAGCGATTGGGGGAACAAGAATAGCGTTTGGAGACGCAAAAACGCGTTCTACTTCAATGGGTTTCATTTGTGCTACTCTCAACATTATCATGTATGGTTCTCCTTTATCTGCCATTGTAAGTCTTTCTTCTTCTTCTTTATTTTCTTATCAAAACTATACGTTATATATATACAATTTACTTAAAACGACAATAAGATAGGATACCAATCACTCTTTTTTGTTTTTTTTTTCAAAATTTATATTGCTGTTGTTGTAGGGCTCTACTAAGTTTTCAGAAATACCATTTTAATAATAGTTGTTTTTAGAATTAATTATTTTTAATGGAGAATGATAGTTGTTTGTTGCTATATATTATAGAAAATAAATATGGACTGTCAGAAAAAATAATATGTATGAGTACGAAGTGTTGAATATGAGCTAATCTTAAATAATTTTATTACTGATTCTGATCAGAGGACAATTGTGGTAACAAGAAGTGTACAGTTTATGCCATTTTGGTTGTCGTTTTTTCTGTTTCTAAATGGCGCGATTTGGAGTGTCTACGCTTTACTCCTACATGATGTTTTTCTACTGGTACGTATATTATTGTTTTCATGATATATAATAATATAGTTAGTAACGTTCTGATGTGAATGGTGTTTTTTGTGTGTGTAGGTACCAAATGGAATGGGATTTTTCCTTGGGGCAATTCAACTCTTAATTTATGCTTATTACAGAAATGCCACACCAAACGTAAATGATGAAGAAGAAAACCTCACACAAAGTCTCCCTCTTCTCTCTTAATTTACTTTTTATTGTTACATCAAACATGTATACAAAAGCAATTTCAATTCTTCAAAAAAAAAAATTCTTTATTTGGTTCATTTTGATGATTTTTTTTGGGTACTATCTTCAACTGGGAGTAGTTTTGAAAAAGTTTAAATTGCAACATTCAGTGATTTAACTATTGTAGCTTTGATGGACCATCACTAATAAAAAAGGTATATACCCGCGAAAAACCATGAAAAAATTCATTGGTATGGCGTCGTGGGTAAAAGATTTAGTAGCTTTTCTTGGTTATTTGTGGCTTTATAACTCGCCAAAAACCACGAAAAATTTTGTGGCTATTTCGTTGGTATCGTGGCCACCAAAACCCACAAATTTTTCGTGGGTCATATAAATTACCCACTAGAAGCCACGAAATAATTCGTGGGCATTTACCCACTAATACCCACGAAAATTTTCGTGGGTAATTTATTGAACATCATTTTTTTAAATTAGTTTTGAATTTGAGATTTAATTTAAATAAATAAATAAATATAGAAAATGTTAAATAAAATATTTAAATAATATACTAAAAATAAAAATTGTTTTACAGTGTGTTTATCCAAACTAAAATAGTCCAAAATATAATTAAAAAAGACCAAAAATAATAACTCCTATGGGTCAGGGTCGAAGTTAAGTCGGATTGAAGGCATCAGGGTCGTGACTTCGTCTTCTTGTTGAGTCTTGGATGATGTCCCCTGACCTCTGGAAAGTCTCTCCATCAACAGATCAAGTTTCGCATTGATGTTTCCCATCTCGGTTCTAATTTCATCGATCTCCCTTCGATGATACTCTTGGGTGCCACTCGGATACTCGACGATGGGCTGATAGAACTGTGTCTGTGCACTACCGACACCGTATAAATGTCCGTATCGTGGTCTACCCCGCTGCATTAGAATAGTTAAATAAGTAATGTGTAAATAACTTAAGAACTGTCAATTACATTAAAAATCAAAAACGTATCTCAACATATAATTGGTTAATGACAGTTCGAGAAGGACCATAAGTGGAACCGACTATGCCCGGTGAATCTTGAATTTGAGTAGCTGCAGCTTCAACCTCTTTCACGAGCTCCTCACACCGTTGATCCACATATGTATCGTCCTCGCGTGTATGCGTAATCTTCACCAAATCCACAATCGACGGTGGATCTGAACCTTGAGCCTTTTGCCTCTAACAAATTTTTTTTTTTATTATTTAATATATATAAGAAATTGAATTATATATATAAATTAATAAGTTTGTTAATTGAAATTAGGAAATAACACTAACCAATTCATACTCAATCTTCACGAAAGAGTTAGGCCCGACAGTGTGTTTGTGCATTCTTTTGCCGTCTTTATTTGTTTTACGGCTAGTGGCTGCTATTAGACTCTTATTAATGGCAGCCTCCGTCTGCCACTCCTTCATGAGGAACGCCCAGTTATTCTCGCTAATGTAGCTGGGTTTCTTGTTCGGTCGCTTCTTTCGACTAATATCTTCTCCAATTCCTTTCTTTGTCTTTTCCTTCCACATATAAAATACTATGTCCTCGTATTTCGGGTCCCAGTTGTAGTTTTGTTTAATTTTATTAATTAAAAATGTATAAATTTAAATAATTATCATTTAAATATTTAATTTTAAAACTTACCACAAATGGTCCCCACCAAGCTTGAATTTTTTTGGGTGCTGCGTTTTTAACATCGGTCCAGTTCTTCCAAGGACCCCAAAAGTTTTCTTGCCAAGTGTGTTTAATAAAGTTTGTGACCGAATCATTGATCCCAAACCTTATTAATTTACAGGAAAAGTTTAGTATTCCCTTGGTAAAAACTTAAACAAAAAATATATTATAAGTTTATTGTTTTACCGTAACGCTCCGTTTTCCGTATCAGGATGAAGAAGGGGTTGTGAAGCCCTAGTAGGAGCTTCATATAGTGCCTGTAAACGGTAACGATATTCGCGAAAGGCCCCGCGAGCTGATCTCGGTAGGTCAAATAGGCGCCACATGACCCAATAAAATCCGTACTGGATGAACCCATAACTATTAAAACATAATTAAGTCTTATTAAATACTTCATATTTAACAAAAAATTAGAATATTTATTTGGTATAATAATAGGTTAAATACTTTATAGATTTTTTGTATATATTTATTATTTCTATGTACTTATAAAAAATTATAATTTCATTTGCAAACAAAAAAACTTTAATTTTAAATTTTATATATGTTTAAAAATTAGTTATTATTTGTCAATTTATTGTGTTATATATGTTTAATTTTTTTTGATTTTGTATATTTTATTTTCAAACTATACAAAATCAAAAAAATTTCATTATAATTTTTTCTTTGTAAACTATACAAAATCAAAATTTTTTTGTTTTGCTTATTTTAAAAATCTGAAAATTATAGAAAATTTTCTATAATTGACCAAAATTTTGTATTCACTTTCAAACACCAAATCTAACAAGGAAAACGAGTTTCAATCTATAGAAATCGATGAAAATCGGATTAAAAATCAGAAAATATAATGAAAATCAAATTTCTTTTTGAAAAACTACTAAACTAGCACACAACCACGAATCAACAACCAAATAAGGCCAACAACAAGTAAGGAACGTGTTAAGATGGTTTACGAACTATTCTAACTATGATTTCTAAAAAAATTTCAAATTTTCTAAAAACCCTAGAAATTTGGGATTTCCTAAAATGAGAGGAATTATCACACTTACCTTTAGGAGGAGGTGAATCAGCGGACGTTGGAGGTGCGGCGGCTGTCGCCAGAGAAATCGGCATCGGAATCGCTTGTGGAGGAGGAGAGAAGGAGAAACAGCAAAAATGACGAAGGAAAAGTGGAAGAAGGTACCCACGAAAAAATTCATAGTCTTTCATGGGTACTTTAAAAAAAAGCCACTTAGAACCCACGGAAAACCACAAATTTTTTCGTGGCTTTATTAATTTTCACGTCTTTTGGAAAAAGACGTGGTTCGAACACAAGACCTTGAACACTATTAGGAGAGAACATAACCAGTTGGACTAAGGACATTTACTCATATTTATTTACAGCCGTTAATATATGAACCTTTAAAAGTGGTGCAAAGGTATGGTAAATTATGTTAAATTTAATTTAACGGCTTAATCAATGATTGATCCATGAGACATTTAATAGTAATAATTTTTATTAAACAATAACACAACACCACAATAGGCATTAAACATATTACGAGATTTTGAAACACGACATTCGAAGCCAGGAAATTCATCATCGGTTAACGTTTTGAGAATTTATTCATCACCATCAGAGTCTGGGACTGTTGTTAATTCGTACCCAGTATTTGCTTCGTATTCGGCCACCATAACATTATCACCGATTATCTGTTACCGAGCGCAGAAGTGTAAGAAAAGGATAATAAATTTTTATTAGAATCACAAATTTTAATGTATTAAAAAAAAACCTTTACGATATTGCGAGCAGTTATGTTGAGGTACTTATACTGCAAGTTAAAACAGCAGACAGTTACATTTCGTATAATAACCATCACACAAACCGCAGTAGCGAGTCTGTACTCATCATTTCTGAAGATGTTATGGTGCATGCTACTGTCAATTTTCCCTGATGGATCCTTGAGGGTTACAAGAAGATTTCCTTAGCCGTTTGGTGTTATAGTAGAGATCATAACCACAATCTAAAAATGAGTTTAGTTACATATACAAACCACTCAAAACACAAAAAATAAGCGAACATTTATTACACAACTTATACCTTCTTCACTTTAACAAATTAAGTCGAGGGACATTGTATTTCGGCAACCTGGGTCCAAATTGGTGGCGTCATGTTATTATATGAACCTACATGTACAAAGAATGGAATTATTATTATTCTCTTTGAACAATATAGTAAAAGTAAATGATTTAATTTTATATATACCTTCGCGCATTATGTAATCTATAGTAGAAGTCCACCGAGGACTACTAAAATCCAAGTCGACCGCTTGTGGCTCATTATAGACATCACGAATAAAGTCTTGTGTTGGACGTGTCTGAGAACTTTCACTTCGCAACACCATTGCATCGTGAGCCCTTTTACAAAAGATACCACTTTGTACTGGTCGGCCAGGTCCAGGTATATGTGGCGTTTGGTATCAGGTTGGTTGAGTTGGCTGGAGTGGAATGTTAGGCGGAGCTTCAACTACATTCAAGTTATCGTATGGAGGACTTGAATGCAAGGGAGTGTTAGTTGTGCCAATTTCAAGGGAGTCTCGAGATTCCATGTAGTATCTCCAAAGCTTAAAGTTAGACATTTTGATAATGTATGTCGTTATGTTATGATTTTTTTGTTACAATACTATGACTTATATAGATGAAAATCTTGAAGTTTGATATTCAGGGATTTTTAAATTGAGTTGGTGGTAAGAGCAAAATAATAAAAGATTGACATGAATTTACATCTCAGTGGGCAATAAAGACTTCACCAAATCAATGCCGCAAATTACGTTGTCGGCCATTGATTGTTGATTTGACAATTCAGCAATAAAGTAAAGTATGACACATCATAACTTAATTAGACGAGTCAATATTCTGATTTATAAACGTGAAAATTTTGTACTGTTAGAGTCATGAATATTTTAAATTACTAGGTGATAAACACAAAATTACAAAAGAGTGACATGATATTTGACATGCACGAATTTTACCATGTTTTAGAGTCTCATTTAGCTTAGTCTTCATGCATATCTTCAACATTCTCATCATCTCAGCACCATTCTAGACTCAAAACATACTTGTTGCACTCGCATAGCATGCACACTGCATATGTTTCATTATCAGGCACTTTGGAAGGTGTTTGGACCACTTTAGGAACTGATGAACATAAAGACGAACGTGGAACCAAATAGGAGAATCACCAGGTGATAGTCGTGGTCGAACAAAGATAGCTAAGTACCAGATAAGAGCAAACTCGATTGGGCCACTCGGTCAGTGCTAGGTCGAGCTGTGAGAATCTGAAGGCTGCCATCAACCACTCGACTCAACCACTCGACCAGGAGGGTCGAGCCTTGCCTTTACTTCACGACGTCCAGGTCCCTACTCGACCCAAAGGGACTCCGTCTGGTACTCGAGCTAGATGAAAGTTGCACCCGCACCTGTCACTCGACATGCGGACTCGTGTTACTTAGACTCGAGTTTAGGGAAGAATGCACATGATCCAGCCCACTCGACTGGGTGACTCGATCGACCCTTAGTCGAGTCACTTGTCCGCGCCCCCTTTTTTTGTTGACTTTCTTTTGTTGACTTATGTCATTTCTTGTACCTGGGCTATAAATACTTTTGTGCAGCCCACATTTGAACGATCGGATTTTTCTAGACAAGTTCCTTTCTGTTTTGGCTAAGTTTGTATTTCCCAGTTTAGTTCTTTTTCTCTTTTCCTACTTTGTTTATCTTTCCATAAGTTGCTAATCATGATTATGGGTGTTGCTGTGGCATTTATGTTGCTGAGTGAGTAGATTCCTTAGGGTTAAAGGGGGAGTGGATAGATCAGTGTTTAGCTAGGGTATTCCCCGATTGCTTAAGCTCTCTCACATTAAGGTTTCTTTGGATTTGGTGCACCTAATGCCTATTGCTAGCTGATCACTAGGAATTTGTTGTTTGCATGATTTACCCGGAAGGTGTTCGATCAAATGCTTGATAGAACCAAAATCTGAGATATGCTGGCTATCCCAAGGGATTGGTTGTATAGACAGCATATTGGCTAGAGTGCAATGTTTCTTACTGCCTGCTTGTTCGGATTCCGCTAACAGAAGTTAGGTCCGATTCGTACTTTGTTGAGTTCACCGACCACGGGAGTGGCTGTGTTACTTTTCGTTGTCCCGCCTAGAAACCGCCCTCATTAGGTTGTTAAGCAATTTGGAAACCCCTAGTGAAGCACTGATCCTTGACCTGAATCCCCCTTGAACCCCTTCTTCCGGCTGTTGATTTACGTTATCGTTCTGTTTCCCCGCTCCGTTGTTTATCGCTCGCTGCGTTACTTGTTCACTTTGCTGAAATTTTCATTATTGCCTCTATTGCTATTGTTGGATCCTGTTCTGTGACACTTTGGTGAACCGATTATTGAACTTGAATTGATTTGACCCGCATAGTTCCTGACTGTTAGCAATGCACTCGAGTTGGATTGACACCTATTATACTGCATCGACGTGATAATATTCTAGGATTTATTTGATCTGATTGCATAAACCCGTAAAAATCTTGCTATCAACATTATAGCTCAGTGTGCAATCAAGACTTTGCCAAATCAACGCTGCAATTTACGTTGTCGGCCGTTGAATGCTAAATTGACGTTACGACAATCCTTTCTTGGTTTATTGAATTTTGCTGAGGACTAACGTTATTTTGTCTCTACTTAAGCTAAAAGTTTAATACTAAAATCATTTATAATATCTCACATAATATCAAATTATATTACATTAATTATTCAACAAGCATTACAATCATAGTTTATTACAACAACCTATGCATTGGTTTTATTCGTCATCGGAAGTGAAATTATCTTCGGAACCTTTGTTATCAGTTAACTCGTGTTCGGGTGTGTAAACGTCATTTGTATCTTGGTTGGGTAAATCGTCGTAATAGTCTATGTCTTCAACAATGTGTGACTCGACTCTCAAGAGCCCTGATGCTACGTCAACGTTATTCCTTGATTCATCTTGCATTGCTGGTTGTAAAACATCTGTAACATTACGAACCCCTCTGGGTATCACTTTTGTCATGCTTACCATTCGGACACGTGCCTCCTACTAACCTTAAGATATGGTATGTAACATGCTTGATCGCACTGTTCGGGTGTAATAAACGGATCATATTTTCTGTATTGCCTGCTCGCAACAACATCTACTAGTCCTGAACGACTTCTACGCATTCCAATCCCACTAGTGATATCGTACCAAAAGCATTTGAATATAACCACCTTCAACCCGACTCCTCATCGAACTCAATCATTCTGATGTCGTCTACTATGCCATAATATTCTGTATCAGTTGTTCCTCTAACACAAACACCAAAATTTTGTTTTTTTTGTTCGCACTCCTACTCAATGTGCGGAATAATTATCCTCTTGTTGCAAACGATGGCCAAGATGTGTACGCACAACGTGGACCTTATACGAAATTACTAAGCTATTGTGGCACATTTGTGAATATCCTTCCATTATTTACCTGTAATAAAATAAATATATAAACTTCGCATTATATTATTAAAATACTAATTATTCTAAAATTACTTACATATTCTTTGCACCAATGGGCGAACTTGTTGTCTTTAAATGTGCGAAGGTCATTAGCAGTCTTTTTTGGATATATCGTTTGCATTAATTATTCAAATATCCTATATAGAATAGTGTGTATATTTAAAAACCTTAATATAAGATGTAAATGTTATTTATGAAAAATATACCTTTCATATTGATCTAATTCTGGACAGTTATTCATGAGGAACGTCTGCAAAATGTTATACTCTTCATCCGTTATCCATCCCTTTTAATGGTTTACCAATAAACCGTCCCTTCTGTTTAAATATTATTGGGACATCGTCAAAGGCGTAGAAGTTAAGGTTATCACCATGCCATCCTTCATTACCTCGAGTCAACGGTTTTTCAAGCCAATGGGATGTCAGCGCTGAAATCTCGTCTTATACACATTGGGCGACGATAAACCCTCCAATTTGTGCTTTGTTCCTAACATTTTTTTTAAGTGGTACATGTACCACTCAAAAGGATACATCCACCTATACTGAACTGGTCTACCTAAGATGGCCTCGTCTGGAAGATGTACCGGTAGATGCTCTATAACATCAAAAAACGATGGAGGAAATATCTTTTCTAAGTTGCATAATTTTTCAGCAATATTTTCCTTCATTGTTTGAACATCTGCTTTCTTTAATGAAGGGGCTCCGATGGCTCAAAAAATAGAGCGAGTACTGTTTATTCATAATAAGAAGATTATTAGTATTTAGTATATTGTGTATTGAAGAATTAAGAAAGATTGCAAGAACTATTACCTGATATCGTGATGTGTACGGATCTGGGAAGTAGTTCCATCAAAGCAAATGGAAGAAGTCTTTGCATTATGACATGACAGTCATGGCTTTTCAAACCCGAAAGTGTCGCATTACTTTCATTTACACATCTACCAAAATTAGAAGCATACCCATCTGGAAAGCGGATTTCATTCTTCAACCAACTAAAGAATTTGGTTTTAACCTCGTGAGACATCCGAAATATTAAAACTGGAGCATTCTCATTTGTTGTACGCTCTAACGCTTTTCGGCAGCATATCATCGCCAAATCTAGCTGAGATTTTAAATTATCCTTAGTTTTCCCTGGCATATTCAAAATCGTGTTAATAATATTATTAAAATTGTTTTTTTTTAATATGCATAAAATCGAGGTTGTGTCTCAGCAAGAGATTCTCCCTATACAGCAACGACCAGAATATACTTTTTTTAATACCAATTATGATATTGCCCATAATCGTGTACCGTTTTAGAGGGATCGTTGTGTCCATTGCCACCATAGTCAGCAGTCATATTTAGACCTTGTATACTGTTGATGGACTGCAATATTGAACTTCCACTAAACCATAACGGTGCTTCATCTTGGACTGCTTTAGACTTGGTGAACGCAACTACATTTCGCCTGTACGAGTGATCATTCCTCAAAAACATTCCATGACAGTCAAACTAATTATGTTTTCGTCCATTGGGTAACCAGAATGATTTGGTTGAATCCATACAGTATGGACATGCGAGCCGCCCGTGAGTCATCCAACCAGATAACATCCCATAAGCTGAGAAATCACTAATCGTCCACATTAGTACCGCTTTTATCTTAAAATATTGTTTTGTTGCAATATCGTAAGCATCAGCGCCATGTGTCCACAGCTTTTGAAGTTCTTCAATTAAAGGTTGAAGATATACATCTAGACTTTTCTTGGGGTGTGTTGGACCAGGAACCAAAATCGAGAGAAATAAAAATTCTCTGTTCATACACATACAAGACGGTAGATTATATGGAGTGACTATCATCGACCAGATTGAATGTGCCTTGCCACTCATGCCTAGTGGATTAAAACCATCTGTTGATAGCCCAAGGTAGATATTTCTTGGCTCAACAACAAACCCAAGATAAATATTTTGGAAATGTTTCCAAGCAGCTCCGTCTGATGGATGATTCATTTCGCTTTCATCAGAAACATGCTCGGCATGCCATTGCATATGTCTTGCGGTTGATTCACACTGGTATAATCTTTTTAAACGATCGGTAATGGGAAGATAAAACATTCGTTGTTTAGGAATCTTTTTCCTTGACCATTCCACAGATGATACCGCTCACTAAGATAGAAGCGACATTGCTCGAGCATGGCATCTTCACCCCTCCAAAATAACATGCAATTATTCGTTGGAATTGGTTCACATGGATTTGATGGGTCCAATTCAAGTAGCCAGCACAGGCGGTAAGAAATATATATTGGTGATTGTTGATGATTTCTCACGGTATACATGGGTTAGATTCTTGAGAGAAAAGAATGAAACTTTGGATAGTTTCAAAATTCTTGCTCTTCAACTAAAAAATGAGCGAGATGAGATCAAGAAAATCCAAAGTGATCATGGTGGAGAATTTCAAAATGATGTTTTTGATCAATTTTGTGGAACTTAAGGGATTGCTCACATTTATTCAGCCCCACGAACGCCTCAACAGAATGGTGTAGTTGAGAAGAAGAACAAGTCATTGCAGGAGATGGCCAGGGCCATGCTGCATGGGAATGATGTTGCTAAACATTATTGGGTTGAGGTTGTCAACATTGCATGTTACTTCGTTAGCAGAGTGTATGTTCAGAAATGAACAAACAAGATCCCCTATGAGCTGTGTAGAAAAGAAAATCCCCAACCGTCAGTTACTTCCATGTCTTTGGATGTGTTTGCTACATTCTAAATGATAAGGATCAACTGGGAAAGTTGATTCAAGAAGCGACAAAGGTATGTTCTCGGGTATTCAGGGACTAGCACATCATTCCGAGCCTACAACAAGCGAACGATGACGATTCAAGAAACTGTGAATGTGGTATTTGATGACTTATCTTTCTCTCTAGTAGAAATTCATCCTTTAATTCGTGATGACCAATCACAACAGATGTCTGTTTATGTATTGGAACCACAAGTTCTTGATCAGCCACACAGACACATGCAAGTGCATAGAAATGACTCTCAGTCATACATTATTGGGGATGTACAGAGTGGTAGAGTTACGAGGAATAAATAGATTGATTTTAAACAGTTTGCTAGCGGAAGAAAGGATGTTAAACTTGTTCAATTTTCTTGTTTCGTTTCAGTTATGGAGCTGGTTGCAAAAGCTAAAAGGGGTGAATGTAGTTGGCACCAAATGGATCTTCAAGAACAAGATAGATGAAAACAAAAATGTTGTGCGCAACAAATCTTGGCTGGTTGCTCAAGGGTACTCGCAAGTGGAAGGAGTGGATTTTGATGAAACTTTTGCTCATATGGCAAGACTCGAGTCAATTAGGTTTCTGTTGGGGATGACTCGTAAGCATCAATTCAAGTTATATAAAATGGATGTTAAAAGTGTGTTCTTGAATGGATGGTTACAAAAGGAGGTGTATGTTGAACAACCTAAAGGGTTTGAAGATCCGGAACATCCTAACTATGTGTACAAGCTCCGCAAAGCTTTGTATGGTCTAAAACAGACACCCAAGGCTTGGTACGAATGACTGGCAACGTTTCTGATAGACAGTGAATATTCTTATGTAAGTGTCAACAAGACGTCGTTTATCAAGGAGTCTGAATCAGATCTTTTGGTTGTATAGATATATGTGGATGATATTGTATTTGGCTCAACAAATAAGGGAATGGTCGATGACTTCGTCAAAGTGATGACTCATGAGTTTGAAATGAGTTTGTGTGGAGAGCTAAACTACTTTTTGGGTCTTCAACTGAAACAGACAAATGATGGAATCTTTTATCACTCAAAGCATATACGCCAAGAATCTAGTGGAACGATTTGGTTTATCCTCGAGCAAGGAGTCTAGAACCCTGATGGCTACCATAGAAAAACTGATAAAGGACGAGACATGCAAATCTGTTGATGTAAAACTATACAGGAGTATGATTGGAAGTCTGTTGTATCTCACAACAAGTCATATAGATTTGTGTTACGCTGTTGGTGTTTGTGTTCGATATCAGGCAAAGCCAAAGAAGTCTCACATGTTGGCTGTCAAACGGGTAATCAAGTACGTAAAATGAACAATAAATTTAGGTATTTACTTCACCAAGGATACAACTGGTAGCTTGGTTCGCTACTTTGATGCTGATTGGGCAGACTCTTTAGATGACAGACTCTTTATCATGATTAGACATTATTTCATTCGTGAGCTTGTTGAGGAGAAACTAGTCGTTATTTAACATGTGAACACAAAATTTCAACTAGCTAATATTTCACAAAACCTCTAGACTTTATTCGTTTCGTTGAATTAAGAACTGCTATAGGTTTTTGTGAAATCTAAATGTCACATTCGAGTGTGTAAAGTGTGGACAGGTACATGCATTGGAACTTGATTGTGCAGCTAATACATTATGGGTTGATGGTATATTCTTGGTTCTGCACACTATGGAAAACAGTTGCATATCATGCCGTTCTGTGTAGATTGTGTACAAATGGTTGTGTTACTATATACCAGGAGGTTAAAGAGCTGAGGAGACCAACTGTATCAGCTGATTGAGAAGTTAAGTGATAACTCAGATACAACATGGCACAATGACTTGTGATACGAACACCGAATTGAGAAGTCAAGTGATATTCATGTTCAGTCTATTTGCCCAAAAAGGGGAATGAACAATGAGCGTAAGCACAAGGTTAAGCAATGATTTTTTTTCTATATGTGCTTTCGAATGTGTGTACACTAAAAAAAAGATCTCTTTGGTAGAGTTTTTCCAAAGAAAATTCGAGCTACCTATTATACAGTGACATGAACAGAGTGCTATAACATGCACAAGATAAATGTATGACTGGTGAAAGACTAGCCACAGAAGCCAACCGTTTATATGTTGTAGACTTGTGACAATGGCTGGGTAATGATCTCTCAAATAAGTCATATCTTCTGTCTGCTCATTACACAACTCGCTGTGAGTGTTTCACATGTACATAATTAAATGATGAAATTGAGTTATTTTTAATTTGGTAAATGTGTTCACATGTTTTGATATTGGCTTGGGTCACTCACCTTGTTCTGAATTTCTGATTCATCTGATCCTCTGTATGGGCTACATGAGTGTGTGTTAAATATCTTTGTTCGTTTGGCATGTGTTATCATAAACATGTTTTAGAAAAGGATCATTGCCTTAGGCCCAATTCACGGTGGCATCTCAAAGGTTTTGGAGAAAAAAGAGTACTTAGGGGTTCTCACCTTTGGTTAGAATTGATTCTTCTGTCCTCGTATGTCTGTATGATTTTTAACTCAATTGTGATATCAAACAGGGGGAGAAGACTCCAAGACAGAGTCTTATGCCTAATCATAGGGGAGCTTAGAAGCTTAGCTTAGATATTTTATTTCTTTTTATGACTGCATTCGAATGTATTTTGAAGTGTTTGGTTTTTGAACCATGAAGGCATTTTGTTTTAGGACGCTTATGTTCTATCAGCCTATACCTTGTTTCGTGTTTGTCTGTGTTCTGTTTTGAACAGGTACAATGAGGTGTTTGATTATCAAGCTGAGCTAAAAAGGGGGAGATTGAAGATGCGTGGATTTCAAGTCAAAGATTAAGAAGGAAGAAAGTCAAAGTGGAAGCTGAGCTGGATGAAGACTTGCTGACCAAGGAGACGATCGTGACAGAGAGCTGCGAACATGAAACTAATGATCGTTGTTAAACATATATGGAAACTTGACATAACTTGAGAGTTTCAATTTTTGAGAGATATGGGAGACTCTAGGTTAAAGATTTCGTCCTATAAAAAGGACATTAAGGTTGGTATAGCCGACCAACACTTTAGAGCTTTTGGGGGAGAGTTTAGTTTAAGGTTTAGAGAAAGAAAAACTTCTTGTGAGTCTTGTGTTTGAGTGTTGAGTGTTTACTCGTTTTGTGTTGGTGAGATTTATAACCACCAAATATATGTCTTTTGTAGAAAAAATTATATTAATAAAACAAATTGGGCGTTTGGATCGGCGTTTTCCGATCTAAGTTGTGTGTCTAAGTCTTTATACACTTTCATTAACTGTATATGGTTTGTAGTAATTGTGAATATTCCGGCTGCATTCGTTGTCGTGTTTGAAACGACTGTGTTTCGGGTTCCACATTGGTTTCGCATCTGGTAAGTTTATAGAACTAGATTAGTATATGCATGTCAACAAAGGGATTATACTTTCTTTTTTTTTGATAAAAACTAAGGGATTATACTTACTGATCAAACATGAGATAGAAGCTAACTCACTAGGAAAAGGCGAAGCGGAAGTGCCATTGAGAGCAGCATTGATAGTACAAAAGAGAATCCCATTGATATTGATTACACTGAACAGATTACCAAACTGAACCATAGCCATTAAAGACCCCAAAATGAGACACACCAAGACTAATGAGAAGCTTATGTGTTTGTTGTTCTTCATCATTTTCATCTTCTTAGGATATTAGTTTAGAGTAGAGAGTGAATATTTTTGTTTTGTTTGTGTTGTTTTGGATGTGTTGTGTTTTTCTTAAGCTGCTCTATTTATAGTAGAAGATTTGTAGATCTCTCCCTTCCTATTTACTTTAGTTTCTCTTATATATTTAGATGATGCGTTTACTTTAATTATTTTACAATTTTAATATCTATCAAGTGTGTAAACGTCCGTAGGTTTCAGTGTAATGTTGGATCCTAAAATTAAATTTCAACGGTATATACATACAATCTATTTTGTATTATTTTTCCTAGACATTATATAATATATCAAAGGATATCCATGCATTTTTTTTTTGTTTATTGATACATATAATTTCAATTGGTAGTCTTGGTAAGTTACAATCTTTGCAATATTAAACTGCACCGGTCGTTCTTGGTTATATTCAAACCCATGGATGCATCAAGCATTGCAAATTTAACAAGTATGTATCAATATTTAATTTTCAGCAAAATACTCATAAGATAGTCAATAACTTCAAGAAAGAATGTAATGAACTTTGTTTAATCTATCTTAGATAACGTTTTGAGACATGGGAAAACATGTATTTTTATTAGGATTGTCGATCTATTTCTCCTTCGGTAGTATCGAATCACATGATTTTCCCACAAACTTTGAGCTTAATTAAATTTTTATTTTGAAAAAAATTAAATACTTATTCCCCTGTATAGATATTACAAACTTATTTCCTTTTAAACGAAGTTGAATATTTTACCTGAAGTCGAATTACTATTAATTTAATGTAACCAATTAATAGTTAACCACAGCAATCAAACCGTAATAAGTAATTAAACCGGAACTAACCCAAAAGTGGATTCTTAATAATCATTCATGCTTGTTTCTCTAGAAGTGCTTGATTGAATCTACCAATGTTCTTGAAGCATATCCCTCATTCTTCTTTCGTTTTGCATAGTTTCGACCAAGCAACCCATGGGATTTTGTTCTTGTTATCTCCACTACTCCACCAGATGTCTCTTATTGTCGAAGTTAGCTTTTTACATGTATGAACCGGTAGTTTAAAACACATAATAACGTATATGGGAAGAGCAGAGACTACTCCTTTAAGTAACACTTCTTTACCCCCTAGAGATAATGACTTAGCAAACCACCCGTTCATTCGTGACCTTAGCTTCTCATGTATGAAATTTAGAATATTCCACTTTGAACCAGAGAAACATTTTGATAATCCCAAATACATTCCTTGGCCACTCTCCTTTATAATTCCTAAATTTTTTTGGATTTGATATTTAACCTTCGACTTCTTATCTGATCTAAATAAAATGGGTGATTTCTTTAAGTTTATACTTTGCCCTGAAGCTTCCTCATATAAATGTAGGCATTGCTTTATGGCATTACTTTCACTCATACTACCCTTACATAGCAGAAGACTATCGTCCGCAAATAGTAAATGGTGTGCTGTCGGACATGTAGCTGCAATGCGCATCCCATTATCTCACCAGGATGCTTCAACTTTATTTAGTATGTGGATCAATCCTTCAGCGCATAGATTAAATAGGAAAAGGGAGATTGGATCACCTTGTCTCAAACCTCGTTCTGGTCTAATCATCCCATGTGCTTGTTCATTGAGTAATCGAGTATATGTAACCGAAATCACACACTGCATAATCCATTGTATCAATTGATTAGCAAAGCCAAGGCTTCTCAACACCCCTTCTAAGAAACATCATTCCACTCTATCGTACGCTTTAGACATATCTCTCTTTATAGTCATCTATCCTTTAGATACTATCGGGTTAGTACATAGAGAATGAATCAGTTTATGTGCCACTAGTATGTTATCGGATATAATACGGCCATATATGAATGCTCCTTGTGTTGGAAATACAATGATTGGAAGGATTTTCTTGAGGCGAGAGCATAATATTTTGGAAACAATCTTGTAGTGGACTGAGCAGAGACTTATAAGACAAAGATTCATCATTCTACATGGGCTAGAGACTTTCGGGATGAGGCATATTTGTGTAATATTCCAATCCGGTGTTAGAGAATCACTGCAGAAAAACTCTTTTATCGAATTGCAGACATCTAATCCTACCACTTCCCAAAAATGCTGATAGAATTTTGTGGAAAAGCCATCAACAACCCGTGATGTGAAATCAGAGAGGAGTGAGTCTATGTACCATACTACGTTGTTTCCAATAATTCTCCTCCTCCTACTGTGCTGTTGTAAGATCATATTTAAGCTTCTTTAGAAAATCACGATCTGGGTTAGGCTTGATTGTCTCAATATCAAGACTCTGCTTGAGTTGTTTTATAGTCGTAGATGAATTTGTCTGTACTATTGATTTTCATTTCGAAAGCTCTGTTCGACAGTTCTTTATCCGAGTAGTCAAGGCGGTAACAACTTTATTGTTGCTATGATTCCAACCAGCAGCCACTACTTCCCTAATGCCTTATTTAGAAACCCACCTAGAATCATATGTAAATTTGCGTATGTCCTTCTTTAGCTCTGCTTCTATAAACCGAACGAAAATTGGTCTATGATCTGAGGCCCACATATCTAGATAATATATATTTAATTGCGAAAAGAGTTCAAACCAACTGTCGTTACCAAAACTCATGTCTAATCGACACTGCACCCATACATTGTCTCTCCAACCGGCCTAAGAAAAATGGTTATCGAAGTTGTGCATCTAACTGAGTTTGCAATTGGAGTCTATGTCCGTGAAATCCCAAAAATTTGAAACATTCCGTTAGGTACATCCTAGTTTTTCTAAGTTGTCGAGCAACTCATTAAAGTCACTAAAGACAATCCATTCCTCGTCTCGTGCGATACCAATGTTTGTTAGATGGTCTCATACTTGCTTTTGTTTACAACGTACTGGATCTCCGTAAACACAAGTCACATAGAAGCAAATCGAGTTCATTATATATTTTAAATCGATAATCCGCTTATCAGTGTACAACACACTAATATTACAACAATCCTTCCAAAAAACAGCAAGTCCACCGCTTAACCCCACTGAATCTATAGTCGTCATATTATTATAGCCTATAGATTCTTTGAGTTCCTTGATATAATTAGTTTCCATGAGAAACATAAGGTCCAGAAAATACTTCCTTCGTATCTCCTGAATATGACGAATTGTCTCGGTGTTTCCCGGACCTTGACAGTTCCAGCTAATAATGCTCATTTGGATGGTAGCGGTTTCACCTCGGAAACCACCGCATTGTTTGTAGTTTTCTCGGTTTTTTTCGCAGATTCAGATTCTGCTTCCAACATCTTACTCTTACTACTCTCGCCTACAGCACAGACAAGCCTTGTTGGATTCTTCAATCTTTGAGATGGCGAGTCCACCCTTTGTCTTTGCCTCCTTTGACGATCTTGAATTATCCATAGTTCCAACATGAAACACTGGAGTTGACAATGTCTAATGAGTCACATTCAGATTTTTTGTGGAAGAAACTTCCAACTCATACAAATTGCCTTCGCTAACTGGTTTCTTCACTGCAGTAATAGATGCATCAACATCATCATTTTAGGATTCCACCTCCATGTTCGCAGACACCTGACCAACGTCCTTATTAAGATCGTGAGAAATCTTAGTCTGACTAGAAGCTTCTTTTTCCTTTGCTTCTTCAATTCCTTGTTATACACGCATGATACATACACTTCTCTCCCTTGGATCATAATGCACAACATACTGTTCCACAACCTGTCTTTCTTCACGTGGACGCTTAGCCAGCAGATCAGAGAAACTTTAAGGCACTTCAGATACCAGACTGGATAGAAAATTGGTCCTTCAAAAGCTAAACATTTGCCTTTGCTCTGTGTTTTAGTCACCTTTGAGGCAATATTAGCAGTCTGTTGATGAGCTCGTGATACCGGTATCGAAGCTTTACGCCATGGGCAGAGTACCATCTCGTGTGTAAGCCTTTGACAGTGGAAACATCTTTTCACAACTTCTCATATTCATACTAAATTCCGATCCGTTTACCAGAGGGGAGATTGAGAATTTTTGCCTCTTTTGCCGGATCAGATACATTGAATCGCACTTTCACCCGAACATATTCTGTTTTCAGAGAAGCTTTAGGATCATAAGTTATCTTCCCCATACGTTTAATAACTGCAGCCTGTGTTCTAAAAGACAGTCTCCACGGCCACATAGACGCCAGAAAACCATTAGGTGGAGGTGGACCATGGTGATTTGGTTAAAATCGGCCAGTTAATCGTTTTCGTGATGAAATCTCATATTTTTTTGCTATTTTCGTGTTAGATCTTCAAAACTATTACCAGATCTATAGGTTTAGATGAAAAAATGGAAAAAAAAATGTCAAAAGCAAAGTTAGCTGTCACACCATTTTTCTATTCCTTAGGGTTTACAGATTTTGTATGGAGAAGATGAAAGGTAAATGTTGATTTTACCCTTCATCAAAGGTATATGGAAAAAATGAAGTAAAATGAAAGCTTTGAGGTTTCTAACCCGAGATCTCACGACAATTACATTGACACAACCACTAAACTAAAATGAAATTTACGGTTTTCAAATTATAAAATATAATATATATATACTAAATTAATATAATCATTGTAAATAAATCCTCGATTAATCCCCGTATAATCTCCTAATAATTGATTAGGTGCTGGGCACTAGCTCAGTAAACGACTAACACCTAACGAATTTTAAAACATGGCCTGCAACTAAGCATTCAATTGTCTCAACGGTGTAATAATTCACCGGTATTTTCCTTCTGCGAACCCAAATTGAGATTGAAGCTAGAATGTCTTCAAGAGGTTGTTCAGCCAGCATAGTTTGGAGATCTTCCTCACGTTGGAATATGAACTGAAACTTGTTTCGTGAAAGAGCAATCCCACGAACATGATCCTTCAGTCTCCAAATCATGGGCATTGCTTCAATCATTTTTGCCATCACCTGGCAATCATGATTGAGTAAACAACCAAGAATGCTGATAGCATTCTCATCGAACTCGCGAAAGCGTGGACTGTCTAGTAAGGTGATGGGTTCATCGTCATCCAAGGTTAACGCGTTAATAGCTTGGTGGAGATTTGAGGCCATCGAGCTAAGTGAATTTCGGCGGTGGAGTAGTGTTCGTCGGCGAAAGAAGAATCGTGGGTTTAGGTGTAAATGGCTCAGTCGTAGTCTGTGTACATATTGGCACTGATTACGCATAGCCGTAAAGAAAGTCATATCAGTTAGGATAAAAAAATGTTTGCAGAATCAAGACGAAAGGAAAGTAGCGAATATTTTGGTGACTGAGACAACATAGTAAGGAAGGAGAATCATGATATAAGTAAGGAAATAACAATCGTCGTCTTAAATAAGACCGGAGGGCTCTGCTCCGATGAGAGAGGATGGTTGGGAAAGTTTGAAACACTCTAAATCATTTAGAGAGACCTAAGCGAAAAAAACAATTAGTGAATTTAATTTTTGTTTTCAACCCAATTAGGAGTTTATGATAGCAAAAGCTAAAGAGCGTAGTAAGGTGATTACTATTTTTGAAGTTAAAATAAAAACAAAAGCCATTATAAATGATGCAAAAATAAAGTCCAAACCCTACCCATTTGCATCAGTGAGTGGTCTTATACACCAAATTATAGTGGAGGCTCCTATACTTTTTGCGACATTAGATTCATTGTTATTTAATTAATTATATATAAAAACAAATAAATTTTACAATTGGACACTAGACCATATAGTGTAATAGATAAGTCCCTGAAATCAAATTTTATTCTTCGCCATTGATCAAGTTGTATCGATTAGTTGTATATATCTCCATCAAGTTGCCCTACTGGTAACTGTAATTGCTATAATATCATCAGAAATCCACTTTGGAGTTTACTATAATAGTAGTTATTATGAAACTCAAAGTAAATCACCATATATATTTATAAAGGCAGTACTATGTAAGTATATATTTCTCAACTTATTGTCACTTATGAGGCCAACTTAAGATTAATCATAAGTGAGTTTTAGAGTAAGTCTCCTCCTAAACTTCTCTCCCAAGAACCCTCACAGGAAGCTCTCACTCCCAAGACTTTGTCCATTTTTAACATAAAGAAAAAAAAGAGAACAATGTTCTTGTTTAAAACAACATAAACGTACAACAGTAAACCCTCTATATCCTTCGGAGTCTTCTCTTAATTCTCATTCAGCTGAACCCTCTGATGATCTGCAAAAGGGTCTTCGGTTTGGGCATTTGTTGTGGCCATTGGTAGAAGAGTCATTTCGATCTTCATTGCCTCCAAAGTATACAATGTTCTTAAGGCATTTTTCCAAACATCCTAGTTGAGATAAGCATGAGAGATATATATACACAATATTGCAAGTCTCTCACAATAATCTCTCATTAAAAAAAAATTATATATAATAGTTTTTGTATTAAAAGAGTTTCTTATAAATTTTGGAACTCCCACCTATAATCTCTCAAATGAAAGACTTTCTTACATTTATTGAGAAACTTGCAATGCAGATGCTCATGCCAGTTGATGCCATAATTTTTTTTCTTTTGTTGTAAAGTTCTTTCGTACTAAATTTATCACAGTATATATACTTACTACATAAAGTTAACGAAGGTTTTGAAGAAGTAAAAAATTGACAAAAATATATTTGAAAAATAATTAGTGCTTATCATATTGGTACTTCAAATTAACCATGGCAAAATGCATGCGGAAAATAGCGAGGGACTCAACAATACTATATTCATGAATCATGACTACCCTGTATGATGTTTAGTAGTACAATTTGTATCATCATGATTACCATCAGTTTCATTCGTTTACAATTATGAATTCATAGATTTCGAAACACATTACATTGCAACGTTCAATGACTTCAAATATTGGTCACAATATTGTAAGTTTTTGATCGGGAGATAAGTCTCCCAAATCTGATATTCTTTCTACTCGTGAAGCTCAATCATTAGGTAGTCTCGTTTTCTTTGGACCCGACCATTTACATTGTATCAGCTCAAACAAGTCTCTCTGGGCTAAAAGAAAATGCTATTAACAAGCCCAATACATTTTCCTACCACCTTCATTTTATTAACATACTTTATTTAACTTTAAGCAATGTTCCAAAAATCAGCTTAGGTGGCGTCTACGGGTAAGCGGAAACTATCCAATTAGATTTTAGTGTAATTGAACAGATTAGATGATCATTGTACGTAAACGGCTAAAACGATGATTAGACAGTTTAGGTGGCCGTTTAAAAAAAAGAAAATAATATTTAATAAAATATATATTATAAAAAAAGAATAATTTAATTTTTTTGTGAATTTAACCTTGAAAAATGTTTTAAAAAGTAATTTTTTTTTTCTAATTAGTAATTCTAAATCATATGATTCATATTATATGTTATATTTATACTACATATAATTAATTTATCATATATAAAATATAATTTATTTAAAAACTATTTAGAATCGTCTAGGTCCCGATTAATCTTTTAGGTGTTAGGCGGAAGGTCACCACATGCCTAACGTCTAGCACGTTTTTGAACACTGATTTTAGTACTGTTGAAAAAAACTCACAATTTTAAATTTGTATCTAAATATGTCTTCCATATCCAAACTAACCAAAATGTTGGTTTACTAAAAACAAAGAACTACATGCATGGACTAAAATAGGTCAAGCTCTTTCCTTAATCTGCTCCAATTGTCACTTTTTGTTAGTTTTGTATTTCGATGTCAGTTAGAGTCATCTTACACGATTACAAATCTGAATTCGGATTAATCAAAACTAAAAAAAAATACAAAAATAAAACTGAAAATAACTTTAGAAACCAGAGAAAGATGAATGCGAGATTTGATCTCTTTCCTAAATTGAATAAATCTCCCACAATGAGGCAGTAATAGAGAGATATGAATACCAGAATATAATCACCGTAAACTACGATTTCCTCACCAAATCGTGAAATGTACGAACCTATAAACTCTACTTTGAACTCATAAAACATAAAGTTACTTTTTAGGAAAATTAGCAAAAATAGCACAATAATGATTTATATTTCACAAAATAGCACAAGACCCTAAGTCAACTAATATTCAACATATTTTATACAATATTTGTCATTTTATCCTTTTCATATAATTTTTATTTTTTTCTTTTTCTTAACTCTTTCTCTTCTCCTCTAATTCTATTTTCAACATAACTTTTAATGAAAAACAAAATCAAAGTTAAAAATTCTTTTAGAAAAACATAGATTTTTTTCTATACACCCTGAAACTTAAGTTTTTTAAAAATGAAAAAAAATTTAAATAAAAAACGAATATGTCATTGACTAATTTTGTATAGAACAATTATATATATATAGAATGTCGAATTGATATAGTATGTTTATTCTTGTAAAACCATCAATTTATACATATTTTTCGGAAAAATCTCATCAATTTTAATTTATTTGTTTATATTCCTCCTCCTTCTTCCTCCTATCTTCTACTCCTTTTCCTACTCCTCCCCCTACTGTTCCTCCTCTCTTCTCATTATTTTTTTTCTCCTCCTACTCTTTTTTGTCTTTCTCATTTTTCTTTTATTTCTCATTGTCCTTCTTTTTCTTTTTCTCCGTTTTCTCATTCTTATATATCATTTAGATAAATACTTTTTATTGTTATGTACTATATGTTTTATAGTATATCGTAGTTCTATACCATATAATATAACTAGCAACGTAGCGATACTGTAGCAAGTAGACTTGCTTAAGTTTCTTTCATCCACATAAGTTTTATATTTTTTGTTTTTGATTTGAGCATAATTATTAAAGGATTAAAATTGTAAAAATAGGTCAAAGTGCTATTCTCTTAATTATGAGTTTTATATTTTTTTTTTGATTTGAGCATAATTATTAAAGGGTTAAAATTGTAAATATTTAGGTCAAAGTGCTATTCTCTTAATTATGAGAATACATGTGTCATATCCTTAATTAAATTAGTGAATTGTGTTATTTGGCCAATTCTCTTTACTTTTTAAGGAAAAGAGATGAAAAATCAAATCTCCAACTCGTAGAACCTTGCAGTTCGTATATAGAATCGATTCAAGCCAAATATTTCAAGAGATTAATTTGATTTAACGCTTGAAATTAATGACAAAATTATTGCAATCAATTTCGAAAATTTGCCTCTACAAATTCGTCCAAAAAACGAAGGAGGGTGAAGGAGATGCATTAGGACAACCTTGAATGATGAGTTTAAATGGGCCTCACAAATTTATGGCCCAAAATATATAAAAAAAAACAAACTAAAGAAAGTCATAGCCATCTTAAGTGTTTCTTAAAAAGCATAAAACCAATTAAGAATTTGCCATTAGAATGTGAAATTGTTCTAACACTTTTTCTGTCTTGAAAGATAGAAGGTCGCTGTTATAATTTGTGCACTCTGGTTAGCGTCTCACAGGAATTCGCAAGTCTTTTGGATCTTCAAGAAAACATGTCCTCTGAGCTAGAATGAGACAAACCGGAGCAATAACAGTTTAGTGTATTCGGATGTGATTTAGGAATGACAGAGAGTTGTTAATGTGATGAGAGTTTGTAATAGAAAGAATTGTATTTACTCTCATAAGAATGATGTTTAGGGTTACATACATATTTATATTAGAGATATTTCCTAATCTAGATATACACAAGTATATGCAAATATTATTTATCATAAATATATAATATTCACATTAATATTAAGGATTCTCTATATCCTTCTATACGTCCCCTCAATCTCAAGGGGATGGTGGAGTAAAGCGGAACTATAGACTTGAGATTGACATAATCTTCGAGTGATCAAAATAATGATCTTGATGGAGGTGAAATATACGATGATGACAACGTTGAGCCATAGACGTGATATGTTGCAATGAACAACCATTTCATGATGGTGAAAGATGAGGAGTAACGTTGTGAGGTAACGTTGTACTCTACGGAGAAGAAGTTGCCTTTTTTATTTTTATTTTTTCTTTTTCCATTTTTTTTAATGAAATAAAAATAGAAGCTTAAGAAGCATTCAGGCTTGAAAAACATAGAGAATATCGATCTTCATGGTTTTGCTTCTTTTTTTTTTTTTTTTTTTTTTTTATAAATAAACGAAAAATTAAAAGAAAACAGAACAAAATCAATGGAAGATAATGGAAAACAAAAACGATTTAGATTCAAAAGAAGTTGGAAGTTCATATTCTAATATGATATCAGAGCCTACGATCCATACTCTCCAATCCGATCCGACCCAAAGTAGTCCAATTACCCATGCCCAAAAAAATTGGTGTCATCGATCCATCCTCAAACATATCGAGATTAATGGCTAAAGATTCATCATCTCGAGAGGGCGTATTGGGGAATAACATCCCACATCGAAAGTTGGAATGAATCCTCTCTAATATATAAAAGATATGAACCTCTCCACTCATTGCCAATTGGTTTTGAGTTGGAAGCCTATTCTAATAAGAATAACCTCATATATAGAGAGAACCTCGTAGTATGTTTTGTGGTCAGCCATTCAGAGGGTTACAATTATCTCGTACACAGTGATCGACGAGGTAAGAAAAGAAAAGTAACATAAAGAAGTTGGTGGAGACACTGGCGTCTGAAGGTAATGCAAGATATAGACATACATACACATATTGACAAGTATGTATAAAATAGGGAAATTATTTGTTTCATTTCACAATTAAAGCATTATACATGCACAACGTTGAAAAAAAGTTACAATAAAAGACCTTGAAGATAAAAACATAACCCTATATATATAGACCTTATTCATGCATAAGCAAAGCAAAGTATATAACAGAAGGGAAACATACACTAAATATAAAGTATATATAGTTTTGAAATCAGTTAAGGAGAAATCCTTTAGGGATGATATTAATGACGTTGAGAAGACCGGAGGCGCTGCTTCCGATCATGGTTAACCGTGAGACGAGGCTCCCGACGGAAGGAAGGCTGGCGTTACAAGTGGAAAGAGGGGTCGTGACGACTATCTGACAATCGGAGAGTAAAGTGGAAAGCAACATTTGAATTAAGTTTGTAGGAAGCGAGAATAGTCCGGCAGCATTCGTGGTCGTTGTTGAAACGACTGTGTTTTGCCTTCCGCACTGGAGCTGAACTCCCGCATCTGTTAGTTTTCAGCATCAAATTAGTACATGCAGTAACACACAACATTTACAATAGACCCTCTAGCTAGAGAACATAAATATCGCAAATTTTGTTGGGCCAGTTTTGAATAATTCGTCAAAGGTGAAATTAGTAGAAGAATGGAAAGCTTACTAGCGAAAGCAGGAGTGGAAGTGCCATTAAGAGCACCATTGAGAGAGCAAAAGAGAACCCCATTGATATTGACGAGATTGAGAAGACCACCAACAAGACCACCTAGACCACCAAGGCCACCTAGACCACCAAGGCCACCTAGACCACCAAGACCAAGCTGAGCCTCTGCTATTGGAGACAAAACAATGAGACACACCAAGATCATTGACAAGGTCTTGAGTCTGTTCTTGACAATTGCCATGTTTTGTTATTACAAATGATTTTATATGAGAGATTATAGAGTAAAGAGTAAAGACTTGTTTTGTATTTCTGTTACTTTTGGGTTTGGATGTGATAAAGTGTCTACTCCATGCACTTCAATTTATAGAACAAGTTTTATAGATGTTGCCTTCCTACTTATTTTGTTCTTTTATGTACAAAGTCGTTATTTACTATATTCTACAATTTTATAATATGGTTAACTGAAAATGTCTTTAGGTTTGATTTTAAAACCGGATCCTAAAATGTAATTTTCAATTGTATACAAACAATCTAAAAATCTAGTTATTAATATGATATTTCCTTTGACATTATATAATTTATCCAAGAACATCCATGTATTTTTTTGAAGTATTCTAATATTATTTGAGTGTTAAATAATTTCATACGTTCAATTTCTATTCTTAGTAAGCTATAATATTTGAAATATCAAACTGCACCGGTCGTAGTTGGTTTATATTTGAAATATCAAACTGCACTGAGCGAGTTTGAATATAGAATATAGTGAGTGAAACATATATTTGACGTTAAAACTAAAAGAAAAAAGCTAGAAAATGATCTAACCTTTGTAAATTGCGCTACGGTTATCTTTTTGATAATGTATTTACAATTTACCAAAAACTATATATATATATATATATATATTTTTTTTGGTCAAACTTCAAAAACTATATAAAATGTGGAATTTTGTAAAAAGATTGGTCAAGCGATCGAACTCACAAGGTAAAGAGACAGATCAAGAAAGAAAGACAAAATATTGGACTACAATTTTGTCTTTAAATGCATCCAAAAGATTTGGGTCAAATAAAAAGATGTGGTGAGTCCAAATCTCAAAAGTCCAAAGCCAAACAATTTGCATAATTGAGTGGTCTTAACTCTCAAATCGCAAATCATAGGGGCTCTCCTATAGATTTGGGTCCATTTTACCTTCTTATTAGGTATTCTAATATATATATAAACAAATAAACGAGATAAGATCAAATCCACCACACATCTTGGAGTAATACTTTGGTCCATGGAACCTATTGTTTAATTAATCTTCGACTTTGAGTTGAATCTCTCGTTTTTATAGCCATATACAACAACAAAGATTTATCTCATATGTTAATGTGAATGTATCATAAGAAGAAATTTTTTTACTAAACTCCAAGGGACCAGAAGAAGATTCACCCACATCAAGTTGCCCTCTTGGTAATGCTAATTGTTCAATAATCGTCTCTAATAGATCCACCACATTACAAAATCCTAAGAAAGCTACTTTGGAAATCTGAGGTTATTATCAATGTAAAGGCGGTAAGCATATTTCTCAACTTTTGTTGTAGCTGGTTATGATGCGGCTAGATTAAATGGTGAGAGATGAGAGGATGAGAAACCTTAGAAGCCTTAAAAGCGTCTGATCTCAAGTTGAGATCGAGGATTAGTTTCAAGAGTTGCATTCTCGTTTTTTTGTCCTTTTTCTGATAGGAATGTATATATATCACTGAATGAAAATTATCCGAATATACACGAGGCATAATGTAGCACTCGCGTTTCGTGGAACTGACGGGTGATTCCGGATAGGACTGTGAAAGGCTGAGAAGGCACGACCGGAGGTGAGAAACAGTTAAGTGAGATCCGAACATATGTGAAAAATGAGTTAAGTATGTGGGTTTCAAACATAGTCCGTAAAATTCGGACAAAACCGTGGTTTTAGGACAAGACTGTCGGAATGGAAAAAGTTGGTCGGACTAGATAGGATTGTCGGATTCAGACAAGAGTGATGTTCAGACCAAATTGGTCGTGGTTCGGACAAGGTTGGTATTCAGACATTTTTGGTCGGTATTTGGACAAGTTTGGTCGATGTTTGGACATTGTTGGTCGAGGATTGACTGGGACGGTACGGATGAACTGTACTACGGAAAAAGAATCCGGTTCAGTTTAAGTGATGGTCTGGCCGGTTTGGTGGGATCGATTAGGGTTTCCTGTGATTATGGTTCCACACATAAAACCTTACAAATATAAGGGTTTGTGGCCATCGTTGACACACAAGAGAAGGGAACAAATCCGCGAAAGAGAAAAAGAGAGAATAAGAACACAAAATCTTCCTAAGAAAGGAAGGAAGGGTTTCGATGGCTAGAGACTGATCGGGATCAGATGTATCTTGTAGGTTCCCGAGAAGTTTGTGACTACGATCGGAAGATTTGGGTTCTGATGCTGGTAAGGTTGACCGTGAATCGAGCATGATTGTGGAATTATGACTATATCGACGGATCTGCGACTGTATCGATGGATATGAGACTGTATCGATGCAGCGGCGACTGTGATCTATGGATCTGCGGCTGTTATCGATAGATCTAAAACTGTAATCGATCAGATACGTGAAAGGGTGATCAAGAATCGGGATCGGTCAACTATTTTGAGCATGGTTTGATTGAGGATCGGACAAGGTGCGATAAAATGTGTCAGTTTTCCGATAAGATGATCAAGTGTCGACGGATCTGAGAGTTGGGACGAGGATGATGTGATGATGATGGATGTGAGATTGACTGATGTCTGGTGCTACCGATAGGAAGGTGATCGTTTGCTGGAAACAGATCACTGATGGTCTCAGGGAGCCGAGCCATCTCTCTTTATTACTTTGTCACTTTATGGGGTGGTTGCTGTATGACAAAATAATAAGGGGAGATGGTAGAATGTGAATGAGTTGGTTAAAGGATGTACAGATCTGGTTCGGAATGGTACGAAGGATGGTCAAGATCAGTGATGATAAACACAGACCATGGTGGAGAGAAGGAAGGATTGATCAGACATGTATGCTGGTTGATCAAATGGTGTTTGTGATGGTAGAACGTGGTATGCATTCGGTTAGACTAAAAGACTAACGGATGAAGAAGTATGAACATGACAGAATGAAGTCTGATAGACTGAGTAGTAAGCACGCAAGGTGGAACAGTCCGTGAAGAATTATGTACAACAGACAAGGTAAAGGAAGAACAAAACATGGGATGATCGGTACAAGCAATTGGCTACCTACTAGATTAGTTCCTGGTACGGATAGACTGATTATGCTAAGGTATGTGTAACTATGACTAGTTATGTTTATGGCTGCATAAGTGAGTTAGAACGGAATGGTTAAGTTCCTGGATTGAATAGTTTGGCTATCCAAAGTGAACAGAAAACTGAACATTGACCAAGTATAGAACTGAACGTAATCGGACTAAGTATTCGACTTGCCCATGGTCAAACTTAACCAAATATGGACTGTATGTTTGTGAATTGTGGTGAAGGAACTTCTTAGATGCCTTCATAGTAAAGGCTGAGTCTAAAGGTTGCTAAGTTAGAGTGTTCAGGAAGGGGCGTGTAACACCCCCGAACCTACCCAGGAACGGGAGTACACTAATGTGCGTCCGAGCCCCAAACTAAGGTTACCGAATCAACGTCGGACCTTAGCCGAAACTAGGATGCACATTCCATCTTAACATACCTAAGCCTTGCGACCCAAGTATCTCAATCCATTGGTTTTGCCCCGGACTAAGGCCAAGCACACATAATACCATTTCTCAATACGTATAATACATAAATCCTTTGTAAAATATTTAGGAACCACAATATAAGTCTCGGCCGAATTTAAAACTTTGTTTACTTTACAAACCGTCTTACATTTGCAAAAGGTAAAAATCTACACCGGCTTATCGTTGCTTTCCTTCCGCTCCCTAGTTGGCTTACTATGGTTTCCTGCAAGGAGGAAAGTGAGAAGTGAGCACAACGGCTCCGCGAGTTCGTGAAACATAAACAATATAATAAGCAATGCACACAATTTCCATGATCACTTTAAACCATGAAACCGCCCACGATCCGGACCACAATGCTAACCTTCCGCATTGCCGGATCGTACCAATCCAATCCGACGCGGTCCACCCGCGTCACCACAATCCACAACCCTTCCTTCCAATACCAAACCAACCTCATCACATCCTCACTCTCTTCCCACTGTTCAACTCTCTCATAACCTTTTCTCACATCCGATCATTCACACTCTTTTCTCACTACCCTTCCCACACACGCCACCACCTTACCCATCACCTCACACACTTTACTTACTTGCCTTCCCATCACCTCTCATCCAACCTCCACAATCACTTATCACACACACACATACATCAACAATACATAATAACCAATAAATACTTATGCACTCACGACCATCTTTTGGTCTTATTTAATCAAATAATACCATGAACACTAGGTATTCACGGTTCATCATCAATCAACCAAACTCACATACCATCACAACTCAATAATTCATTCACGGTTTATCAACTAACTTCCAAACATCTCACGGTTTAGTAGTATACCTAGTTTAATCCTTCCTTAACCTCCTTAATCCCTTTATCTTAAATCTGCAACTCACACTAACCATTTTATCATTCCTTCGGTCATAATTTCTAGTACAATATACACTTAACAATTATTTTCTAGCCTCGTTAACTATATTTAGTAACAACCAAGTTTATAATCATTCCTTCTAAATCACACAAATTCACGGATTCTACTAACACACACACGGAATCAACAAAACATCATCCACCAATTCATTATTAATCTATCACGAATCAATTACTCATAAATCGAAGTCTCCTTGCAACCAAATCAATCACCAACTCACCTTAATCGCTTCCTTGCTTTGTTTAAGGCGGATTGATTCTTCTTCTTCCCAACACTTTCTTAAACTTTTTAGGTAATATTTAGACAAGATTCAAGACAAGTTTAGCTTGAACACAAGGAATTCTCCCTTTGCTTCTCTCGGTTTCATCTTCTATTTATAGAAGAGTTAAGCCAACAACTTAACTAAGCACACATACACCTTAATCATCCTACCTAGGGTTATAGGCTTTTTCCCTAATCATGCCAAGTGTCCAAACAAATGACTCATCTAAACATTGTTTCATGGTTAAGTTTCGTCTAAAGCTTTGGTCTAATTTCCAAATCCGCAACTTCCTGAGCACGTCAAACTCCGAGCACGTCAAATTCAGACACTTGATCTTAAAATCTTCTTCAACTCTTTTTAGGCCTTCCCGCCTCTTTCGTGACCATCTTAACCTCTCTTCATTCTCAGTTATTTCACTTCCGACAATTACCCGAAACCGCATTTCGACTTAAGGTTATTTTCCTAATGACTTGTCAATCGGATTGTGATCGGGGTATTACAGGGTGTTCTAGACGCGGACTCTGGGAAGCCGGGTTGGGGTGTCACAAGTTGGTATCAGAGCAAGATCGATTCTAGGACAATGTCTGGTGCATGTTGGGAATGTCTTGATTGGTTCAGTATGCGAAAAATGTTAAGTAAGATGACAATTACTTAACGAACTAATGGGCTTGATGCGGAAGTAAGATGATCGTACTTGGAATGACTAAGCATAAAAGTCATCAGACATGACTAAGGATGTGGAGTCATCGGAATGACTAAGAACCGAAAGTCATTAAAAATGACTAAGTGTGGAAACGATGAAAGTCATCAGATGAACATGACTAAAGGCTTTAAATTCGGAAGGGACTAAGTGTAGAAAGTTCGTGGAAATGAATAAATGGGGGAGTCTAGTGATGACTTCCGAGTTCTGATAAACAAAAAGGGTAATGTGTTAAAGCTCAATGGAAGTGTTGGAATTGTTTGGGTAAGAGATCTAGACAATCACGGAAATGGCCTAAGGAAGAATCCTGAAAAGATGGCTAAGTTACTGGATTACCGGAATGAGAAGTTGGGAAGGACTTACATTCATTTGAAATGAATTTCGACAAGTATGTTTAGATAGTGATCTGACATGTTTGGAAAGAAAATGACAAGGTTAGTCCGGGAAGTGAAATATAAGTTCAAGGAAATATGTGAGAGGTTATTAACAGAACAATTAAGGCAAAAAGGGATTACTGAAATGAGTGAAGTATGGAGACTTCACAGAAAAGGGATATGTTAAGATGCTCTGATGGTGTTCTGACTTATTTGGAAAAGGGTGGACAAGAAAGTCCAAACGTGTAGTTGGAAATTCTTAGGAAATATGGAAAATGTTAAGTGAAATTTGATAATTGGAAAGGTGATCGGAAGGAAAACTGTATAAGAGACCGAAATATGTGGTTTATTGGATGAGAAGGAAATGTATCAAACTTATGCAGGGTTGTTGGTGCGCGATGGTAGTTTGAGGCCAATCTGATAGCGTCCTTGGGTTCTGACGGGTATGCGAAGGCGTTTACTGACTTTGGGCAGTGATTATGTCAAAGTGTTACTGACTGGTCTTGGGCAGAGAGAGTTCGCCCAGAAATTACTGTGATTATAGATGATTACTGTTGGGCCAAGATGAGCTTGCCATGGTTGTGACCGCAATGTGTGTTGTCTGATACGATACTATACTGGTTTCTTTAGGTGGATTGAGTTCATCAAGGCATGAAAGTCGGTGCGTCTTTGGGAACTTGGTGTTTGCCAAAGCGTGTCTGAGTTAGTGTTTGTGAGAGCTGAGGAAGCTTGTCAAGACGTAGTCAGTGGCGTCCATGGGAACGCGATGGGTTTGCTATGGTGTGTCTATGTAAACATCTTTGGAACCATATGTTGCTAAGATGTGAATTCTGGTAAGGACCATGAGTGATCCAGAGAAGTAATACGAGAAGGATCTTAGAAAACTGGAAATTTTTTGTAGAGGGTCAAGGAAGACCGAACGGAAAGGGATTGAGTTAAAGTCTCTACGTGATAGTGGGTTTGTTCTAGGTTCGTTTTTGGGCAAGGATTTGATTAAGTTTGGTTGGATTGAGACTGGTTGCAATCTCTGTACGTTTTAAGTGATGTGGTATGTGTATTATGTTATTTATACTTGATTGTTGGCTTGGGCTGATTCGGAGTTACGATCAGGCAACATGCTTGGGAGCTGCGGCTTGCAAAAGCTTGCTTGGGTAGAGACTTTCGGGTAGTGCTCAGTGGCAGATTTTGACGAACTATGTGTGCAACATGTCATGATTTGTCCTGGTTTGATTGAGTTCATGGTCTGATTGCGGTCTCTGGTTAGGACTGTTGGCTCAAGTTGTTGAACAAAGTGGGAAGTGAGATCCGAGCTGGAATTACTGAAGAAAAGGTTAAGGAAATATAAGTGGTTCTATTAACCCATGAATTCGAGGATGAATTCATTTTAAGTGGGCGAGATTTATAACACCTGCGTTCTGCGGAACTGACAGGTGATTCCGGATAGGACTGTGAAATACTGAGAAGGCACGACTGGAAGTGCGAAATAGTTAAGTGAGATCCGAACGTATGTGAAAAATGAGTTAAGTCTATGGGTTTTAGACATAGTCCGTGAAATTCGGACAAAACTGTGGTTTTAGGACAAGACTATTAGAATGGTACGTGTTGGTCGGACTAGATAGGGTTGTCTGATTTGGACAAGACTGATGTTCGGACCAGATTGGTCGTGGTTCAGACAAGGTTGGTATTCGGCCATGTTTGGTCGATGTCTAGACAGTGTTGGTCGAGGACTGACTAGGATGGTTCGGATGGACTATACTGCGATAAGGGATCCGTTCAGTTTAAGTGATGGTCTGGCCGGTTTGGTGGGATCGGTTAGGGTTTCCTGTGATTAGGGCTCCACACATAAACCCTTACAAATATAAAGGTTTGTGGCCGCCATTGACACACAAGAGACGGGAAGGAATCCGCGAAAAAGAAAACGAGAGAAGAACACGAAACCTTCCTAAAGAAAAAGAAAGGGTTTCGATGGCTAGATACTGATCGGAATCAGATGTATCTTGTAGGTTTTTGAGTAGTTTGCGACTACGATCGAAAGATTTGGGTTCTGATATTGGAATGATTTACAGTGAATCGAGTATTATCGAGAAAATATGACTGTATCGATGAATTTGCGACTGTATCGATGGATCTACGACTGTATCGATGGAGCTGCGACTGTTATCGATGGATTTGCGGCTGTTATCAACGGATTCGCAATTGTAATTGATCGTATACATGAAAAGGTGATCGAGAATCAGGATTGGTTGAGTATTTTGAGCGTGACTCGATTGAGGATCGAACAAGGTGCGATAAAAGGTGTCAATATTCCGATAAGATGATCAAGTGTCGATGGATTTGAGAGTTGGGACGAGGATGATGTGATAATGATGGATGTGAGATTGACTGATGTCTGGTGCTACCGATAGGAAGGTGATCGTTGGCTGGAAACGGATCACTGATGGTCTCGGAGGAGCCGAGCCATCTCTCTTTATTACTTGGTCACTTTATGGGGTAGTTGGCTGTGTGACGAAATAATGTGAATGAGTAAAAGGTGAATGAGTTGGTTAAAGGATGTACAGATCTGGTTCGGGATAGTATGAAGGATGGTCGAGATAAGTGATGATAAACATAGACCATGGTGGAGAGAAGGAAGGATTGATCAGACATGTATGCTGATTGATCGAATGGTGTTCAGGATGGTTGAACGTGGTATGCGTTCGCTTGAACTGAAAGACTGACGGATGAAGAAGCATGAACGGGACAGAATGAAGTCCAATGGACTGAGTACTAAGCATGCAAGGTGGAACAGTCCATGAAGAATTATGTACAACAGACTAGGTAAAAGCCGAACAGAACATGGGATGGTCGGTAGAACCGAATGGCTACCTACTGGATTAGTTCCTGGTAAGGGGTGTTCTAGATGCATACTCGGGAAATCCGGGTTGGGGTGTCACACGTAACTTATTGGTTGGTTTCATGTCCCAAAAAAAGCTAAATAACATGGAAGCAATAACATCGAGTTCATCGTAAATGATGACGTCACTACAAAAAAAAAATACATTATTAGCGTTTTCCCAAATATACATCGTAATATGCTACCATACCTGTTACATAACGATTTCTCAAATGAAATAACATCAGTAGCACTATGGTAACTTATACCCATACAATATCATTTTTTTATGCTACGATAAATTAAGATATCATAGCAATATTTGAATGTTTTTATTGATTTTGTTATAGCACCAGATTTTGTAAAAAATGTGATGATAGTTCATATTGCATGCTATCATAAGTTTTTCTACAATAGCAATTCTATATTAATTGTTTTAATATATTTTGTTATAGCATTTTTATTTATTGTTATATGTATTTAAAAAAGCTATTTATTATTATATTATACAACCTTTTTTGCATAATATAAACATGAATTACATAACAAAATCTACAAATTCATTCAACATAACATTCATAATATAAGTTTGAATCCAATCCAATATACATATCACAAGTCTAGAGATTCATTCAATATACATAGCACAGATCTTAATCATTAGAAATAAAAAATAAAATACACGAAATAAAAACGAAAACAGGTTTGTAGATACAAGCCTTGGAGTAGTGGAACTTTTTCTTCTCATAATTAGTAGCCACTCTTCAAACCAGAAATCACATATTAAACTACACATTGATATCTAGAAGAACAACTACAAAGAGGCTCGTTAAAACCTTGAACATTGCAACTTTTGTTTTGTGTTCTCAATTTCTGCAGTTAGTGTCATTTCCCTCTCTTTTTACCATCTTGAATTAGATCATAAATTAATATTCCTGCAAACTCATATAGACATGTTATCCTGCCAAGTTCAATACGATCATATAAACTTATTTTGCAAAAATATTTGTGTTATTCATTGTATTGTTTAACTCCTTTACAATCTATCAAATTAGTAGATTAAAATTTAAACAAATATGGGCCATAAGTGTATCATTACGGGGCTTTTTGGATGATTGTGGTCAATTAATATATATATATATATATATATATATATATTGTGGAAAAACATATAGATGACACGTGAATACACTCAGACCTTATGGAGGATTTTATTCTGAAAACACTGAGTGATATAGTCTTATGTATTTATTGTGTAGCTCGATTACTTTTACAATAAATATCTGAAGCCAAGAAAATAAAGTGATTTCATAATACTAAAACCAAAGAAAATAAAGAAAATAAAGTGAATCTCTACACTGAAATATATTTTATCATATGTAAGTACCTTTTCGTGCACATCAACAATACTTGCAGCCTGAATGATAAAATTCTTAGCAATCAAAAAAGAATAAACTAACATCTAAAATGAGCCAAAAAAATAACAAATATGATCAGTAGTTGCGTTGGTAACTTGTTTAATAAGGGTGTTTCCCTTTGTAGTAACACATTGTGTTGTGTGTACACATGTTTCATAAAGATAGATGTTTTAGAAAAAATAATTGTTTCAAAAAGATAGATGTTTTAGAAAAAATAATTGTTTCAAAAAGATGGATGTTTTCTATTCAAATGAATATTTGATTTAATATTTTTTGGTTTGCCCTCATTTATTTTTTTCTTTTCTCTTCTTAATTTTTTGTGCTAGAACATTAAATGTGGTTAAATTTTCATTTCACAATTCTTCTTAATATGTGTGAAAATCCTATAACATCAATTACTTTGAAACGGAGGGAGTATCACTTTTTACTCTTTCCATATGATTGTAACCAGCTCGTATCAGAAATCACCCTAAGATTAAACACAAAAACCTTCCCTCCTCAAAATTATGATTTAATTCCAAATAGTTATAACCAACATTGTGCTTAAAACATTGTTAAACAAGTCGAAGCATAGAAGATATGGCTTAGCACCTCATGCCTAGGCGATCGCTCTGTCTCACTTTTTGTACATGCAGCTGAAAAACTTTGCAAATAACGTATTAGCATGAATTATAATTGTGAAACCATGGTAAAAGTTAAATCTAAATTAAAATTAAAGAATTTCAATCCAACTAAACTTAAATTTATGAGCAAAGAATAGAAAACATAAAAAATGCCAAACCAATCCAAGTTTAAATCTCTAAAAGAAAGTTTAAAACTCCTAAAATCAATTACATCATCATCATCTCCATACCCATCAGCTTCCACAAGCACTTAATATCGTCATTACCACCTCCCAAATCTTATTCAATCTCATTCTCATCGTCATCTTCATCAACGAACATCATTGGAGATGGTCTTTGAAATTGAGATGGTGCTAAATTATTTTCTCTCTCAGTTCTAAAGCTTGTGTTAAACTTGATGCTCTAGTAGTAGACGCTCCATAACATGACCATTACTCAGCTGCAAAACATTTAACATTGTAAAATTTTTAAAATTGTGTTAATCATGTAACAGATTAATAATCTTGTAAATTATAATTATTTACATGGTGATTTTGTTTGCCATAGGATGAAAAAAGTGTCACTCACAGTTTTTAAATTGATCCAAATCTTCAAGTTTTTTATCTTGAGTTTATCAAGGTCATAAATCAACTTTCCAATAGTGTCGTATAAACCCTTAACAACCTCTTCACACTCCATCGCTTCTTTGTGTAAATACTGATATCTTGGATTAAGAAAATAACAATAGCATGTAATGGCTTATGTAGTTGACAATTTTACCGCTCATCAAGGATCTCATATGCTTGTTCGTACTCATCTTATCTGTTATTGAAAGTCTTAGCAATGGTCTAGATGGATTTTTTTCTCCGTCAACCATTCGTAACACTTTAACTAGATGTCCCGTCAACTTAAGTGCATACAACACATTCGTCCAAAAGCTATCTGCATAATGATTTCTTTCACTTTCCTTGCTCTTACTTCCTTTGGGCACTTAGAATCATTCCACTCTTGAGAAGTGACAAAATTCCTAAAGTTTATCTTCTGCTTGTGATATTGGGCAAGTGTGATAAATGATGTAGCAAATCGAGTGACTGTCGGTCTATGCAGATTTCCGTGGTTTGTAAATCTCCTCATCATATTCACAAGTAAAATATGATTGTAGATGTAGTTATTCATGAAGATGCAGTTCTTTATTGCATTTTTCACCATTGATTTTTTCTCAATATTCTCAAGCATGAGATCTATGCAATGTGCTGCATAAGGTATCCAATATAGATGTGGTCTTTTGGCCATTAGTAATTTTCTTACGATGAAAAATCATTACAAATCAAAACTAGAACTTAAAAAGTAATTAAAAACAAATTCTGGAAAAACAAAATATCATATAGCTTATTAGCTTAAAAATAAACCTACCAGTTACTTTTACATAATTTGAAGCATTATCTGTTATAACTTGGACAACATTTGCTTCTCTAATGTCTTCCACCATACGATCAAGCATGTTAAACAGCAAGTTTGAATCTTTCACCACCTCTGAAACATCAACTGAGTTGACGAAAATTAGTTCCCTTGGTGAATTAAAAAAAATAGTTAATAATATCTTTTTCAACAATAAAATCATGTCCATCCGACATTAGTGAACACCCTTTAGCTACTCATTATTTATTGTGTACCACTAACTAGTTTTGAGTTTCTTGCACTTCTTTCTTAAGAAAAGGAACTCGCACCTCACACATGGATGATATCTTAAAGCCGGAGCCATATTGCATAACTAACTCGAGTGCCTCTTTAAAACTATTATAACTAGCTGTATTAAACATAATTGCAACACCTTGCAATAACGCTACATGCTTTGTCCCTAAATTCCTTATCATAGGCTCCAAAGTTTTCCTTTTTATCCTTTATGCCTTTCAAAACATCAGGAGGAGTCGAACATACAAACCTATCAATTGGACCTTTGTGTTTCTTTAAAGAAGGTTGACCATGTCCTTGACTAGGCTGTATTTCAAATTCTGCTTCATAATCATAATCACTGTATTTAGGGAATGGTAGCAGTATTTGAGTAGTGGCTTTTGCCTCTTTCTTCTTTTTCATGAAATGTATTACTTATATCTTTACGTCATCAGGAACACGTGGACATTCACTTGAATTCACCAGCTAAATGATCTTTTATACGTTTAACTCCACCATTACACACTTTATCACAAAACTTGCACTTAAAACTATAATAATTCTCTCCATGAATTGCATATTTCCTACCTATGTTTATTTGTCTTGTAGATTCAAATTATACATGATAAAAACAAAGAAAGGAATAAGGAGAAAAAGACAGAAGAATAAGAAGATGAAGAGTTAAAGAAGAGAAAGTGGTGGAGCCGTAGAGTTGAAAATTTTGGATCATTATACAAATTAGAGGTGTAGACTTGTAGTTATTAAGTAAATATTCAATCAAAGAAATTTTGGAAACATAAACAAATTTTGGAAAATACACACGTTACACAAATTTTTTTAAAATGTAAATATTCTCCTTCTATTGATTAAGCGTGCCTCGCTTCTACACTTGCTTCATGAGAAAACGTTACAGAGCGGTCACTTATTGGATATGGCCTTGCCTCACCACCACAAGGTGATATGTTACAGCTTATTCTCGATTCATGCCTAAGCGTCGCAATTTTAAGCACATTGCCAACCTCAACTAATTTCAACTTATAAATATTTAAAAAACAATATGCTGAAAATCCAAGATTATGTTGATACAGTCCATGGAATGTGGTAAACAGACTATCATTTTGACTAGATTTTTAAAACTATATGAATGACCTTGGAACTCCACACAAGATCCCACCATTTATCCCTGTGTCAATCGTAATGAATTAGAACTACTTTGAAATTCATTGGAATAAACTGAGATACAAGAGCTAAGTTAAGAGGAAACTTCAATTTTTTTCTATGCCTAGGATGAGGATCAACTCAACAATACTAACATTCATATTGTATTCCCTCTTGATTTCATCAACCATCTCTTGTGATTTAATTTTAGGATTGTGTCTAAGTCTTTCCTCGAATATTTGCGCGATAGTTCCACTCTTTGATAGCTTAGTGTAGCTCGATCAAACACAAAAATGCTCGTTTACAAACACATTTACCATCAGCTTGTTTTTGTATTTATCAAACTAACAATAAACTCTGCATGGCCAATTCTCATGTGAGCATCTTGCACCAAGCTAATCAGAAGAAGATTTGTACGTCCTCATATCATATTATGACTTCAAAGAATATTTTAGAAGCACATCCTTGAAATCATCGGTAGTGACAAATGATTTTCTTAAAGCTAAAAGCTCATGAGCAATATTTCCATATCCAAAACTATATGGTGTACCATTTGCGTTCTCTTCATCATCAAAAAATGTCCCTTGGATTTTATTTTCATTCCAAATATCATAGCCGACATCATCATCATCATTTGTGACTTAGTAGTCCTCATCACGAACAACATCTCTAAGGTGTTCTTCTACATTTTTACATACTTGTACATCAACAAATTCTCTAATATTTGACTCGTTCTCTACTCCTTACAATTATCTCCAACAACAAAGTCTACTAAACTATCATCTGACTCATATTCATTCATAATTTCTTCATCTATATCATTTTCTATTTCACTATGTTACATGAATAACTAGTGGTGATCACGTGAACAAGACGTGATCGTTAAGTTACTGAATCTGTTTGTTAATATTCTAATATATCTTATTCCTTTTTCTTAATTTCCTTTTCTATTAGGTTTTACAAGCACATGTAGCCCGCTTCTCTTTTACGCTTTTCATTATCAAGTTTAGAACTTTTTTTATTCTATTTAAGACTCATGTTGAGGCTATAACAAGGTCTTGCTTCTTTGTTTCTAGAAAATATTGATCAACTTTTATCTTAATAAAAATATTTATTCTTCTTATTCTATTTTTTTTGTCACTAAAAATACTTTATATTAATGGGCTGAGTTTAAAGATACAAGAGCCAATTTTGCAAGCCCATCGGCTTCCTCGTTTAGAGTTCTGGGAATGAAATTGAAAGAACGAAAAATAAGAGAAGAAGAACAGTCCATGATATCCATGGAAACTCCATAGATTTCCGACAAAAGAGAGCCTGAAGATAAGAGTCTTGTGTTTATTGAGAAAGTGTAACGATTGGTTAGTTGTTGTGGATGTGGATGATTTATTGTGCTAGGTAAGCTTCCTTTCCACTCCCAAGCTCCACAAATTGCCAGATTTGCGATTTCTTAACTTGCTACCTTTTTATCATTGAAAACCAGTTGATTACGGGACTTCAAAATCTGCCAGATGATCCAAGCTGCCAACAGTATGGATGATACACCTAGCAGAGGAAGGCTAGTCATAGCACACAAGTGCTTCCAAGCTTGGGCATCGTCCATTCATTAGCAAACCAAGGTACACATTTAAGAAGGGTATGTTCCATATCTCCTTTGCAACATCACATTGTAGAAAGATATGTTCTACTTTCTCTCTTGTTCCACAACATTTACAGTTGAATAATTGTGTGAGTTTACTTGATGCTAGTCGATCTCCCGTAGGTAGACTATTAGATAAGAGTTTCTAGATAAATATTTTAACTTTGGGTGGGAGAGGTTGGTTCTAGAGTTCTTGGATCCAATTGACTAAGAGAGGTCTCGAGCTTGATTGGTTTTGTGATTTTGCCATCTCCAGTGCCTTATAGTACCCGCTTTTTGTGTTATACATACCACTTTTATCTCCTAGCCATACTATCTTGTCTGATGCTCCATATGAGCTTGGTTTTAAGCATAGGATTTCAGTTGCATATTGTGGTAGAACCCTGTAAATTTTCTCTATGTCCCAAGTGAATGATTGCGGATCAAGTAGATCTGATACTAACATGTTTTCACTTTCCTCTATGGCAGGAAAAATCAGAGTTGCCCCAAGAGATGATGGTAACCACATATCCTTCTAGATTTTGACTGACTTTCCATCACTTAATGCCCACTCGAGGTTTTCTAAGATCAGCTTACGACCCACCATCATGCTTCTCCGTCCATGGGAGATTTGATTGGTCGGAATAGTGTTTAACATGTCAGTACCTTTGCAATATTTAGACGCTAGGATTTGAGAAAGAAGAGCTTTGGGTGTTGTAGTACTCTCCAAAATAGTTTACCAAGCATAGCTTCATTGAAGCTTTGTATATCTCTAAATCCAAGACCACCATCTCTTTTATGTTTTGTTAGGTTTTTCCAAGATGTCCAAGCAATCTTTTTCTTTTCCTGACTAGAATCCCACCAAAATCTAGTCATTTCAGATTGTATTCTTTTGCATAAAGATGTTAGAAGTTGAAAACAAGCCATCGTATAGGTGGGAATAGATGACAGAACACTTTTCAATAGTACTTGTTTACTGGCTTGGGATAGAAGCTTTGATGACCAACTACTACTCTTTTGTCTAACCTTATCCAAGATACTTTCAAATATTGAGACAATCTTAGGCAGCAAATCTCTCAGTTTTTTAGCTAGAAACTTTGTAATGATTTTGTATAGGGTATTACATAGCGCAATAGGTCTATACTCAAAGACTTTTTTTGGACTGGAGCATTTAGGAATAAGCATGAAAAATGTTTCATTTACTGAATGTGGCAGTATCTTCTTCGAAGAACTCTTGGATTTTCTTTACTATAGAAGGACCAATTCTCTGCCAATTAGATTGGAAGAAGGCAGCGGAAAACCCGTCAGGGCCTGGAGCCTTATCCGGGTGAATGGCAAATAAGGACTATCGAACTTCATCTACCAAAGGCTCTTGAATGAGGTAAGCCTTATTCGTCTCTGATACAACCTCCTCAATGACTGATAAGGTAGCTAAATCTTCTACAATTCTATGTGATGTGAAGAGCTCTTCGTAGTAATAGCTTCAATAATTTGATTTTCACGGTACACAAGTTCTCCCTCTTTGTTTTCAATCACTGTAAATTTATTGTAAACTCCATGGGTCTTTGTAGTGGCATGAAAAAATTTGGTGTTTCTATCACATAAGTTCATCAAATTAGCTTTGTTCCTTTGCTTCCAAAACCCTTATTCTGCTTGATAAGCTAGGTTGAGTCTTTGATTTATGTCTTGTATCAGTTGAAGATTAGGAATAGAACTCGACATAACCTTTTCTAAAGCCAATTTTTCCTTGTCAATTTCCTGTTGACTATTTCTTCTTATTCTATTTTTAATTTATTTTACTACATTAAATGTATAAGAGTGTCGTCTTTTCTTGGACCAAATCATGCTTGAACCAAAACAAGATCCAAAACCGCTGGTAAAGATATTGAACCAAAAGATTCAAAGGTGACTACAGAGTCATGAATTGAGGCTCTAGAAAGATTGTTGGTCGCACAAGGAGAACGAATGGTCCAATAAGAGGAACGAATGAAACAACATATCGATAAGAGTTTGGCAAGCATATTTAATATGTACAAGTAGTGTTACCAGCTCCAGCTTCTTCATACAACACTGTGGAAATAGAACAGAATTTTAATCCTCCACAACCTCCTGATCTATCAAATGTTGAAGAGATAAGAGGCATGGCATTAACACCATTACTATGGTTTTCGGGTGTTACTAGGCTAGGCCGTATGAAATTTCCAAGGTTCAATGGGTTTAGTGTGCAAGAGTGGCCCTTTAAAGTGGAAAAAATTTTGGATGTTGATTTAACTCCAACAAATTTGAAGGTATGATTCGCCTTAATTCATTTTAATGGAGAAGCAACATGGCATCGCTCCTTTAGTCAATCAGGAATTGGGACCGGTATAATTGGTAATTGGGAAGCTTATAAGCTTCTGCTATATTGAGAGGTTTTACGATGTTATCGATCATCTTATAGCCAAGCTGAAGAATATGAGAGAAACAAATGAAATAGTTTAGCATCATGCTAAGTTTGATGATTTCAAACAAGAGTGGCATTGTTGGAGAAATATCTTGTGAGTGTGTTCTTGGTAGGACTTTATACTGACACGAAGATGAACGCTTATATGTTTCAACCTCAATCTCTGAGGCATTGTCTTATGTTGGGAATATTGTATAAGAATCCCATTCTCACGCAACAACTTATAACTTTTAGTCGAAGAACATGTCTTCTTGAAGCATTAGTAAAGAAGTGGTGAGTTTTAAGAAGGATTTTGGGCTTAAAAAGGATTCTAATCAAGGAGCTGCATCGAATGACAAGGGTAAGCAATCTTTGACAGCTACAGAGATGAGTGAACGAATAACAAAAGGGTTATGTTACTTGTGTGATGAAAAGTATACTGTTGAGCATTACCTCACCCACAAGAAGGCTTAGGTTTATAATGTTGAGATAGGTGAAGATGAATCAGACTTAAGAGATAATGAGTCCAAAGAGAAGATGGTTCGAACCTAAGATTTAAGTTACTCCGGTTATAGGAGTTACAGATTTTTTGATAATGAAAGTCAAATGATTCAATGGTAAATGTGTTATGTTTGTGTTGATAGACTCTGGTTCGACTCACAATCTTATTGATCTTAAAATCGCAGAGATGTTAAAGTGTAACATTATTTCTATGGGTAATGTTAAGGCTATGGTGGCTGATGGTAGGAGATTACACATTTAAGGGAAGGTTAGTAAATTCATGTGGGATTATCAACATCATTCTTTTGAGAATGACTTCATGATAATACCATTAGGAGGTTGTGATGTAGTGATTGGCATACAATGGTTGTGTACGTTAGGAGAAATTGGTTAGATTTATAGTACCTTACGCATGCGATTTAAGTTAGATGGAAAACGTGTAGTGCTACATGGATTGAAACAAGGACCAGTAAGAGAAGTTAAGCTCCTCAAGAATACCAAAAAACAACATGATGAAGATCAAATGACAATGATTTGTACTCAAAAAATTTCTGTGAATTGCAGTATGATGTCATTTTCAGTTGAAGCTTGTAACTCGAAAACGAAGGAAGCACCAACAACTGGTAATTTTTGTTTGATTTCCAACGTCGGTTTCCATCTTCTGAACCTTAAGGACAAGGTTATTTTGAACACATGGGATTTGTTACAAGAATAACGAGTGGTGATCACGTGAATAAGACGTGATCGTTAAGTTACTGAACTTGTTTGTTAAGATTCTAATCTATCTTATTGTCTTTTCTTAATTTCTTTTTCTATTAAGTTTTACTTTTAAATTCTTCTTATAAATAAGCATATATAGTCTACTTCTCTATTACACTTTTCATTATCAAGTTTAGAATTCTCTTTGATTCTGCTTAAGACTCACGTTGAGGCTATAGCAAGGTGTTGCTACTTTGTTTCTAGAAAACATTGATAAACTTTATCTTAGAAAAAGTATTTATTCTTCTTATTCTATTTTCAATTTGTTTTACTACATCACACTACAATAATTATATATAAAATAGCATAAGATATCGAATCGAAAGAAGAATTTAACCTTCTTAAACCTTGAATTTACATATGTTTCTCATTGTTGTCAATCGCCGGATAAGCTTCCATTGGATTGACAAAAATTGAAGATGATTGCTTTTTAATATTCAGTTTTTGTCTCCATCCCATGATGTATTTGAGTTTTTGAATATTATTTTTAATTTTTATGGTTTGATAGAAAAATTGAAAGTGACAAAATTAAAGGAAAAAATTAATTTAGTTTCTAGCAATAAAATTAATGATGAACTAGCTCTTGCATGAAGTATCACTTTCGCCCGCTCTCTAGTCAATAAAGGGATTATTAGAAAAATTGGTGATGGTAGATCTACGACGGTCTGGAGAAACCCATGGATTCCTGATGTTCACCCTCGAGCGGCAATAGGCATAAATCCAACTATTTACCTGGACCTTACTGTTGACTAGTGTATTGATTCTAATACCAGATTTTGGAGTGAGATTTTATTTAAACAATATTTTATCCCAACTGATGTTGAGTTAATCTTGGGAATTAGTATTCCACGAAGAATAAGACCAGATTACTAGAGTTGGTAATACACAAGGACCGATCGTTATACAATCAAATCTAGATATACTACGGAGGAGACAAACTCGTTGCTTGAGGTCAGACGACAAGGACCAAATTTTTTGGCACTACAACTAAAATTTGGAAGATTGATTGTCCAAATAAAATTATACACTTTCTATGGCAAGCATTATCAGGATGTACTACAGTAAAACATAACCTTATTAATTGGGGAATCAACTGTGATTCTAGATAGTAGTTGTGGAGCATAGTAGGTAGGATACATGTCCTATTTGAGTGTCCCCCGGCGGTTCAAACTTGGGCCCTCTCGTGTATCCTCTCTGCCGTAGAAATTTTCCTGGTGAACTTGATATGTTATAACCTTGATTATCTTTTTTGACGAATCCCAGATTCAATGAACGTCTAAGTTTTCTCATGGCTAATTTGGCATATGTGGAAAGCAAGAAACGATTGTTGTATTTCGGGAACAAGTAATGACCCCCACAATTTGTTATCCCAAGCGGAACAAGATGCTTTGGAGTGGTCTAATGCCAGGCGTCCAAGTTGTTCGGTTAGCTAACCAGGATCAATTAGTTCAGCCACGATTTGGACAGAGGTGTCTCTACCTTCTTTCGACAATCCAGCCTTTACGAGATACATATGTTTTGTTGATGGATGGTGGAAAATTTCAGATCTTTATTCAGGATTTGAATGGGTGTGTTTTCTGGACTCTGTCTCAAGTGGATGCATGGGAGCACGTAGCATCAGGTAAATTCTTTCTGCACTACATTCGAAGGTAGAAGCCCTTCTTTGGGCTATGGAATCCTTGATTTCGATTCAGATTTTAGAAGTGGAGATAGAACCGTCCAGATGAGTGGCCGGCCTTCCAATCCTATTAGGAGTATTTTCTTAGGTTCAAATCTCTTTTTTTGTTCTTTTTCCCTTCATGTAATCACGAGATCTCTAAACCATAAAGCTGATGCTCTCTCTCAATCTATTAGAGAGTCAGGTAATAAATTAGTGTTGTAAACGTTTTCCTTCACCTTTTGGTGTTGGCTTTCTAATATATTCTGAGTTGACAAAAAAGAAGAAGCTTTTGCATGAAATACCACCTAGATGAAAGATATTGTCAAATGGTTTTTAATATGATTTAAACTAGTATTGGACACCATGATAACTTTTAAAAAATTAATTAAAAATAATTATTTTCTATATATTTACTTCTCATATCATGCAATATAACTTACCATCACTACCACCAAAATAATATATCTAATATAAATCTTCGCAATGAGTACTCCAACTTTAGTTTTAAATTTACTAGATCCTAAGATTATTCCTACAACCACATCTACCTCTGCATTTCCTTGTAAATGTTTTACAATTCTATCCAACTCATTGAAAAAATTCGAGTATCAACTATCAAACCAAACCTACCACCATCATTTATATATGATTCTAAATTAAACAAACCTAAATCAAGCTTTTTAATCCCAAAAATCTCAAATACATCAACTACATTGCTTTCTTTGTTGTTTTAAATAGTAGAATATCATCTACCCCCAATGCACACTATCGTCCCTTAACTTATTTCCTTCAATGTTGACAAAAAAATTTATAGTAATATATAACCCAAAGAAGAAACAATACAATATATACAATCTTTCGCTCTCTCTCTCTTTTGAAGGACTTCACGGTGCACAGTCGATCTCCCTTTTCTGGTGGCGGTGTGCCACCGAAAAGGGAGCCATCTATCTGTCTCTTCCTCCTCTCTGGTCTCATGCCGTTGTCAGACGTCTGACGCACTGTGAAGCTTAAGTTAAACTTCCTCTACCTATCTCCACCAGTTGCTTCTCCGCTCGTGTTTGTCGTTGTTGTTATGGATCTTTAGTGGTGGCTCTCCTCCTTCGTCACGCGAGGACATCGACAAGAGAAGAAGATCCGGTGAAGGTGGCTTGGTCCGAGAAGCAGATCTGACGCCTCTTTCAGCCATGCTCACTAAAGGACAATGTTGCGTTGCTCAAGGTCATGCTTGGATTCGCCATCGGAGTAGCCGTCGTGCCTCCAACGCCGAGTTCATCGTCGCATCCGGGGTCTTCCTCGTCAGAGATTTGAATGGTTTTTGGGTTGTTTATCCTTTCTCCCGTTATTCTTAAGCTTGGATGCTTTTTGATCTTTGTTTAGCTAGAGGACGGCTAGACCTAGGGTTTAGATTGTCCAGGCGACAAGTTTAGGTACTTTAGGTGAATGTCAAATTTCACCTAAACTATAATGCCTATTTTGTGTGAATTTCTTAAAGTACCATCTTGCCATATTCACTTATCCAAAGTATGTGTTGTTAAACTCTTTTTCATGGAAGCTCAAAACTCAAATTAGGTATTCTCTATGAAACTTGAATTTAGATGTTTTGTTTGAAGATTTGGCTTGTATTGTGATGAATTCATTTGGGTAACTTAACTAGAGCATGAAATTGTATTTTAAAGAAATTTGAAATTTTTAAGAAATTAGATTTTGGGTTATGAATAGTGACGAATTTTTGAAAAGTTTTTAAAAAGGTTGTGGTTTAACATGATTTAATCTTGACTTAGATGTTCTTAGTAATGAGTTAAAGCTCTATGTTGATGGACTTGTCTATGTAGCTCATATTCACTTTGAGAAGTCAATAATTTGAGTTTCATTTGCTAGATACTTAGAAATGTTTTGAGAATTCTTGTGAATTGGGTGTTGCTAAGAATAGATGAGGTGTTGAGTTGATTAAAAGGGTTGCTTAGAGAGAGAATTGAAATTCGGATATTTGCTTTGATACATTGTAATTTTTTTCTTTAGTCTTTGGCATTACCTTATTCTCTTTGGATATTTTGTAGAAAGAATGCCACCAAAGTCTAGTAATCCTCAGCCTCTTGACACTAAGGCAACAACATGCAAAGACGAAGCTCTGGCTGAGACATCAGAGACAGTACACACAAATGATAAATCTTCCACAAAGCAATCTCACTCGTCTCAAGCAAGCAAGGGGTCACCGGTTCCTCCCAGATATTAACGAACTACTTGGATGTATATCTGATGAAGTCGTGAGCATAAAAAGGAATCTCGAGAGTATTATGATACTCTGGACCAAGGAGCTTCCACTCCTTAAACAAGGTACCAAATCATCGTCTTTGTATATATGTTTAGTTTTTCTTTCCTTTATTTTACATTGCATTTACCGGTTCCTCTTTCTTGGGTTAACTTCCTCACCAAACGGTGAGAAGTAAGTCCGGGGGAAGGGAATGATATTTGACTTTGATTTTAGTTGTTTTGTTTTTCTGTTTCTTTAAGTCTTGCATGTACATATTTTGAAATTGCATTTTGCATGAAATTTTTTCAAAAACTCAAAAACAAGCATCTAGTTGCATTGCATTATCATTTTGTTTAAGATTGAGTTTTTAGAAGCATTTAGAATTGCATCATCATTTTCATATTCGGTTTTAAGAATTTTCTTGCTTAAGGTGAACAATCTTTTTAGGTTGATGTCTAGTGACCATTGTGAGCTCTTTGAGTCGAGGTTATCCCCTTTAGAAAGTTGATAGGTCCTTCACTTGGAATTCCTATGCTTGAATTTGACTTCAACTGCTGATTTAGGGCCTTGAGATGGATCGAACGGTTTCCTTTATTGAGCTCAGCTTGACAAACCAAGTGATGAATCTTTATTACAATTGAGCACATTCAATGATACCTCAAGTAAACCGAGAATGTGCGTAAACCCGTACATTTTCGTGTCTCAATTAGAGAGTGGAGAAAATGACATGAAACAACCCTGTCATGTTTGTAAATCCTTTAAACGGACATGAAACAAACCTCTGATTGGTTGTGGATCTTAAATATTTGGGCATGTGTAAATAAAGCTAAAAAATAAAAGAATGAGAACTTAAATGAGAATACATAGAAAAAGTCTTGCTAAGTTCAAGGAGGTTGAATCATATGTTCTTTGATTGATAGTCCCTTTAGAAGCCTTCACCATTAGAAATAAGGAGTCAATTCAATAGACTAGAAATTGGTTTTTGGGTGTAGAACATTTCGGAATTGGATGCTAAGTGATACGATTATATTGTGGTATTTCTAAGAGGATAAGGATTCATAGGTGGATCACGGTTTCTAGCTTAATGAGTTGCTCGTTTTAGGTGAGATATTCCCTTCGTTTCAAACCTCTTCTTCAGTTTTGTAGTTTGTTTGCTTGAAGGCAAGCAAAAGGCAAGTCCGGGGGAGTTGATATGCGTGAATATTAGGCTAGTTTTCATTGACATTTTGCATCATTCTTATTCATATAGGATGCATTTGATCTCATTTTAGAAAACATCTTGCATAATTCATGCATTAGAGTTTAGGATCATCCATTTGCATATTTTCTTCTTTTTAAGTATTTTAGGTGGATTGGAGCCTACTTTTGGAGATGTGGAAGCTAAGGATCAAGCTTTTGAAGTAAGGAAGCATAAAAGAGATGAGAGAAGCCTCCAGGAAGAATTCTCGAGTACTAGGTCATGAAATATGACCGAGAAAATGGACCAGAACAGTTTCAACATGAATTCTTGGGCACCAGGTCCTGAAAAATGGTCGTGGAAATTACATAGAAGGAAATTTCGACCCCTTGGTCATGAAAACAGCTTGTGAATCCTAGCCAGAGAGATTTCTATATTTGGTTCAATCTAGTTTGTCCCGATTTGACCCGGATCCGTTTTAAAAAACTTTTACCTTAATTTTTAGAACATATCCTTTTTTTTAAGCTTTTTCTAGAGAGAGTTTTGGAGAAAATATTGGAGATTCCTTGTTGGATGATGATCCTTGGATCATTCACTTCTGTCTATTGAATCTTTTTATCTTTTCCTCTGATCTCTTTCATTATATTTGTCATTTCTTATTTTGTTTTGAGTTTCTTTATTGCTATGAGTAAGTAGTCTTTTAATGGGTTGATGGTTAGGTAGATCTAGGGTTAGATGATTGATTTTTGATGCTTAGGTGGTTAGATTCCTTCATATTAGGTGCTATTAATGCTTGATTCATCTTGTCCATTTAAATCTAGATTTTAGGATATTTTCCGCCCGAAAGGTGTTTGTGAAAAGTCGCGAATAACTTTTTTATGAGTTTTTATTCCCTAGCCATTGGAAAATGAAGTTAGGGTGATTAATGGACTAAATGGACTTGTGTTTAATGCTTATTGGTTGATTGGTTGGCAAATGGAAGTTTAGCTTAATTGGTTGATTAGTATAGAGGTAAATGCCATGGAAGTGAGTTGGTCTAGTGTTGTGTACCATGTCCTAGGTTGAGCTTCGTTGTTATCTTAAGCATCATTAGTTGGTTGTGTTTCCCAATTGATCATTTGTCTAACCAAAGATTCATTGTTTTTATTGATTATCAAAGTTTGATCTTTATTGCCTTGTTTTTGTTTGAGTTCCATTTTGGTATTGAGTTGCTAGTATTGAATTTATTTTGTTTCAATTTGGTTGTGTTTAGTTTATCTTCCCTTGCTTTAGTTTGTTCTTGTTTAAAGTGTTTATTAGTCTTTTAGTATTGAAATCTCTATTGATTTCTTTAGCTTATATTTGAGTCTAATGGTCTTAATGTGTTGATTCTAAGTTCCTCGTGGATTTGAATCTTAAATGCTTTCAATAGTGATTGTTTACGTTTGTTGTAATTAATTGAGTGTTAAAAAGCGAACATCAATTTGGCGTCGTTTCCGAGGAACTTATGCAATTAGCCATTAGGATTAAGATTCAGCCTAAGACTATAATATTTATTTTACTTTGTTACTAATTGTTTCGTATTCTCTTGAAGGTGTATGCTACAAAAATGGAACAACCAAGGAAAAACACCTAAACATGGAAAGCCTAAGAGTGAACATGGCTTAGTGATCAACAATTTCATCGAAGATAAGTCCATGGAGTTGGAATGAAAAATCCGGCACACAATAATGCTCAACTAGCTGCCAGACCAATTGGGGCTTTTGATGAACCAACTACTAGAGAGATTCAAACCGGGCTTTCCATTCCAACCATTTCATCAATTGATTTTGAGATCAAATCAAGTTTGATCAGCATGGTAAAGGAACAAAGCTACAATAGTTTGGAGTATGAGGATTTTCTTGATCATTTGGATCAATTTGAGAGATTGTGCTAAACAGTTATAATGAATAGAGTGTCTGGTGATGCAATCAAGATGATATTGTTTCCTTTCTCTTTGGGAGGAAAAGCCAATCAATGGGAGAAGAGTATACCATTGACTTTGGTGTCTACTTGGGAAAGTTGCAAGAAGGTGTTTGTCATGAAATTTTATTCCAAGAAAAAGATCGCCAAGTATAGGAATGAACTTCGAACAAGGAGATTACGAGAGACTTAGTGATGCATGGGATAGGCTTAAAGGATATATAAGAAATTTCCCTCATCATGGGATTTCAAGAGAGCATCTCTTGGAGATTTTCTATAGAGAAGTATTTGGTTAATAACAGAAGGCATTAGACAATGCAAGGTATGGTAGATTCGCTAGCTTGATAGCTGCCAAGGAGCATGACTTATTGAGAGCTTGGCACAAAACTATGCTCGTTATAAAGGTGATGTTGATGGAACCTTGAGAGACTCGGTTAGTGAAGCTCAAAGCCTATAGGAATTTAACAAAAAGCTTGATAAGTTGAGTAAGGTACTTCTTGTTAACCAAATAGCAATCAATTTTGTTGGAGAGTTTGAAGGACCTCAACAAGGGTAGGAAGATATGAGAGTCTATTATAGTGAATAGGTTCAACAAGAGGTTGATTAGTTGGGTTATCAAACAAGTTATCAAAGTGGTTACCAAGGATATCAACCAAGGCAATACAAAGATAACTTTCAACAAGGTCAAGGAAATCCTTCAAACCAAGGTACAACTGATTTGGACATAAGGACCATGATGGGGCATATGATAGAGGGTCAAACAAAAGGACAAATTAAGCTGAAGGAGAGGTTGAACAAGATTGAAGACAAAGTCGATGGAAGTTACATCGACCTTCAATCTAAGATCGACGACATCTACTCTCACATGAAAATTCTTGATAGCCAAATTTCTCAAGTGGCTTCTATAAGCCAAAAATCAGCTGATAGACTTCCCAAGAAACCGGAAGCAAACCCGAAGGAGTATTGTAAAGCAATCACTCTTAGGAGTGGGAAAGAACTTCCATCAAGGGGAGATGAGGCAGCCAAGGATAAAGAGTTTATTGATGATTATGTTGTGGTTTTGGAAGAGGTTCCAGTAGATATGAGCAAAGAGGTAAAGGTTTCTCAAGAACCGGTTAAGGAAAAAAGATGAAGTTGTTGAAAAGGCAAAGCCTTATTGTAAGGGAGAAAATTCAGGAAATAATTAATTCTTGGTCGTCAAATATTTTTCTCTAAGGGTGGTAAGGAATTCCTAATCAAATTGGTATTAACGACGAAACATGCTTATCTGATGTCTTGTTGCATGCTTCCCAAGCTGATCAATTATAATATAACTTTTGTAATTTCTGATTCTTGGTAAAGGACTTCTTAAACCTCCAAAGGGATTCACTGACAAAATGGGAAAAGCTTTGCAAGGACAAGCATGAAGGTGGTTTGGGTTTCAGAGCAATTGAGAAATTTAATTCTGCTTGATTGGCCAAACAATTATGGCATCTAACTGACCATCTAGAATCTTTGTTGGCCAAAGTTCCTCGGGGTAGATGTTTTACAGACATTGGTCCAAAGGACCTTAAAAAGGTATACTCGTTGTCGTATTGATGGTGAAGTTAATATATGAACGATCCCTAGTGAGTAAATGATAACAGGATTTTACTTAGTTTCAAATACCTATTACACAAATCAAATCATTGTAGTATAATAGGTTATCGAACCAAATGAGTAACTAATTAATCAGGCTGCGAACAACCTATTCCAATTCAAGCCAAATAGATTTAATGATTTTCTACCAACCTAAATGAGCAAATTAAACAGACAAATAAACAAGACAGTGAAATGTAGCAACAAAGCAAGTGAAAATAGCAAGAAGTAAATGAAAATCAGAATGATGAGATTGTGTCTTAAGGATGGGAATAATGGATCAGTGGGTTTCCTAAGCCTACCAGAGATTCCTAACAAAACTCAAACAGAGGTGAACTCCAGACAATAGATTTATAAACAATCAGATTCACTTTCATGACAAATGATCTAAAACTAAGCTAGCTTCAGACCCTACTCTCATAGGCGGAGAATAACCAAGCAAGCATTAAGATTCAGTCTATTTAAGCCAATAAACACTCTAGACATCTATTCCCTTAAGCTAGAAATGTAAATCTCTGAAATTAGTTGGACCAAGAATTTCATCAAACACCTTCTGGGTGTAGAAATTCATAGAATCTAATCTTAATTAATCAGAGAGAAATTAGCATTAAGCACACTAATACAGAAGAGATCTATTCAAAATAAATCTTAGACATCTAGGAGATCAAGGATTCCACACTAATCTAACCCATCTTCAATAACCCTAACTTTCTACTCAGAAATCATTAAGGACATAAACAACTCAGAAAACAAAACAAATAGCATAATGAGAAAGTAAGAAGGAAATATATGAGACTAAACAGAGAACATAAATTGCATTGAAAACAAATATGAAAAAGGTTTTGATCTGGAAGTACAAAGGAGAGAATGTTCTTTTTGTTCTTTCACCAAAGAGGCAATAAAACATGGATGATCGTTTCAGATTACATAAGAAAGGTATTTATACCCTTAACTATCCAACCTTAAAGAGTCAAACAAAGAAAGTCAATAAAAAATTTTGGGAGCGTCTGGCTCGGCCACGTGGCCCAAGCTAAGTGGTCGGGCTGGATAAAAATATGTGATATGGCTGCCAACTCAACTGTGGTGGTCGAGTTGGCTCATCGAGCTGGCTGAATCATTTGTCCTCATTTTCTATTCAGCTCCAAATTGTATCTTCTAAAATTCTGGTGAGCTTCTTTCACCTCTCGAATGGATTAGTCCCTAATGTGTCCAAGAACTCCTAATAAAAACTCCATATGTGCAATGCATGCTATGCAAATGAAAGCTATGCAAACATTACATGAATCAATGTAAAATGGATGCAAAAGACTCTTGAAAAGAGTTTAATTTCATAAATATCAACTCTCTCAAACTTAATTTTTGTTTGCTCTCAAGCAAACAAATAGAACCAAGAAGGAAGAGAGGTTTGAAGATGGGGACTCAGAACCAAAGCAAGTTTATCCAAATCTTAAACTCACTGTCCTATTTAGATGTTCTAGGATGCAATACTAACAAGTCCTACTCAAAAACATTAGCCATGTCAATCACAATTCAATTCAAGTATAATCTCAACCTACAAATGCCTTCAAATAAGTCATTCCTTTTAACGTTCATTAATTCCAAACCATGAATCAAGTTATGCATCTCCTAAGAACTTGTTTGGCTAAGAGAATGGTTAAGAGATTAAAATGATCTCTTTCATATATGAAGCTCAATCAATCTACACAAGGATCACTCAAGAATGGAATAAGCTTTAGTAAAATGCTAAAGGTCAAAACCAATAGACTCATACAAAGATAATACTTCATCTACCTAAACATCCAATATTGATCTTCATCCTAATCATTTCTACCCAAGAAAAAGATCCTAATTCTACCCTTTTAAACATAAGGCTTTCTTTTCTTTTCAGCCGTAAACAACCTTGACTCATTCTTTTTAGAATCAACTCCAAAATTTGCATTCTTTCTTTCTTTTTTCCTTCTTTTTAATCTAAGGAGAAAGTGCTTATATGTGACTTCTAGCGGTTTGGGTTCGCTTTATAACTTTAAGCTCTGGTTATTTTCTTTCTTATACCATAGGACTTTTCTAAACTTTTGTCTAACTTGCACTACTTAACTTTAAAACCTTTTTGGCATTTTTATTCTCCAAAACCTTTAGTAGAACACTTATATAGCTTTCAGACCTTTCTCCCCTTAGACTCATTACCAATTCCCATTCTTCATTCCCTTCCAATCATTTATTTTTCCAATCCATAAAACTTAAATAACCCATGACCCCAAATCGAATCCACCTAGTCCTAGCTGATCCAAAAATCGTGAACCAGAATCTACATGAATCCTTATCCTTATCGACTCTCACCTAACACGTTATACCAAGCTTATTCCCAAGATATGCCTCGCAGAATTTTACATAGCAAACAAAGCAGGGTTTGAACGACGGTTATGCCAAGGTGGAAGTCTACTTAGATTAACAAGATAGATGCATAATGGAAAAATAAAATCCAAGTATTTTGTAATCCACAAGTTCATACTTAATGCATAGACTTGATAATTAAGCATTTGTATTAGGTTATCACTTAGCAAGGAATGGTGTCTCATCACCGTAAGGTTCAGCTAAGATATGAAGCTTAAACTAAACATTCCTTACATGGTGCAGTCTTACATTTCAAATAAATTAGCAAGCATCAAACAACATCTACCTAGGACATTTAATTTAGCACATAAACATGCTAGCTTGCAAGGTAAATTCGTCAGAATCCCCTATGCAATGCCTATACTCAATCCTAGAATGAATGCAAACTGAATGAAAACTCTGTTTATGGTTTTTAAGAAACTTTTTTGAAATTTTTTTTTGTGTTTTTCTATGACGTGTATGTTATACATGATTAAATATGTTGAAAATGAAAATGTTTTTGGATTTTCTATCCCTTAAATGAGAATGCATGATCTACAATGGAAATTCGAAAGTAAAATCACATAAAACAATGTTAATATCCTCTAGAACCCTCCCCCAAACTGAAATCACACAGTTCCTTGTGTGATAAAGTCTAAAGGAGAATCCTAGACTAGCAAGGAAAAATCAAATGATGCAATGGTATATACAATAGGGTTTGGAGCTGGTACCATACTAGAAGTATAAGGTCCACAGAGATGGGTTCGTAGTGTCAGTGTAAGGTGGTAGAGCTTAATGTGTTGGATCATAGTCTAGTGGAGTTGTGTGTTCTGATGCAGCTCTAGAAGACTTGGCTTCCCCTTCTGCAAGTCGCAACTCATGAATGGGATCGTTTGTGGTATGATGCCTTGTTCAGCACCATAGCTGTAATAGCCGCCACCTGACTCGACTTTGTGCTCGGACTACTGAACCGAGTTATGGTCAAAATTCACTGAAAATTATTGTGCGGCTTCTGCATCATGATACACATGTGCAGACCTTGGCATGTACGACGAAGCCTAGTTGGGATGCTGGTAGAGCGTTTTTGAGGTTGCTGAGAAATAGACATGGTTCTTCTTAGTATTAGCGACTCATGAATGGGATCGTTTGTGGTATGATGCCTTGTTCAGCACCATAGCTGTAATAGCCGCCACCTGACTCGACTTTGTGCTCGGACTACTGAACCGAGTTATGGTCAAAATTCACTGAAAATTATTGTGCGGCTTCTGCATCATGATACACATGTGCAGACCTTAGCATGTACGACGAAGCCTAGTTGGGATGCTGGTAGAGCGTTTTTGAGGTTGCTGAGAAATAGACATGGTTCTTCTTAGTATTAGCGACTGTGGTTGTGGAGTCTTTTGTCTAGGACAAGAAATAAACCTCAGAACTCTTTGGAGCTCTTTAATATGACCCACCATCTCACGTTTTGATTTCACTAGTGATTCGATCATACCATCCTGCCACTTGTTCCATCTTTGAAGTAAACCACTCTTCTTATGTGCTTCCTTTACTCCATTGCTCAGCATTGGGTCTATATGATCATCAAAATAGTAACAATATGGTTCATGCTCAACGATTTCATTTATGTTTCTTGGTTGGTTCTGAACATTTTCTCGAGCTTCTACAGTCCAAAGGGCCTCTGTTGGAAGTTTGAAATCGATTTTATACCCCAACTTTATTGTTGTGAACTCCAATTTAGGAAGATGCACCATTTCTTCATCCTTAATCTTTGGGTGCATGAACTTGTAAAGCCAAAGTTCGTTGCTTGGTGTTCTCTCCAAGAATCCTGCCCGTTTGAGGTATGGAATATCCATCCATGTACGAGGAATAGGCTCAGATTTTAGTCTCGCTCCACAAGCTTTTAAGATCGTTGTCAAAATTCCACCAACACATATCACTCCCTTTTTCTTATCTTTTAGCATCGTGACCCAGCTCCTATAGCTCAGCAGTTGGTCAAGTAGTATAAAAGTAAATTTATCCCCTAGAACATCCCCCTTGAATTCTATGCCATATCTTCAACTCTCGCTATTGAGGAGTTCCTTCAATCCCTCGTCAATCATTTCTAGCTCTGGCTGCCTCACATTTCCTGTCGACATTCTGGGGAAACAGGCGTTAGCAAGAACTCTATGAAAGTAGTGGATGGCTGGGTTCTAAATTTTATTGCTCTTGCTTCTTGATAGAAAATAGTCAGTTGGACTAGCTATTACTAGCCATAGAGCTTGCAATTCTTCACTTTTATAATCATATTTGCATTTTTGCCCAGCTGGAAGCTCAAACAGTGCCTCGAAATGCTTGACTGTGAAACCATAATCCTCCTTTTGTTCCATGGTCTGAAAGTAATATACCCAAAACTGCCTTCTTTTTTCATGGTCTCTATGGCCTCCCCATACAAATTCATCTCAACCAAGGCAAGGAACTGAAAGGTTTCCTCCTTGTAAGTTGGTTGGCTATAAGATGCAAAGTATGTCAGTCCACATTTCTTAAGCAAATAATCTACATCTCCAGCTATCACCAGTTGCACCATAGTTTCATGATGAATGTACCAAGTTCTCAAACTCTCATCATGCGGAAAATCTTGAGCGCCTGGTTGTAAGTTAAAGTAACTTCTTCCTCACTTCTTGACTCTTACAACACCTCTTCGTCTGCACTACTATCAGTATTATTAACTCTTAATATCACATCGAACTCAAGAGCCTCAGCAATCTTTTCCCCCTTTCTCACATCTTCTCTTTTGGATGCCTCTCTTATTATATCCTCTCTTCTTTCCATATATCCTGTAGCACACTCATCATCAAAAGACACTATTAGAGGTTCTTCACGTCTTGAACTTCTATTTACTTTCTTTGAAGAACCAGCTCCAGGTCTTAACATTCTTCCCCGGTGAAATCAGCTCGGTCTCATGACTTTACAGAAATAATCGAGTCAGCCTCTTCACCACAAGAAAATCAATCAACTTAGCTCTCTTACTCCACTTCTTGCCCCGAGCTACTCATGGCATTATCAAGGATATGAATTTGGCTTCGATGTTTGGTGTGTGAGTCGACTTGGAGGCGATTTGGCTTGCTGACTTGACTATAACACCCAAGCTAGTCAAGGATTTTTCAAGAGTAGCAACTCGGTCGTACAACTCACTGTTTGGTCGAGCTTTTGACTATTTCACCACAAAGAAAATAACCCGGCTTGCAAATAGTTCAACTCAGATTAGTAGTTCGGCAGCCTAGGTCAAGCCACAACTCGATTTTCTTTTCACGGTAGAGCGACGGCTCAACTTGGTTTAACTCGGCTGGTGGAGAGTCAAACTTGGCAAATCAAAAAGGCGAGAAGTCAGCTTAAGCTTGTGCTTCACAGATACGGGCGAGCTGAGTCCAAATTTCTGCAAAAAAGAAGAAATTCCTACCAAGCAAGAAGAGACCTAGAGAATGAAAGAGATAGTTCTTGTTTTCGTTGATGTGAGTAATGAAAGAGGTAAGTTCTGGTTTTAAAGAGAAAATGAGTGCAAGAAAGCAATTAAATGCATGTGACTCCATTGGGCCCTCTCTTTTCTACTTTGTCACGCGAAGCACACATATTTTTGTGATAATGAGTCATGTGTGACTAAAAAGGAGAAAACATGTGGGTCCCCACAGCATAGTTTTGGGCATATGTGATGGTTAATGCAAAGCATGTGTAATATCCAGCGAGCTAAAATGAATATTAAGGATACAAGGGCCCAGGGGAGAATCTAGTGGATAATTCCATAATTCCACTTTTCTTTCTTCTGACTCGATTTGACAACACGGCTTCCAGGGTCGAGTCAGACTTTTATCTACCAGATTCTAAAGTAAATCCTCTTTTTCCTTGCCAGCTTGATGGTTAACTCTCCCCAAATGCTGTAAAAACCACTAAAATCGACCACATCACTCATCTCCTGAAAATCAAAATATTTACAATGATACCATAGAACTTCCTCCCAAGTGAGCTTGTTTAGAGTCATTAAGCTTGATTTTTCCATTCTCTTAAGCTTGGGTTGGTTTACAGAGATGCACTAAAGTACTCTCTGGAATTTTTCATCAGCCATGTAAAGCTTCACCCTCTTACCATTCTCAGTAAAATTTGAGCTGATTTCAAATCAAAGTTCAGAAACTTGGTTGCCCACTGTGCTTTGTACTATATCTCAACCGCAATGAGAATGTAGTTGTTTCCACGATATGGGACATGCTATTGCCTCAACCCACTTGGAAACATAGTCCACTACTACGAGAATGTAGTTGTTTCCATGAGATGGTGGGTTCAATGGTCCCATGAAGTCAATTCCCTATCATTCAAAGATTTCAACCTTCAGAATTGGATTTTGAGGCATCTTATTCATTTTGCTGATATTGCCCATTCTCTGGCAAGGATCACATTTGGAGATGAACTCATGATGGTCTTTGAACATAGTGGGCCACCATAAACTAGCTTGTAGAACCTTCTAAACCGTCTTGAATGTGGCAAAGTGATCACCATATGCAGAACCATAGCAATGCTCTAAGACACCTTGAACCTCTTCTTCTGCAATACACCTTTTAAACAACCCATCCATGAAGGTCATGAGCTGCTCCTCCAGCATTGAATCATCGATAGGGATTGAGTCCTTTATCATCATTCTTGATAGATGATCAGCTACATAATTTTTGACCCCTGGCTTGTCTACTACTTCCATGTCAAATTCTTGAAGCAAAAGAATCCACATCAACAACTGTGGCTTAGCATCTTTTTTCTTCATTAAGTGCTTCAAGGCTGCATGATCTGTATGCACAATCACCTTGGAACCGACTAGATAGGACCTAAATTTCTCAAATGCAAAGATTATTGCAAGAAGTTCTTTCTTAGTAGTTACATACTTGACTTGAGCTTCATCAAGTGTCCTACTCGCATAATATATCATATTCAGCTTCTTATCCTTCTTCTGGCCTAGAACTACTCACATTACGTAGTCACTCGCATCAGACATGATCTCAAAAAGTATAGTCCAATCTGGTTCATGGACTATTGGTGCAGACCCCAAGGCTTCCTTAATCTTCAAGAACACCTCAAGACACTCAGAATCAAAGTTGAACTTAGTCTCTTTGCATAGCAGGCGAGTCAAGGGTCTTGAAATCTTTGAAAAATCCTTAATGAACCTCCTATAGCGACCTAGCATGACCCAAGAATCTTCTAATATCCTTGACTGTCTTTGGGGGCTGCAGTTGTACCATAACTTGGATCTTAGCTTAATCAACTTCAATTTCCCTTTCAGATATCTTGTGACTCAAAATGATCCATTCCTTCACCATGAAGTGGCATTTCTCCCAGTTCAGCACAAGGGTAGTCTCCACGCACCTTCTAAGAACCATGCACAGATTTGACAGACAAGAGGAGAAAGAAGGGCCATAGATGGAGAAATCGTCCATGAAGACCTCGACCATCTCCTCGATCAAGTCTGAAAATATATAGAGCATGCAGCGTTGGAAAGTAGTGGGTGCGTTACACAAGCCGAAAGGCATCCTTTTATATGCGAATGTGTCATAGGGGCAAGTAAAGGTTTTTTTTCTTGATCGTTTGGGTGTATAAGGATCTAAAAGAATCCGCTATGCCCATCAAGAAAGCAATAATATGAGTGATTGGCTAGTCTCTCTACCATTTGATCAATGAAAGGTAATGGAAAATGATTCTTTCTAGATGTAGAGTTAAGCCTCTTATAATCAATGCACATCTTATGTCCAGAAATGGTCCTAGTGGGAATCAATTCATTCTTCTCATTCCTAACAACAGTCATTCCTCTCTTTTTAGTCACACAATGAACATGTGAAACCCACTTACTAGCAGAGATTGGGTAGATCACACCAACATCAAGCAATTTAAGGATTTCCTTTTTAACTACCTCCTTAAGATTTGGTTTCAATCTCCTTTGAGGCTCTATACTAGAGTAAGATTCGTTTTAAAGGTGAATCATATGGGCACATAGACTAAGTGATATGCATTTACTGTCATCCAAAGAATATCCTATAGCCTTTCTAAACTGTTTCAACTCAGTCAATAGCATGTTCAACTTATCATCATTCAAAGCATCATTGACAATCACAAGATAAATACAGTTAGGACCCAAGAAAGTGTACCTTAGCTCACTAGGAAACGGTTTTAAATCTACTTTAGGTGTCTTAAGTTTAGACCAGTCATCTGACACCGGAACATTGGTCAACTCGATCCCTGACTCGACTTGGGAGGTCGAGTTGGGTCGGAAAACTGTCAGTTCTTGGCTCATTGAGGTTGAACCTTCCTCAATTGCTGCTGTGATTTCAGTTATGACCAAATCTTTGAATTAAAACTGATTTATTCATAGCCATGTTGGAGTCCAGCAACTTCTTATAACACTCAGCTTCCTTACTCAGATACCCATCAGCAGCTGGCTTAGTCAAAGCAACTTGCAATTGATCTTCTGCTGCAAACTCCTCTAATAACTCATCAGCTAGAGCATCCATCTCTTGAATCAAGAACACCTGACCCTCAATGGATGGCTTCTTCATTACATCATTAATGTTAAACTTTATTTTGAAGTCTTTCCACAAGTTAAGCTCAATTTCACATTTTTGAACATCAATTACTTCACCAGCAGTAGCCACAAAAGGCCTTCCAAAGAGTAGTGGATCCTTAGGCTCTTCATCCATTTCCAAAACCACAAAATCGGTTGGTATTTCCACACCTCCGACCTTGACAGGTAGATCCTCCAAAATACCATGAGGAACCCTTACAGTCCTATCAGCCAAAACTAATGAGATTTTTCTAGACTTGTACTTATTGAAGTCCAGCCTTTGTGCAACAAAGAGTAGCATAAGACTGATGGATGCACTAAAATCGCATAAGCAATTACTAAAGAATAAAGGACCTAGTGAGCAAGGGATTAAGGTGCCATGGTCATCAAGCTTCTTTGGTACCACTTTCTTTTGGATAATAGCACTAAACTTATGAGTAAGCATTACCATACCCTCAACTTCTTGAGTCATCTACTTAGTTGTATCTTTCAGAAACTTCTGGAAAGGAGGTATAAGCATGAAAGCGTTTAAGATAGGAATTTTCACCTCTATATCCTTCATTTTCTTATTGAAAATAGCTTTATATTTCTCAGTCAGATCCTTCTTAAACCTTTGGGAAAAAGGCAATTTAGGTTTGTGAGGTAGAGGAACGAATGGTTTGTTATTCTCCTCTGAAATAACAGGTTTTGGTACAGGAAAAGGCTCAACTCGACCTGAGACATCGAGTAGGAGGTCGAGCTGACCATTAGGAGTTGTTGTTTTAGGCTTTTCAGCGTTGTGGTAATCTTCCCCTTCCTGAATTATACTGTCCTCAGTATCCTTAGCATTCTCTGCACAAATAAGCAACTCACGTCCACTTCTTAGAGTGATGACATTGGCATGATATTCCTTGGGATTTTGGATTGATTTTTCGGGGAGTTGTCCAGTTGTCTTCATAGTAAAAGACAAGGCTTGTTGACTCTCTACAAACTTAAGTCTGGCATTCAATGTCTCAAATTTCCAGTTGAGATAATTATGAGAAGCATCAATCTTTGTGTACACTTCAGTAAACTTCTTTGTCAATTCAGTAGTAGTACTGTCCTGACCCTTGAGAATATGTTAGAGTAGATCTATAACCTCTGGAGTTTGTTGAGTAGGCGGCTGAGCTTGTGCTTCATACCTAGGTGGTATGGTTAGAACTGGCTGAAAACTCTGGTTATATTGTTGCTTAGGCACATAAATTTTGGTCTGAACCGGTTAGGGTTTGGGTGGGTAAACTTGGTCTTGGGGTTAGCAACATTGGTGTTCCTGTAGGAGAGGTTCAGGTTCTGTTTGTAGTTGTTGTATTGCTTGTAACCTCCTCCTTGATTCTACACAAAACTAACTTCTTCAATCTGATCATCCTCCTTTTCCTGAACATGTTCATCTTTACCCACAAAGTGGACTTGTTTCTGTTGTACCAAGAGCAGCTTGTCCAATTTGTCATGCAAAGCCTTAAGCTCTTTTCTGCTCACTACATCAGAGTTAGTTGTACCTCTCAAACTCCTGTCATAATCCTCATTGTAATGTTCATCAGCTTGTGCAAGGTTCTCCACTAATTCCCAGCCATCATTAACATCCTTGTTCATGAAATTACCATTTGGGGAGAACGCCGTATTAGAGTGTGCTGAGAAATGATTCAGTGTTGAAGCCATGATGAGGACACTGAGATTGGTAGGTTTTGAACCGCTTCCAAGCTTCAGAGAATGATTTCGAATTCTTTTGCACAAAGTTGGATATCTCATTACGGAGCTTTCTAGTCCTAGAATTGGAAAAAATCTTAGCAAGGAAAGCTTTCTGCACTCATCCCATGAAGTGATAGAACCTTAAGATAAATGCTTCTCCTAGACATGTGCTTTGTCACCAAGAGATAAAGGGAACAACCGCAACTTAAATGCATCTTCACTAACGTCGTTGATCTTAGTTAGGCTACAGAGCCTTTCAAACTCATCAAGATGATCAAAAGGGTCTTCATTAGGTAGCTCATGAAATTTTTTGTTCTGAACCATGGTGATGAGATTGCTTTTGATCTCAAAGTTATTGTTCTGAATACTAGGGGGAACAATACCATGTCGCTGGGTGTGAGTGCTAGGTGCCTCTCCTGCTCCAATTGTTCTTGGACTCCTCTGATGAGGTCTATGCATAGGTGGTATTTATGTGTTTAAACCTTGTGGGGGATCCATTCCCACTAAAATTTTTTTGTTCGTTGTGGATACGACCTCTCTGCTTTCTCAACTCACGTGGAAGTTGGTCAATGTTGTCGAGATAATGGAGAAAGTTTTGACTACTCTTCGAATGTGTCTACATACAACGAGAGAGCACAACTCGACCCTGGACTCGAGTGGGTATGTCGAGCTAAGTGGTTAAGTTGTGAAATCACCTGAAACAGTCGATAAAAGTATAGCCATAAGTAAGTATCAATGTGGAACAAAAAGAACTTGATCTCAGAAAGTTGAAAATCCTAAATGTAGCTAACAAACACCCAGTTGTCAACGACGCCAATTTGATAACAGGATTTTACTCAGTTTCAAATACCTATTACACAAATTAAGTCATTGCAGTATAATAGGGTTATCAAACCAAATGGGTGAGTAACTAATCAATTAGGATGTGAACAACCTATTCCAATTCAAGCCAAATAGATTTAATGATTTTCCACCAACCTAAGTGAACAAATTAAACAGAGAAATAAACAAGACAGACAATGAAATGTAGTAATAGACCATGTGAAAATAGCAAGAAGTAAATGGAAATCAGAATGAAGAAAGGATGTCTTAAGGATGGGAATAATGGATCAGTGGGTTTCCTAAACCTACCACATATGCCTAACAAAACTCAAACAGAGGTGATCTCCAGACAATAGACTTATAAACAATCAGATTCACTTTCATGACAAATGATCTAGAATAAAGCTACCTTCAGACCCTACTCTTATAGGCGGAGAATAATCAAGTAAACATTAAGATTCAGTCTATTTAAGCCAATAAACACTTTAGACATCTAATCTCTTATGCTAAAATGTAAATCTCTAAAATTAGTTGGATCAGGAATTTCATCAAACACTTTTTGGGTGTGGAAACTCCCAATATCTAATCTCAATTGATCGGAGGGAAATTAGATTAAGCACACTAATACAGAAGAGATCTATTCAAAATAAATCTTAGACATCTAGGAGATCAAGGATCCCACGCTAATCTAACTCATCCTTAAGAATCCTAGCTTTCTACTCAAAAATCATTAAGGACATAAACAACTCAGAAAACAAAACAGATAGGTTATGGATCAGACTTTGTCAATCCAATAGTTACTTGTTGACAAAAAAAATTATTTTCTTGAAAAACTTAATTCTTCACAAAATAAAAAGAATTTTCAATACTATATAATATAAAATAATATATACGTAGAGATAAATATTGCAAAAAAAAAATATGAACTAATTTTTTTTCAATGATAATATATGTTTGAAATTCAAAAAGAAACAAAAACAACTTTATATATATATATATATGGAATATATGAGAAAATTTATTTTACTTCATAAAAATTTAAATGTGAGATAATAACAAAATAATTAAAAATACAAAATTCTAAAATAATATCTACAAAAATTAAAAAATTAAAAAACAAACTCTACAAAACTATTTTTTTGGTTGAAATTTGAAATTTATTGATCAACAAATAAAGAATCAACTCAATGAGTGGCAAACCAACACCTAAGAAAATCTTCCAACTTATGGAAAAAGAATAATGGAGAGAGCTGATTCTATTTCTTATCATCATATCAATAAGCTTGAGGGTAGATCTAGCATCCTTATACCCACGGCTATGATTTCGGGAATTCTTCTCATGCCAAATATAGTAGATCGAAACATGAAAAGAGAGACGAAGCATAATGGAGTCCAACTTATATCTGCTAGCCAAGAGAGTAGATAAGGTTTCCGACCAATCAGGATTAATAGCAGTACCAAGTACCAAGAAGGGAACCACAAAGTTCAAACCAGATTATGAAACTATAAGGGCAGACAAAGAAGAGATGATCACGAGATTCATCTCTTTCACCACATAGAACATAATCCTGGTTTGCACCCCAACGTCTCATGTGTGTACATGTGGATAAACGATCACGCAAAGCCAACCAAGAGATGAATGCAAATCAGGGAACAGCTTGAGGAAACCAAATGAGACGATGCCAAAGAACACGAGGATGAGGAGATCGAAGCTGGTCCCATGTTTTGGAGGCAGAGAATCGAGATTGAAACTTAGAATCTGAGTGCTTCCAAAGAATCTAAGGACCATAGGAAGCACTCAGAACAGCGGCGAGTAATAGAACAATTGCCGAGAAACCGACAACATTCAAGTTCTTCAAAGAAAGGCCAGAGATGAGGACATTTCTTAGGGAAGGCATGTGAGAATTGCAAATTCTCTTAGGGAAAACTGGATTGGAAGTCCACCAAGTACGAACAACAACTCGTGCTCCTTTTTGGATACAAGGGACCTACACAAAAAGCTGTGGACCAACTTCCTGGACAAAGATGACCAGCGAACAGGCAGATTAAACAACGGTCCAAAACAAGAATTTTGAAGATACTCGAACTCTGGAGAGCCTTCAAAAACATTTGCAATGCCGAGAAGGTATTCGGGCTTGGAGTATGAATTTAAGCGACCATCGGAAGGGTATTTGTTTGTTACGAACAGACGGCGAGGTAGCAAATCTGCATCGAAATCTGGCAGCGGGGTCACACTCTTTTTGGTTTTGCGCGTCATCACACTACAATAGACAAGTAACTTGTAAAAATCAGTAATATGTAACATAATAAAGACAAAGACATGTCCACGGTGGATATCATAGGAAGACAACATTGATGGACAAGTTTGAACTAAATGTCCACAGATCTAATATGTGCCCACAAACAGACATGAATACTTTAGACATAAAGGGAAAGGTAAACGCATGTCCCTACGGGACAAAGATTAAGATCAAAGAGATAAAAAAAACCGCAAAAAACGAAGGCAAAAGATATCACCACAGAAATGGCAAGCTTCGAGGGATGAAATTCAGACCATCATCCTTTAAGGACATAAATAGCTTTGAAAACCGACAAACGACATGATTTCGAATACAATCGAATCGTAAGAGGACAGCAAAATCAATTTAGAACCAGGCGGAAAATAGAGAGCAAGAACAAAGCTGCACAAGTTAGACTGTTTCGAAGCTAGCAATAGTATAGATGGAGCAGGAACCTTAAGGTTTGCAATTGGGAAAATTCCAAAGAAATGACGAAGGAATAGAGTTTGACGGGAGAGAAGACGAAGAGATGCAGATGAATAGGAGAGATATGTAGCAGTTAGGGTTGCGAGAGAGAGAATGAAAACCTTAAACGAGAGAGAAATAAAGGGGCAAAAAGAGTGTTTGAGATGTGGCATATTATGTTTCTCGAAGATGTGTGCTGAGTTGAGAAGAAAATTCAAACATCTGAGAATATTTTGGTCATTTGGATTGGGAAACAAATAGTGAAAGGTATAAAACATAATGTTGAGAGGAAGAGGCATTTTACACAATAAAACAAAAAAAATAGGTATTGTATACAATTTTCTCTATTAGAGCCCAAAACAGTAATTTAGGGCCGCGGAATTTTATTTTTGTGAATTCGCATCTCCAACGAAAACCCTACGCTATAGTTTTGACTATAAATACCTAAATTACGACCTCGATTTAGGTCCCTCGTCGCTGCGTTTCTCTCCCGCAACCTCTGATATTCGTTTATTCCCATCGATCGGAGAGAGATAAAACAAAAGCGACCATGTTGGTTTACCAGGATCTTCTTACCGGTAACACTCAATAGCACTTTCAGTCTCTTATTAATCGCTTATCTTCGATCAGGAATTTTTAGTTTTCGTCATCGAATTGAAATTTCGTTAGATCTGTGATCGCATTTTAGGATTTTTTTCAATTTGCAGCTGCCCACATCGTTAATTCTAGTCCTATTAGTGAAAGATGTCGTTTTTGTATCTCTTTTCTGTGTGATTTGGTGGGAATCTGTGATTGATTAGTTTATGAATTTCAATCTCGATTCCTCTTCTCGAATTTATGTTTGTCTGTAATAATTGAGATTTGTAGATGTTGTGGTAGATTGGATTTTAGGGGTTTTTTTCGATTGTTTAGTTACTTATTTATTATGAATTATTCGATTGTTTCAATATGATTTGAATAACTTTTGGCTAAAATTATGAGTCACTGGTTTGGTTTAGCTGATACCTGTATGTACGATCTTATGGGAAATTTGTTAAGCTTGATATGAGTAATTACTGAAAACTGTGGACTTTGATTCCAGGTGATGAGCTTCTGTCTGACTCTTTCCCCTACAAGGAGATTGAGAATGGAATTCTTTGGGAAGTCGAAGGAAAGGTCAGTGCCTTCAACCTTACTAACTTTATGCTGCAAAGTCCCCAATTTTGAACTGGAATTGTTAAAAAAATTGAGTGTTTCTGTTCTCATTGGGTTTTCATTCTTATTATCCAGTGGGTTACCGTTGGAGCTGTAGATGTTAACATTGGTGCCAATCCATCTGCTGAAGAAGGTGGTGAGGATGAGGGTGTTGATGACTCAGTTCAAAAGGTTGTTGACATTGTCGACACCTTCAGACTTCAGGTTGGTCTTGTCTTCTTTTACTAATTAATAACTTGGTATTAGACATTGTTGTTCCTTTGTATTTGTTTTGCATTCAGATACAAAATTTGTTAAAAGGAACATAGCAGTAGGGCCTGAATACCAAATGTTTTTGATGTACTAGCTGTGATGTGATTGGTTATGTCGTTGATATTGATCCAAGCGCTCTTTTTTCATATAGGAGCAACCAACTTTTGACAAGAAGGGATTCATTGCTTACATTAAAAAATACATCAAGCTATTGACACCCAAGCTTGCCCCAGAACAGCAAGAAGCCTTCAAGAAGGGTATTGAAGGAGCTACCAAGTTCTTGCTCCCCAAGCTCAGTGACTTCCAATTGTAAGCTTCCCGAATCTTCTATTATATATTCCTTTGAACATTGACAACTATTGATATTTGATAGTGGGTACATATGAAATCTCATATATGGTTATTTTGTTTGATACAACTACAGCTTTGTTGGGGAGGGAATGCACGATGACAGTACCTTGGTGTTTGCATACTACAAGGAGGGTGCTACTAACCCAACATTTTTGTACTTCGCCCATGGATTGAAGGAGGTCAAGTGCTGAGGGAGAAGCTCTCATCGGGTCTCTGTGGTTGTTCGCAGCGACTTTCTTAAGTTTATGTTTCTTACATGGTCTTTTGTTTCGTTGTCGTTAAATTACCTACCTGTTTGATTTTCTCTCTTATCTTTTGTGTTGGAAGATTCTCAAGTTATTTATCAAGTTACTATTAGTCGTTACTCTTTGGGTTGTTTGGTGTTATATTCTTCACTTTGCTTAATCAATTTAGGCTGTGGTTACAACTTCAACTCGAGACAAACTTAATGATTCAAGTAGTCTTCGGTTCAGATCTTACGGATTAACATTGAACAATTGATTCCTTTTACTATTTGTAACTTTAATCATTTAGAGGCCCTGATGGAATATGCTCTAGAATAATCCTTTTGACCTTTTATAATTGTCTTTTTTAATCCTTTTATCGGAAAAAAGAAAAAGAAAGAAACTGGAAGAGACATGGTCATGAGCTTGAGATCCCCTCCACGTTTGTCTGCTTCCTTGTTATGGATTATTACCTCACGTGCGGAATGCAGGAATGCAGGAATCTATGTATTACCAGAACAGAAAAATTATGTCTTCTTGGTCTATATATGTCTTGTCTTTCTGTTACAATAAACGCATCCTATGTTTTGATTATTTTCTCCGTTACATCCGCTATATGCATAACCATTAGTTTATTTATCCAAGTCTCAATTCTATTTTTAAGCTGCATGATGAGCAATTCATATACATTCTAAAGTACACATTTTTTATTTATAAATATTCTAAAGTACATACTATATATTATGTATATGTGTGGACGAGAGGACAACGAAAATGCGTGCGTTGGTACGTATTGTGTCTCACGTAAAAGGTAACGTGATTTGGTCGGTCTGACGTTGCTCCAACTTTCTCGTATCTAATGTCTTTAAACTCATTATTTCTTCTACTTTTTTTTGGTTCCTTTCGTTTGTCTTTTAGCTAACACTATTTGATTTTCATTTTTGTTGAAACACTCTTGACAAATTACTTGGTCAATACTATTACGAAGCATCAACTTTTTCATTTACATACACATGCATGGCCATTTGGCCACTTGTTAATCGTAACAATTAAAGGAGGTTGATAATGTGAAGCTATACAAAACCACCAATTTTGTTAGAACATATTAATAAAGGAAAAAAATCCTTTCATACTGTTTACGCTAATTACTTAAAATCAGGAATTCTTTTAGATCGAAATGCTTTAGGAAAAAGCAAAAGCTTTTTGATTCAAAAGAAAGTAACCCACAAGCTGTATTGGCCCACTTCTCTACTTTTGAATATTCTTTTCTTCTTCTCCTATATTATATTGGGTTATACGCACAAGTACGATAACTTTTGATAATTTTTTTTTTTTTCTTTCGTCGGATTTTATTAATAAAAGTATAAAACTAGGTGGAATACAAACATTATGAACCATAAAAGATAAGTCTAAACGAGTGGAAAACATATATATTTCCACTTCCCAGAATCAAAGCCTAAAAAAAAATAGCATATAGAAACAATCTCGAAAAATTTTAAGCTAAAAACTAAAACCAAATACTCAAAAAGTGCAATCTTCAAAACAAAGATCAAAGACATTGCACAACAACATGAACCAAAAGGATGTCGAAATTTCCTGTAGCGAATAAGTGTACCTCACAAATAAATAAAAATTTACTACACCGACATGAATTAATCCAGATGTATGAATTGCGCGAAACCACATAAAGAAGCCTATCTGGAGGCGAGACTGAAGATAACTAAATGGCAGAAAATGACACAAGAACAAGAGACAATTCTTCTAGAAATGACGAAGCCGAAGCACATCCGACTGATTTTACGCCTAAATAGAAATCATTGAATGACTATACCTCGATCAAGCCTATATATGGAGTACTGATAAGAAACAAAACAAACCTCTAACGGAAGGAACCAAACCCTAAAGAGCAAACACCCGATCGAACCAGAGAAGAAACTAAACGATAAACCTAGGCTGCAATTAACAAGCATCTAAACCCGAATCTAGCTTAAATCTAATTAGGTACTAAATCTTAGTTATTAAAACTTAAAAAACACAACTTGTTAAAAGGGGAGATAGGAGATAACCGAGACCATATTAGAGGTGGTTTGACATCACTGGTAGTGACCGGCGATGGTTGAGAAGCAACACGAACCACATGCGAAGCCCCGCAACGGCGCTTCTTCGACAAAGACAAGCTCAGAGAGAACAACCATATTCCGATAAGCTGCATCTAAGAACCACGACACTGACACGCCGGTAAAACCTAAACATTCTCACCATGGAAATCGATCAGGATCTATACACCCCAAACACTGACAAAAACTAACGAAAAACACAGAGAAATAATAAAAGGGGAGCTGACAATATCGACAGAGCTAAAAAAGCCTCCTTTCGTCACTCCCCCAACAGAAATCTTCAACGACGAACTTTTGATAATAACTAAATTTCATATACAAGTGTATATGAATATATCTGTACATTTAAGCAAATTAAAATTTTAGAAAACGAATTCAGACTTGAATAATAATTTCCACCGAATTTTTATATGTATATAGGTCAACCAAAAAAAAAAAAAAAAGGGTAAAATAAGAATGGTCATACAATATTACATCATTATGATGTACTAACACTCCAAAATGTTGTGGGATTCATGTCGACGACAAAAAGTTAGAATGAAAGAATTCATGTCATTTTCTTTCCAATAGTTTCAAATTGCATTTCTATATAGATGGTCCAAATCAACATCCTTAAATACTACAAAGTAGTTGGAATCTTAAAATGCACATATCGTATTAATCTACCATCATCATAACATATTAACACCTATACATAATAGACACGTCAGTTTTGTGTAATGTGGTCAATCACTCGGTTTGGTTGGTTACATCTAAAACGTCATTAGTCATTAGTCATTAGTATGTCGTTTGAAATCAGTTGAAAAAATCATTTAAAAATTATCACTTCAAACGATTGTTTGGATTTACTTATAATCGTTTAAAAACTGTTTTCAAACTGATTTATTTATGGGTGTTTGAGAACAATCTGGTTTGAAGTTTATTAACAACGATTGAAGTCAATAATAAAATCAATAATATAATATCTTTTATAGTATTTGTATCGTATAAGAAATTCTCCAAGATAATTTAAAGTCACATATTTTTTCAATGAGACAATCAGACATAAGAGTTGAAACAACGACTAATAAAATATATATGATAATTTTTTGTAACCAAATTACAAATATGTTATGGATATATTGTAAATGATTTGATACAATGTTATTACATTAAGTAAATAGTCACTTGTATGCAATATTCTTTTAAACATGATAACTGAAATCTATATATTTATTTAATTTATATATATATATATATATATATATATATTATTTTTTAGATCAAAAATATTAAGCAATATATTATTGCACATATTCTAGAATAATTATTTAAATTATATTTTACATAATAACTTTTTATCTTATTATATTATTTAACTACTGCAATGACACTATTATTTTCAACTGATTGTTCTCGAACGAATTTCTTTCACGAGTTCAATTTATTTTCAAATGGTTTAAACAATGTCTTGAGTTGGACCCACTAAATAATTATGATTGAAGATAGTCTACATGAAATCATTCATTTTCAGAATCCGTCTCAAATATGTTTGAAATAATATTTTTTTGATGGATTTCATATGGCTTTTTATCTGTCCATTAGCTGTCGAAAATGGTAATATAATATAAGATTTTATGTGTAATTTTCGAGCATTTTTGAGACATGAGATTTTCAGTATGTTGTTGTGGATAGTAATCTTAATAAATAAAGTGATAGATTACAAAGGTTTTGACAGGATCGTAGAACACAAGATTAGCAAAACATAAGAAATAGCATATTGCAAATATTTAGGCCTGAGCATAATTCTCGAATCCAAATCGATATTTTCTAAACCGATTCCGAACCGATATATAAAATTATCTGAATAGAATGAAATCTTCAATATCGAATTAATTTTTTCTGAACTGAACCGAATAAAATTAACCAATATTAATAAAAATAACTAATATTTTAATTAAAAATATAGACATCCCTTTATTATATAAAAAATACTCCATCTTTAACTAAAATTAATTAATTATTTTTATTTTTATTTTTATTTACATTTTATTGTCAAAAACTTAATAAAAATATAATTGGTTATAAATATAATTTATTTTATAAAAAATTTAAAACTGAATCCAAACCCGATATCGAACCGAATCAATATATATTATTTACCATTCGATTATTTTTTTAAATTATAATTTTTTCGAATCCGAATCATTTAACCGAACGCAAGTCTAATCTAGATTTTGACCTTGTTTCAAATGTTTGGGACTAAATAGCATAATTAGAAAAGGTGGGACAAATTGGTGACTGTCTCTGAAGTCAAAGGGGGAATCTAACTGTCACATTTTTTTAAAAAAGTTTAAACGCCTCGACTTTTTATTTTTATCTTTTTAGTGTCCACACTTTGTCAAATCTTCTTCAAACCCCCTTCTCTTTCTCTCTGCGTCTAACGTAGCTTACGGCCATACGGAATAGCGAAGACGAAAATTTCCAACAGAGTTCTCTCTCTTTCTCTCCGTTCAACGCCAAACGATGCTCGTCGCTTAGGGTTTTTCACTCGTTGGATCTGATTGTATATTGGGAATATTTCAGATCACAGATCTCTTATCTAATAACCGTTGCGTGTCTTCGTTGCCATCTTGTAATCATTACTTCCGTCTTTCCTTTTTTATGTGTGTTTGGCTTCTCCTTTTTTACTGTAGCCCTTGGGATTAATGTTGATCTTCTTCTCTGATGGAAAATACAGATTTGAAGGAAGTGAGACGAATTGCTGTTGTATTCGTACGCTTTCATGTTTTGCGTTGAAAACGAATTCTCTTCTCAATGTGAGTTTGCTTCGAAAATATTATTTAGTTAGAATCGGGCTTTTGATTTTGTTTTTGTTGGAATTTTATTATTGATTTGTAACTAATGGGGGATTTTGGTTTTGTTTGGATGAAGAGTTGTTCTACAGATCTCCGAAGTTGGCTCCTCAAAGAAGATCGCAGCGCCTCATGGGCGGCCAGATGCAGCAGAGCAATGCTGCGGCTGCGACGGCGCTATACGATGGGGCTCTACCCACAAATGACGCAGGAGATGCAGTCATGGCACGGTGGCTCCAATCCGCTGGCTTGCAGCACCTGGCGTCTCCAGTTGCTTCCACTGCCAATGATCACCGTCATCTCGTGCAGGTACTTTCTTTTCCTGATTCTTTGTTTCTTTGCTCTTCCAATATCTCGCATGCCCTTAATTTTCCGGCTTTAGTCTACTCTAGGTAGTAAGTATGCCAATTTGTATAGTCAAGCTTTGTCAGAGCTTTGGTTCTCTGAATCCTGCGCATGTGTGGTGTAAGACTACCAAAAAGAAACTGCTTTGCGAATGTAGCATGGTTTTCCTGTTACGGATATTAGTCATAACGTATCTCAAGTAGAGCTTGGAAATTTTCTGGTCTTTTATGTGAATGTGATTAGATTTCTTGTTGGAAGTTTGTTGTAGTGTACTTTGTAACTTCTCTTACGATTTTTTCTTTACTACACAAACTTTTGCGGCTGGCTCTTGTTTATAATTTGCATGAAGGAGGTTCTGATTTCTGAACTTTCCTTTGTGGTGTTTACAATAACTTCTAGGGTTATGGAGCACAGACTGCTGAAGAGAAACAAAAACTGTTTAAACTAATGAGAAATCTCAATTTTAACGGGGAGTCAACTTCTGAATCATATACACCAAATGCTCAGACATCAGCAGCTATGCCCACTTCGGAAGTATTTTTTTCACCTGAGTTTAGAGGTGATTTTGGAGCTGGATTATTGGATCTTCATGCAATGGATGATACAGAGCTGCTGTCTGAGGTATGTTTGGAAGAAGAACTAGTACATTGACTATTCATAATCATGCCCTGTAGTGGCAATGGAGAAAAGAAAGATCATAAATTTTCATCACTGGGTTGTCTGTTCTTGGGTCCCAGTCGTTCATCCTGTTACAGTAAATCTTACATTGTCGTATTGAGTCTTACCTAATCCATTGGCTTGCTGCACATACATTCTATGTGCAACGCTTCTGTTAGACAACTTTTGATCTTAACACTCAAATGGATTGATCGAGATGTGACGGTTTTGGTCTTGTTGTCCCTAGAGAAGCTTCTATGCAAAAATGCCGCTTACATTTGCTAGTTTTGAAAGAAAGTGATTATTTGTGTGAAGCTATCAATTCATTGCTTTTGTAATATGTCACTTTCTTTTATTTTTGCAGCATGTGATTACTGAACCCTTTGAGCCGTCACCTTTCATGCCTAGTGTGAATAAAGAACTTGAAGAAGACTTTAAGGTGCCGGTGGCTAATCGTCAACAATGGCAACAGACTGACACTGAACCTTTGGGTTCATTGCCTAAGAGTGAAAAGGAAAATAACAGTGTAGCGAAGATTAAAGTAGTGGTAGGTCATTCATTTGAGCACTGACCTGTTTCCTTAGCACTTTATTGTTTTATAAGCTAGATACATTATTACTAGGGATCATTTGGAAATCCTTTGTTTGCTGTTAGGTAAGGAAAAGACCCCTAAATAAGAAAGAAACAGCTAGAAAGGAGGATGATGTTGTGACGGTATCTGATAATTCTCTGACTGTCCATGAGCCCAAGCTGAAGGTTTGTGTGCATTCTTCATCGAAGATAACAATGACATCCATGATTCAGTTGAACAACTGAACGATGGCGTCCTATTATTGAAGGTCATATATTTTCTTCATTTAGTATTTTCTTTTCTGATATTGAACGAATCTAATCTTGTTGGTGCAGGTGGATTTGACTGCTTATGTTGAAAAGCATGAGTTCTACTTTGATGCTGTTCTAGATCAGGATGTTTCAAATGACGAGGTAATTTACTAATTTAATGTATTGGAGTCCATAGCAAACCCTAGCAGTGATAGATTTATGATTTATGTCAAGATTGACATGTAAAATAGATCAGTACATCGTTTCCCCCACCCTTTAAATCCCGATTAGATTGATGAATGGAGACATATAGCTTTTCAAATATTTCAAAAGCTTTACTCGGCCTTAAAGTTGTTTGATGTTCTCTTTAACAGGTGTATCGGGCCACAATTGAGCCGATAATTCCCATTATTTTCCAAAGAACTAAAGCAACATGCTTTGCATATGGTCAAACAGGTATGAGATGGCACTAGTGTTGATTGGAAAATATAAACTTGCTAACAGATTCCAGTTTTTAGATGATAATAGTTTTCTCATGAGTTCATGGCCCTGGTGATGTTTTGCTTTATCCAGGTAGTGGCAAGACATTTACAATGAAACCATTACCAATACGAGCTGTTGAAGATCTCATGAGGTTGTTGCGTCAACCAGTATACAGAAATCAGAAGTTTAAATTGTGGCTCAGCTATTTTGAGATATATGGTGGAAAGTTGTTCGATCTTCTCAGTGAGAGAAAGTTAGTGTTCTTTCTTTTCCTCATTTCTTTCAAATGACATATTTGTTGAGAGGTTTTATGTTTGCTCTTTGTCATATACTTTGACCAGGTATATTTTAGCTTATAATTGTTACTGTGATGTTATATTATTGTATACATTGGCTCTTTTACATCATATCAGTATCTATACTTTCATGTCTGTCCATGATTGCAAATGTATGTATTCGGTTGTCTTAATCGCTCGGTTACTGTTCGACCAGGAAACTTTGCATGCGAGAAGATGGTAGACAGCAAGTTTGCATTGTTGGCCTGCAAGAATATGAAGTTTCAGATGTACAAATTGTGAAGGATTTTATTGAGAAAGGGAACGCTGAGAGGAGCACAGGGTCAACTGGAGCAAATGAGGAATCTTCTAGATCACATGCTATCCTACAGCTTGTTGTAAAGAAGCATGTTGAGGTAAAAGACAGTAGACGGAGGAATAATGATGGTAATGAATTACCTGGGAAAGTTGTGGGAAAGATTTCCTTCATTGACCTTGCTGGCAGTGAAAGAGGTGCAGACACAACAGACAATGACCGCCAGACAAGGTATGGATTCTCTTTGCGGCTGTGGTTGACTAGTTTAAGGATTGACCTACCTCTAATGTGTAGATTGGAATTTAGGCCTCTTTTTGGACTTGTGGGTATCTGCTGGACTGGCATTTCGCTGCTACCTTTTTTTACTTTAGAAACACCCCATTCCAGATCTAATGCTTTATAGTTTTCTTGGTCGATTTATGTTAGGATTGAAGGTGCAGAAATCAACAAGAGTCTCTTGGCTCTTAAGGAATGTATACGTGCACTGGACAATGACCAGCTACATATACCATTTCGCGGAAGCAAACTAACTGAGGTGCTTCGTGACTCATTTGTTGGAAATTCAAGAACGGTGATGATTTCTTGCATCTCCCCAAATGCAGGATCGTGTGAACATACCCTTAATACTTTAAGATATGCTGATCGGTAAGTTTTGTACAAGCTATAGCCTCGTGAAATAAATTTTCAATTTTATATTCTCTTAACCAGCTGTTGGTTATATACTGAATAAACAGGGTCAAAAGTCTATCTAAAAGTGGATCTAGCAAGAAAGATCAGATTGCCAATTTAATGCCTCCAGTTAGTAAGGATACTATGTTGGACTCAACTGATCTAGAAGATGTCTTTGAGCCTGCACCGGAAGTAAATGTACAGGAAACCAGGAGGAGGGTAGTCCAAAAGGACAGCTACACTACTTCGGGTCCTGAGGTCAGACAGCCTACAAATTACCGAGAGGAAAGTGGAATCCCATCAATCTCAATGGACAAGGGAAGATCAGAGAGCAACAATTGTTTGGGGGGCTCCACTAGTCAGAGGAACTACTTGTCTTCACATCCCCAAGAAACATCAGACCGAATCCCATCAATCTCAATGGACAAGGGAAGATTGGAAACAAACAATATTTTGGGAGGTTCCAGTAGTCAGAGGAACCACTTGTCTTCACAAACCCAAGAAACTTCAGACCGTGAAGAGAAAATGAAGAAAGTATCACCTCCTTGTGGGAAAGGGTTGCGGGAAGATAAATCAGACAGAGTACAAAACTACTCTAAAAGAGATGTCAGTTCTTTGGATATCCCTACCTTGACAAACTTCAGACAGAGCAGTAGTGAAACTGCTTCGAGGCAATATGAAACCGACCCTTCGCTTGACGAAAATATTGATGAACTACTTGAGGTAATATACTCAAACCTTTAAAACATGAGACGAACCTGTAAATTTGATTTACATACTCACCGCATGACTTTGGCAGGAGGAAGAAGCTCTGATAGCAGCACACAGAAAAGAAATCGAGGATACAATGGAGATTGTTCGCGAGGTAGAGTAAACAAACCTAAATGAAAAAAACGATTGTATTATAGCTTCATCTAATTTTCGTTATGTATTATTGTATCAATCAGGAAATGAAACTTTTAGCGGAGGTGGACCAACCAGGAAGCATGATAGAAAACTATGTGACACAACTGAGCTTTGTGTTGTCCCGGAAAGCAGCTGGACTTGTCAGTCTTCAAGCCCGCCTAGCTCGGTTCCAACACCGTCTAAAGGAACAAGAAATCCTGAGCCGTAAAAGAGTTCCTCGGTAGTTGGTAGAAGAAAGTAAACCAAAAGAGTGGTGTGGGTAATTTAAGTGTGAAAATTGCTTCAGATGAGATCACTCTCTTCTTATACGAAGATTAACAGAAATGTTCGTGGTTGTTAATTTGGGCATATATTTCGTTTAATTTTTTTAATCTTTTCATTATAAAAGTATACCATTTGTGTTTCCTATTGTTCTCTGTCCTCCAAGAAGCTGAATACAATCAACGTGAATCAAATTGTATTCTTAATCAACTGATAAAGAAGACAGCCTCATGCTAAATTTCACATATGTTGTAACCAGTAAGATCATTAATTATTATTGGCTATTGTATTACAGACAGACAATGAAATGACAAACGAAATACTCCAAAAGAACAAATAAGTATATATGTTGTCGTGAGGTAAAAAGGCAAACAAAATATCGCAGCCCAACTAACAGGTCTTGGCCCGCTTCACTTTTGATCACGTGACATGCCTTTTGCAATTTAAGAGCCATTTTTCACCGTCCGATGTTTAAACCCAAACCCATTTACACCGTCCATCGAACTCTCTTTATATCCTCCTTCCCGTCGCAATCGCACTGTCACAGGCGATTAAAAGGCAACAAAACAAAAGCGCATGAAAGATTTTCTTCAGACTTTTGCCTTCTCCTTTCTCTAACCAGGTAAGATTTCCGCCATTGCTATTCTCCTCTCTCTTTTATGTAGTTTTCCTTCTTTTCGGGGTTTCATGTGTAATCAACTCTCCTTGTGTATTTGAATGCCTCTTACCAAATATATCCTGTGATTTTGCTATGTTTTCACTCCTGTTGAATTTATTGTCTGGGATTTGGAAGAGATCAGGATTCTAATATTTTTGGCGATATTTGTTAGCGTTGTTTGTCTGGCTGTCTGCTTTATTTTTGTTGTCATAGTTGTTAGAATTTATATCAAGAGTAAGAGTATTTCATTTGGTTGGTGCAGTGATTCGTGATTTCGAAAAGAAGAACCTTGAAGAGGATAGGATTAGCGACGAGGAAATAGTGAAAAAAGCACTTCGGTGTTTTTCTGAGATTTCCTCATCTCGAGGGTCAATTAATCTTGGTGATTCGCTTCTTTGTATAACGCCACGGATAACTGAGGAATGGAATAAGTCTCTTTTGGCCCGATATCAGAAGAGGAGGTCCAGCGGGCTTTGTTTGATGGATCCTAGGAAAGCTCGAGGGCCTGATGGTATGACGGCTTTGTTTTTTCAGAAGTCTTGGGAGATTATTAAGGATGACTTTGTGCGTTTGGTTAATGATTTTTTTGTTAACAGGTGTGTTTGATTCTTCTTTGTATCTCAAGAATATTTGTTTGTTCCCGAAAGTTAGCCGCCCGACTAAAGTTGTGGAATTTAGACCTATTAGTTTGTGTAATGTTGGTTATAAGATAATTTCCAAAATCTTTTGTTTACGGTTGAAAAGAATTCTTCCTCAATCGGTCTCTGATACTCAATCGGGTTTTGTTTCAAGGCGTTTAATTTCTGATAACATTCTCGTTGCTCAAGAGATATTTCATGCTCTGCGGACTAAAAGGGTCGTTAGAGGTAACTTCATGGTTGTTAAGACTGATATGAGTAAAGCATATGACCGTGTTGAATGAGATTTCTTAGAGAAGCTTCTTCTTCAGTTAGGTTTTCATGATCGTTGGGTCTTGTGTGTGATGTTTTGGGTTCGTTCTGTGGGTTATTCGATGCTGGTTAATGGTCACCCGCATGGTCATATTTGACCACAGCGTGGTCTTCGGCAGGGGACCCTCTTTCCCCGTATTTGGTTATTCTTTGTATTGAAGTGTTGATGTCCAAGTTACATCAGGCAGAACATAATAAGCAGATATCTGATATAGTGATTGCTCGTCAGAGCCCTCCGATTTCTCACTTACTCTTTGCGGATGATAGCTTATTTTTCTATAAGGCTAATTCGGTTGAGGCTTCTGTTATCTTAGAGATTTTACAGGACTATGAACGACTTTCGGGTCAACAAGTTAATTTCAGTAAATCTTCAATTCAATTTGTTCATTAAGTGGATGGTGTTTCAAAATAGAGGTGCAAAAGATTCTTGGTATCCATTAATTAGGAGGAATAGGTTCTTATTTAGGTTTACCAGAAGGCATAGAAGGTCCAAAAACCAAGGTTTTTGCTTTTGTTCGTGATAAAATACAGGATAGGATTGACTCATGGCTGCAATTTCAGATTTCTGGTGGAAGACATCCAAGACATCGAAGGGTATTCATTGGGCTTCATGGGATAAGTTATGTAAATCTAAACACGAGGGTGGTCTGAGTTTCCGAGCAATTGAGGAATTTAATACTGCTTTACTGACCAAGCAATTATGGTGCCTTATTGATTACTCTGACTCTTTATTCGCCCGAGTTTTTAGGGGTCGGTATTTTTTAGATTCTAATCCTTTGGATCAAAAGTCGGTATATTCACCCTCTTACGGCTGGTGGAGTATTATTTCAGCAAGGTCTTTGGTGAGTAAAGGTATAATTAGGCGTGTGGGTAATGGTGAGAATATATCGGTGTGGAAGGATCCTTGGGTGCCTGATGTGGTCCCTCGTCTTGCTTCTGGTGAGGGTTTTTTATATTACCCGGAGTTGACTGTGTATCAGCTTATTGATCATTCTTCCAAGAGTTGGAGAGTTACTTTAGTTCATTAACTGTTATCTCTTCATGATGCGCTTCTTGTTCTAGGGATTCCCATTCCACGGTTGAGTAGAGGGGGTTGGTTTGGGTTGCATTTTACTAAATTTGGTCGCTACACAGTGAAATCAGGTTATTGGACTGAGAGAAACATTCCTAGTTTGGATGTAGTTCATTTTGGTCCTACTATTGACGCGCTTCATAAACAAGTTTGGAAAGTGAAGTGTCCTACGAAGATTAGACATTTTATGTGGCAGGCGCTTTCTAGCCATCTTGCTATTGGGTCTAATCTAGTTCGGTGTCATATTGCTCGAGATGGTGTATGTGGGCGTTGTGGAGCTGATTCTGAAACGGTTAATCATGTTCTTTTCAAATGTCCTTAGGCGTTTCAGACTTGGGCTTTATCCAATATCCCTTATGATGTTGATGTTTTTCTGGGGTCATCAATATTATCCAATTTTGACTATCTATTTTGTTGTGGTCCTCCAGAGATAAATAAACCTATTTTTCCTTGGATATTATGGGTCATCTGGAAAGGTAGGAACGATAAAAAAATTTCTAATATCGATAGGGATCCTAGGGCAATTGTTCGCCATGCGAAAGAGGAGGCAGCATCTTGGTTTTTAGCGAATGAGACAATTCTCAAGGAAGATAATATCTCTACGGTGGAGACATTGGGGACGCTGGGGAGTCAGGATGTTCTTTTCGGCCGTTAGTCATTAATCCGGCTTTTACAGGTCTTCAATGTTACGTTGATGGCTCCTGGAGATACTCTAAGTACTACTCCGGTCTGGGTTGGTATTATTTTTCTGATGGAATTGAGGGGGCCAGTATGGGCGCTCCGGGGACTCGTCGGTGTTTGTCTTCTTTTCATGATGAGTTCAAAACTCTTTTTGGGCTATGTCTTCCCTCTTTTCTTTTCAGTTTCAAAAAATAACTTTTGCAGTAGACTACTCGGAGGTGCTGAAAATGGTAGCTGACCATGGGAATTAGCCAACATTTTCACCTCTTTTGGAGGAATATACTCGTCTCATGCCTTTTCAGCTCGTTCTTGCTGTCCCTTATCCCTCTCGCTTTAAATTTTAAAATTATTTTTTTGGTCCGTAATGTTGAAGGTTATCTAGAAATCAGTAGTTTGTTCAACATGTACCTTAACATTGGCTTTTTTTTTTCAAATGGATTGAGTTAAGTTGGAAAAAAAAAAATCTGCCAACAAATAAAATATATATAAAAAAAGAATACAAAATTTTGAACAAGGATATGAGAAAGCTAAGTCCGCGTGATAAGGACGCCGATCGGTTCTTGTTCGTATACACACGATAGAGAATTTTATATAAAATAAGTGAGCTTCATTATTGGATAAATATTAACATATAATAATTCAAATGTGTTACAATTTGGTGACGAAATTGTTTCCCTCTGGGCTGTCCATGAGCTAATACGAAAGACGTGGTCCTAACTTCAGCTTTTTACTTTTTTATATTTTGTATACAAATATATATATATATATGTGATAAGATGTGACAAGAGGAAATATAAGGCCCGTTAGATTTAAATTGCAATAAATTTAAAGTATATCTAATTGAATTATTGTTGTGATATAATTAATGTTTAAAATTGGTCCTTAACCATCTATTTCACTTTTAAAAAAGTGTAATGTTTTAATTTTTCCTTGAAATTTCGTTAATCACGAAGAGTTTGTGTTTGGTTTATACGTTGGATTTCCCGTGACAACAAATTTCATATAGAAATTCATTATAATGTATGTGCAAAAAATGTATAATATAGAATATAGTATTTGATATTTGTACTGATGATCCTCCACGTGTGGTTCTACCGAAAGGAAATACCGGTGAAGCTGGCTTTTGTTAGCTTCCAACTAAATCCTATTATCGCCTCTTTACTTTCAATCAATATCCCAAAATTAATTTATAATTTATTTAGTTATAACAATGGAAACTCAAAAGAGTTCTTAACTAAAAATAAAACTTTAGAGCATCTGATTATCCTCGTATTTTCCTTCAAAATAAAGTAAATTTATATACAAAAATACTTTTGCTCCAATTTACTTTCATTTTTTCTTTCAAAAATAAATATTTCAACTATATTCTTTCTTTTTTTTCAAAAACATCATTTAATTTTTGAAATTAACAAATATTATCTATTTATTTTATTTTCTAGAATTTTAATATATAATCATAATTTTATTTAAATTAAACCATACATTACATGATAAAATAAGATACCACTAACTATAATTTTAAACATACAAAGAAAAAATAATATTATTTATGTTTATTTATACATAAAATATAAATATATAAAAAATTAAAGCCAAAATATAATTAAAAAAGCTGAAGTGTTCAATATAAAAAAAAAGATGAATAGGGTTCTTTCAAATTTAAAGCGATACTCTTCAAAGACTTATTTTTTCCTTTAAAAAAATGTATATTGGAGATGATCTTATTCTAGCATGCACCAATTAATACGAACTAATCATTATCTGGCTACCGAAATTTGATTTAAATACAGTAGTTACTTCAACACATTCGTGAATCACTCAAGTTATTTTTATTTTTTTTGTCAACCAATATATTAATAATACCAAAGGGGAGAAATGAGTTTACTAAGGAATCACTCAAGTTATTTATAATGTATTATTTCATCATTTTTTTTGGGGGGGGTTTATGTAACAAACTTACATCAAACACAGAGATAAATTCCCAGAATGATTTACAAATACGCAATTATAGATGTGTATGCATTTAGAAATTATAAACCGACAAAAAAAAGAATTATTTGAGAAGAAAATTACAGATTTAGCGCCGACAACGAGTGATGACACTACAGCCACGAGAGTAAGGATTGGCTTGAGCGCCACGTCGACAATTGTAGTAAGATGCGCCGCGTCGTGAACAAGGAACACTGTTTCTCCTAAGCGCACCATAGCTTATGTACCTCCTTGTTGCTAATATACGCCGGTTGATTTCTGAGTCCATTGCGAACTCTGCTTCCATTTCTCCACCTCCGTAGAAGAAATCTCCGTCGCCGGAAATAGAGCACTCGGCTATGGAACCACGACACTCTGTCTCAATCGGACCAAAATCGCCGACGAATTCGACCGACTGAGAAGATTCGGCGACTGGCCAGTACTGGACACCGAGAATTAGTAGAATCGCGAAGATCGCTGCTAAGCCGGAGAGTCTTCTCATTTTTTTCTTCTCTTTGTCTTTCTGCAGAAATTACTATGCACGAACTATGAAGAGGAAAAGAAGAGATGAAGAAGAAAAGGTTTTAAAAAGAAAGGGTAGTTTAGAAATGCCACTGGAAGATGAGAATAATTACGAATAATACCACTTGACTTGAAGCTATTGTTGTGTTAATTAATTACACAGCTTTACAAGTGGACTTTAGTTATGCTTCAGATCTAAGGATGTTTTAATGCGCTAAGTGTTTGATGAGGACACCCACTAATTTTCATTTTTACAATTTTCTTTTTGGTCACTTTACGATTCTTTATTGATTATTTTCTTAAGCCATATCAATTATCTACCAACAACACATACAAATAAAATACTCTAATTTGTCAAGTTATATGAATTTTGGTTACAAGCATAAATTCGACTATATTTTACTATAATGTGAATATAAAATTTTGAAAATAGATTAAGTTTAAGGTATGGATCAGATCTTGGTCTTGTCAATCCAATGGATACAAAATTGTAATTTATATTTTTCTATTTTATTTCGCTATTTTCTTTTGTATATTTTTGTTTTTTTCTTACAGAATTTTAATGTTTGAAATAGGAATTATTAGGCCGGCAAAAAAAAAGGAATTTTAGGCAAATTATTATTTTTCATACAAAGAAAAATGTACCAAAATTTATGATGCATATAGAAATGAAAATATTTAATGTTTGAAGGTACTATAATTGAAAAAAAAAATAGTAGTCCAGGGTAGATAAGAATTATACAGAAGGCATTTACTATTTAGTTTGTACAATTATGAGTGGTCTCCATGATATGAGACTGTTTCAAAGACAAAACAATATTACTGAAATATATATCTCTTGTGTATTACTACTACTCTATTTTGTGATTTGCAATTTCATTATTAAAAAAAGAAATTATTAAAATGAAATCAGGTGCGGAGCCAAGCCGCCGCAAAGCAGAATTTTATGAAATGAAAACTTGTTTTGAAGAGGTATTTGGACCCACACGCACCGGGACTTGCGTAACATTTGGATTTGATTTCAATATAAAAAAAATTGAGAGAATCATCGGACGGTTTAGTTTACTCGTTCCAATTTTTGTTTTTATATACAATTTGACTACAACTACACGTTTTCACCACCACATAGCACACGTTTCCATCTATGAGACTTCAGTTTTTGGAGTATGAATTTGAATGAATCTCCTTACAAAACATGAATGTGACTGATGCTCGACAAATCTACGATATAAGCATTTCAATGTATTTGTAAAACAACATATTATGCTACGATTTAGAGTATTAGATTTTTTTTTTGTCAATAATAATTAGATCGACAATACCAGATCCATAGCCAAAATTCTCTGTTTGTACATAGCCCATCTATAAAAATCAGACTCAACTCAATAAAATGAATAATGGCCCATGAAAGGCCCAACAGCAAACCGACTCAGCAACTGGCGATGACACTCCGAAAATTGCTGAAAATGAAGTAGTCAAAGCCGGAAGATAGGAAAAACGATAGGAGGAATGATCAGAGATAGAAGTTACGATATGGAGCTATAAAAGAAGAAACGGGAGATCGAGTAAAGAGACACAGAAACTAGGAGGTTAACTTTATATCTTTCTGATCTCTTTACCTTATCAGTATTGTTACCCGTCTTCCTATGATTAATAAAGATCCACTTCCTGAAAACAATTTGATTCGAACTTTAGATTTCTTGTTTATAATTTTGGTCTCAAATCTTAAATACTTGATTTCAACCATCAACATTTTGACGCCCACCGTGGGGCCAAAGTACGAAATCTAAGTCAATCAAGCTAGTAGGGGAGAATGGATTTGTCCCAAAAATTGGAGCATGGGAACGATCTGCCACTTCGAGACCGCAATATTGACGATGTGAATTCCGCGTCTCATGTTCCACCGCCACAAACCTCGGCAATACCACCGAGACCCGCTGCTCAAAGCACAACGTCCTATGAACAAACAGTTAATGAACTAAAGCAACTAATGGCCGACTTTGTCGAGCAAAACAATCAAAGAACAACCCAAATACTAGCAAAGCTAGATAACCAAGAACAAAGATTTAATGAGTTACATGCAATCATACCACCGCCTCCCCAAAATTTTGGGAATCAAGGCCAAGTATCTATTGCAATAAATATAAATCAACAACAAAAAGAAATCTCGGATCAAGGGGAAAACGAACATCAAAACGATAATAGTACAATCGCACCCCTGTAGCAAAACCTCCGAACCAGAAATAACGAAACAAACAACGTAATGGAAAAAGAAATGGAGGATATGAGAGCTATGTTAGTAACCCAACACACCGAGTACTTAAAAATGAAATCTTAGATTCATCGTGCCACAACGGCAGCGCCTCATATTCAGCGAGTTATCGAGCTTACTCGGAAAACTCTATACACAAATTGAATCACCAGTACTCACATAAAGGAAGTCGAAAAAATTAAGTTCCCAATTTATGAAGGAAATTCGGATCTAGTAGTTCATTTAAAAATATTCCATTTAGCAGCAATGAAAGCACACTATAGTAACAAAGAAAATGACATCGGATTATGTCGCCTTTTCTCTGAAAACCTTTCAGGTCGACCTTGGGCTGGTTTTCATCTTTAAAACTTAACTCAATTGATAATTTTGAGCAACTCGCGAAAGGTTTCCTCAAGCATTTCTCAATGTTTATCTAAAAGTGAACTTCAGCTGATAACCTCTTCACGATAATTCAGGAACGAAACGAACCATTACAAGATTATTTAAACCGATTCAAGGAAGTCAAAGCTTTAAGTGTCAATTTAGAAGAAGTTGCAATTTGTGCCCTAAAAATGGGTTTTTTGCCAAAATCTAGTTTCCGAGCCAAATTATTCTTACGACCTTTTGAAAGTCTTGATGACGCTCTCCATCAAACAACCAATTTTATTGATTGGGAAGAAACTAATTGAATTAAACTTGAAAAGAAAAATAAAAAGGATAATAACCATGAGGGATCGCGACCTAAGAAGAAACAAATGAGAAAAATAGTGAAAGTCAGGGTAAGCATTCTACGTTATTGGGAGCTCATACAAAAAAGAAAAATGAGACTATGAGGGTAAGCATTCTACGTTATTGGGAGCTCATACAAAAAAGAAAAATGAGACTATGATCCGACCAAATTCTGCGATTATCATCAAGTGAAGGGACACTCAGTGGAAGATTGCAAAGTCGTTCAACACCTCAAAAGAGAAAACAAATGAAAAGAATGATTACGTAAGCCAAGATGGGATCCTAATGGACCTCAAGACCCAACCAAAAGGAAACGTGAAAACGACAATGAACAGTTAGAATCACATGAAGTCGAAATACAGGTTACAAAACAGCCATCAAAGCTCATTGATTTTATCATGGGAGGATCTCATCTCGTTTCAAACTCGATAAATTCGATTAAATCCCATCAACGAAAAGCAGAAACGAGCTCCTAGGTAGGGTCTAAGCCTATTGATCAAGAAGCGATAATTACATTTAGTGAAAATGAAATAACTCATCTAGATAAACAACATTATGATGCGATTGTAATATCATTAGACATGGCTGATTATGAACTCTCACGAATAATGATAAACATTGGCAATTCGGTGGATTTACTTTTCTATGACGCTTTTAAAAGAATGGGTTTCGAGGACTCTGAAATGGATAATGACAAGATACTGTTAACAAGCTTGGACATGAATACAATACTATCTTTAGGAACAATCACCTTACCTGTAATCGCCCATGAGATCCGTAAACCCGTGAAGTTCGTCGTAGTAGATAAATCAGCATCATTTAATGCAATTCTAGGCCGATCATAGTTATACGCCATGAAAGCCATAGCATCAACGTATCACCATTGTGTCAAGTTCCTAATAAAAAATGAGGTTGGTGTTATTCGAGCAAGCCAAGCTGCCTCAAGAAGATGTTATATAACCGCTTTTGGAAAAAATTGAACTCAAACGTTATAGCAATTAGAGAAAGACAGAGTTCGTGCCAAAGCAAAACCTCGTTTATCTTCCTTGGAAACCATGATAGTGGATGACGAACTTCCAAATCGACAAGTAAAGGTCGGGGCCGACCTTGACCCGAAAATAAAAACCTAACTCATAGTCTTTTTAAAAGAAAATAGAAAAACGTTTGCTTGGTCACTTTCTGATATGGTTGGAGTTGATATAAATGTTACCTCCCATGAACTAAAAGTAGATCCTACCTACAAAATCGTAAAACAGAAAAGAAGAAAACTTGGACCCGAAAAGGCAGCAGCTGTACGAGACGAGGTCGAATGATTATTGAAGATCAAATCAATAAAAGAAATTAGATATCCAAATTGGCATGCCAATCCGGTAGTCATCAAAAAGAAAACAGGAACTTGGAGAATGTGTGTCGATTTTACCAATCTAAATCAAGCATATCCAAATGACAATTACCCTTTACCTCATATAGATCGGATAGTCGAAGATCCTGCCGGACACAAATTAATGTCCTTCATGAACACCTTCTCTGGCTATAACCAAATATTTATGCACCCAAATGATCAAGATAAAACATCGTTTATAACCGACCAAGGAACTTTTTGTTACCGAGTTATGCTTTCCGGTCTGAAAACCACTAGAGCAACTTATCAAAGACTAGTAAATAAGATGTTTGTCAGGCAGATCGGGAAGAAAATGGAAGTATGTATAGATGATATGCTCGTTGAAAGCATGAATCCTGAGCAAGAGAAAGATTGGCGACTCTCGATACTTTGGTACATCCAAATCAGCGAGCTCCTTGCAAACAAATGGGAAGCTCAAAAATTGAAAATACAAAGCGTGAAGTACACGATAATAAACGATCAATTATATAAAAGAAGTGTATTCGGACCATATCTACGATGTGTGGACAAAAGCGAGGAGGCTCGAATACTGGCAGAAATGCATGATGGATATTGCGGTAATCATGCAGGCGGACGCGCATTATCAATACAAATTAAAAAGCTGGGATACTTTTGGTTGACACTCGTAGCAGACTGCGATGAATACGCGAGAAAATACAAAAAAGACCAAAGACATACACCGATAATAAACCAATCAGGAGAGCTTTTTAGCTCGACAATGATACCATATCCATCCATGTGGTGGTCTAAGGATGTTGTACGACCGCTTGAGCCCTCAGGTTGCAGGAGAGTTCGTTTTTTTACTCATTTTGACTTACAATTTCTCAAAATGGGTGGAGGCAGAGGCATATGCAAATATTACCGGTATTTAAATGTCGACACGAGTTCCCACGCGAGATACTAACAGACAATGGAACAAACCTGACCTCAAAGCAAGTAAAAGAGTTTTGCGACGCATGGAAAATCAAGCTCATAACCTCAACCCCACCTTATCCTTAGAGAAACAGACAAGCATAAGAAACTAACAAAACAATATTAAACATACTCAAAAAATGACTGGAATAAAAAAAGTCTGGTTAGTATGTCGAGCTACAAAGCGTCCTTTGGGCATACCAAACGTCGCCAAAACGAGCTACCAGAGATACCCCATTTTCACTTTTATTTGGCATCGAAGCAATGGTACCAGCAGAAGTTTCAGTCTCAAGTTTGCGATGATCTAGTGCTCCCGGCCTCGAGAAGGAAAACAACAAAATGCTAGAAAACGTCCTTGATACATTAGAGGAACGAAGAAACCAAGCAATGATGCAGATGCAAAATTACAAAAATTTGATCGCAAAGTTTTATAATTCAAAGGTCAATCCCAGAAAATTCCAACCAGGAGACTTAGTACTAAGGAAAGTGTTTGAGAACACCCACGAGTTAAACTCGGGAAAACTTGGGAAGGTCCATATCAAGTAACTGAAGAAATAAGACCAAGCGTCTATAAGATAATAAATGTAGACACGAATAAACTCGAGCCAAAACCATGGAGTGTAATGAACCTGAAAAAGTTCTACATCTAATACTCGATAGTTTTAAAGTTTTCCAAGGGAATTACATAAGGCTTGATCCCCGTTTAGGGTACGTAGGCAGCTCGTTGGTTGAGTGCAACAAGGAAAAAAAAAGTAAAATAGTAAGGAAACTTCAATAACTCGAGCACAAAAATTCAAAATCCTAAATGACATTCGATTTAAAAGAATACAAGTCATTAAAACAGAAACGATACACGTCTTAACACGATATTAATAAGTTCCAGAATATGCACAAAACAACACGATCGTTCCAAAGAAGCCCCATTACCAAAATGCAACTAGCTATGTCCAACATCTTGAAAGCTAAGAAAAAAGAGAGACTAATAGCAAATAATAAGCATCGTCATCCCCAATCTCATATTCTGAGACATCCTCACAATCATTTTCTCCTGCATGCCTTTGTAAGGTTAGTGTCCTCACCACGTCGTCCATGACGAGAGATTTATCCCGAACCCTCGCGAGGAGCAGCAAGTTAGCCAAAGCTTCATGCGCCTTCAGCTCAGCAGCCACATACTTTTTTTTCTGGTCCCACTTCTCTTTAAACACATATTTGGCCTGGTGAGATGCAAGGACAACAATGTCTTTGGCAAGTTTAGTGGCCTCAAGTTCTGACTTAGCTTTGTTAGCAAGTTCCTTGTTGTCCTCCACCATTGCGGATAACTTAGCGCGGGTTATCACTGTAACAGCCCCGGTCCGATCTAGACCGGATACGCTACCGATGCGTATTCAAGCTGATGAGCCAAGGGATCCGAAACACATTCGGTCTTTGACCTAAGCTCGAACACACATCTCATCCTAACGTCTCAAGACTTTGTAACCTGAAACGATAGTCCGTTAGTTTGTCCCGGACCAAGACTAAGCACATATGCGAACCAATTTACATGAAAAAACTTATACCATTTTCAAAAGTGTTTACAAAACAAAACCCAAAGCCTCGACCGAGTTTAAAACAACTTTACAAACCGCAACCATTACATACATTTGCAAAAGGAGAAAATCTACACCGGCTTCCTACGCTTTCCTTCGCGGCCTAGAGGTTCTTACTACGGTCACCTACAAAAGGAAAGTGAGACGTGAGCAACCACTTGCTCAGCGAGTTTGGGAACTACCACTAGGCAATGTTAAACACAATAATACATATCAATAAATGCATCAACATAACTCACGCAACACACAATTCACATGAAGCGCCAAACACACAACCGTGAATCACCATTTATAAACGCTTGCGGACCGGTCACAATGCAATACCAACAATCCGCATTACCGGTCTGCCATTTACATATCAAACCCACTGCAGACCGGTCTCAACGAAATACCAACAATCCGCGTTGCCAGTCCACCACGCACCACATACACACAATACGAGTCGGTATGGAGCCACAATCATAATCACATTCTCATTTTGCTTCACGTACCCTTAACGGTACGAAGTCACAATTACATTCACATTCTCATTCCGCTTCACGTACCCTCAACGGTACGAAGCCACAATCACATTCACATTCTCATTCCGCTTCACGTACCCTCAACGGTACGAAGCCACAATCACATTCACATCCACAACCAACCTCAATCATGTGCACAAGATAACATTACACAACAATTAAATCACGCACATATTAATAAGTCATCACGTATCACCACACACATCCTTTATACAACCTTTACTCACATACAACCAACACTCAAACCAACCCCTACCAATTCTCATAACCTTTATCAACCTATAATCCCACCATATCCTTAACATAACAATTCCATAATTCTTACTGTTAGAATTTGCGGAAACAAAAGTAGAGAATGAGAGATTGGAAGAGTTTGAGTATCTAAGAGATTTTGGTGAGATTTAGTAACCAAAGAGATTTGAGAGATTTGGTGGCCATAAGGCCGAGATTGAGAGAGAGTTTGTGAAGAAAGTGAGTTTAGTCTTTCTTAGTTTACAATGAGTTACATGAGGTCCTATTTATACACAAAGACTAGCTAGGGTTCTCTACAAACATACAAACATTATATGACAAAAGTTACCCAAAATGGGACACACACAAACTGAACCAAGTAAAGGAGGATGTTCCCTTTTCCCAAAGTGTTCCAACGGCTATATTGAGTCAAAAGTGGCTTGTTGCTGAGTCATAGCAACACATGAGACTTTTCTTTTGACTTCCAACACCTCACGTGACTTACACATTCATTTAGTTAGGCATCTAACTCATTTAGTTCCTTGTTGCACAAGTCTCAGCTCCTATCTTCACTTTAGATCATGAGTGTAAATACTTTTGATCCTACTCGACTCATAGACTCGATCCATATGAGTCGAGTCTTGTCTACTCGATATCCATACTCGATCCATATGAGTCGAGTCTTTATTGATTTTCCCACTCGACACCTATATTCGGTCCACATGAGTCGAGTGTGAGGATTCTTGACTAATATCCCACAAGTCCCAACAGATCTATTTGATCCGCGCATTAGTTTCTTGGTTGTGCCTTGCGTTCTACACAATCTGCAACCCTACTTGCTTCACAATGTTTAACACTCCCCCTCAAGCTTGAATCTGCAATGTGATTCATTAAGGTCAAGCTTGAAAGTTGTAACTCCCCACCTCATTAAAAACCTTAGTGGAAAACCCATTGGGATAAAACCAACTAAGGGAAAAAGAGTATGGATCATGGTTACGGCTTGGACATATCAAGTCCAAGTGGCTGAGACAAGCTTCACACACTTGAGCTTGTTCCACCTTCTTTAATTGAACCACCATGAAGTCCTTCGGCCTTCCTTCGGCCTTGGCTTCATTCCCTCTAATACTCCCCCTCAAGCTTGGACTGCAAGGGACACCAAAGGCCAAGCTTGAAAGCGGCAACAACACTTGGAGAGGCTCCCCCTCTCGGTCAACACTCCTTAGGGAACCATCTTCAATGGTTTCATCTTCAACAAATCCATCTTTGACACTCCCTTAGCTTCAGCTCTTTAGGATGTCATTGATCATTATGTCCTAGCTAATACTCACAAGGAACACACAAAATGTTAGTTTATAAAACGTATTGAAAATGTTAAGGTTTGTACCTTTTTAGTGTTCTTTATGAACACCACACGTTTGACTTCTTTGAGCCTTGCATACTTGCGGCTTAAGGCAAAGAAGATCCTTCTTGCACACGCCACATCTCACACTTACACCTTAGACTTCTTTCACAAGTCTTGATGTGAACCACTTCTTTCCACAACTTGTCTCTACAAGTTTTAGTGGAGATAACCTCATGAAAAATGACTTGAGTTCACTTTAAACTCCACACAAAAGAATCCGCTTCATCAACACCATCTTGAAAAGCCATTCCTATCAATCCACCACCACTATGAAGCTTCATTGGTCTATTCTTCTTCCTCCTCCAAACGGTTGCAATGACTTGATTCATTCACCTCAAGATCATCCACAACCAAGAGCAATGACTTGGTCCCTTCCATACCAAGACCATTACCATACTTGTCCTCCTTAACACTATTTCAATACCCAATAGCTTGCTCATTTCCATCCATCTTCTCTTGGGAATACTCAAGCAAAACTCCGAATTACACCTTCACACAAGGTATAAGAGATTTTAAAGCATTTGACATTGAGGGCTCCAAGACATGATGCTTCATGAAACCAACTATGAATATGAGTAACTAGGCTAGCAAAGACAAGCAAAAGAGAGCATAAGAGAATAAATAAGAGGAGGTTTTAGAGATAGCCTTTATTTGCTCCATAAGTGGCTCGGGTTCGCAAGAACAAGAGCACTTCTTTTCACCACACAAATATGGATGCACTCCTTTGCTTGTGGGCTGATTCATCACCTTCCATCAGACTCTTCACCACAATGCAACGTTGGGTCCTTGAAGTTGAGGCCATTGGTTCTAACTCCACAAGTAAGTGATGCGCCAAACGTACACGTCTTTTCCACCACATAAATGAGGACACACTCCTTTGCTTATCGGCTGATTCAACATCTTTCATCAGACTCCACACGAGCTGAGACCATTGGTTCTAACTCTCCAAGCAAAGGAGGCGCCAAACAAGACAAAACAAGTTGCGGTTTTGGTTTGCCTTCCCATCCATCACGGCTGGCTTCACTCCCTCATGGAGCTCACCTAGCTACAACACAGAGGTTAGATACCAAATACTCACAAAATAGTTAGAAACTAACATAACAATTTTTAACATTTTTCATAAAATACAAACCGAGAGATTTATGACAACACATCTCGGTCCAAGATTTTTCAATGTAAAAGGGATGGATTCAACATGATTTTACACACTCTAATTCATAAGAATAAAGTGTATTTAACCATGGTTCACGATTTTAAAGCTTGGTTCAAATCACCAAAACATATAAAGAATACAATGGATTTTATGGTTCTACATTTCACAAGAAAGAGAAACCAACCCAAGGTCTTCAAGCACACGGTTTGAACTCAAGAAACACATGAAAAACAAGTCTTAAAAGTGAGTTTGAACTCGCAAAATTTTCAGCAAGAAAAACAATCATTTTTGAAATCGAAACACTCTTTTACCCATCGGATAAAAGACAAAGCAATTTGAAATTCAAAATCAAGAGGTTAAACACTAACCAAAGAGTGACTTAGAGATGAGAATGATGTTTAAAGGAAGAGAAAATAGAGTGAATAAGCCAAGCAAACCGTGGTCAAAGTCACTCCAAAAGAGATCCCTCTATTGTCCAACGGATATAAGCATGTGGCCATCTATTTCTTTCTCTCTCTTGTGGTTCTTCACCACATCAACATCTCCTCTCTCTTCATGGCCACGAAAACATAGATTTTAACATTGAAATCTTCAAATAAATCAACAAGAAACACGATTTAAAGAAGGCAAATGAACAACAAAACATTTCTAAAAAAAAAAAGATTTTAAAATCTGTTTGAAATACATCAAGAACACAAAGAAATTATTTTCTTTTGAACCAGCTGAGACTTGGAGATGATATGATGCTCAAATAAAAGGTTTTTAACCTCAATAACATTCATTCTCCTCATTGTCTCAAAAGAAATCGATTTTAGAAAGAAAAATAACATTTTGGAAAAATCGGTTTGAAAACAATTTTGGAAAACATTTTTCAAGCAACAAACAGCAAGAACACAAAGTCACCATGGATCTTGCTCTGATACCATGTTAGAATTTGCAGAAACAAAAGTAGAGAATGAGAGATTGGAAGAGTTTGAGTATCTAAGAGATTTTGGTGAGATTTAGTAACCAAAGAGATTTGAGAGATTTGGTGGCCATAAGGCCGAGATTGAGAGAGAGTTTGTGAAGAAAGTGAGTTTAGTCTTTCTTAGTTTACAATGAGTTACATGAGGTCCTATTTATACACAAAAAATAGCTAGGATTCTCTACAAACATACAAACATTATATGACAAAAGTTACCCAAAATGGGACACACACAAACTAAACCAAGTAAAGGAGGATGTTCCCTTTTCCAAAAGTGTTCCAACGGCTATATTAAGTCAAAAGTGGCTTGTTGCTGAGTCATAGCAACACATGAAACTTTTCTCTTGACTTCCAACACCTCACGTGACTTACACATTCATTTAGTTAGGCATCTAACTCATTTAGTTCCTTGTTGCACAAGTCTCAGCTCCTATCTTCACTTTAGATCATGAGTGTAAATACTTTTGATCCTACTCGACTCATAGACTCGATCCATATGAGTCGAGTCTTGTCTACTCGATATCCATACTCGATCCATATGAGTCGAGTCTTTATTGATTTTCCCACTCGACACCTATATTCGGTCCACATGAGTCGAGTGTGAGGATTCTTGACTAATATCCCACAAGTCCCAACAACTCTATTTGATCCGCGTATTAGTTTCTTGGTTGTGCCTTGCGTTCCACACAATCTGCAACCCTACTTGCTTCACAATGTTTAACACTTACTAGTTACTCAACCATTTATCCGTTACCAACGAATCCCTCATTCACGGCAAGGACACTAGCACCTTATCAACAACATGGCTAATCATTTATTCATCCAACCCAACACATTCAAGTTCTTAACATATCATTCACATATTATTATCGATTAACGTGAGTTGAACTATCATGTCAACATGATTCATCACAACTATCACACAACACACGGCCACACAATCACGCAACTAACACATCACACATCAACAACACATTCCCTTTTTGCAGCCCTAACCACAAACTCACCTCGTTTCCTCCTTCCTTTGATCGGTTGGATTATGTGAATTGGTTCTCCCCTTCACGTGCACAAGTATTCTCACAATTTGGCAATAATTTTGATAGCAACTCCCCAATGTTTTTCTCCTCTTTCTCTTAAGCTCTCCCTTCTTATTTATAGAAGAAACTAGCATGTAGCTCAATCACACTTCTTGGTGGCTTAACCATATTGGCACCTAGGTGACTTACTCACCTTTAAACCATGCCAAGTGTCTACTTATGACTTATGATGTTACTTAAAGCCTTAGTTTCCTCTTAATCTCTTAATCTCGGTTAACTCCGCAATATTCCCGAGCACTTCAATTCCTGATACTTGGTCCTAAAACCTTCCCCATTACTTTTACACAATTTTGTCTCTCTCGTGACCAGCTTAAACATTTCCTTTTCCTCGCGGCCTCTTAGTCAGATTGTAGTCGGGGCACTACAGTCACGTCCTCCTCAACTTTCTTGGCCAGAGCATACATCCTCGTAGTGAGCCATGTAGTATGTTCGCCTCTTCTCAGCATCTTACGTTGTTGTTTCAGCACCCAAAATTCTGGCGAACAATTCATCATGAGCCGTCCTAATAGCGTTCATCTCTTCTTCATGCTTTTCAATAGTGTCTTCAATCAACACTTTAAGATCAGAGACAAGCTCCGCAGCCCAAGCTCTCGAACGTGTCTCAACGGCAACAATGTATTTGTTCCTCGAAGTTCACCTCTGAACTAACAGAAACAAATAGTTACAGCATCAGTCAAACTATAACCAAAATTTTGACTCAAAAAGAAACAAGTATGAATCCTCACTCGAATATCTGCATCGGCCATCTCGATATACTGCGCGCCAAAGATCATTTCGGACACTGGAGGAATAATCATTTTGGGCGTATTAAACCTTAAAAGAATTCCGTGAGGGTCATTCCCACATGAAGCATGTGCCACATTGCGAGCCATTTTGTTCGACCCTCTTGCCTACTCATCACGGTGTTATTATGGCAAGGCTCTAGAGGTTAGGGCTCGAGTATTAGCAAAAAGAACGATCCCCTCAGAAGACGATGGAACCTGAAAATTAGCAGCTCTAATACAACTAATGCTCAGAACTATAGCCATAGATGTTGGCCAAGAGACCGTAACATCAATTAGCACAGGAATAGCCACCTCAGTCGACGTGTTAACTACTTGCCTCGACGTGTTATCCAGTGTCGTACATTCTGTGCTGGATAGAATCCTTCCAGCCGAGCCCACGTACTCAGGCAAAACTGGATTCAGGGTCAGCTCGACATCCTCTGGGCCCAAAGAAGGCATTTCAGAATTCTCACGAAGAATCTCTGCTCCCTCGTCTCCAAGAAGAGAAGAAGCATGGTTCCCAAGGGGAGCATATATCCCAGAATCCACAGTCTATGAGGGTACTACCGACTCAACAACCTCGGATACGCAAACACGGGCCCACCAGAGAAAAAGGGCCCAGATTCTCTAAAGATACACAGGTAAGTCCCTTTCCAAATGAGCAGGCCGTGATATCGGAATCTTCGACTTCACCACAGCTATACACCACTTTGAACGAATAAGACGAGCCGGTTCCTCCGCAGCAAATTAGAAGGTCGTAGAGACTACACAAGAATAAAACAAGTAAAATCTAGAAATAAAATTGGAAATCCATAAATCAAAACAGTAAAACCATACGGTTGTATGGAGCCCCAAGTGCATATTGCAATCTTTCGAGGGTAAAAGTAGTCTAGTATGTGTTCCCACCAAGTCAAACGAGAGCAACCTCCTCCAACTCAAGCGTTAAAGGAAAAATAGTGTTGTCTACAAAACAACAAAAACAAAGTTAACTATAAAAGCAATCGCCTTAAAAAAAAACCTAGTTTTTACAAAACAAGGCAACTCAGAGACCATCCAAGCTTGCGCACCCACTCTGTCCTTAGCCAGCTCGGAGGAAAATCGCTGATGCTGGCAGGGCAAACCTTAAAAAAAAGTATTGATCCGGCTTTAAGGTATCCTTGTTTGGGAGATCGTCGACCACCTTTCTCCCCTTACGCGCTGACAAATAAAATGTTTGGTGACCTTTCGGGTTCTTCTTTACACTATTAAACTTACTTAAATCCGCGTTACGAATTGGGCGACCCACTTCTATGGCCTGGGTAAAGGTACTCAGCGCAGCATGAATTAGTGATGGACACATTTGCGGGAAGCACAACTTAATCGCATCGAAAAACTCCAAGAACTGGAATGGAATGGGAAACGAAGCCCGCATTCAGTTAAAAATAACACAAAAGCGCATATGTACCGTGAAGGGAGAATCTCTAGTGATGTTGCCTTCCTCGGAACTAAGGTTTGAAGATCGAATCTCTTGTCAAAATGATATTGAAGCTTCCGATTGAAACACGATTGCGGGTGAGGTCCAAACTTCTTACTCCCAACTAACAGAAGCGTATGGTAGATTTCTCTTTCAGAAGAACCCGAAGAATTGGTATCATCATCACTCGAACTGTTAGTCGATGGTCCAACATTTTCCGACTAGGAATTCTTCCATCGCCTTTTTCTAAGTCGCCGCTGTTGAAGAGGAATCATATCCATATCCTCGGTCTCCTCAAAACTAGCTCGGGATCTCGTCGACATAATAGCATGAGAAATTGAAAGCAAATAAACAAGACAAAGAAAAGAAAGGAGAAAGCAAGGTTACCTTAGGCGTCAAAGTCGAAGCCCACCCAAATTGACACAATGAAATAAGCCCATTAGGATGGAACTTTCAAACTCATGACAAAACTAAGTCCAATAAGTTCAGACCACTTAAACTAATTAAGTCTGAAAAAAGCTAGCTTATAATCAGTCATTTAAAACCTGGTAAGCTCGACTTCATCATTTTAAGTCGCAAAATGAATAGCGACCAAATCAAAATTATTTCATATACCACCAGACTAATCACCTCGTGGTAAACATCAAGGCAACATAAAATAAGAACAGTGATAAATTCCATTATCAACAATGAGACAAGAAATTATCGTCTTATTAAACGATGAACAAGTAAAGAAGTAATAAGCTACGAACTAAAGCAAATAACGAATAAAATTCTAAGTAAAGGAAATGAAAAACTAGAGACCGCATTATTTTCAAACACTCCGATATAATCAGTCAATACGACGAGTAACATCATGCTTTCCGAACTGCGAAGCGTCGATATCCATCAAAGCTTCCAAATCACAACAACCAGGAAAACCACCGCCACTCATGTCAGAAGAAGCATCTATACCTAAATCAAGTTCAAGATCGCTCTGCTGATTTTTTAAGCGAGTTTCTTCGGAGTCAAGATCCAACTCGCCTTTTTTAATCTTACCAATCATATCTAAATGGGCATCAACATCCGCTGCCTTAAGCTCTAGTTTCCCTTCATGACTTCGCCTATCCAGTTTTGACTTCAAATGATCATAACGTTCACGGTATTTTGTTGATAACTCCTTAGAAGTAGTATTCACATCAACATCGGTAGCAGCCTCGCGAGCTTCACGTTCTTGCTGAAGAACATCCTCAAGTTCAAAGATCTTGTTAACCGAGGTCTCCAGTTTGCTAAGTAATCTCTGGATCTCAGCCAAATTTTTAGTCTCACGCTCTTGAGCGAAGCTGAGCATGTTGGTAAGCGTCTCAACAGTTTTGTTGGGCTCCTTAGCCACCTGAGTAGGGCGGTTATTTTCATAACCACCGACACACCTATGAAACACCACAATAGCCTGCGAGCATAGCAAGTAAAATAAGTAAAAGTATTTGAAGGTTGCTAGAAATGAAAAGCTGAGTTAAGAACATATGTTACCAAAGGTTTCAAGTGCCTCAGTGTAGTTGACTCTCTCTGACATATTGCATAAGGCCGGGATAGCACATCCTCGAGGTTTAAAATGCCTCAGAATGATTGCCATACCTAGCTTATCCTCAACAATAAGACAGTGGTGTGTGTGCTGAAAGCTCCATTGGAATTTAGGACCGGTAGAAGAAGACCCTTGACGATAATGATAGGTCGAGACGCCGCCACAATCAAAATCTCAACGCCCGTTGACATAACTTGAATCATGGTTACCTCAACAGAAACCACAAAGTCACCAACACCGTCGTCGTCATGCTGAGTTTCCCCATCAGCACGAGCCCGTTTAGGGGAGGGCTCGCGAGAATTTGACCTTGTTCTCGTATCCTTGTTCTGCAAAGGAGCAATGGTAGGGACAACATTAGTATGAACCGGAGGAGGCAGAGGAAGATCACTCTTCTCGCCATGTGTGGGGCGTCAATAAATAAAAGACTGAGGACAAGAGTTCCTAGAAGATTTCCCACGATGCGATGACGAATTCGAGCTTTGACAATTACCTAGATCATTAAGATAAAAGTCATTAACTATAAACGAAATAGAAAGAATGAGTGCAATAAATAATATAAGAAGGTACGCAAAAGTACCAGACGATATGATCAGGGTTGAGACTTGCTAACACGTGAACGATTGGAACAGGAACATCATGTTCACCCATTTTTGGAGAAGGACTTTCAGAAGAACTTTAATTAATAAGAGATAGAAACTCTTTGAAGTAATCGAAAACCCCCAAAACACTATTTATACAACGCAACGAAACAGTTTTCAGTGAAAATCGACACATTTCAAATTTGAAAATTTGGCATATTCCAAGTATATCTTATCACCAAGTCATCCTGATTCGTTTGAATTTGAATCAAATCCAATCCTTTGGGAACGAACTTCGAGCTCTACTGCCAGACTCACGAGTTTAAAGTCAGTTTAAACTACGTGAGCTAGGGGCTCCTATTGGTACATGGCCATCTATAAGAATTGGGCCGAACTCAATGAGAAGAATAATGGCCCATGAAAGGCCCAACAACGAACCGACTCAGCAACTGGCGATAACACTCCGAAGATTGCTGAAAGGAAGTAGTCAAAGTCGGAAGATAGGGAAAACAATTGGAGGAAGGATCAGAGATAGGAGTTACGATCTGGAGTTATAAAAGAAGAAACGGGAAATCGAATAAAGGGACACAGAAACTAGGAGATTAACTTTTTATCTTTTTGATCTCTTTAGCTTATCAATATTGTAACTAGTCTTCCTACGATTAATAAAGATCTACTTCCTGAGAACAGTTTGATTCAAACTTTAGATTTCTTGTTTGCCATTACGGTCTCAAATCTTGAATAGTTGATTTCTAGCATCGACATTATCCAATTGGAATTGGGTGAGATTCGAAATTCACTATCTAATGTCAAACTATATTAAAGGCAAACTAACTGACCACCTACTTTTTGGTAAGTATTAGACATTAAAGACTTGTTTTCCAATAAATCTATTATGCCTTCATATCAAGAAATAATCTCATGTCAAATTTATGATTATTGTCCATCAATTTTGTATTCATTATATCTAGATGACTCTTGTTAACAGTTCCAAATTTCTCAAAATTATTCATAACACAGCGTAACCAATAAAGGCCCAACAATGTATTGCAATTCGTGAATATCCGAAGAGGCTGCTTTTGGTCATTTTCATTGATATACGTAAGAAATGTAAAAGTTTTATGTTGTTAACTTTTACTTTTTTTCGTTGACTGACGACTGTCGACCGCATCGGCGGAGAGATTCTTCAAATACTTGTTCCTTATAGTCACTCGCTTATTAACTCCAACGAAGCCGTCGGATTTTTTCGCCATGTATTTTCCTCCGACGAAGCTTGATTATCATGTAGATATGTTCAATCTTCAATCTCAATCCAGATTTCTCTCGGTGTATAAGATTCGTCTCGGTAAATTACCATTCTCGAGCTTTTCGACGTCCTCAACTTCAATGCTGAATCTTTTTTCGCTCTCTTTCAGGCGCAAGATGGACGCATAGCTCTAATACTGGACTCGCCGGTGTTTCACCCACAAGGTGGCGACCAGCCGGCAGATACCGGTTTCATCGTATTCTCCGGTTTGGATGTCAAATTTATCGTTCAAGATGTTCGATTGAAAGATGGAATCGTAAGTTTGAGTATTTATCCGGATCGTTCCCTCATTGAGTGCTTAGTGTAGATGGTTTTCTAGTTTGTTCCGAATTTTCTTTTTAGTGGTGGATCTTCCCATTTGGAAATCGTAGGTTCTCCATTACGGACTTTTCGAAGGTTCAAATCCTGAAAGTGGAACGGATATTGAGAAAGGGCAAGAAGTTCACTTGACTGTTGATGAATCAAGACGCAAACTTAATTCCAGGCAAAATAGTGTTGATTGAATTTGAATAGTCTAGTTAGTGTAGTTCAAAGAGAGGGCTAGTTTGATCAGTGGTTGTAGTTTTGGCATGGAATATTAGAGACATTCTTGATATGTTATCAGAAACACCTTTTTTCTCCACGTTTTGGGTACTGATGCTTCAAATTTTATGTGAGTTTCTTCCTTTTTGAGTAATATGATTTAAGCACGAGTGATGCAGTTTTCCAATCTACTAGTTGAAATCTTCAGAATTTAATTATAGGCTGTTGAAGATGTTTGTCAGTGTTATGCATCATTGTTGTGCAGTTTTAATTATTGCATATTGTTTTTTTTTCTGGATTCCATCGTTGTAGTAACATTTTTTCATGATCAGGTTGCACTCAGCTGGACACTTGCTAGATTTGTCTATGCAGAAAGTTGGGTTAGGTCATTTGGAGCCAGGAAAAGGTTATCATTTTCCGGACGGGTAAGAATTTCATTAAAAGAGTGGTCATATCTTTGCAAGGTTTCATTAAATGTTACTGACAAATAATATCGATGCTCTTACTGTAATCAATCAGTCCTTTTGTGGAGTACAAAGGAATCGTTCCACAGGGTGAAATGCAGGTGAAGCAGAAAGAGTTGGAGGCAGAAGCTAACGAACTGATAACTAAAGGAGGAAAGGTAAGTCCTCAGAGTCTCTTCATCATAGTTTGATTTATTTGATTTTGTGTTACGCTTGTTAATAATGATTCTCTTGTCCTGTATAAGGTGTATGCTGCTATTTTGCAATATGAAGATGCATTTGTGCTATGTGGTGGTAATCTTCCTGATTATTTTCCTGCTCTTTGTCTAAAATAGCATATCACCTACTTTGTATCTATGGCACTGTAAATTTTGGGAGCACTCAAGGTACTTACCGTATTGCATTGTAGGGCAATAGGTACTCAGTTAAAGTATATTACTCAGTTAAGCATAGAAATATGGATAGTGAATGACAGAGACTCTAGAATAAAATGGGTTGAGCCATTTCACTCTTGAAATATAACAAAACTCGATTTTCTGTATGTTCTTACCTTGCAGGGCAGCACTCCCCGGGTCATAAAGTTAGGTGACAGCCCCGGGTGTCCTTGTGGTGGGACGCATGTCTCCGATTTATCTGATATCATAAGAATGAAGGTACAGTCCAATATACCCAGTCTCAAGTAGATATATTTTCCTCTTTGTAGTTGCCTTTTGTTTTCAGAAACTAAATGATTCTGGGTTCTTGCCTTGTTGTTTTTCAAGGTCACACAAATGAGAACAAAGAAAGGAAAGACGAAAGTTTTCTACACTATTGAATCTTGATACTCTTCTTATTGATTCCAGTTTCAATACTACTTTGTATACAATAAATCAAGGTAATACTCAGCACTCACTTCTTGTTAATACCATGATTTTCATGTCAATCCCTGAAATTGTAGGTTATATAATACCTGTCTAACGAGAGAGCGGTGTCTTAATAAAATACTAGCAATGAAAATATCTCAGGTTCTGTGATTTAAGTGACTTATACACACCACCATAGCTTGCACAAGCTGTAGAATTAATCTATTGTTGAAAAACCGAGATCTATGTGAATACTATTCATTGTAAACTGCCAAAAACGGGACGTAAGCTAAATGGAATTGTCATCAAATGTCATTTTCAGGGAAAGGAATTATAGTGATGACGACTGTTTTCATCAGTTGGCTTCAACAGCAAGCAGCCTCTCCTGTGGCTCAACAGCCACAAATCAGTATTTATTGGTATTTTTATCAATCTATTAAACGACTCTCTCTATCATTGATAAGTCGTGTATGATATGATATTGATGTGATATAATCTCCCACTCAAAGCCCTCTTGAGTGTATACTATATTGACTCTTGGTTTGTAGAATCATACCGGACATTTGGTCGCAAATTATTATTCATGCATCGGTTTGTCTTGTATGGTAAATTAACGTACGGTAGGCAAATTTGAGTTATGACGAATAACACCGGTTAATGATGTACCGGTCTGCGATTTACGAGGGTTTTAGAATATGTAAAACAAAATCGAAAATGATAGGTTAAAATATTATTAGCTCAATTCACCAAGTCGTAGTCAATACTTGAGGTTTTCATTGAGTCGTAGTAATTGTTTAATACGTTACGTTTCGTGTTGCTTCTTAAAAGGATTTAACAACTTTGAATTAAACTCTAATATTATATGGTTTAAGAGCTGCAAAAATGTAGATCTGCTCCCCTTATTCACCTCATGCAACCTACCTTCTTAGAAACATTCTCGATTTTTTGCTTACCAAATTCTCTTTATTACAAAACAAATTAACAAAATAAAAAGTTTTATTTTATTTTTATTATTATATGTGCTTTCTCTCTCAATTTATTACTTAGTTCCTCACGTCTCTGTATGCGGCAACTATGATGTACGCCACGTCGATATCTAGTAGCCTAGTACTCCAAACAAAATATCAGAATTTGTTCAACGTCACTCTTTATTTTTGGGTTTACTATATTCTCTCCACTTGATAATTTTTAAAATTTTGTTTATAGTCAGAACAAAACAGACAATAAACTCCACCACAAATCAAATTTACAATCTTATATTTTTTTCCAGCTTAACTTATATTAACTCGTATCAGAACAAAAAACCAATGTTGAAAGATACAATTAATGAAAGAATAATTTCTAAGAAGCCTTCTAACACTACAAGTCAGAAAATCAGTTTTAGAATTCAACGATCTAGGAATTAAGACTAAAAAGAAGTGATTGAATTGGCATCAAAGGCGGGCGAACTCATCGAAATAAAGAGAAAAAGCTTGCCAACCCTCTGGATCTGCTACCATCTTCAAAACGTCAGCACAGTCGACTGCGAACTCCACCTCTGTAATCTGCAGAGATAATCCGCAGAGAGATGAGAGAAGATATGACCCATATAAGAGCTTCTATCTCCGAATGCAACGGTGAGAGACTTCGATGGATACCACGCGCTCTCACATTCACACCGCCCAGCCTATCATAAAAGCAATACCATCCCAATCCCTAGTAGTACTCAGAATCCTTCCAAAAATCATCCACGAAGCATTTATACCCAGTAAAAACAGGAGAAATAGACAAAGATCTATGTAACAATTCCTTTTCCACTGGCTTCACCTGCGCGCTCCCTAAAGCAGCCGAAGACAAAAAACCATCCTTAGCATTTGCTTTGTGTCACGCAACCGCCTCATGTTCCGCATGCATGACAATGTTCCTAGGATCCCTATTAATATCAGAGAAAACCTTATCATTCTTGGCTTTCCAAAGAAACCACAGTAACCATGGGTAACTACTCTTATCCATGTCAAGAGGAATTCACCAAAAAAGATAATCGAGATTGGAGTAAACCGAACCCCTCAGAAAGTCACCCATGAGTCGAAGGAATACCAGATAAGGTCCAAGTTTGCACTAATGGAAGACACTCAAACAAGACATGATTCATAGTCTCTAAGTCAACACCACAACGGGAACAAAAAGCTGAAACCGGAACACCACATCGTACCAAATTAGTCCCAACAGACATATCTCTAGAAGTAACCTGCCACAAGAAATGCTTTATTTTTGGTGGACACTTTTCCTTCCATACTTGACACTGCAAATTCTCAATTGTAGGACCATACTGTCTGCACTAGTAGTCTAAAAGGTTACGCTTAGCCCAATACCCATACTTAACCGAATATTTCCCAAACTTTGTAAAGTGTCAATCTAACCAATCTGCTTTAGGGAAATTGGGGTAACGAGATCCCTAAAATTGCGAGCATCATTACAATCTTATTTATAGTTTTTTTTTTTCCAAAAAAGAGCAGTAGATTGATAATGGATATGGTTACACCTGATAGTGTTCCACCCCTCACGGGGCATAAGACAAAAGACAAAAGATTCAAAATGAGAGCTGATAGAAATAGGCCGTGAACAAGGCGGCAACATTGGAAATAAAAGAAAAGTGCAACTAGTCTATTGATTGGAGCTCAAGCTTTCGGTTTCATGGCTGAGATTGCAAGTCCTCCTTTCTCCTGCATCACCATCGTGTCCTTACGAGTGAGTGGCAGAGTAGTGTCTCGAGGTACAGAGGTCGAAGGACCTATCTCCATGTCCACCGGCAGTGCATTGACCTCCGACATGAAGGTGTCTGTTGGGTCACGGAGGACATCTTCGATTATGATTGGAAATGTGGTCGTTTTGTCCTCTTGTTGTGGTGGCTCTTCTGTGCGTAGAGAATGGGGTTGTGTGGCTATGGATCATGTTATTGATGTTGGGTTTTCAGAGGAGGTATCACTGATGTTACTGAGATTTTCAGCATTCTCAAACCCAGGTGGCGGACCTATGAAATCCTCGGCCGTGAGAATGTGCTGACAAAAGGTTGTGGTGTGGTTAATACGTTGACAGTTGAAGCAGAAACGAGACACCCACTCGTAGTAGAATTCCACTTGGAATCTGTCGCCGTTATCACATAAAACCGTGCAATAGTACCTGAGTATGTCGGCGATGACGAAGTTGATTTTGGTTCTGATCAAAAAGGGACGCGTCACAGAGGATTCGTGTAGGTCTACCTCCAACACTTCCCTAACGTTGCGAGCTATTTTACGGACCGATGCATCAGAGGCGTATTAGAGTGGGAGATTCTTGAGCTGTACTCATAGGTGGATTCTGGTAAGAAAGTTAGGCGGGGGATGATCAACCCATCTTTGAGCCGCAGTGAGCCAGCCATTGTAGATGAGTGGCTGCATTCTGAGGATGGATTCTAAGTCTTCCTCTTTCTCGAAGAAGAACTGAGCGATATCCTTATCAATCAGTCTTCCTTTTACCGATTTTTGAAGGCCCCAGTCTTTCGGTAGGTCTTCTATGAGATCCTGAATGTTCTGCTCAATAAGGTTTAGAGGACGCACAGAAAGGCTTTTCCTGTTGCGGTTGAGTGTGTCTTCGTACATTGCTGCTGTGAGCATTGTTGGTGGGGCAGATCTGCCTAAATCAAATTGATTGAGAGCTTGCCATAGATTTCAGTCCATCTTCTACTAACGGTTATCTGTATTTGGCTGATGAGTTTTTGCTTTTCCTTGCAGTTACTGGTTTTATAGGCGGAGGTTGAGGACGAGAGACGGCATAGTCATGATTACAAATTTGTGAGGTGGTGTCTTTGAGTGTCTTGGGCGTCTAAAAAACAATTTCCAGAATAAGGCAAGACCGCCACTCAGTCCTATTGGTGCAACCGTGAATAGATTGTTATAGCCGTTCCATCGTTGTATTGATTCAAGTTTACTATTGTCATTCTTCGTCTCTATGAGGAACATAATGTCTGGAAATACTTTCTTTCGTATTTTCTTCAGACGTCAAACTGTCAGGGTGCTCCCCACTCCCTGACAGTTCCAACTCAATATACTCATTGTCGCGGTGGTGACTTTTGGGTAGTCACCATACCATGGGGAGTCATAGCACTGTCTATTACCTTATTTTGGGTGTCATGAGTTCTTGCTCTGAGTGTTTTATAGGTTTTAATTCTCTTTACCTCCGATTCAGCTTTGTCAGGGATTATGTTGCTGTCCGATAATTAGGGAGTTTTTCGCGGTGTTATAATTATTTCTTGTTGTGTTGCTGAATATTTTAGCATGGAGTCCAGACTTCGTTTCAGGCAGGTGATTTGCTGCGGAGTTGTGTCTTGTCCTTGTGTTTGATTGTTCTCCACTAGATTTGTCGGATGATTATTACTCTGAGTCTGGTTTGGCGTGGTATTATCGTGTGACTCATCCTCTTATGCATTTCTTGGCATGTTGTGTGTAACTTCAGGGCCCAGATTTTCTTCGTCATGTGTTTGTTGGTTGTAGCTAGGGGTTCCTTGAGTATTTCCGGGTTCGTCAGTTCTCGCAGTTTTGTTTGGGTGACCTAGGGAGGGACATTTATTATCTGTGTGTGTGAGTCTGCGGCAGTGGTTGCACATTTTCCGGATTCTCTCAAAATTGAGTCTGACCGTTACAATATCCCCATTTTGCAGTTTGAGCGTCCTGCTCTGTCGAATTGGATTAGATGTATAGAAGAGTACCTTTACCCTGACAAAGGCATGTAAATGTGGTTTGTCTGGGTCATAGTCTATGTCAATGAGGTCTCCAATGGAGTTGGCCACTATTCTGAAAAAATCATCCGTGAAGTGCCCTATTGGGATATCTGATATTCGAATCCATAGAGGGACTTGGTTCAGGCGGTCGAGGGAGAAGTGTGGCTCCAATTTAGTTACCACTAAACCCCAATCTTCAAAGTTCCAGTAACTGTTTTGTAGGATGTCGTTGAGGTCATCCTCGGATTGAAATCTGAACTGGAAAATGTCTTTGCCGAGAACAGTTCCGGTAATTTTGTTTTGAAGTCTCCAGATCCTGGGTAAGCTAGTTATCATTCTTGTCATGTTTTGTGTTGCTGGATTCAAGAGCTTACCTATAAGTATGTGTTGATTCGAGAAATCCCTGTAATAGTTCCCGGATTCCGGCACAGTTATCACCGGTTCCTCTGTGATTGACATTGAGCGAAGTTCCTCCAAAAGTTATGGATCCATGTTAGGGTTCCACTATGTTGTTGTTTTTTATTATTAGGGGCTAAGGTTGGCTCTTCCTGTTAAAGCCTCTGATGAAAATCAAGATTATGTGATTTGTGGGGGTTCGGAGTTATGTGGGTTCCATCGTATTGGTCTATCTGGTGTGTATCCCTAAACGCCGCGTCGAGAAGTTAGGACCTGTAAGTATTAGGAAGCTCTTCAAGCATATAATTGGTCTTCGATGCGGAAGAACCCTAGATTTTGATTTGGGGTTAATTTGCCCTGACGGAAAGAAAGGGGAGTTTATGTTTCAGGGATGGTTTTGTCTGTAATTGACTGAGATCTGCAGTGAAACACCGGAGGTTGGTCGGAAGTGTGAACTTCCGGAAAATGCGATTCCTGGAGAAAGAAATCAGAGAAAATTTTTTAATTCTTGACTCTTTTATTTTTTCATCTTATTTATAGTTTATATTTGAGATTTTAGAATTTGCTATGGAGATGTGGATAAACTCATAGGATGATTAGATTGAGAATTATCATTATTATGCTTCTTATACACCTTACAATTTTTATTGTATTATATTACTTCGTTGAGCAAGAAAAATAATACAACTATAATTGGATAAAAATATTATAATACAGGTAAGGATCTAAGGATGACATCATCTAGATAAAATGTCAACGACCTCGCTTATTGCCTTCAATTGTTGACTTCGTTTTCACTTTCCTCAGATTTTTATTGCTTGTTTAGATTTTACTTTTCACTTTATTTACCACAAATTATTGTATATATAATTTACTAATTAAACATTGAATTATCCTAAATTATCCTAACTTAGTTTGACATCATTAATTAAATTATCCTAAATTATCTTAACTTAGTTTGAGAAAAACTCTGCACTTTTGTTTTTGTCTTTTTCACCATTTTAATCATCCAAATTCGTTCCTTAAAATCAAATGTTAATTAGGAAAATTACATAAACTTATATATAACTAAAAAATATCCACAACGTATTTTATTTATTTATTAAAAAAATTAAATGAAAAATTTGTGCTTTAATATATAAGATGAGTTAAATTGAAAAAAAACTTGAATTAAATTTATAAACCGATTCAACTGCTCAAACATTTTTAAAATGAAGTATATAAATATTTCAAACATTCAACATCAACAAAAGAAATTGTAAATGTTTTCCCAAAAATATCTGAAAGAATCTTTATAAAAAAGTTCTAAATTCTAAAATAGTGTTCCTTATACTTTCAAACAAGATATATTAATAAAAAAAAGTGGACGAGTTTTTCTCAATTTGGTGATTAGGATGATTCAGCTAATGACTTAAGACTAGAGTTCGATTCCTATCTGCTACATGATGATAGTTTAAAAAATAATTATAGAGATGAGTTTTAGGTTATAAATCGATGTTGGTGAACCAATTCTTGAAAAAAAAGTTATAAAGGAGGCTTCGATTTTCACTCCCAAAATTAGAAAACAAAAACATTCACTCGTTAACTCTTCTCCTCCATCCATTCTCTCTTCTCTCTCTCTCTCTTTTCACTTCTCTCACTCATTTTTATATTCGTCGTCTTCGTCTCTTTCGATTTGTTCCTTCTCATACTTCTCCGATTCTTCGATTCTCTTTGAGTTTTCTCCATTCCAGTTTGTTTCGTTCTCTTGTACGTTCAGGTAAACACGTTTCTCTATCTCATCCTCAATGTCTACGCTTCTCGATTTCCTTTTCGTTCCCACAATTTCATTAGTTGGGTTTTGCGATTTCTGATTCGTTCCGTCAATGGAATTATTCTTACATATATCATAATTAGGAGTTTTTGTTAACACATGTCAAAATCGGAAGAACTAAATTTTCTGTTTGTGGGATTTTTTTCTATGTATACATTATTATCCGAATCATGTTTTAACAACAACTTATGTGGTCTGCATTTAGTATATGAGAAGAAAAAAAATGCTTAAAACTATATACTTAACTTGTGCGAAGCTATTTTATAAAAAAAAACACTGTTCGTTATCATGGCCGTATATATCGTTACTTTCGACCTGTGCTTACTCTCACACCACGTATTTTGTCGCTAAGGTCACTAAAGCAATGCAAAATTTTGAGGTTGGGGGTCTTTTGTATTAGTCTGAGATTTATTTAGGATTGTTGAAGATAAAAGAACTTAACTTTGATTGTTTTTTTTTCTGGATCCAAGACCAAGTCTTGATTTTGCTTTTGTTTTTATTTTAGTTTTTTTTTGTTGTAAATTTCCTTGTTAATGGATTTTGACTTGATCCAAGATTGATAAGGATACTGGTAAATATATTGGTTCTATATTAACTAGTGCTTAATCTGATGGTTTTATGGATCTTGTTGTTTCAGAAAAAAAAATGCAGGAAGAGACTGATCCTTATGGTGAGATTGAGATAAGCTTTGGTTATCAATGCAATAAGGAGATTGGTATTCCTGAAGATAGTATCTCTGATGGCCGTGAGGTTCTTGGTGGGTTTAGGATTCAGAAGACAAGCAGTTTCTCTTGTTTATCAGGAGCTGCTTTAAGTGGAAACCCAACATTAGCCAATACTAATATCTGCAACGGAGTGATTGGTTCTGAGATATTGCCATCTCTAGATTCTCCAAGATCTTTCAGGAAAGTTCCATCTTCGCCTGCGCTTTCTAAGCTTGACATACTCTCTCCTTCTCTTCATGGAAGCATGGTGAGTCTAAGCTGCAGCTCGTCTACTAGCCCGAGTCCTCCTGAGCCAGAATCATGTTTCCTGACATCAATGAGTTCTTCTTCTTCTGTGAATGAAGGGTTTCTTCTCTCAGGCATGGAAGTTCAAGTTGCAGGAGGTGCTGCAGGGGAAGATAGGGTTCAAGCAGTTTGCTCTGAGGAAAACGGTTGGCTCTTTTGCGCTATCTATGATGGATTCAATGGTAGAGATGCTGCTGATTTCTTGGCTTGCACTTTGTATGAGTCCATTGTGTTCCATCTCCAGTTGCTTGATCGCCAAATGAAGCAAAGCCTTACAAAGTCTGATGATGATGGCGAAAGATTGGAATTTTCATCAAATATAAGTAAAATAGATTATTCTTCATCGGATATGTTCAGACAAGGAGTGCTAGATTGCTTAAACCGTGCGCTTATTCAGGCAGAAAATGATTTCCTAAGGATGGTTGAGCAAGAAATGGAAGAAAGACCGGATTTAGTATCTGTTGGATCTTGCGTTCTTGTCACTCTCCTTGTCGGGAAGGATCTCTACATCCTTAATCTCGGTGATAGCAGAGCTGTTCTAGCGACCTACAATTGTAATAAGAAGCTGAAAGCTGTTCAGCTCACAGAGGATCACACAGTTGATAACGAAGTCGAAGAAGCTAGACTCTTAAGTGAACATCTTGATGATCCTAAAATTGTTATTTCCGGCAAAATCAAAGGAAAGCTCAAAGTTACTCGTGCACTCGGAGTTGGTTACTTGAAGAAGGTATTAGTATAGTGATTTGATACTTGAAAGAAAACAAAAAAACAACAGCTTTTGAGCTTTTGTAATATACTAATTTGCTAATCTGTTTGCAGGAGAAATTGAACGATGCACTCATGGGAATTCTCCGTGTTCGTAACCTGTTGAGTCCACCTTACGTCTCAGTGGAACCATCGATGAGAGTTCACAAGATAAGTGAATCAGATCACTTTGTTATAGTTGCAAGTGATGGTTTGTTCGATTTCTTCAGCAACGAAGAAGCAATCCTGCTCGTCCATTCCTTCATTTCTAGTAATCCTTCTGGTGATCCCTCAAAGTTTCTACTTGAACGCCTTGTAGCTAAAGCTGCTGCTCGTGCTGGTAAGAAAAGCTTTTTCCTTTTTGATGTTTTACTTCAATGAATGTGCAATTTTCATGATCTTTATTTACTAAAACTTATAGGCTTCACGTTGGAAGAATTGACGAATGTTCCTGTTGGTCGGAGACGGAGATATCATGACGATGTGACTGTAATGGTGATTACTCTCGGTACTGATCAACGTACCTCAAAGGCTTCTACGTTTGTATGATTTGATGATGATGATGGCGACAAATCTTGGATTGGTGAAATTGTAAATACTCTCTTGATCTTCGTGAAGACTTTGAAACTGATCTTAAAGAGTTTTTTTTTTTCACTTATTTGTGATATTTTTTTATGTACTGTATAGTAGGTACATATTGTAATGTGGTAGTTTCGGGAGTATTTGTACTATTGTTTTTTTTGGGTCTTGGGGTTTCAAAATGGCTAGAATTCGCGAAATCTGCCTCAGCCTCAACCTCAGCCTCACATGTTCTGTTTTTGAGGCCATTTGGTCTTTCGGATGTTCTAAAATTGGAAATTCAAGAAATATAAAATAAAATAAAACGAAAATTATACACAACACCCCAGATGAGTTTTAAATTGTTCAATATGCCATTAAGTTATGTTACTCTGCGTTATTATGCCACATTTCGTGGCATTAGTGGCACAAAAGTTTACTTTTTTGCCCTCCAAATATTTTGCGTGTATTACCCACTTTCTTTATTCACCATCAATTTCATTTCAGTTTCCCTTAATACCTACTGTGTTTCTTCTCCATCACTTTCTTTCTTCATTATAAATGTTTTTTACGTTTTTATTCTCTACATCTAAATCCATAATGAAATTTTTACAAGACCAAATTATGTTTTCCTATTCCCAACCACAATCGAATTTCTTTTCAATTCCAGAGAATATCATCTTCAAAATCCTGCATTTTCAAAGAATCTTTTTCACAAGGTGATTTTTGGTTAATCATTTGCGAAATATGTCAAATAGGGTGTGGAATATTAGAGATTTGAATTTCATAACATTGCTCTGTTTTGTTTACTGTAAGAAATGTTAGTTTTTTCTATGAGTTTTTGAAGTTTATTGATTTCAACGTTTTTGCTTCAGAGTTAAATCTAGAAAACTTCAATATTTCGTTTTTGGGTCTCTGATTTTATAATCTCAATGTTGATTGGATTGGTTTTGTTCATTGCTTCAGATGACTAACTTCGTTCTTTTTATCTACAAAGCTTCCTTCAATGTTAAACAATATTGACATAAACGAGGACATGTCATATTGTGTTTGACATCATACAAGAAGAATTTAAGAAGTTTTATTGTTGTAAGGATTGGTTCAGTATTAGATATCGGATTGGTTCAATATTGGATACCATATTGAGATGTCTTCTTATAAACGGAAGACATTAAAGTAAAATTGATTTATACAATATGGTAAACCAATTGTTACACACATTGTAATAGAATCTATGAATGATATCCTACATATATATTATAAAAATTACATGTATGCTGAATGACATAGATAATATTGGAGGACATAGTTAATATTAGAAAGCTCAAACCCTGATGATAATTAAATGACACATTCTTTCTGTGTCATACTTTTTGTCAATTCATACTTTCATTCTTTTCGCATTTCTGTCATAATGAAATGTATTATTATATAATTTCTATCAAGTCATAATTTTATTTTGTTATTTAAATATAATATATTATTAATATTCTATGTAAGACAAAGATTTTTTTTGGGAATTTGAAGGACATATCGAAACATAATCTGCAATATGTAATTTTCCTTAAGGAAAACACTATCTTCTTATTGGAAATTTAACCAATTAATTTGGAATCAATCGGGGAAAAAAATTGAACGGAGCAATAAAATATGAATTGTAACAATAAACCATTATCTTAATTAGTTGATTAGTTGAATCTGGTAATTAAATTCTACAAACTTTTGAATATGTCTTGGTAGGACATGATACAAAAAGAACTTAAGAAGTTTAATTGCTATAAAGGTTGGCTCAGTATTGGATACCATATTGAAATGTCTTCTTGTAAATTGAAGACATTAAGCGGAAGATATTTAAAGTAAAATTGATTTATACAATATGGTAAACCAATAGTTACCCACATTGTAATAGAATCTATGAATAACGTCCTACATATATATTATAAAAATTATATGTATTAATGATATAGTTAATATTGGAGGACATAGTTAATATTGGAAAGCTCAAATCCCGATGATAATTAAATGATACATTTTTTCTGTGTCATACTTTCTGTCAACTCATATTTTCATTCTTTCCGCATATATGTCATAATCAGATGTATTATTATATTATCTATTATCATATTATATAATTTTTGTCAAGTCATAATTTTATTTTGTTATTTAAATATAATATTTTATTAATATTCTAGACTTTCTGTAAGACAAATATTTTTTGGAATTAAAGGACATATCGAAACATAATATGTGTAGTATGTTTCCTTTAAGAATACCATATTGAGATGTTCTCTTGTAAATTGAAGACACTAAACAGAAGCTATTAAAATAAAATTGATTCATACAATATGGTAAGCCAATAGTTACACACATTGTAATAAAATCTATGAATGATGTCCTACATTTATATTATAAAAGTTACATGCATTACGTTCGCTGAATGACATATATTATGTTTTACGAAAATGTATTATCTTTGGTAACTATTGTTCGGAAGACATTAAATTAAAATAGATTCATAGGATATGGTAAGCCAATAGTAACATTCATACAAGTTTATAAGTTGCAGAACTAAAATTACTTGTATTACGTCTGCGGAATGACATATATCATTTCTCGTAGACATAACCTTTCTCTTTTTTTTCATGCTTCACTGTTCATCTCACCTTCGTTGAAACGATAAAAACTGTAAATAGTAAATATAGAAAAAAATAACAAAAAGTAAAATCAAAAACAAAACAAACTCACTAAGAAAGAGAAATTGAAATAAGTGGGGAGGAACGAGAGAAGAAAGTAAAAGAGAAAAAAGAAGAAAGCAAAAAAAAAGTTTTGTGATGAGATTTTAATTACAAAAAGTTTGTGAATTTTGTTAAAACTCAGTCCAATGAAAAAAAAAACTTAATTGTGGCATTGCATACCAATTTCCCTGAAATAAAACATTCGCCCACTGTGGACTCCGAAACCACGACCACAAGGTTAAGAGTCTCGCGCTCTAACAACTGAGCTAGACGGGCTTTTTGTTTGTTTTGTTATATTGTTTATTAGACAATAATGTCTAGTTGATAAACAAGGTTAGATCTTGATGGTTTTCAATTTTTCATTATCTGATTTCCTTAATTAGCAGCATTTTTCGAAGGAAACTATGACATTCTCTATAATGCCTATAGACATGATTTTGACTAGTCATATTACACTTACAACTTGTGATGTTTTCTGACGTCAAGTGAAAGTATTATCCATGAATTATATGTATCATTGAGTGGTCCATCTGATTTTATGTCTCTTCCTCCAAAACCAAAAGCTAATAAAAATCAAACTCTTGGCATTCAAAGAGACGTATGATCTGAGTATTAGATTATCATCATCGAATTCTCAATTCCTGCAATAATTCTCACAAATCGTAGGAAGATCCATGGAGAAACAAGATGCTATAGTTCTGTATCCAGCACCACCAATAGGTCACTTAGTGTCTATGGTTGAGTTAGGCAAACTCATCCTCTCCAAAAACCCATCTCTATCCATTCACATCATCTTAGTTCCACCTCCTTATCAGCCGGAATCAACCGCCACTTATCTCTCCACCGTCTTCTCCTCCTTCCCTTCAATCACTTTCCACCGTCTCCCCGCCGTTACTCCATACTCCTCCTCCACTACCTCTCGCCACCACCATGAATCACTCCTCAAAATCATCTGTTTCAGCAACCCAAATGTCCACCAAACCCTTTTCTCAATCTCTCAGAACTTCAACCTCCGTGCAGTGATTATAGACTTCTTCTGCACCGCTGTTTTAGACGTCACCGCCGATTTCATCTTCCCGGTTTACTACTTCTTCACCTCTGGAGCCGCATGTCTCGCCTCTTTCTTCCATCTCCCGATCCTAAAACGCTGGAAAAAACATCATAGACATTCCTAAACTTCATATCCCTGGCGTTCCTCTTATCAAGGGATGCGATATGCCCAAGGCAATGCTTGAACGAGACGATGAGGTCTATGATGCGTTTGTAATGTTCTGTAGACAGCTTTCAAAGTCTTCAGGGATTATAATTAATACGTTTGATGCTTTAGAGAATAGAGCCATTAAGGCCATAACAGAGGAACTCTGTTTTAACGATATTTATCCAATTGGACCGCTCATTGTTCAGGGAATAACCGGAGATAACCAGGGAATCAACGTAGATTCCTGTCTAAGTTGGCTTGATTCGCAGCCGAAACAGAGTGTTGTGTTTCTCTGTTTCGGAAGCTTAGGTTTGTTTTCAGAGAAACAGTTGAACGAGATTGCTGTTGGTTTAGAGAAAAGTGAGGAGAGATTCTTGTGGGTGGTCCGTAATCCACCGGAGTTGCAAAACCAAAAAGAACCGGACTTGAAATCTCTCTTACCGGAAGGATTCTTAAACCGAACCGGAAACAGAGGAATGGTCGTCAAATCTTGGGCTCCACAAGTTCCGGTTCTGAATCACAAAGCAATCGACGGTTTTGTCACTCATTGCGGCTGGAATTCTATTCTTGAATCCATTAGCGCAGGTAAATTAATGGTTTATACACATTTCAATCACATAATTGCGTAGAATGATCCGGTTAATTCAATTGGGTTTACCATTGGTTAGGTGTACCGATGGTTGCGTGGCCTTTGTACGCTGAGCAGAGGTTTAATAGAGTGGTAATTGTGGATGAGATAAGATTGCAATTTCCATGAATGAATCGGAGGCTGGTTTCGTGACCTCAACTGAAGTGGAGAAACGAGTCCGCGAGATAATGCAAGACGGTCCGGTTAGAGAGAATACAAAGGCGATGAAGAAAGCGGCCGAATCAGCCTTGATCGAAGCCGGTTCGTCTCAGATCTCGTTGGCTGCTCTACTCCAGTCGTGGATTCCAAAACGATCTTAAAAATCAAGCTTAAAAAAATCATGTCCACGGAATAATGGTTTTGCTAGTCCCACGTTATGTCGCTGAGTTCACATAGCGTACAACATTTTATGTCGTTGTCGCATGTTGCTTTCTTTCTTCATTAAACTCAGCAAAACGAATCATGGCCATAACAAATTTACAACAAATATGGTATGGTGAGCCGTGGAAGTGTAGAATATGAATCATATGGAAAAAGCTTCTTTGATCACCTCTTTCGTGTTCTGCAAGGATGGATGGATGGATGAAGAACAGGTCAATATTGACTTTACGTGCGGAGCACTAAAGAGTGACGTTTTCTTAGTCACAATTGTTTGAAGAAGAAGAAATGAACTAAGTTTTGGTGTGTAACAATTAATAAAATCCGTTAATTTGAAGTTTAATTTGCTTCTTGATTGAGAGGATATATATATGTATGACTGGCTATGTCAGGGACTCAGAAATTAAATAAGAACAATGGTTGTGTTTATCATAGTTGAGCTCATTTCTGCCTTGAGAATCAATAAGTTTATCATGAGTGTTTTGCTAGGGTAAACAAAACAAAAGATTTGTCGTTGCTTTCGTCCCATGCGAGTCATTTATGTTTCTTTTCGTCATGAAGTGAGTCCATTAATCATGGATATGGTCGCTGGACCTAGAAATGTTTTGACCGGATATAATCACTGAAAAAAATTAAGCTATTGTGAAAATTGTATTGTGATTATAAATATTAGTAATAATTTGTGACGTTTTATATACAATTTTGTTACAAATTTTATTTGTTACGAATCATTGTGATTCTATTCCGTGACGATTTGTTACAAAATTGTTACTAAATTTTTTTGTCACAAGTATATTGTAATGTTTTTGTTACCAATATGCATTTGTGACATTTTTATTGTAACTATTTACAAATCTTCACAACTCCGTAACAATATTTTCATATTGTGACAAAATATTACGTATCAATACAAATTTTTTCTTGTAGTAAATATAGACTAATATTATTCACCTCGCAACATATATCTTATAATATATAAAATATTAAAGTTTAGCATAATGTTTTTGACTTTAAAAAAAAGGAAAACTAAACTAAGAAAATTCTACACTTTTTGGCTAGTCTAAAAATATATATATATATATATATATATATATATATATTTTGGTTTTAATGTTAAAATATACACCCACCAAACAGTTAGCCTTTACAGAACACAAAAGAGCTGCACAAAAAAAAATTGTGCTCTTTTGAGAGATGGAACATAAGAGGTAAGTTTTCCAAAAGAATCACATCTATAAGGGATGTCAGATACAACCAAAGTAGAAACCAAGAAGGGTAATATTTGAAAGCGGATCCTTAGGAGGAATCGATATGAGACGACTACGAACATTCCGATCAACCATAGCGAGAGTGGATGATTCATTGGTGAAAATAGTCTAAATATATACAAGTATTTAAGGAAACATAAAGTTGTGAAGAAAAATAAAAGAGAAAGGAAAGCAAATATGTAAAAGTGGAAAAGAGTGGGTTACTAGAAAAGAAAGAAAAACATGTTTAGCAGTCAAATTTTGATTTGTCCATCTGATTTTGTGTAGGTCCTCCACTACCACTGATAGCCCATCTAGTTATTGCTCATACTGTAAAATAAGTGGAAGAAAATCACAGATCTATTTCGCAATCAAAGAGTCGTGTATGATTGATTATAAAGCATATCATCATCATCATCATCATCACCATCATCATCATCATCATCATTTCTCACATTCTTGTTTTCACTCTTGCAACATTTAGGAGAGAAGCCATGGAAAAGCAAGAAGCTATAATTCTGTATCCATCACCACCAATAGGTCACTTAGTGTCCATGGTTGAGTTAGGCAAACTCATTCTCTCCAAAAACCCATCTTTATCTATTCATATCATCTTAGTTCCACCGCCTTATCAGCCGGAATCAACCGCTACTTACATCTCCTCCATCTCCTCCTCCTTCTCTTCAATCACTTTTCATCGCCTACCCATTGTCGCACTTAACTCCTCCTCTAGCTCACGTTGTCACCATGAATCACTCGTTCTCGAAATCATCTGTTTCAGCAACCCAAATGTCCATCAAACCCTTTTCTCAATCTCTCAGAACTTCAACCTTCGTGCAATGATTATTGATATCTTCTGCACCTCCGTTTTCGACGTCACTGCTGATTTCACATTCCCAGTTTACTATTTCTTCACCTCCGGAGCTGCTTGTCTCGCTTCCTCTCTTCATCTCCCATCTATCGATGAAACAACTGCTGGGAAAAACCTTAAAGACGTCCACACGTTCGTCAACATACCCGGCGTTCTCCAGTTAAAGGCTCTGATATGCCTAAACCGGTTCTCGAACGTGATGATGAGGTTTACGATGCTTTCATATTGTTTGCTAAACAGCTCTCGAAGTCTTCAGGGATAATCATAAACACGTTTGAAGCATTAGAGAACAGAGCCATCAAGGCCATAACAGATGAGCTCTGTTTTCGAGATATTTATCCAATTGGACCACCATTATGAACGGAAGAACTGAAGATAAGAATGGTAAAACAAAGTTTCTTGTTTGGATTGGCTTGATTCACAGCCAGAACAGAGTGTTGTGTTCCTATGTTTTGGAAGCTTAGGTTTGTTCTCAGGGGAACAACTGAAGGAGATTGCTATTTGTTTAGAGAGAAAGTGAGCAGAGATTCTTGTGGGTGGTCCGTAATCCACCGGAGTTACAAAACCAGATAGAACCGGACTTGAAATCTCTTTTACCTGAAGGATTCTTAAACCGAACCGGAAACAGAGGAATGGTCGTCAAATCGTGGGCTCCACAAGTTCCAGTTCTGAATCATAAAGCAATCGGAGGTTTTGTCACTCATTGTGGTTGGAATTCCATTCTTGAATCCATTAGCGCCGGTAAATAACGGTTTATACACATTTCCAATCATATAATTGCATAGAATGATCCGGTCCATTAAATTGGTTTACCAATGATTAGGTGTACCAATGGTTGCGTGGCCTTTGTAAGCTGAGCAGAGGTTTAATAGAGTGGTAATTGTGGATGAGAGGAAGATTGCAATTCCCATGAATGAATCGGATTCTGGTTTCGTGACCTCAACTTAAGTAGAGAAACAAGTCCGCGAGATCATGCAAGAGAGTCCAGTTAGGGAGAAAATAAACGCGATGAAGAAAGCAGCCGAGTCAGCATTGACCGAAACCGGTTCGTCTCGTTCCTCATTGACTGGTCTTCTCCAATCGTGGAGCCCAAAATGAGCTTAGAGATTAAGTCTTAAATTCATGAATAAAGTTTCAATGTAATGATCTTAGAAACTACTTGTGTCGAATTATAAGTCTTGTGTTGTATCAAATTATCAAATAATGGTTGAAATTAAGTTTACCGCGTAAGAAATTTTTTGGTTTGTTCGTTTAAGTTTGAGATTAGGATGATAACTTCAATACATAAAAGCTGAAGAGTGATTAGAAGACATAAACGAATTGATACGTGGGTAAGAGTTGTTATAAATCAACGGGTAAGATTGATTGCCTATTGGGGTAGGGAATCTTCTAGTGTCCACCAGATCTGTACATCTGTGAGACTGTGACTTAATCATCTGATTATTTTGGAAGCTTCCGTTACCTGATTTATTAAATACGCGTAGATTCCCTTTATTTACTCAACATTTTAATTTAGACGGAAACAATTATCTACCTCCTTCTCTTTCTCTTAGCAATGGCGGATCTGACCTTAGAGCTCAACATTTACTCTGCAAAAGATCTTGAAAATGTCAATCTTATCACCAAAATGGACATATACGCAGTCGTTTGGATCAACGGAGACGATTCTCAGAAGAATCACAAGGAGAAAACCCCCATCGATCGCACCGGAGGATATGAGCCTACTTGGAATCACGTCGTCAAGTTTTCCGTCAATCAAAGGTTAGCCCGTGAAGGTCGTTTGACACTAGTCGTGAAATTGGTCTGCGAACGGATGCTCGGTGACAAAGATCTCGGAGAAGTCCAAGTTCCGGTTATTGAGCTTCTAGGTTCTTCGTCTCCGTCATTTAACGGTAACGGTAGCGGTAATGACCAGGGGATGATGAGGTTCGTGACGTATCAAGTGAGAACTCCATCAGGGAAAGGTCAAGGTTCGTTGACTTTTTCATACCGGTTCAATACGCCGTCGTTTAAACCGGATCTATCCATGGGATCATCACCCGGTTATCCGAATCCGATAGATACATCGACAGCTTATCCTCCGTCATTGACAACTTATCCTCCGTCCTCGACTACGTTGTCTACAATTTATCCTCCGTCGTCGACTACTTATCCTCCGTCATCGACAATTTATCCTCCGTCCTTGACAACTAATACTCCGCCTTCTGAATCTGGTTTGTATCCATCGCTAGCGTCAATTGGATATCCACCGTCATCTCAGCCGCAAGGATATTCTACATCGCCGTCATCTCAGTCGCAAGGATATTCTGCACCGCCATATCCATACCCATACCATTACGATTCTCCTTACTCGGAGCAGCCAATTGCTGTTTATCCTCCTCCATCTCCCGCTTCTAATATATATCCTCCGCCGTCTTACACTGCCTCTCCGTCGACACCTCATCTGTATCCGCCGCTTTCGGGGAACTCGTACCATCAGGCGCAACCGCCACAGTCATTTCACGGATATGTCCCATCACCTCCACAGAATCAGAATGGATACATTTATCCGCCGCCGCCGTCGTCATATGGATATGGGTCTCCGAGGACACAAGCGCAGCCGAAGAAGAACAAAGCCGGGCTTGGAATGGGAGCTGGGCTTTTGGGAGGAGCGTTGGGTGGGCTTATAATCGGTGATATGGTTTCCGACATTGGCTTTGACTTTTAATTTTTTTAACTTGTGATAAATTAAGAAATTTCTTTTCTTGTTTTTTAGTTTTCCAATTACTTTTCGTGTTGTCCATATTTCAACCGCGTGACATGGACTCTAATTAACAAAATAATATCTACTATTTTGGTTACCACTTCTCATTATGTAAATCGAGTATTAACTTTTGGATTGATTTGTATAAAATGTATGGGTCTTTGATGTTACTTGAAACATCAGTTGGAGAAACTAACATGACCAATACTCTTATATATACTTGGATATCAAGAAATATCTTTAGTCATGAAAGAAACGAAACCAAATCAAAGCCAAGACAGAAGCCCAATATTAAAATATTAAAAAAAGCCCATCTGAAGATCACGTTACATCAGTTGGGGGGACCATGAATGATAATGCGTGAAAGCAGCGATCAATAAATTCGACCATCTGAAATATATATTGTTAGGAATTGCATATATGAAAAATCTATTACATTTGTCCGTGAACGCATAAACTTTGATCAGCCACTCGGCCTGTTTTCTTTTTGGGTTTCAAGGGCCATCTAGAGTAAGCTTAGATCTCGCCTTATTTATTTTTATTCCCTTTATTGATTTCACTTTTTTTCAACATTAGATTAAACCATAACCAAAATGTTTCAAATAAAACTAGTGTGATTTGAACTTTTCATTTGATATCTAGTTAAATTAAAGACAAACCAACTGAGTCATATGTTTCTTGATTTACTATTGATTTTACTTTCTTAAATATATCATTATTTTAATTTTTTTTGTCAATAATAATTAAATCAATAAAGTCTAGATAAATAATAGAGTTAGTACCTAGGATAATGGAACGATTTAGACAAATAAAAGATATCAAAAAATTTGTAGGTGATATGAAAAAATTGAGAAGAGCATAATTGGCACCACTATTGTCTCTTTCTCTATCTGATATGACATTGAATTCACGAGTTGTTTTGTTCCTTTTCTCCTGAGTCGGCTACTTTTAATTTGGATGCCTTTGCATTTTTAAATTCAAGCCGCTGCGTTTGCTGTATCTCTATTTGATTCAACGGCTCAGATTAAAAAAGGAAATGCAGATTTAATTCAGACATGTGTCCACTGTCTACTTTGTCTGCGCGGATCTTGTTTTAATTATTATTATTGACCAGTGTAAAAAAAGGAAATGCGGTTAAGTTAACCGGACTGGTTAAGTTAAGGTTTTGGGTGATAGTGAGGGATTAAGAAAGTCACGGAGTTGGTAAAACGGAGACAAGCTATGACTTGGATATACATCCTCTCGCCAATTTCTCCCAAATTACACATTACACTTTTTATAGAAAATGTCATAGATTTTTTAATTTATTTTAAAGCTTTTAGGAATCTTTTGTTTTAATGACGGTTAAATTCTGTAATTTTTTTTTGTTAACCAATATATTAATATTATCAAAAGGGAGTAAAGTTTACAACACTAAGTCATGGACTGACTCTCTAACAGAACGAGCGAGAGCATCAGCTTTATGGTTTAGAGATTTTGGTATTACATGGAGGGAGAAGGAATGAAAAAGAGACTGTAACCTGTGAAACTCTTCCTGATAAGGTTGGAAAGCTGGCCATTCCTCTGGATGAGATAAAAGCTTCAAGACATCGGTGCAATCCGTCGCCATTTCCACCTCATACTTCTGGAGCAAAATCATAGAATCCATAGCCCAAAGTACAGCTTCTACCTCTGAGTGAAGAGCAGAAAGACTTCTACGAATTTGCCTCGCTCCTATGCATCCCCCTGAAACGGCGTCAGGAAAACAAATCCAGCCAATCCCGGAATGTATATCTGAGCTTTTCCATGACGCATCAACAAAACACCGAAAACCCGTAAAAGCTGGATTCTCTATCAAAGGTTTAGATACCCCTGGCCAAATCGACTCTGAGCGAAGCGTTCCTAACTGGCTAACCTGACAAGATAGACGTCTAGCACTTGCCCATTCCATCCTATCTTGCTCTGCTTGGACTAACACTTCACGGGGATCTTTACTCTGACCGGAAAAACAACAATCATTCCGTGCTTTCTAGATGTGCCACATTAACCATGGGAAAATGTTCCCATGATCAGATTCTGGATTTCTCCATAGAAGATAATCCAGATTATACCATATTGAATTTCCTGGGAAAACATCTATCGGAGATGGAATCGGGGACAATGCCCAACATTGCATTGCCGGGGGGCATTCAAAAAGGACATGGTTAACAGTCTCGTCAACTACCCCACATCGACTACATTGAGAATCACAATTTATTCCCCGGCTAGTCAGATTTGATTTAACAGCAACACAGCCCGTTATAGATTGCCAAATGAAATGTCTAATTTTATTTGGGCAATCCAATTTCTATATTTTCGATTATATTGCCCAAAAATTTGGTTCCTGAGAACCAACATCCAACAGAGAATTGCTTTCCTCTGTTTTGTAACCAGATTTTACCGTGTAACGACCGATTTTTGTATACTGCCATCCCCAATAATCAGATCTCACTCGTCGAGAAATTGGTATACCCATAATTAATTGCACATCCGTCGAGGTAAAATATTGTTTCAAAAGAATCTCTTTCCAGGTTCTGGTTTGAGAATCAATAAATTGATCTACAGTAAGATCCGGGTAAATATCCGGATCTATACCCATCGCTGCTCTCGGTTGAGTATCCGAAATCCATGGATCCCTCCAGACCGCAGTAGATCTTCCATCTCCAATTTTTCTAATCAGTCCTTTGGTAACAAGCACTCTAGCCGAGCTAATGCTTCTCAAACCATAAGAAGGATTATAATTTGTTTTTGCTGATAATGGACATTGATTTTTATAATATCGTCCCCTCATAATTCTAGCAAACAAGGACTCAGGGTAATCCAGCAATCTCCAAACTTGTTTAGCAAGAAGTGCAGAATTAAAATCCTCCAAGACTCGAAAGCCTAATCTTCCTTCCTGTTTTGGACGACATAATTTTTTCCATATCATCCAGTGTATCCCCCTAGATGTTTCTGGGTTCGACCACCAGAAATTTGCAATGGCTGAATTCAATTGTTTCACTAATGTTTTGGGTAATCTATAACATGACATAACATATGTCGGCAACGCCGTTAAAACCAATTTTATCAGAACTTCGAGGACCAGCTATTAATTCTTTCATAAAGTTTCTCACGGACAAAAGCAAAAACTTTAGTTTTTGCTCCTCCAATATTTTTTGGGATACCTAGATATGATCCCATACCACCCAATTGATGGATCCCCAGAATATGATGTATCAATGCCTTATCGTAGTTAATTTGTTGACCCGATATTCTTTCATAGTCTTTAAGAATGCGAATAATATGTCCTGCTTCCACTGTGGAGGCTTTACAGAAGAACAAGCTATCATCCGCAAATAAAAGGTGAGAGACTGGAGGACTCTGCCTCGCAATAGAAATACCCGTAATAAGCTTATCGCTTTCTGCCTTCTTTAGCTTAGTTATAAGGACTTCGGTACATAGTATGAATAAGTACGGAGATAATGGATCACCTTGTCTTAGGCCACATTTAGGAAAAATTTTCCCTCTCGGCTCTCCATTCAAAAGAACTGAATATTCGACAGTTGTTATGCATTGCATAATACATCTTATCCATGCTTGACAAAACCCGAGTTGTAGTAGAAGGCTTTCTATTAAATTCCATTCGATTCGATTATACGCCTTGCTCATATATGTTTTTATTGCCATAAATTTACCCTTTACCGGCTTTATTTGTGCGAAGAGCATGGAACATCTCTTGGGCAATTAGAATATTATCGGAGATCAATCGACCCACTACAAAGGCAGATTGTGTCTCTGAAATTAATTTTGGTAATAATTTTTTAAGTCTTAAGCATAAAATCTTTGAAATGATTTTATAACTCACATTACATAAATTAATTGGCCGAAATTCCGTCATTTTCGTTGGTCTTGAAATTTTTGGAATTAGGCAAATGTTCGTCTCATTTAAACCATGTTCAAAAGATCCCGTTGATAAAAAATCATTGACCATTCTAATTATATCTAATTTAACCACATCCCAGGATTTCTGGAAGAAAAGGGCAATCATACCATCGGGTCCGGTGTTTTACTTGGGTTCATTAAAAAGAGAGCATTTTTAATCTCTTCCTCTAATACACGACATAAGAGCATACGGTTATCATCATCCGTAATACGTGGTTCGATTTCAGATAATAGATCATGACCACATTCTCGTCCATTGGTAGCAAATAGTTCTGAAAAATATCGGGTGGCTTCTGCAGTGACCTCCTCATCATTAGTAACCCAGTTCCCAGAACCACTAAAAAGACCAATTATTCGATTTTTTGCTCGTCGTTGTTTTGTCTGAGCATGAAAAAATCTAGTATTCTCATCCCCCTCTTTGAGCCATTTGTTTTGGCTCTTTTGTTTCCAATATATTTCCTCATCAACATAAGCCTGTTTTAGCTCTAATTTGGCTTGCACAAGGCCATCCTGGTTTGAGGAGTTGGAGTTTTGTAAATCCTCCACAGCCTTCTGCCATTTTAGAATCGACTGTCGACCTGAGGGTACATGTTTGCACTGCCAGTACGACAATTCCTTCCGACAATTTTTATTCGTCCTAAAACCGTTACGCGACGATGACATGAGAATCCTTTCCAACCTTTCACTATTGTGTCTTCAAAACTGTCCTTTCTAATCCATCGTTTATCAAAGATGAATTGCTTTCGTCGTCTATAATATTTGTCGTTGAACCTACCCACAATTGGACGATGATCTGACCCAATCATTTGGAGATATTTAATTTCAGACATAGGAAATAATTCATGCCAATGTTCATTACCAAACGCTTTGTCTAATATGAATCTAATCACTCCATTATTTTGTACGCCTCGCCATGACCATGAATTTCCGATTTTTGGAAATTCGATCAATCCACAATTTTGTATCATTTGGTTAAACGATAAAAACGAGTTGGGATGTCGCATATCCCCACCCTGTTTTCTCATGGTTACCTGTCAGTTCATTAAAGTCCCCCATAATTAGCCATGGCGAATCACGAGTTAAACCTATCCTTGTCAATCTCTCCCAAACTTGATCGCGTTGACTTTGATTTGGTTCACCATATATAAAGGTAATATTGATTGTATGCCCATTGACACTACAAGAAACATCTATCATTCGTTTATCCTTGTGATGTAAGATTACATTAAGATAGTCATTATAAAGCAAAGCTAATCCGCCACTTAGTCCATTCGGTTCCACTAAAATCATCATATTATAACCTAAGTGGTTTTGTATTTTTTCCATGAAATAAATATTATTTTTGGTTTCTGAAAGAAACAAAAAATCAGGTTTATGACATTTCCAAATGTCTCTTAAATAATTTATTGTGACCCTATTGCCAACACCTTGGCAATTCCAACAAAGGGGTTTAAACATCAAAAATTAAAAACATTAAAAATTCCTAGGGGCTTTCCCTAACTCTTTGGCTGACTTGGTCTTGATTTTGACATCTTTGGACCCAGGCCGTGGTGACATAGCAACAACATCATCTTTCTTGAGCTTATTCCTCTGAGAGGAGTTGCGGGCTTGGATGAAGGCCTGCTTGGACCAATTGGAGGCTTAGCAGCATTGACATTGGATTCTGTACTTGCTACGATTGGTGGATTCTGGAGCTCAAATTGCTCACAGAACTCCTCTGCTTTCTTAACTTCTTCTTCCGTATAAGGCCCAACTTCTCCATCCTCCATAGTTTCATCAAGAGCATCACCTTCCTGCTCCAGTTCAGCAGAAACAGAATGTTTTGCAACATCTTCCACTTCCGATACGTTCAGTGCGACCACACCAGATTCATCCTTTGGTTCAGCTACTATCGCATCACCAGTCTCATCGTTGTCCACAAAACCATCCTCCTTTTGAAACAATGGCCTACAAACCTTTTTGGCAGATAAGGGACCACTCACATTTGAATCAATACCCTCATTAGGAATACAAGACGATGTTCCACCCTTTTCCATTATCATAGGATAATTACGTGGATGATTACTTTCATAAGTACTTCTCTTATGATAGACCCTTTCCTCCTCACGGTAATGTCGGAGAGCTGAAGAAGGGTGCTTGCCCTTGTCTCTGCCACCATTTGGCATCCTCATCATATCATCAACCACATTGTTTCCATTATCATTTGATCGGAGACCACCAGCGGCCACACCCTTGTAACTGTGAATACATCCCGACATTGAACCCTTCACATTCCCATCTTTTCCATTCTCCTTCGGCTCTTTTTTAGCCTTGTAGCACATATCTGAGTCATGGGTCAATCTATAACATAGCTTGCAGTACCCTTCCAGATTCTGGTACTCGATCATCAAATGAGACTCTTGCCCCTCTGCAAACTCCAGGGAGGATGAGAATATCAGCGGCTTGGAGACCGATATCTCTATCAACACCTTCCGCCTCTCCACATCAACATCCAACACACATCCTAAAGAACCTCCAACCAGTCGATATATCTCATATGTACTATACTCAAATGGAATACCTGTTATTTTGATCCAGAAACATATGCTGTGTGGATAGTTGGCATCAGCAAAAGCCTTCCATGGGCCGTATGTCACCATCCATTTATCGAACCGGCTTGATCGCAGCCTTAAAATCTCTCTGAGATCCCTCTTCGATTGAAATTCGAATTGGAATCTCCCATTTCCCAGGTTTAAATATGTTGTTCTTCCTTCCATCTTCCAGAAACGTGGCATCATAAAAATGAATGTGTCTACATCTTGAACATGCGGATTAAGACATCTTCCAAGTAGAATTCTGGAACATCAAGCAAGAAGAGCTAAATTGTCAATGGCAGGAACCTTTATCTTCAATTTCCGAGGAGGAGATCTTGCTTCCATAGTTGTCTTGGCAAGTGAGAGCTGAGACATTGAAACAAGGAGCAGAAATTTCAGAACTATTGAAAGTGAACACAATGAATTGCAGGACAGATTGTGTGAGTGAGCAAAAAAGAACGATTTTTCAATCTTTTTAAAACATTCTCGGCAATACAGGAGGAAGATCAAAGCAATAATTGACCATATCAATTCCTGATTCATAAATAATAGAATAAGTAATGTAATATTCTCTGAAAATCGGATAGAAATATCAGAGATTGAGACTTTCTTGGGAGGACAAATCCATATGAGATTCTTATGATTCAAACCAATCAATTGAGAAAGATACCTAAGCATAAAATCATTGCACATTATAACATACGAATCACCCCAAATGATAATCAGAATCAAGCTTCTAAACCAAAATAATAGAATTAAGACAATATCTTCAATCAATGCAGAGAGATCCAAAAACCTGAGACATATTACATAGCCTAAAGCATAAAATTGAATTGGCTTTAAAAATATCAATATGAAAAAGCAGACATCTACTTTCTTGAAATAGCAAAAATATTCTCTTAAAAGAACAAGATACGGCCCAGAAACATATTTCCAAAATGATTCTAATATTGTACTTGGAGTAGATATCATGAATAAACCATATACTATAAACCACTAAAAGACATAACTCATGGAAGATATCATATCAATTTTCCCCATTAAAAGCATAATCATACTCCAATAATCAATACAGAGAATCTCAAAGGATAGAGAGAGATCACATCTAAAAAGATGCCGAATCCAAACAATTCGCATCCCAGATATCATGTAGCCTTGGATATGTGCTAAGACGATATCAATCCATAATAAAGACCATTGAATCATAATCATGAGGAAGATTATATCCCAGAAAATAAATCTTTGGAAAAAATCCAATTTTAAGATTTTCGAAACACCTGCATTAATCGGAATACACCGAAAGCATCCATTATGGCACCATACTTCACCATCTGAACATCGAGACATTGTTAATATAGTTGAGCAGATCCTCCTTTGGATCAGAACATCAATAAATGAGAATAGAGATGCGAGAACAAAGAGCACCATGGACCTCTAGAGTACCCAGCCACTCAGTCCACCCCCGGAATATAGAAGAGAGACGAAACATCTAAGTCAAAGCGGAATCCGTCCCGATTATCCGACGATGAGTTGGATCGATAGATCGCCTCCGCTGTCGCCTTCCTAGGGTTTTTTTTAGTGGATATATTTGAATAAATTATGTAATTTTGTTTAATATATTAAAATACCAGATTCTATGTCTTTAGTCAATTGAACAAAATAATTTTTTATTAAATTCTTCTTAGCCTCCTAATTAGAATATTTCATTCTGACATTAAAATTCAATTTCTCTCTTCAACTACGTATAGTTAATTAAAAAGTAATTTTTGGGAATTAATTTTAGATAAAAAACTATTTTAATTATTATTTTGTTTTATATTTCAATAATTGGATCGACAATGGACCGATATAGTTTAGAACCAATCTCTAAAATCTCTTTTTAATTTACTAGTATAGTAGGAAGGAATCGAATTCCGATATCTCAGTCTTAGGTGAATTATCCTAATCACCATACTGAAAGTAACTTGGCATTATTTTGTTTATTTATCTAACAAAATTGACAAGATTAAGCTATAACCAAACTCTAATTCTAACTTTTAAATTTTATAATGGTAAAGTATAAAGAGAAAAATTTGGGTAGATAACCAAAATTTTGTGCTAATTAGATGGATCTAAACGCTACAAAATCGCAGCCCACTGTGTATGTTCAAAAAGTCTATTATACCCCTACATTTTCATTATACACTAGTAGTCCAATAGTATGTGTCGTATGTCCAATCGATAACGTACTTATTTGTTTGCGTTTTTGTGTAATCGGGGACTTTCTTCACCATTGATGATAACACTTTTATTTTTATGGTTCAGTCGCTCGTTTGTGATATTAGAGATTCATTACCGGGTAAGCCACGCGTGTGTTCCTCTTACGACCATTGTCATCTCTATTGCCCGGTAACTTCCAATTCCCTGATAACTTTCGTATACTATTTTTATTTGTACCATGTAACTTATTCTGTCACCTTACTTACTAAATCCTTTGTTGCAGTTATCCACAATACTGGGTAATCCTCCTGTGTATTCATGTTCCGACTTTTACCATTCCCATTACCTGGTAACTCCCACATTTGACAACTAGTCATGTTAAGTGAATATGTACCTGGTAACTTTGTCCAATAAATACCTTACATGGTAACGTGTTGCAGTTGTTCATACCTTTTTCATTAGACATGGCTCGTACTAGTCTCCCTCGGCGAATGGTCGCGGCTGGTCATGACCCTATGGGCGAGATTGTTATTGATGATTTTGAAGTCTTCCTTATCCATGAAGCCTCTTCGCATGAACATGAAATCCCCTTCTTAATACTCTTCCCTTATCGTCCACTTTGATTCATATGTCACAATATAGACAAATCATTACCGAATTGCCTAAATTGTAGCCGTTAAACTATAGATTAACGTCTATCTATCCCTTAATTTTAACATATGTTGTAAGTTGTTCGAGGTAATATATGTTTTACCATGTAACATATTTGTTAACACATTACATACTCATAATCAAATATGTTCACCATATAATATAAGACTTATTAGAGGATAATAAACATTGTAACAGACAACAAATGATTTAGCGTAATATATATGATTTACTGTGACCGTTATTTACGAGAAATATATAAAGGATGACATGATACCCTAATAAACAATCAAAACATAAAAATAAGAAATAGTACCAAACCCTAATTTACTAGGTAAATAATATTTTACTTGAAATCTGACACAATCGTAACATGAAAACGCGATGTACCACTACGATTGTTCAACACAACAATACTTACCATTTACGATTATTTTTACCCGTAACAACATATTTATTTATTCCTCACTTTTCTCCATGTATCATCACCCTCCACTAATTTAATGTGTTTGTCCCCCCTCTTTTCGTATAACCCCTACTTATCACAAGGATATTCGTGTTTTTTTTCCTTGTGGGCCATTGTTAGTTATTAAATTTACAGATTATTATTGTTATTTCCTTAATTTTACATAATCTCATAGATATATACCTAATTCACTCAAAATATAAAATTAACTAAAATCAAAATATATAGTGAAAATATAACCAAAAAGATAATATATTTTAAAAGTTGTGTATTTATACTAGGGCTGCGACTTTGAGTCTATCAGTTTGGATCAGGTCAGGTTAATCAGATTTTGGGTATTTAGCAGATTATGAAGCTGTACCGAACTAACCGAAAAGTAAAAAATCAATCAGGTAGGATATCGGGTAGTTCGGTAAAACCAAATATTGCCGAATCTACCCGATTAAGAAGCAAAAAACCCGAAACGTGGACTTCTCAGCCAAAAACCCGACATGGCCCGACTTATTATACCCGAATGTAACCTAACCAATTTCGGATTCAATCAAATGTTCACACCAAAATCGAATGCAAATTCATCAAAGTTCATACTCATTGTTCATTGATCATACCACATACTAATTCATAGTTCATTGAATAAACATAAAAGATTCATTAGTTTCTAGTTCTACCTCCACATGCTGCTCAGCTCGCACATCATCTTGAGGCTGTTCCAAAGAAGAAGTAACTACACAAAGAAACAACAAATAAGTAGTCATAAGCTTAGTTAGTTAATTCTGTTAAGACTTATCAAATCAAATTGATTTTTTTTACATAAGAAAATGTAAAAACAGATAGAGTTGATTATCTAATGAGTCATGGAACTCCAATTCATCAATCATCTGAGCCAAGTTTGTAATCTTTTCTGAATCTATTGTGTTTCTTAACCACTGTTACAAACACAACAACGCTTCAATCATATGTGGTGCTAACCAGCTTCTGTACGTGTCTAATATTCTCCCGATTATGCTAAATGCAAACTCAGAAGCAACTGAAGACACTTGAATGGCCAGCATATCCTTCGCAAGCTCATATAATATAAGAAACTTCACACTGTTACGCTTCCACCATGCTAGCACGCCATAATCCATTCCAAGGACATTTTCTTACGTGGCACAATTTTCTCTATCCAGCATATGTCTAACTCACTACTAGCTACCTCATTAGCAGTTTTATTATCCATCTCTTGGTACAAAGCGTCCCTATCATACCCATCTTCATCAGACAAATTATAAAGCAAATTACTTGCTTGTTCACAATCGCCATATCACTCTTGGATCCAGCTTGAGAAGGTGTGCTTAGCTTGGAGACATACTCTTCATACAGACCCTTCATTATTGCCTTAATTGCATATCTAAGATGCTTACTCTCCTTACTGTCTTTACCGTATAACTTGTCGAAGCAAATAAATGCAAACTGCATCTTATTCCTTAGGTCAAAGACACTTGCAATGATTAGTAATGGATTCATGTTGAGAAGTCCATCCCAATACTTCTCAAACTTAACCCTCATGGCTATTGCCTACGTCTGTAGGGTCTCATCAGTGTGGGAGCTCAATGAAATAAGATGCTGCTCTATGATGACTATCTCATTGTAGCAAAGTAACGATGTCACTGTCTTAGATGCTGAAAAAATGCCAAAGTACAATTGAAAAATAATCTCAAAAACTTCACCAACCTCTGAATTTCGTTCCAATCAGTAGAAGTTGGAGGACCAACTCATTCTTCTCCATCCTCATCTATCTCCTTGAAATACTCATTGTAGAGTTTGTCTTCGACAAACATCCTCACAAATGGAGCTCTGAATTTCAAAGCAGATGTCAGCATAATGTATATCGAATTCCACCTTGTTATGCAATCAAGTGTGACACTCCCTCTACTTACATTCCCTGTAGTTACCCGGTTTTGAAATGATTCTAGTCTTGGGGTTGATGATCTCACATACTTTATGGCGTTCCTAATGGCAACTACACTCCCATTCACTGAAGCTAGACCATCTGTGACAATTAAGTTCATAATCTTTATCGTACTTCAACGATGTGACTACACCACTACTATCAGGCGCCAAAACAGACTGAGATCCACTCTCTTTGTAAGCCTTGAACAACTTGCATCTTTCCAAATGATTCTTCATAGGAGTTGTTCCAACTTTTTTGCTGTCACATCCAATTTCATGTCCACAATACCGATAATTGCATACTGCCTTCTGCATTCACATTCTCAATAAAATGTGCACATACTGCTGATCTACGAGTATGTCTATTCCTAGTTCTTGGTAGAATCTCACTGGTTGATTTTTCAGTTGTTGCATTCTTTATATTTTATATTACATTAGGTCCTAAAACTTCTTCCTCTTCAACAATAAAATCATCATTGCCATCCTGAAAAGAAGCCATGTACAAAATCGCATATGGTTGTACTTCGTGAAACAACAGATTTGTAATGATTCACATTCTAACTTCTAAGTCTGTTTGTAATGAATTTGTAATGAATCTGAACACCAGACGCAATCATTTTCTAACTTCTAATTCTGTTTCTAACTTATAAACTGCAATCAACTATCATTACTTACTACTTAGCACATAATTAGAACATTAAAGTTATAAACCATGTATCAATGTCAAATGTTGTAAACTTGTATCAATTTCAAAGGCAGTAGCACCGTAATTAGCAGACATAAACAATATAATATAATGCTGGAATGGCTAGACTTACATAACTTTGCGGCTTAAGAATTGAGATAGTCGTGAGTCTCTCTAGGAATTGGATCAGTCAATCGATGCTCGTTAAGCCGCCTGTTATATATATTTAGGAAGTTATAACACCCAAAAGGAACAAAAGATGAAAGAAATATAATAGCATCATTAACCAGAGACACAATTGCAAAAATTTCCAAGTAATACATGCTTGTTTTTGTAGTGTTCACTCTACTAAATAGAGGAAAACAAAACAGTTCATATTCATTGCCTATCTTAAACATAATCAATCACATTATGGGAACAGTTGATGTATGTAAAAACTTCATTAGCTACTGGTAATAAAACTCTTATGTTTTCAGATAATCAAAAGGCAAAAGAGAGTGATAATTGCATACAATTGTAAACATTTTAGCTTCCTAAGTTTAGGTACAAGATGTCCAGATAAGTTTGAATTGCCCAAATCCCTAAAAAAATTGCAAGCATAATCAAAGATAGATCTTGAGAACATATTAACAAATCGTTATATTCAAAAGGAACAAGAGAATTCTAATCCAAATAAAAAAGTTTAGATAGAGCAAGATAAGTGTTTCAGGACCTTTTCAAAGAGAAACTACCACACTACCTCACAGTAACAATGTCGTCAACTATCACAAGAGAATGTAAGAGCTACACAGTTCAATGATATAAGAATTACCAGTTTGTGAAAGTGTCAATTCCTGAGACTCACGAAGAATAACCAAACCAATAAGGGGTCAATTCCTTTTGGGCAAATATGCAATTACATTCAGAATTAAACTAATTCATTCATGATTCAACCAAGCAATGTAAAACTATAGGTAAAGAAGAAGATGAATGAACGTTGTACCTTACATCCTGAGAGGTAGTGAGACGAAGAAGATTAAGAAACGCGAGACGGAGGAGAAGAAAAAGCGTGAGATGAAGAAGAAGAAGAAGCGTGAGACGAAGAAGTGTGAGAAGAAGCAGATAAAGCGTGAGACGAAGAAGAAGACTGAGAGCCGCGAGACGAAGAAGAAGAAGAAGCACGAGATGAAGAAGAAGAAGCATGAGATGAAGAAGAAAAATAGGCGTGAGACAAAGAAGACGTAGAAGACGAAGTGTGAGAGTAACAAGCGTGAGAAGAAGCAGATCGATTAAGCAAAAGAAGAAAAAGAGGATCGAGAAATCGTCAAATCGATATCGAAAAATCGAGAAAGAGGAAGAACAGAAGAGACTACAGAGGAAATAGAAAACCTAATTTACGTTTTCTGATTTTTTGGTTACTCGATCGGGTCATCCATCCGAACCGACCCGAATAACTAATCGACCTTTTGTCCCAAACATTGCCGATTAGCCGAATGCCTTTGTACTACCTAACCTGATTTGTCCAAAATTTTAGTTCGGGTTAAATCGGATTGAGTTTTATTCTCAGCCCTAATTTATACGATTAATAATCTATATTGAATGCGACTTTAGGCTTGAGTCTGACCGGAACTCTTCAGTCTCGGTTAATTTCTACGTTAGGTTGTTCCGTATAATCGCTGTCACACGTGGGAGAGACAAGTACATTCCTTTTCTCCTCCCCAAAATCCAATACAACTTGCTTACTTGTAATATGTTCTTGATTTACGCACCAAAATCATTTACATTTTTCAAACATATATATAAAAAGGATAAATAGTAGTATATATTCTGTTAAAGTCTTTTCTTTTGTTTATTTTTCGAATATGTGGATAGATTTGGTGTTGTTAAATTGAGAAATTAAAAGGATTAGGAGAAACAGTTGACTATTTACTTGGTTAGGGAAGCAAATTAAATATTCCATCGTAATCCACACGTACCCAATTCTAATACAAAAGTAATATATTACCATGACGACCCATAAAAAAAGAGTTAAAGAGAATAGGGATATGTGTCTTATGGACGGTAGATAAGAGAAGAGAGTGGTCCTTAACGGACCATAAATTATGGGATCTTCCCTTTTTTGTGTTTCATATATATTTTTTAATTATTCTTGTTTTTATTAATGGTCAAGTTGTTTTTTATTGGATTTATATGTTTAATTTATTTTACTAATCCCTGATATTTGTTACGAACACAACACCACGCTTTCCTTCTTTTACTAGACAAACACTTAATTAGCGATTTTTAAGGCAGAAAATAAGAACTGGTTGCGTGTGTTTTACTCCATTAACTCCTAAAACCTAAATTTTTCTTTTTTTTTCCTACATAAATCCCAAAATCTTTTAATTTTATGATAAATTTTTTTTCTAATTAGATAAAAACCGAGTTCATAACCAAAACATACATCTTAATTTTTTTTTTCTATTTGTATTAGAGAAAAATTAAATAAAATGACCCTTACCACTAAATCAGCTAGCATAATCACTTATATAATTTCTTAAAATTAAATTTCGATAAATATGTTGTAGAATAAATGATTAGGCGAGTCATTAGAGTCCAATTTTTTTGTTTTTTTTTTCTATGTAAAAAACAATTAGTGTTTTTATTTGGGTGCAATCCGTAAATTTTGAGTGGCTTTTTAAAATTTCATCTTTGTGGGGTTAGGGAGTGAAAGTGGAGTCACTCTCTGTTTTCTCTTTTTTTTTCTGAGTTTTTTTTCTTCATAAAAATCATATTTTTCTTCTAATTTTTAGCTTCTCGTCCCTTTCAGAACCTTAAGAGAGAACATATTAAAAAAAGAAGAAGAAGGCGAAGGTTGTGTGAGAGAGAACCCACCCACCAAAGCGTGCACGAGAGATAAAAAAAGAAGCAAAGCTTTGATGTGTATAAAATCCTATCACTTGTCTCTTACCATATCGTCATTACACATTTCTCTTCTCTCTCTCTCGCTCTCAGTTTTTGTAAGATTGTTTCTTTTTTTAAGGGTTTCTCAGGTCACTTTTCCTTAAAGCGTTCTTCAAATTTGGTGAATTGCAGAGGTTTCTTCTCTCTCTCTCTCTCGTACGTGTCTCTCTTTGTAACAATTCTCAGTTTTCAAGTCTAAGGTTTGTCGAATTTCATCCTTATTCAACAGAAAGAACAATATTCTTGTGTGACAATAATGGAGGGTTGTGCAAGAAACAGAGAAATCGGTCCAAAACTTCTCGATTTGATTTCTCAAGGAAGAAAATGGTACCAAGAAGAGAAGAACAACTCAGATCATGAGAAGAAACTTGAGCTGAGGCTTGGACCTCCAGGTAGTGAAGACGAAGACAATTCAGCGATGAAGAAGAAGAAGAACATAGAGATAAGAAACACCAACAAGGAATCAGAAGACAAATCATTCCACTGTTTCAACGAGAATCACTTTTCTCCTACCAAAAAAAACACTTCTCACAAAAGGTTTTTCTTTTTTTCCTCTCTGTTAATTTTTTCTTACTTTTGACAGAGGGGATATTCTCTTGACATTAGGGACCCATCTTCTGCAATCTCTGTTGGTTTTACCTTCACATGTTAAAAGTTGCAACTTTTACTGGCCTTCTTTTAGCATCTGCTTTACTCTGTATTGACATATTGCTTTTGTTTGTGTTTACATTATTGGTTCAAAGAACTGCTCCTGGTCCAGTGGTTGGTTGGCCTCCGGTTCGTTCGTTCAGAAAGAATCTAGCGAGCACAAGCTCTTCAAAGCTTGGAAACGAATCCTCCTCACATGGAGGTCAAAACAACAAGAGTGTTGTTGATGGTGAAAAACAAGTCGAACCTAAGAAGGAAGGAATGTTTGTAAAGATCAACATGGATGGTGTTCCTATTGGTCGTAAAGTCGATCTCAGTGCTAACAATAGCTATGAACAACTCTCTTTTGCCGTTGACAAACTCTTCAGAGGTCTACTTGCAGGTTAAATCTTAATCTTTGAAGATTGTTTCCTTTGCTTACTGAGTAGAATTTTGAGTATGTTGTTGGTTTGGTTACAGCTCAAAGAGATACATCTGGTGGTGAAGGAGAACAGACACCTATCATTGGTTTGTTAAATGGAAAAGGAGAATTTACTTTAACTTATGAAGACAATGAAAGAGACAAGATGCTTGTTGGGGATGTTCCATGGCAGTAAGAATCTCTTCTTACTTTTTTAGTGTTTTGCAGAATCAGATTCTTAATCACATAACAACAAAACTTACTTCTCAGCTTTTTATCAGTATTCAAAATTGATAATCTTTACAAAATGAATAGAGTATTTTGCTTGGAGCTTTGTTTATTCCCTTTGTACTAACTAATCTTTAATCTTTCTTATAAATCAGAACGTTTGTTTCATCTGTGAAGAGATTGCGTGTGATTAAAAGCTCTGAGATTGCATCAGCCTTGACATGTAAGCTTAATGTTCTTGTGTGTGTTTACACTTAGACTTTTAGTTTATCTTTAGATGATTTCTAAGAGCTAATAACTAAAAGGGTTCCTCTGAATTTGCAGTTGGATGCAGTAAGCAAGAGAAGATGAGGCACTGAAGAGTATTTTGAGACACTTGTATTTGAGTTAGAAGGTCTCATACCTTTAAAATGTACATCTGGTTTTTGTTATATATAAGAGATAATCATTGGTTTTCGTCTGAAGAGACATTTGATTTGATATTTGATCTGATATTCCCATGTCTTTCAAGACACTGGACAAGATGCGATCTGTGTTAGATTTAGTTAAATGTGTTTCATGGAGATAATTAAAACAAAGTAATAATTATCTCATGTCTTTCTGAAACAAAAAATGAAATTTTTAATCTCTGTAAAAGTTTTTGTTTTTAATTTTTGCCTATCACCTTTAATCCTGTAAAAAGCTGAAATTGAAATACATTTTTTTTCCCAATAATATTGAGTTATAACTGGCCGGTCTATTAGTTAGGTTTCTACATAATATAAACAGTGGAATTTATTTCCAGAATGTGCAAGTATGTCTGTTTTTAATGGACTTATTAAACTAAATGCTAATTACAGATTGAAATGCATTTAGTTGCCCAAAAGAAGAAAAATAATTCCAATTTTATTTTAGATTTTGCCTTTGTTTTTGTTTTTGTTACTGTACTATTTAACCAGAGTCTGTACTTAAGAAGATAAATATAAAGTTGAAAACTCAAAAAGACTTTTCAGAATGATCGGTCCATATCGAGAATTTTGGTGGCTATCATCTCAAATCAATTGTATATATAATTTAAAGTCACGTTAAATCATATATAGTGTTATATACACTGTATGTAACACATTGCGATTTATCAAACATTGGACCGTTTCTAGGTGGACCGATTGAAACATATCACAAGCAAAGAGATAGAACAAGTGTCTAATTTAGCACATTGTTCTCGTGATAAATAATTTCACACCGGAAGTATAAGTTGACTGACTTAAATTCATACTAAAAAATAAGGCTATAAAACAGCTCAAACCACACAAACTTTAGAGTTCTTTACACAAAGTTTGTCTTATAAGCCGAGAACCACATAAAATTTCTATCATCAACTCATAACCACACACAATTTGAATTTTGTCTTTAATTACGATAATATATATATAAATTATAAATAAATAAATTATACCAGACCACTATTTTTAATTTCACTCACACCCACTAAAAATTAATTAAAATTTTGTACAATTATTTGGGTTTTACTATAATTTAGGAATTAGAATTATAAAATGTGATTAATTAGACCAAAATATTGGTTTAATGGGTACATCATATATCAGTTACATGATTTTATTTAGTTTAATAGGTCTAGATCAATTTTTTTTTAAATGGGTCTGTTTGCTTATTTAATTACAATTATACAATGTGATTTTAATATTGATTGAGGAGAAAACGTTAAATTTAAAACACTAGTTTTAGATTGAAAATTTAAAACATTGTTTTTGTTCAAGTATAAACTTTGTGTGGCTATGTAAAGTAACCTAAACTTTGTGTGGTTTAAGCCGCAACGGCAAGTTTACTATGTTTGTGTTTTTAAAGCATAAGTAACAAAAATTCAAAACTTACCAAATCCTAACTCAAACCGAACCAACCAAACCATTTAGACTTCGGATGTATCTAAATAACCGAATAGTTTTTTATTACAAATTATTTTGGGTTTGACTATTAACCAAACTTGAACCGAACCCGAAATATAACCGAAATCATAGGACATAAAGTTCATACCCGAACCCGAACCTATCCAACCGAACCATTTAGACTAAAAACTAGTTATATATATATATATATATGTATTTTAGATGAAAAAACCGATCTGAAATCGAATTTATTGATATTATACAACTCCAAAACTAACCGAACCCGAACTGAACTTGAACCGAACTTGAACCGAACTTTTATAATAACCGAATGGACTTTAAACTTAAAACCAAAAATCTGAAATAATCGAACTGATAACCGACTCCCGGACAGCCAGAACTACACACCAACATGATCAATTGGTGTTGTTCTTTTTCAAGTAGTATGAATGCATGAGTTAAAAATATGTGGTTGGGGGGATTTTGTGGAAAAAAACTGAATACGACATTAATTATAAATACGATAGAAACAATGAATTTTCTGTATAGTCATTTTCATTGAGACATGCCTAACTCGTAGCAAATGTGAGACTTATTCATCTTTCTTTAAATGAATGTATTCCTTATTTAATATGTACATGATTGTGATTGTCTCTATTCTCCATCACTGCAGCAAATAGTTTAAACTTTCAACACTTGTTTTATAGCTCAAATATATATTTATATGTAAATTTATGATCTCATGAACAATAATTAAGTGAAAACGTTCAAATATGTAAAAAAATTGTTGAAAATAAATAACCAATTACAGTATGTAAAAGATTTTCCATCGGCTACTAATTGTCCATGGCGGTGTGGCGAGGCTGCATACACTGCGAAGCGTTTCGGGTATATTAGTCATGAACTGTGTGCCGTTTTGATCTTAAATGGGCCTTACGTAAAGTATTTCTGTCCATGCTATGTCGACACACATTTTAAAGCTTTTAACCTAATCTTTTAAACATTTAAAGTACCCTAATAATGCAAAGAACAGTACTTGTCAATAATTCCTTAGTCAAAATTTAAATTCTGTAAGGGGAGACTTGAACCACTAGATAATTTTGGTACTTGTAAAAATTATTATTATTGATTCTTGGCCTATTGGTGACACCTAAAATTGCTGTTTGTAATGGAATATATTTCTCCGGCATACTCTTTAATCGTAGATAACGTTAACGACTTTATTATCTTGTTATACAGTAGGAGATTTGGCCCACATAAAGAAATTCAGAAAAAAGGTTACTCATAATAATTCTTATGTTAAATAACATAGAAATCTAAATGAAATTTCCAATGGAAACATCAACCGTCAAGAATTTCGTATTGGAATAGTAATTCGTCGAGATTCTATTAAAAGTTTTTGACGGATATATATCTATAGGAAAACTGTATAAAATTTCTAATGACTTCCCAAGAAACATATGTTATGCAGGAATCATAAAGTGTAAAAAGTATTTTTCATATATACACAAAAAAGGTCACATGGGTTTATATATGTTGCCAAAAAAATAAGATGATCCAGTTGACTTGTTCATGATTTATGTAAGTATTAGGTGGTGAGTTCGAATTCCACCTTGTTCCAGTTAGAGAATTTAGGCTATGAATAGAGTCTTATCGATCTAATGGTTACTTGTTGACAAAAAAAAAGACTTTGGTTAATACAAAGATATAAGATGTTATAAACGAATCAATCAGATATAAATGAGAATCATTTGTCTTTCCTTAACATCTCCCACAAGACGGAAGGGCTGGTGACAATCCGATCTTGTCACATAACTCTTTGAAGCGAGCATGTGAAAGTGGCTTAGTTAAATCATCTGCCAATTGATCTTTGGTGTGTACATGAGAGATGCAAAGAACACCATGAAGTACTTGAGCCCGGATGAAGTGATAGTCGAGAGCAACATGCTTTATTCGGGAGTGAAGTACCAGATTAGCACAAAAGAATGTTGCTCCTATATTGTCATAGTAGACCACCAGAGATGCTGGACGTGTAATGACAAGTTCCGTAAGAACATTGCAAATCCATGTTATCTTTGCTGCTGTATTGGCCACTGCTCTGTATTCTGCCTCGGTGGATGATCGAGTCACAATTTTCTCTTCTTAGCAGACCATGAAATCAATGTAGAACCAAGATAGATGACATACGCATTAGTGGAGAGATAGTATTTTGGATTACCAACCCAATCCGCATTGGATATGTTGTCAAACTAAGAGAATGATTGGTAGAAAAGAACAAACTGTGAGTTGTAATACCAGCCAAATACCGAAAAATTCTCTTGGTAGCTTGCCAATGATCTGGTGTTGGTTTGTGCATGAACTAAGAGAGATGATTGACTGAATATGAGAGGTTTGGTCTTGTAAACGCCAAGTTTTGTAAGCTGCTAACAAGCTGTCTATATTCCTTTGCATTGGATAATAATGTACCCGTGAAGAGAGTAAGCTTAGGAGCTGAAGCCATAGGTGTTTGTACTGGTTTGAAGTCAAGCATGTTGTATCTATGTAGCAGATCAATAATGTACTTTATCCGGCTTAGATGTAGACCTGTTGTAGTTTGACATGCTTATATTCCCAAAAAATAATTTAAGTCCTTTGATTCTTAAATGGAAAAATGATAAGCCATAAAACTTAATATACGTTGAATACTTGTTTCTGAGCTTCTTGTGATGAATATGTCATCAACGTACACTATGAGATACAAATAGGAATTACCTTCTTGAAGAGTGAATAATGATGTGTCGGACAGTGAATTTCAAAAACCAAGATTGAAAAGATAGTTTCGAAGCTCAATGTACCATGTCCTGGGAGCTTATTTAAGCTTGTATATTGCCTTGTTAAGTTTGCAAACAAAGTTTGGATTGATGAAATTGACAAAACCTGGAGGTTGCTCCATGTAAACCTCCTCAATGAGTGTTCCCTACAGGAACAGATTATTCACATTTACCTGTTTAATGGCCCATGATCGACTGACTACAATGTCCAAAACCAACCGTAGAGTAGTGGGTTTGATCACCGGACTGAACATGTCTATGTAGTCTATGCCGGCTTGTTGATTGTAACCTTTTGCAACCAAACACGCTTTGCACCTTCCAAGAGTACCATCAGATTGAAATTTGTTCTTATAGACCCAATGACATCCTACCACTGTCTTGTGTAGAGGGAGAGGTACTAGATCCATTGTCTTATTGATTGTAAACGCATCCATTTGAGTGCACATAGCTCCACGCCAACAGTCTTTAAGAGCTTGAGAAACAGTTCATGGTTCATCAGGGATGTGAGTCGAGAGAGCTGCAGAGAGATTAAGCTTCATCGCTGGCTTGGTGTGATAAGACCCAATATGCCCATTTGCTGTCTTACTCTTTTAAATACTAGATTTGTTGCAGAGAATATGTTAGGCATTTGGCGAATGTTAATTTGGAGAGTCTGAAACTCTAAAGAGCCTGAAACTCTAATCTCTTTTATACTATTAATCTTCTTTTTATACTTTTGATCTTAACATCATAACAAATTGGTATTATATAAGGAAATATCTTATCAAATTGGTATCAGAGCGGTTTACGGTCCAAAATCCTGAGAAGCGGTGAACAATCGGAGACTAACGTTGTAACTATCGTGAAGAAATGGTGGCGGAGTTGTCTGGATGGTTTGAGACGTTGGAGGAAGCACTTCAGGCCTTGATCGAGAACCAGTTACATGCCGATCGTGAGAGAGGGAAGCTTGGTGGCCAATTTCACTCCCTGGATTTGAAGCTCGACCACGTTCGTGTTCACATGAATCATGAAGAACCTCGCCAGTCAAAATCTTTGTTTCCGGTGCTTTGTCGACCCGAGGAACAGCCACAAAACACTCAGAAAATTGAACACTCAGACCCGATGCACCTCCATGGAACTCTCACGTACGACAACTGTACTCGGAATCTGGCTGTAGCACTTTGGGTCACAGACTAAATCACTATCAGTCATATTTAGCTGATTGTGAGGGCTTAGTTAAGAAAGGGGAATTGCCAATTTTTGATGGAATTTATCCTTATGGATGAATTATGCAAATAGAAAGGTATTTTTGAGTTGGAAAATTTGTGGACCAAGAGAAGATGGAACTGGTTCCTTTGAGTTTGAGGGGTGATGCACTTAAGTGGTACAAGTGTGAAATGCTGAGAGCTCCCTTCTTGAATTGGATTCAGATGAAATCACGATTGTTGCTAAGGTTTGGGATGGTTAAGAAGCACTCACCTACAGAGAGTCTCCAATCATCCTCATGTCAACGATCTCAACCAACGAATATTATTCACACTTAAGACTCAACTCTGGTTTTGTCAACAACATTGGTAAACGCTTATATTGTTTTGAATTTTAGGAATGATAACTCAATTGAACATCAAGAAAAGAATTTGGTGTAGAAAACTCATATGGATTTTAGTAGGAGATAATGGATTATGAAGCATATATCAGATAAATTCATTCTAGATAAGTCATCCATCAAGATGCAGTTAAAGGAAGATGGTTGTGAAAGCAGTGAGCTTGTGGGTATGACACATCAAATGAGGGTAGAAAGACGAGCCCATAATCAAGCACACCAAATGTTTGATAATTTGCCTCAAAGAATACAGATTGCAAGGAAGAAGAGCAAATATCCTAAGAACTGGAAATTTAAGTATAAACTAAAGGAAACACAACAAAGAATGAAGCTTCGAGTCCGAGTCTTAGAAGATAGGAATCTTCCTGCTATGGATTTCAGTGGGTTTATGGATCCTTACATCAGATTGCAGCTTGAAAACCAGAGGTCACAGAGCAAAGTGGTGAAGCAATCTCCGACGTATCAGCTTGAGGACAAGCTGAATTTTGGAATGGGGAAATACAATGAGACAAGAAGAGGATAGAGCAACATATATGCCTTAATAGAGAGCTCACAAGGCTGCTCACGCTTAGTCCTAGAGAGTTTTGGAGAGAAGTGGCTAGTGATGTGTCGCGGCACAATTTTGGGGATAGCTTTCTGCAGTTTAGAATCAAATGGTTAATTTCAGATCCTTGGAAATACAAGGCTAAGGAACTTGAATCAAAGCTGGAGAAACAGAGAAGAATTGATCTTGATTTGAAGATGAAGGTACTGAAACTAGAATTATGTCTACAAGAAGCTAGAAGCGAGACAAGAAAGCTGCAGAGAAAAGGAGATAAAAGAGATGTTGAGATCAAGGAGATAAGAAATCTGCTGTCACGTAAACGAATTGTTTATACACAATCAGTGTGGGATCAAGTGGAAACTCATGAAGGAAAGAATTGGAGTAATAGTAGACAGATTATATGGTGCATAAAGGAGAGGAAAGAGAAGACATATTCTCACTCATGCAAGGTGTTTGATAGAAGAAGAACACAACTGAGAGAAAAAGTACAATGAAGCAGAGGAAATTTCCTAAAGATTGGAAGTTTAAGTAAAAATAATGGGAAGAAGGAAGAGACAAATGGAGATAAGAGTAGCAACAATCTCCACACTATCAGCTTGAGGGCAAGCTAAATTTCGGGGCGGGAGTATTTATAAGGCCCAATAGGTCCATTTGTTGCTTTACTCTTTTAAATACTAGATTTGTTGCAGAGAATATGTTAGACATTTGATGAATGTTAATTTGGAGAGTCTGAAACTCTAGAGAGCCTGAACTCTCATCTGTTTTATACTTTTAATCTTCTTTTTGTACTTTTGATCTGAGCATTATAACAAATTGGTATTATATAAGGAAATATCTTATCATGGTGATATTATTTTTCAGATGAGTAATCATTCAGTGATGATTTTCGGTGATGAAGATGATGTTGTCAATAGTTGTACTTATGTAGGAGGATAATCATTTGGGAGCTGAAGAATGTTGGACATGTTGAGGAAGAAGGCCCCAATTTGTTGAACATCGGTAGAAGATTGTGGACTTGTATCCATTGATGGGCTTGTTGAAGCTGGTAGATCTTGGGCTTGTAATGGATCTCAGGAGGCATCTGTTGGATCAGACTGGTGATGGGCTTGGTCCATATCTTTAGCAAAGATTGTCGTTTCACGATTACCATCTAATCACGACACTTCTTGTTGGTGACAACCGGAGGCCAGAGATTTCGTGGCGGCAGGCGGAGGCGAAGAGGCAATTTGTATGAGCGGCGGCAGCAGGTGAGTGGCATGTTGATAGATCAGTGATCTGGTGGTTCAAGTGTGGTGTTTGTGGTGGTTGTAGCAAATTGGTAAGTCTTTTCATCGAACTTAACATGCCTGGAAGTGTAGAGGCAGCCGGTTTCAATGTGGAGGCATAAATAATCGCTCTGGGTCAACAAATATCCCAAAAAGACACAAGGAGCAGACCGATTTCTCAAGCTTGTGAGAAGTATACGGGCGTAACCAAGGTTAACATAGACATCCAAAAATCCTGAATTTATCATTGTTGGGATTGATGTCGAAGAGTCTCAGGAATGGTGGAATCATCTTAGTGACAGGTGATGGGCATACGACTGATGACATAGACCCACGTGAAAATCAAGGTGGAGTTGCCACGTGATGTAATTGGTGGTGGTAAGTTTAATGACGCTTGTCATATTGACGTGAAGGAGAGAGTTGGGGAAAATATCGTAGTTTCAACAGTTGAGGTCGACATTGTGGAAAGAAAGAAAAAAAAAGTGTAGAGGAATTTTTAATCCTGTTCTGATACCATGTAAAAAGTATTTCTCATATATACACAAAGAAATTTAATACAAAGATAAAAGATGCTATAAACGAATCAATCAGACATAAATGAGAATCATTTGTCTTTCCTTAACATAAAGTACATGTATTGATTCAGAAATTTATTATTCTGTAGTACATAATTATAATGATACAATTATGAGTATATACATATATATTCTAGAGTATGCAGAGGCTGATTGCTGTAGTGAACTTATATTTGAAGATATTCTGTCCAAATTTACTTAAAACCTATACACTCTATAGCTTTGCAAAACCTATTACAGTTATTGCAATTTAGATTAATTATGACAGGTTTAACTGTTATTATTAAGAGCATGTACAATATAAAATAGACTGATATGGAGGAAAGGAGCAGATAAGTAGTGATTATGGTTTGACAAGAGAAAAGATTCTCCAATACGTAAATAATTCATGACGTAGAGGCGCCCATAACTGTTGAATATATTTTTGGTTTGTAAAGAATAATGAAATTGAGGGTCGAATTGTTAGAGGTTTTGCTTGATTAAATTGAATCCTACAATAACGGTATCATTATTCACGAAAGAGATTCATTTAGTCACGTGCTCTAAGCAAATCCGCAAACAATGCTTCTTAAGTCAGGAATATAAAAGGTGAGCTATATAAATAGCTCAGGGATTCTTCACTCGAGAGAAGGATAATAACAGAAAGAAAAGATTGGAAGAAAACAACATTGATCATACTCTGTTTTATCTTCTTCTTCTCGGTGAATCATCAAAGGAGGTTTGACCACTCAATCTCTGGGTACACGGAGATCGAGTCACAGAGTTAAGGCTAAGTGCGTATCATCCGTGGCAAACCTGTACCGGTGCGGGGGATAACGCTCTCAAGTCCAGAAGTTGATTCTTCGGCTCTGTTTTACGTTTCTCCTTCTCTGTTCTTCGTCTTCTTGGTCTCTGTTTTCTTTGATTAGTTTCTTTCTTCGCTTCACTGACTTGAGTTCCAACACGAATCATTCTCCAGTGTCTATCCCGCTTACCTTTCCACATGATTACCCTTTGAATTAGAATGTCAATAAAACGTGTAATAAAGATACCGACATTTTTGTTGGTTACAAACTCGTTTTACAGAAACCTATAATTTTTGTTTTAATGGATAAACAAAATGTTGATGATAACTGTGACATAATTATTGTAGATAAATAGATATATATATACAACAGCAAAAAGCCAAAACAAAAAAAACAGAGATACTGAGATCAGTCTTTCCACAAAGTAAGTTTATACAGTAAGTGTTTGAGGGACAAGAGTTATGTCTTCTTATTGGTGATATTTACTTCTTAAGACCAAAGCAATGAGTCTATTAGTTTTGGTAAGGAAGAAGAAGAAGAAGCAGAGGTTGTTGAGAGATGATGGCCTGAAGAAGATAACTTTAAGAGTGCCAATGTCATGAAAAGAGATCGTATGGCACACAGGGTGAAGTCAGGCAATATTAACAAGATAATAATATCAATTAAAGGTATATTTAACGTAATATTAGGATGTTAAGTTAGATATATTATATGTATTAGCATATAATATATATACAGAGAGCTTGAAGCTCATTATGATTATGTTCTTATATGCTTATACATTCTTTCTTTATATATATATGACTTTGTAATATTCTTTATTATAGTTCAATTCAACCAATATTGTTTAATTAAACATGGGTCTTATTTAATTGATGTTTTCTTTACGTTTGTTGGACTGATGAATCGTGCTATCATAATAGCTTTTGGTACAAACAAATTTGATGATCATATGAATCTAGTCAATTTGCAAAAGAAGTAAAGTTTGAGACATGATGATCATATGAATCTAGTTTGATCTTGGGAAATTTGTATGGAATATCATTTTTATGTTTTTAATTACCTGAAATTTTATTTTTTTGAACCTTACATAAAATACCACATTTCATGTTTCAATTTTTGGGAGATTCTTTTTTTGGAGCATTGAACTGCAATATTATTGTTCACGGTAGACCGTGTAAATGTTCATTGTAGACATCACTGTATGTTATGTCCATGGTAGACCATATAGATGTCTACCGTAGACAGCAAATGCATGTCCACCGTAAAATTACTATATATGTCCATAGTAGACAATATTATTGTCCACAGTAGACAGTTCGCTATATTATGTCCTTACACAAAATACCACATTTAAAAAAAAAGTATATTTCATATAAAAAAAAAAGTATTTTGTACAATTTAAAACATAAATAAAACATTCTATACAATTTTCTGTTTGATCTAAACCAGATATTATAACTCACTTTCCAGTCCTATCAGACCGGACTCAAACCCAAGAGATCTCCAACTCCGACGCACCTCCAATTTTTTAAAACATAATGGTATCAAAAGTGCTTTAAAATATATCCTATTTTTCACAAAGATGAAGAGAAATTACAGTACATAGCAGTGAAACCTATGAAAAGCTCATAAAGTGACAAATTATCGATGTGTGTGTGTGTTTTATTACTAATCCATCCTTGTTGAAAACATGTTCTATGTTGTGGACGTTTTTATTTTGGAATTCAAATTTATTAAATTTATTACACCTATTTTGATGTTTTATACCGAGTCATTTTCATTTTAACATGGTAACCATCTACCAAAATAAATTTAAAAATCTATACTAATAAAATGAAGGTTTTAGAGCCTCCTAGACCATCCACATCATCTTTTAAGAATTCTCTAAAGGCGCCACATCAGCATATTCTATTTCAAAACAAAAATTGGTGAAATGAAATAAATATTAATTATATCATCTTAATAGGAAATTTGTAGAGTCTTGTATGGAATAATATAGTTCTGAAACGTTCACCTCCACTACTAAGCAATTATGGTCTTTAGCAAAGTACTTAAATATTTTTATCTTTCTCACTTTACATTCGCTAATTCCTCTCTTTTCTCATTTTATTTGCTTAATAGAATGAATCATTCAAATATCGTAAAAGCAGAAGGAAGTCATCCGGATATACATGGTATATTCTTTTTATTGCTTTTGGTTTGATCTAATCTAGACTGTCTTTGATTTTTATGTCTCAATAATGTTTATGTTAGTCTTGCTCTGTAAATAACATTAGGGAATGAATCCTTGAGGAAGTGTTTTCAGACAAACAGCCTTTGGTACACTCGGTTCTGATGGTACCTGGTCCAGAAAAACTTTTCACATGGTAAGAACTGCTACTATACTTGTCATGCAATCTTTCATAGACGAACATATTTGTTGTCTGATTAAACATATGACACCTGATTGTTGCTTTCTAAACAATCTATTGGGAATGCATATAACGATCAAGAGTTAGGGGAAGCAAATGCTGAGATTAAAGCGATCTTTGAAAGACAGAGAGAAAGTTATTAAAGAGGTGTGTCTTAATTATTTATGTTTGTCATTGTTTGCTTCTTTTTGAAATTCTTCTAATCTTTTTCCAGGGTCACATTTAGCAATTCTCACAGAAATTCATTAATCTCTCCATTTTGGTGAATTCAATCAATAATGATTGCTAAGTTTCACATCTGAGTTCTGGTGATTTTAATTCACCACAAATTCTAAGTTTTCTTATTAGTTGAAGAAATAATTTATCCTGAATGGTTGAGATGCATCTCATAATTTACTGCTTCTTAGTTTTGATAAATTATTACATCATGTGTTTCTACTTGACTTAATGTTACATTGGAATTCTCTGACAATACCGTTAGCTTTGTAGAACTGGATGGTGACTTTTAACTGATGAAGTAAAGTCATAGTAGCAAATGTGTACTAACTTGATGATGTCTCTCATGTATCGAATAATAGAGGGTGAAACCTCCTTGTCCGTGTATCTCCAAAAATCAAAGAACTTGGTCGTACACACATGGAAGTAAATAATGTCAAGGTACATAGTTTATCTTCTCAAGGATTAAACAAAACTGCTTGATTTTTAGCTATCTTACTATCCACTTTTGTGTTTGGTTTATTCAGGTCTAAAGTGTGTTTGGTGCTAAAATGTTTGCCTTAGGGTTGTAGTTAAGAGTCCAGTGTCAAAATAGACAGCAAAAACCAATTTCCAAGTGACAATTGATTGCTAGGTTTGGAAGTGAGTTTATACCCTCTTAAGAAATTTTCCTAAGATTAATCTGTATATTTTACTGGTTGATGTTTATCAATCTTTCCCTTTCTCTCATTTACTTTTAGGACAAAAAAACCAGACTTCGAGTCTACATTAAGTGCAGAAATTGAGTTGATATCAACAATGGTGGCAGAAAAGGAATTTTGGACAAGACCACCAATCTAAATGGAATTTCAGGTCAAACTTCTATAAGAGTATCTTCTCTTAATGTTCATCTGTCAATGGAGTAGTTTCACATAATGCAGTGATTTACTTAGGCTTGCTTCCTCCATATAATCAACAAACACATGATATTAAGCAAATCTTACAAGTATCGAATCAGTTCTTTTCAATGTTAATTAACATTTTAATATAAACGTATATGTATTTACTAGTAAGAAACGTGCATAAGCATATGATTATGGCACTGAGTCACCAACTAAAGAGTATGGAGGAAAGAGCCGTTTTGTGTATTAAAGTCAAAGACAATGCCATCTATTTGTGTCTTCTGTTCATTTGTTCTGATTTCTTCAAGAACTTAATGTGAGAGGGCTATAGGTTTTGGTATATTCTAAGGCAATAAGAGGTATTTTACGTGCTGATAATGAAAAGGTACTCTAAATTAGTAGATGTATCTAAGTAGCGTTTTCTGTGCTTCATCTTGAGTTCTTGAACGCAGAACTTTACTTAGGAAGTGTTGTAGTGCACATTGTTGATGAATTAATATTGCATCAATTTATTAGAATCCAATGTTCTTTTCTTCTCATGATTTATTTGTTGTAGTTACAGGTTCCATTTGGTAGCTATGAGTAATATCGTAATGGAAAAACTTGGGAATATTACATACGTTATTAAACTATTTTATTCTGAAATTAAATAACAAAGTTTCAATATAAGTTTTTAAAATATATGGTCATTTGTTATTCTTTATTTAATGCTTATAATAAAACAAATATTTTTATAAAATAATATGTATGCATAAATTTACTAAACAAAAATCCGGTGTAGCCCGGTGTATCATCTAATACAATAAATAAAAAAGTTTTTGGGAAATGTTTTAACCAAGTAAGTAAATAAAAGATATTTCTTAAGTTAGAAAAATCATTCTCTCGCCAAATTGCTATCAGTCTGGTGGTTAGGATAATCCAGCTAATGACTTGGCACCACTTTGATTTCTACCCACTACATTATTGTAGCTTAAAAAAAAAATTTTAAAGGTGGACTTTAGGCTTTTGTCGATCCAATTGTTGACAAAATAAAATCATTCTCTCTGGTTCAACTATGGAGAAAAATTTATCACCATCATCATCCAACGCCGACATCAGATTTCACCTTTGTTAAGTGCTTTGTCTTCTCATGTGTTGTTTTTGGTTTATTCCTCTCCTCTGAAGGAAAACATGGTATGTGATGACAATCGAAACCCTTTCTTGAGAAGACGAAGATTCCTTTATTATCTATACCTCCATCGACCTCAGTTCTCAACCATGTCTTCTCTCCTTTCTCACCCACCTTTTATTTGTCTCATTTTGAAGCTTCCCGGTTGAATCTTCACCAGTCACACATGCTTTCGGCTCTGTCGTAATCTGTCTTCTCCTCTATGTTCCAGTACACGAGAATTGCTCATATGGTTGGACAAAAATCAAGAGAGCCAAGTTTCTCATCCTTCCCGACGAGTATGCATCAATAATTCAAATCTCAGGCGTGTGTCCGATGATGACGTCATCAACTTCGACCAGTGGCGGATCCAGAAAATTATTTTACCGGGTTCATCATATATATATAAAAAATTATAAAATATATTTCATAAAAAATAAACCAACTATTCCATAAATAATAAATAGTAATATGTGGTATAGAGTACCAATAATAATAAAAAGTCTACAAAATCACTCTGCGAGCTTTCATATCTTGAAATCTCTTCACCACATCTTCATTTGTAATAGACTCGAACAAATCTTTCTCAATAAAACAAACTAAACAATCATTCATAAATTGATCTCCAATCCGATTGCGTCGTTCTGTCTTCACAATCTTCATTGCTGAAAAACATCTCTCTACAGTTGCAGTAGCAACATGTAGAATCAAAATCAACTTCAAAAGCCTAAATACCAAAGGATATGACATATGTTTTCGTGTTTCCACCAGAAAACGAGCAAGTTCTCCAAGACTCTCTAGATGATTAAATCTGTCATCACTTTGAACATTATCAATGTATATAGCTAATTGTTGCTCAAGAGATATGCACTCTCCATGATTAAAGTCATACGGGTAGAACGTAGATAACTTCATCACCTTTGAGATGTCAAAGTCAGAGAAAGAATTGATGGGAGATAAAGAAGCTGCACAAATAAGCAATTCAGTGTTCACCTCGTTAAACCGATCATTAAACTCTTGAAGTTGCAAATCCAAAACAGCGTATAAACAGTTGATCTTGTAGTGATGCATGTTTGTAACTCATGATTTTCTTCTTGGTTTTCTTGAGTCAACAAAATCTTCCTCCATGTCAAGTTGTTCTATATCATGTATCTTACAAAAAGATGAAACTTTAACCATAAGAGAATCCCATCCATCATCCCTAAACTTTTGGAGTTGCCTCTTAGTTGATTGCACCAATGACATGGCATTTAGAATATCTTGATCTCTCTTTTGCAGAGCCATGGACAAGCTATCTATGAGCCCTAAAATGTGTATCATCATGTGCAAATAGAACACAAAATCAAAAGTGTGAAAGTATCTCGGAATACCATGTGCTTGACGTCTTTTAGAGTCCTCTACGCCTTCAGTCGCAAAACATTCAAGCACTTTAACAATAGAAGAAAATAACTCAATCAAACGCAATAGAGTTTTATAATGAGAGCCCCACCGAGTGTTCCCTGGTCTTTGAAGAGAAACTTCTTGATTTAACCCTTTTCCAGTATTGATTTCACCATCTTCAATTCCTTTCTCAATTTTTTCTCTATGACTATCTCGGAGCATATCTTTCCTTTTGCATGATGCTCCCACCACATTCAACAATAGAGAAATCATATCAAAGAAATCTCCAATATCAAAATGTTTTTTGGCAACTGCAACAACAACCAATTGAAGCTGATGAGCAAAGCAATGAACATAATAAGCTGATGAGTTTTCCTTCAAGATTAATGACCTTAGCCCATTGAATTCACCCTTCATGTTACTTGCTCCATCATATCCATGTCCTCTCACCTTTTTAATACTCAATCCAGATCTAGCAAACAAAGAATCAATAGCAGATTTCAAAGTTACTGAAGATGTCTCACTCACATGAGTAATACTGATGAATCTCTCTTTGACTATCCCCTTTTTATCAACAAAACGGAACACTACTGCCATTTGTTCTTTATCTGAAACATCAGCAGACTCATCCACCAACAAACCAAATACATCATGGTCAATTTCCTCCATAATATATTTGACTACTTCTTCAGCAAAACAATGCACAATATCTTTTTGAATCTTTGGAGATGTCATCTGATTGTTTCCAGGAGCATTTTCCAAAACAACCATACTCACAACTTCATTTTGTTCTGTTGTGTATTTCAAGAGTTCCACAAAATTGTCCTTATTAACAGATTCTTCTTTCTCATCATGACCACGAAAAGGTAAACCTTGTCTCAGTAAGTATCGAGAAGCATCAATTGAAGCATTTAACCTAATTCGATACTCGTTCTTCACAATATCATCTTGTTTATGCAAAGCATGCTTGATTGACTGACCTTGGTTCATCAAATTTTCACACTTCATGACAGCACTATTATGAAAACTATTAACACCTCCCACATGCTCTGAAATTTTCTTAAACTTATTCCAACTAGAGAAACTTTTGGTAGTCCATGCATCATTTTGTCCACCTTTACCGATATTATCTTTAAACAAGTAGCAACATAAGCAAAAAGCAGCATCTTTCTTCACACTATACTCTAACCAATTAGGATATTGATCAAACCAAGCAGGGTTAAAGCGCCTCATTATGCCTCATATCGAGGTTTGTTTAAAAATATGACCACGAGGTTGGCAAGGACCTCTCAAGAGATATGCACGAATTACCTCATTTCTTTGATTAGGATGATATTCTGAGATTTGATTTCTATCAGCAGGATCCCATGGTAGATTTTCTAACTCACTTTGTGTTGATGATGAAGCTTTTCTTTTCAAAAACTTCTCCATTGATATGCCTAAATATCTAAATATATATGAAAAGTGGAGAAAATTTAATTAGAATTCATTAACAATGAAATTAAAACTCAATTATGTACTTACTTGAATAGATGAGAATGAATAATCTCTGCTCTCTTTTTTTTTTCTTCTGTAAACAAAAATCCTAAGGAAGAAGAAACAATTAGGCTAATTTGAATTGAATAGATATAATATTGTGTTTCTTAATTAAAAAGAAAATTTCCTTAAAAGAAGGAATATGTGATTTGTTAAAAAATTAATAGAGAATTGTGAGAGATATGAATTTTTTGGATAATTATTGGGTCATAAGTTTTTAAATAAGTTATATTAGATTTTAATTAAAATAATGAGTATGTTTGCACTTTATCCCCATCGTAGCTCAGAAGCTCCAAAAGATTAAAGGTCTCTCAAGTGGACCCACATGTCTTTTGTTTTGACGCTTTAACACAAAAGAGAAGAGACTCTTGAAAATCTAACCATCACTTGCCATTGATTTACCATATAGTTGAAAAAAACAAAAAAAACAATATAATTTTTTCCCAGATTTTGTGGGTGTCAATTGAACCCCCTCTCTTCAATGTGGGTCCGCCTATGACTTCGACGGTGCTAAGATTAAAAGAAAAGGTTGCAACTGGAAGATTAAGGTTTCTTCAGGTCCATAGTTTGGGCTTGATAATGGACCCTATTTTTGGGCTTCAATTTTAATGATGTGTTGACTGCTGAGGACTAGAACTCTCATTGGGCCTTAGAGTAAAATTATATGGATGTCTTATAGTTTTAAGACTTATCTCAACGCTAATTTACTTTGAAATAAATTTAGACCTTATAGCTTCCTCTTTCTGAGAGTTGTGCTCCACTACAGTACTCTGTCATGGAGGAATTGTTTCAAATCTCGAAGTTCTTATTTCAAAGAGCCCCCTTGATTGTTCGATAGACCCATGTGGCGACATAACTCGAATTAGTTCAAAATTGACTTTGGAGTTGAGAGTGCAAGTCCAACATCTATCCAAGTTTTCTGGTGTGTTTAAGTTTTTCCACTCGAATGTCTTAATCTATGTATTTTGTTTAGTTGGTAATCTATGTATTTTGTTTATGGTGGTTAGGATAATGCATGTAATTATTATGACATCTATGATTTGATTCTTCACTTCTTCCGATTTGGTAGATTAAATAGGAATTTGAAGAGTTGGGTTAGACTTTAAATTATGCCTTGTTAATCTAATTATTGATAAAAAAAAGCCATCTTTAATCATAATACTATTTTAGTGTCAAAATTACACAATGTGAGGTGGTTTTAACACTAAAAGCATTTTAATATAAAAACATCTATAAGCACACCACTATACACCACACTACAACCAATATTATATATTATTTTATTATAAAATAATATTTTTTCTTAACTAATTTATTCTCCTAATTAACTAATTTATTAATATTACTTTTTTCGTCGGAATAAAATTGGCTGTTTAGGTGAATAACAATTTTGTTTATATAAATTAGGTAAGTGACATTAATTTTCCATAATTAAGTTAGTGTCACCCAATATTCAAAATATCGCTACGCATGGGTGACACCTAGCGATGAATTAATAAATTAGAGATGATACGTGGATTAATCAAAAATTAGTTTTGTGGCTTTTATTTAAAATTGTTATTAATGTATTAAATTTAGTAACGAATTAAACAAAAAACAAGGTTGTTAAGTGGTTGGAGAGTTTTAACCTGACTTTGATGTGAAGAATTCAAACAATGTGGCATGTTAGATAATTTTTTACTTTTTTTGTTCATTTTTAGTGAAGGTTAAAAACGTAATTTTATCATCTTCTTCTTCATGAAGACAACAACCCATCTCTAATCCTAAAAATAGCGGGTGTGTATATTTTTTTATTTCTTTCACCATAAACTAGTAGATTTTGAAGAAAAAAGGAACCAAAAATTGATTTTCTCTAAGTTTCCGAGTTTTGATCCGAATATGTTAAAATTTCCACGGCTTCAAGCCGTTGAACGACTAATCGCCGGATAAATGGATCAAGCCGCCGTGTTTTTTAACAAAGGTGTCACTTACGAATTGCACGATGGACGAAATTACCTTTGAGTTATGCACTAACGTACGCCTAAAGTTGATCAACAAATAGATCATATTTAGTGACCATATATTTCGCATTTAATGACTGAAGAGTTTTGTTGGATTTATTCGTTTTACAAATAACAGGAAGTTAATATCTGTTAAAACTTGAGATAAATGTTAAAAGAATAAAAGATATTGTTAGGTGTTAAAAGTAGTAGCGCGAAAAGCTGAAGTGAATGAGAAATGAGAACTGAGAAATGGTGTATCATGTAAATGAAAATGATTCATCATGTAATATGAAATTTGTCAAGCATGAGTGAAATGAGTATGAGTACAAAAAAAAAACTCAACCAAAAATGGAGACAAGTCGAAGTCCTTCCCCATCGATGGCCTCCTCCTCTTGTTGAAAGAGTGTAGGGAGTAAACTCTTCGGATCAAATTGGATTTGATGCCGACTAACCTCCAATCAACTTCTCCGATCATCTCTTCTTTCTCTTTCTAGGTAGAGAGAAGTGAGTTCTTCTTTGGGTCTCCGTTGCGCCGGTTACTTTTCATTCCTCTCTCGGATCTTTCATTGACGCCAATTATTTTTCAATCCTCTCTCATGTCTTCCGTTGACACCGATCACTTCTCATTTCTCATCAAAATCCTCCTCCATCATTTTGGAAATAGTGTGAAGAGAGTCATAATATTGAGTCTCTTGACTCCGATTGAATCTGATCTACTCTTCCTCTTGTTTCGTTTCTCATCCCATTTTGGAATTGAAGCTTATACAGTGGTCAATTCAAGGTTTATGTTGCATGCAGAAGAGATTTTGGAATGTAGCTGTTTGCAATTGAAGCTCTTATTAAATCTCTTAAGTAGGAAAAAAGAAAGAAAGGAAAAGCAAAATGACGAGAGCAGGGAATAAAGATCAAGTAATCATTCTCATTGAAGTTTGATCAAGATTGTTGGGTGGTTCGTTGGTGCATGCTCAGATCGTTTCTTTTGGATGCTTTTCATCACATCTCCTAGTTTATATCTTTGATCTTTATCTATTTCGCTAAACATCATGGATGCAAGAGTGTTGCATGTCTGCTTGGTTTGATGAAATTCGAAGCTTTGAATATTGATTCCAACGAGAGCTTTTACTCGTGGGTTTTGACCAGAGAAAGTATCACTTGTAATCTTATATTTCTCTTCTTTGGTGTCGACAAAAGTGACCTTTTTAGAAGATTAGGAAGCGTCCCAACAAGTGGAAACGCCAAGCAGCAAAGATACGGATGGTCATTGTGTATCATGAGAAGACGCTGGCTATAACTGATAAGGAAACAACTCCAAAACGGAAGGTGAGTGAGGAAAAGGTTGATGACCCAACAAACACATCTGCAAAACGCAAATCCATAGCGGTGGTTTCGGAGGAGGAACCATTGCCTCAATGAGTCTCGTTTACAAGCTTTTTTAGGGTATGTTAATCTACATGTTATTGATCCAATTGGCTTGAGTGGTGGGCTAGCATTAATGTGGAAGTTTTCATATAATGTTGTTGTCCTCCTTTCAAATAAGAACATCATCGATGTAAAAGTTCAATTGAGATCAATGACGTTTTTTATTTTTTATGTGTATGGTGCACCTGGAAAGAGTCTTAGACAAGCTGTTTGGGATGACTTGGTAACCATTGGAAGCAGTCGGAATGAGGCGTGGCTAATCATTGGGAACCTAAATTAGAATATTGATAACAACGACAAGATTAGTAGCCACAACGACCTCTTACTTCGTTTATTCCCTTTTATAACATGATTTCAAATTGTGGATTGAGAGAGATCAAGTTCATAGGCAATTGTTTCTTGTGGTCGGGAAATCGTAATAACCTTCACATACAGAGCAAACTTGACCGTGCTCTTGGTAATACTGAGTGGTTTCAAATGTCGCCAAAGGTTCAAAGTGATTATCAACGCATTGGCTCGGACCACATGCCCATTTTTATCAGATTTGCTGAGGATAATATACAGGTGAAAGGTCGATTCATTTTTGATCGAAGGTGGCTTTCTAGAACGAGTGTTAAAGACGTTATTAGAAGGAGTTGGAAACGACAAGGGAGAGTAGAGTACACACCTCTGATGGACAGATTGCATCAATGTAGGAAAGATCTTGCAGTTTGGAAACACACAATTGATGGTAATTCTGTTTCGAAAGTTCAAAAACTCAAACAGGACCTTGATGCTGAAGAAAGCAAGACACAGCCGAACAACAGTGTAATATGTGAGCTTAAATCATGTTTGTCTCAAGCTTACAGAGATGAAGAAGTCTTAGCAAAAATCCAGAGAGAAATGGCTAAAATGTGGAGATCAAAACACTAGGTTTTTCCACGATAGTGTACAAAAACGAAGAGCACAAAATACAATCGTCTCTTTGGTTAATTCTACTGAAGTTAAACAATACACTGAGGGCTCTAAAGGGGAGGTAGCTGTAGATTATTTTAGAAATCTATTTACTTCTACAAACCCAGGCGCTGCTACAATGTTACTTGACGGTATGCAAGCTCGTGTTACTGTTGAGATGAATCGTAATCTAACGAAGCCAGTAACAAATGACGGTATCCGAGCTGCTGCTTTTGGGATTAAATCCAATAAAGCTCTGGGAGCTAATGGTATGACGGGTGTGTGTTTTCAATCTTATTGGGACATCGTGGGTGCTAAAGTCACTAAGGAAGTTAAAAGCTTCTTTACAACGAGTAGTCTACTAAAAGATTGGAACTACGCACAAATATGCCTTATTCCCAAAACTAAAAATCCAAACAAGATGAAGGATTTGCAACCCATTAGCTTGTGTTCGGTTGCTTATAAAATAATTTCCCAGGTCATGAGTAATCGCCCCAACAAATGCCTTTCAGGTTTGATTTTGACCCGCGAGGAGCTTTTGTATAATGTGCTCATTGCACATGAAATAATACATGCTCTACAAACAAACCCACGATTCAAGCATGGTTTCATGGCGCTAAAAGTGGACATGTCGAAGGCATATGACATGGTCGAATGGTCTTTATTGAGAGAATTATTTTACAAGATGGGGTTCGATAGGGTTTAGATTACTTGGATTATGGAATGCATACGTTCAGTATCTTATTCTGTCATTCTTAACGGGACGCACATGGTTTTATTAAGCCGGAGAGAGGGTTGTGTTAAGGAGATCCTCTTTCTCCCTTCATTTTTAGCTTATATGCCAAAGCTTTAATCCATGCTTTGAAAAAGGGTGAGTTGGATGGTAAAATTTTGGGTATGAGCATAGCAAAGGACTCTCCTCCCATACAACAACTTCTTTTTACGGACGACAGCTTGTTCCTATGTCGTTCTACTTTCAAGGAATGTACCAAGCTCATGCCCTGCTTACATCTCTATGGAGAAGTCTCATGCCAAGTTATTAATTTTCAGAAATCCGTTGTAACTTTTGGGAGTACCGTTGATGACATATCAAAAAGGATACTTAGACTATATCTTGGTATATCCAACAAAGGTGGCAATGGAAAATACTTGGGATTTCCTGAAAGTTTTAAAGGTTCAAAAAAAGATACCGTATTTTACATAACAGAGCAATTAAAGAACATATTAAGTGGCATGTCTGAAACGACTTTATCCCTTTGTGGTAAAGAAATTTTACTAAAATCTGTTGCTTTGGCTCTTCCGGTGTATATAATGTCTTGGTTTAGACTTACCAAGTTTCGATGTAAAAGATCACAAGTTCCATTACAAGTTTCTAGTGGAATGGTACGGAAAACATGAAAAAGATCCATTGGGTATCTTCGGAGAAGATGTGCAAATCGAAGAAAAATAGTGGGCTTGGTTTTAGAGATATAGAGAGTTTTAACCAAGCAAGCTTGGAGGTTGCTAGACTCTCCTCACTCTCTGTTATCTCGGGTTCTAAACGCCAGATACTTCCCAACGGTAAGCCTTCTTGAGGCAAATGTAGGAGCAAGACCATCTTTTGGTTGGTGTAACCTTTTGTTTGGAAGAGAGCTTTTGTCCCGTGGCCTAATGAGGTCAAATGGTAATGGACATGAGACTAATGTATGGCTCGACAAATGAATAATGGACGAAGAGCCTCGCAGACCTTACAACAAGGAACTCATCATTGATCTTAATCTCCATGTTTCTGAACTAATCACAACAGAAGGAATATGGAACCAGACGAAGCTACACATGTTTTTCCCGCCTTTAGATGTACATCACATTTCCTTTCCTTTGTGTGTCAGCACAATGGACTCTTGGATGAGGGCATTTTCAAAAAGCGGTAGCTACACTGTTAAGAGTAGATGTTGGCTTGCAATGAAACCTCATGCTTGGTTTCAGCCTGGACCAGACCATATTCAAAGGACGAAGAAGACAAAGAAAAGAATTTGGAAGATTTAAACTCAACCCAAAATCAAATTCTTCTTATGGAGCACTCTCAAGTGCTCTTGTTGTTGCAAATTGTCTATAAAAATGTGCTATGGTTGTTGATTTGTTATGTCCAATGTGCAAATAGCAATGGTCAGATACGTCACTCGAGTGTGGAGGAAAACAAACATCCCGAGCTTATCAAACAATTCAGGGGATAGTCTTGAGAAGTGTATTGATAAACTTATTTCTGAAATGGATAAGCACGATAGTATTGGTCAGATACGTCAAGCACTGCCATGGATTCTTTAGGGCATTTGGAAACAACGAAATAGCAAGGTTGTAGCTGGTAAGTACCATAATGCAGATTTCACTTTTGCACACGCAACAGAAGAAGCGAGTGAGGGGAGTAATGCAAACTCTATTGTGGATGCCAGGGAACAAGAATCTCGTATTTTTCACGCGCGTACGCAAGGAAAGACTCACCTTGACCCGTACATGATGAAATGTAATATTGGTGTGGCTTGGGTTAAAACCTCTGCTTTTTATGGCTCTTCTTGACCACACGTGATTATTCTGGAAATGTTCATCACCACGCCAGAGACGCCTTGTCCCCTTTTCCAACAAGAATGATTGCAGAATGGCGAAGCCTTTTATTGGCTATACAAAACTTAAAGGAGCTATATTACAAAGATGTTGAAGTCTGGATAGAAAACATAAATATTGTATAAGCTATCAAACAACCCAAGTCATGGCTGACGTACAAAACCTTTATTAGACAATTTGGGGTTTCGCAAATTTGTTTTAATAGTTGTCAGATCCAGCTTTCCTCTGTGAAGGCACACATTCCGGCTCGGAAGATAGCCTACAATGTAGTCAAGGAGGTGAGCATAAAAGACTTTCTACTATGACTAGAGTACTTTTGACTATGTTTTTACTCTTGTTAACAGTTTTTTTCTTTTACATCGAAAATTTTTCTTAGTGTTTTGGAGTTAAATTATTAATAAATTTAGACGACAAAAAAGAGTGAAATGAGTATTTCGAGTAATGAAATTATTTATTACGTTAGCATGTAACATGAGAAACCCAAGAAGTGATAGTTGAACGTAGTTAGCAGGAAAAATGCGGTAATTATAAGTACATGGAATTATAAAATTAGTTTTTAGTTAGGTAAATGATAGATTTTGTACATAGAAGTACATTAAATGCTAACAAACGGCTATTGACTAATAAATTTGTATAAGTGCTAACTCCTATATATTTTATTTGTTGTTTGTACGGCTATACAATAAAAATTGCCACCATTTTTCTTGTGTACATGAAAATTAGCTGATAAAAGTGGTTAAATTAAGTGTTAACATCTAAACTTTAGAAACAAACGAGGAATAACTGCTAACATTCTAACTTAAGTCAAATTAACTGATAAGAGTTGATGAAAACAGTAAATGTATATAGTGACAATATTGTGCTTTGATACATCAACAAGACTACAACATCAACAAAAGGAAACAACAACAATACGTTAACAACATTAACAATATTACTACAATTCAACATAACATGGAGAAAATGATAGAAAAAAAAATTAGCAGGAAACAAACAAAGGGATCACTTCTAACAAACGATGAACAATAAATGAGGAATACCTAGAAGGAAACACAATAGGGATAACTGCTAACATTATAAACACAATGTGAGTTAGCTGATAAAAGGTGTTGAAAACAAGAAATGGATACAACAATAACGTTATCAGACTTAGTACTTTGAGAACAATCTTATCAGACTTAGCAGAAAAACATTAAACATCACAATTCACATTTAATAGTATAAAACAAATTTAGCAGTCTTAAACACGAATAACTGCTAAACACACAAAAATCGCAGCCGAAACAATTGGAAACATATGAGCAATTGCGCAGAGGGACTTAGATGGTACAAGGAGGAAAACTCGCTAACAAATAATAACTAGAAGAACAAAAGGTGACTGTGCTGTTTGTAAAGAATGACTACAACACATCAAAAAATCGATTAAATTGTAGTTATCTAACTTATAAAATAGTAAAATAACAGCCACTCAGAAATGAATAAAGTGCAAGTTAAATGCTCTAAAGTGAGCCTATGTCAGTCGATTTTGCATGCAGATAACATATCAATATTGTGCACCTCTCTCTCCAGTAGGGGCAATTCTGAAAAAAATAATGTGAACAACAGCCTATCAAAATAGAGTGCGTTATACACCTAATTAAAATAACTTTTTTGTTATTGACTCAAATTTTTGTATTAAAATTGATAGACTTAAGATGATATGTAATTTGCATTTTGAAGTTTTTACTCAAACTTCATAATGTTTTTGCAAAAGATCTTATTTTATTTTTTTATCTTTGACTGGTTTATATTTTTATTTTTTGAATAATAAAAATATGCTTTCTTATCCACCAAAAAGTGATGTTAGTCACTTCTTAAACTCAATTTGTTAGCTCCACATATCACACTGTATCAATTTATTTATTATTAATTTGAAGAAAAAATTTTAAGAATGAGTTTTATATTATAGATCAGGTCTTGTCGATCCAAAAAAGATTATGACATTAACTTGTACTTGTTAAATTGTGTGGAATTTTTGTAATTTCAATTTCATATATTCACATGGTACGAGTTGAACATGTGAATTTGTGTGGAATTTTGTTTATTCGACCAAAAAAAAGATGTTTTCTCTTTTTCAATCAACTTTTTTTTCTTCTTATAGTTACATATCTCTGTTGTAATTGAATTGCCAAATACTATTTATTATACTTTAGTCAATAAAAATATCATCTTTTATTTAAAACCAATTTACTTTGAAATTCAATAATTTCATTATTCTCCATATTTCATAATTCTTCCATTACTGAATTCTTTAATTAATATTTAATAAAATATTTAATTAATTAAGCATAATAATTTCAAATATAAAAAATAATTGTCAGATACGCAATTGTATTTGGTATTTCAAATTTTCATTAGATTTTGATTCGGTCCAGCTTCAGGTTTGATTTTTTATATAAAAAGATCTAGACATTTTTTAGTTTAGTCGGTTTCGGTTTAATTTGAAATCTTTTAAACTAGATAAAGTTTGGATGGCCTAGAATTTAGAAAAATATGTTCATGTTTTATATGATAGGTTTAACTATGAAAACAACAGTCCGTCTTTAAATCCAGTAATTTTAAGTGAAGATTTGACATATGTACCAAAGTTTACAGTCAAACATTATATTTTTTTGAAAAATATATGGAATCTATGTAGAAATAATTTGAGAGAGAATCAAACAACAATTGTAATATTATTTTTATTAGTTAACTATTAAAATATATATATATATATATATATATATATATTTGAAAATATGATAATTTAAATTGTATAAAATCTTATTAATCATTTTTTAATTTTTCAAAGTATTAGGTAGTTATTTTATGGATTTTAAAAATATATAATGTTACCATTTGAAATTAACATTCTAGTATATCCAAATAAAAATAAAATAAAATTTCGCTAGATTCCACATTCAACACAATTCAGCTGTTATCATTTGAATTTTAAATTATTCCGCTGGATTCCATAGAAAAGAATTTTGCCAGATTCCATATTTAGTAAATTCAGTTGTTACCATTTATATCCTAAAATTCAACATCTTATTTTTTATTTAATATTTTACCTCATCTTTTCTCATTTCCATCGAATACTTTAATATTTAATCAAATTTTATATTCTATGGTATTTTTGGTAATTGACAATTCTCTCTCATTCTCTTATCGTTCAACTAATTGAATAAATCCAAGACAAGATTAATAAACATTTTCAACACATCATTGCATCCATTCAACAGTTGAAATGATGTATTGGTGTTAATTGGAGATGACATATAAATAATCTAAGCACAACCTAGACAAAACCGGTAACATGGTAAACCCTCTCAAAATTCAAAAGTTTATGCCTCACTAGCATGTTTTAGTTGTAAAGAAGTTACTCACTTAATGAGAAATTTTCCTAAGGGTCCTAGGAATTGGGTTCTTATTTCCCCAAAGTCAGTATCTAAGGAGTAAAGTTAACTCAATTCATATCCCTTTAGTTGAAGTTGTCTCTGATTTGGTAACTACTTATGTCATCCCTGTTCTAGTTGTTTTTTAGTGGTGTATCGTAGGTTTAGGTTTTCAGCTCTATTTAGGGATTTCAAAAATCTCTAAAGACTTGACTTCTTGAATTGATGAATTTAATCGTACCAAAACAAGGCTTTCTGACTTGATGAACTAAATCGAATCAACTCCAGGTAAAGAGAGAACTCTCAATTTTAATTAATGCAAATTTACCCTCTAGAAAATAGGAAACAAAAATAAAAGGAATTATGCTAATTAGAAAATAAGAAATAAAACATTAAAATAAATGAAGATGTGTAACAACTTTGAAGAAGTTGTTAGTTGGTTCTGTGTGTTTCAAGCAACTAGGATGTTACATCAAGTCCTCCAGGTTGAGAAAGATTTGTCTCCGAATCGTGAACCGGATTAGGAGGAACATATCGCGACAAATACTTGACATTGAACACATCAGAAGTAGTGATATCTGCAGGTAATTGGAGGCGATAAGCATTGACATCAATACTTTCCAAAACTGCAAGAGGACTGCTTTTCTTCGCTTTGAGTTTGTTATAAGCATGTGCTGGCATACGATCTCAAGTTAAGATTTCCCACACTAAATCACCCACTTTGAACACAAGACGCATGCGATGAGAATCCACTGCGACTTTATACTTTGAGGAAAAGTTCGTTAGATTGGTGATGACTTGACCATGAATGTTGTGTATGTCTTCGATAAAATCCACTGCTCCACCATGTGAACGAGAATGATCAGGGTGAGTAGAAAGATCGAGAGGACCACAATGAAGAACACCATAAATAATTTGAAATGGACTAAACCTGAAGCTCCAATTTAATGCGTGATTGTGCGCAAACTCAGCCTGGGGAAGCTTAGTATCCCATGTTTTAATGGAATCACCAACCAAGCAACGAAGCAAATTGCCCAAGAATGATTAGTAACTTTAGTTTGTCTGTCGGTTTGCAGATGATAAGCCGAGCTCATGTTGAGGATGGTGCCTAATTGTTTAAATAGAGAACGCCAAAAATGACCCAAGAAACGAGAATCACGATCGGAGACAATAGATGTTGGGTAGACCATGTAGACGATAGACTTCTCGAAAGAAAAGAGAGGCAACTTGTAAGGCATCAGTAGTTCATTTACAATGAATGAAATGCACCATCTTCGAGAATCGATCCCCCACAACAAATATAGATTTAAAACCACAGTGAGTACGAGGCTACCCCATAAGAGAAACATTGCAGAGTACTAGGGCGAGAAGAACGAGTGTCAACAAAAGGGATAATAGCTGCATCCTTTAGAGGAGGAGATCCATCAGATGGCGATGGGAGTGAAGGACTCTATAGAGGACGTGAAGGATGAGAAGTAGTCCAAGAAGAGAAATTGTTCTGCGTTTGTGTTTCAATTGTTAAGGCCTGTTGATGAGCCTCAGATAATGTATGCGGATGAAACAAGTTGACAATTTGATGAATCTGCTGACGAAGGCCTGCAACAAAACAAGCCACTAGCTACAACTCGGTATCCTGAATGTCAAAAATTGGTAAGAAGCAAGAAAAATTCAGTCGCATAGTCTGCAACAGAGCGGAAACCCTTGACGAATATAGACGTTAGAACATAATCTGATCATAGTTGTACGGTAAAAAGGTTTTACGTAATTTGGACTTTGATTTATCCCATGACAACACTTTCGGGTTGCCTAGACGAGCTCGAGTTGCTTTCAATTGTGCCCACCAAGCCGCATCTCTACCTCGAAAATGCATGGCAAGGATTAGAACGCAACGATCAAGGGGAACATGTTTAAACTCGAGAATTTCTTCCACTATGACAATCTAGTCAAGTAGTTTCTCGGCTGTTGAGCCGCCATGAAACTATGGAATTTCTGATATAAATCCATTATCCCAACGAAATTCATCTTTTTCAGGACGTGCAACAACAGGAGCGTTACGAAACGCAGCAAATGGATTAACATTCAAATCTTCAACATCTTCTTCGTCATTATCGTGTTCGACGAGGTCAACCAACAGAGGTGTTTATCGTTGAGCCGTAAGTGTCTGAATCGCAGTTGTGATTGCTCTCATCTGTTCATGTAGATCTATGATAGTTTAGCGAGTTAACTCATCTTTGGTAGGAACAACAATTTTTTACCTCTCGGCATCGTGAAAACGAGTGTAGCAAAGCTCTGATACCAACCTGGCATAGCGTAGGGTTAGATTTTCAGCTCAATTTAGGGATTTCAACAATCTCTAGAGACTTGACTTCTTGAATTGATGAATTTAATCGAACCAAAACAAGGTTTCCTGACTTGATGAACTAAATCGAATCAACTCAAGGCAAAGAGAAAACTCTCTATTTTAATTAATGCAAAACTATTTTATGAAAAAAACAACATCTACTTATATAAGAGTCTATAGGTCGGTCACAAAAAACTAACCCCTAGAAAATAGAAAAGGAAAAATAAAAGGAATTATGCTAATTAGAAAATAAGAAATAAAACACTAAAAATAAATGAAGATGTGTAACGACTTTTCGTTAGCTGGTTCCGTGTGTTTCAAGAAACTAGGATGCTACATTACTTAGGCTCCTCAAGCTCTCTCTCCACGTTCTCCTAAAATTGCTTTTAACCAAGTAGGTAATGGCTACATGTTATTGCAGAACCCAACATAATAAAGTTTAGAGTTTTAATTATGGATTCAATTTGTCGATTCAATCATTTAAAAAAAAAGAAAGCTTTGAAATCGATATTGAGCTATTTCTAATATTCTTTTGCAATTTGATAATATCAACTTATACTTATTATTAACAATATTAAATCACATATTTTGTGTCATTTCTAAATAAATAACTCTATTTAGTATCATTTGTTAATATGATATATTATTAATGTTATTATATGTAATAATTCTTGTTGTGGGCGCAGTAAATATACTATAATTGTTATTTACTTAATGATCATATCCAAAGAATGAAGCTCGTTATTTTGTAAAATGATCTATGCACAACTTTGACAAAACCGGTAACACAATAAGCCCTCTCAGAAATCAAAAGCTTATGCCTCCCTGGCCCATTCAACTATAAAGATGTTGGTCGCTTAATGAAAAATTGTCCTAATTTGGACATTAGAATTGGATTCTTATTCCCACAAAATCCTTATCTAAGGACCAGTAGGTTACCTTAGAGCTTGTCCATTTGGTTAAAATTGACCTTGATTTGGTTATTACCTCTATTGCTCATGTTGGATTTACAGAAAGATTGGAGAAGAATGAGAAGGAAGAAGATGAAGAAAAGAGTTTGTTATATTCTCATTAATGATAACAGAAACAATTCATTCTCTTTTATATTGATAATGTTTACAAAATTGGTTAAACTTAACCAAAGAAATTGATAAAGAGATAACCAACTTAAATTTGGTCTAATACCCTTCTTCAAGATGGCAAATATATAGAGATCATTGCCATCTTGCCAACAATGGATCCGAATTTTCCTAAAGACAAAGGCTTTGTGAACACATCCGCTAAGTTATCTTCGGATTTAACATGAAGTGGTTTGATTAATCCTTCTAGTATCTTTTCCCTTACTTTGTGACAATTTATCTCCAAATGTTTTGTCTTTTCATGAAAAACAGAATTGTTAGATATATGAATAACTGCCATCGAAATCACAGAAGAAAGGTACTGGCTTTGGTTGAGGTGCATCCAATTCTTCAATCAGATTGACAAGCCACATTACTTCTTTTAAAGCAAATCGCATAGCTCTGTATTCAGATTCAGCAGATGAGAGGAAAATAGTTTGTTGCTTCTTAGATTTCCAAGAGATAAGAGAAGATCCAAGGAACATACAAAATCCTGAAGTTGATTGTCGTGTATCTTTACATGTAGCCCAATCTGCATCTATGAAAATCTTTAAAATCAAATCACAATCTGCAGCATAGAACACTCCTTTACCTATCGTACCTTTCAAATAACACAGAACTTTATAAGCTGCCTGCAAATGAGAATTCTTGGGTGCTGATGTGAATTGACATAGCTTATTCACTGCAAATGTCATATCATATCTCGATATCGTAAGATACATTAGTTTTCCAACAATTCTTATGTACTCTTCGGGTTTTGCGAGTAGTGGTTCATCACCATTCAAAGACAAAGGTACACTTGGTTCCATCGGCACACTAGATGGTTTGCAAGCTAGCAATCCTGATTCCTCCAGTAATTCCAAAGTATATTTTCGCTGACAAATTGTAATACATATAGTATTTCTCGCAATTTCCAATCCAAGAAAATACCTTAATGGCCCCAAATCTCTGACTTTGAACTGCTTGTGTAATGTTGTTTTAAGCTCTGCCACATCTTTCTCATTGTTGGAAGCAATAATGATGTCATCTACATAAACCAACACTGCAAAGTATCTTCCATTGGTGTTCGTTATGAAGAGTGTATGGTCTGTGTAAGACTTCTTAAAACCAAGAGATTGCAAGGCTTGACTGAACTTGAGAAACCATTGCCTGGAAGCTTGCTTCAATCCATAAAGGACTTGTGTAATTTGCACACTGCATTCTCAAGCAAGAACTTTCTTTTTTTGTGTGTATACCCTGGTGGCAAAGACATGTATATTTCCTCATGCAAGTCCCCATTCAAGAAAGCAGGACACATCAAGCTGTGTAAGGTTCCAGCCTTTTGCCGCAGCAACTACAATCAAAGTCTTAATAGTTGTCATTTTAGCCACTGGTGAAAAAGTGTCTACAAAATCTATACCTTCCTTTTGTGTATATCCCTTTGCAACTAACCTAGCTTTATACCTTTCTAGAGTCCCATCAGAGTTCAATTTAGTTTTATAAACTCATTTACAGCCTATGGCTTTCTTTCCTTCTGGCAGAGTACAAATGGTCCAAGTTCCAGAGGTTTCCAAAGCCACCAATTCTTCATTCATGGCACAAATCCATTCATCGAATTTCTTAGCTTGCGAGAAGCTAGTAGGTTTTGAAAATAGGCTTACAGAATTAACATAAACTTTGTAAGCTTTTGACAACTTATCATAACTCATGTAGGCGGCAAGGGGAAAGGCAAATTTGTCTCAGTGATTCCACAATAATAATCATGTAGATATTATGGAGCCCTTGTCTTTCTTTTACCTGATTTATGTTCTGAAATAGGGACATAATTTGTTGTCTTTGTGCTTTCAAAGACTGATGCCTCAGGAATTACCTCAGGAATATTCGAATTACATGTCTCTTGTGAAGTTGTACTTTCTTGAATCTCTACTCTTCCAGGAGAGAACAAATCAGCAATTCGAATTTCATCTTTGTTATGAAAGGGGAATATATCTTCATGAAAAACCACATTCCGCAAGATATGAATCTGATTAGTTTCAAGATCAAAGAGTTTGTATCCTTTGAAACCTACTAGATATCCAAGAAACACATGAGGCTTTGCTCTAGGATCAAATTTATGTCTCAGTTTTGAAGAGGTGGAACTATAACAGAGACATCCGAAAACTTTGAGAGCTTCATAGTCTGGAATTTTGGAATTTAACATCTGATAAGGAGAGACATTCTTGTGTAAAGTTGTTGGCAATATGTTGATCAAGTAAACAACAGCGAGGACACAATCTCACCAGTACTCGAGAGGCATGTTGCTCTGGAACATGAGAGATCGAGCCACATTTAAGATATGCTGGTGTTTCCTCTCTACTACAGAGTTTTGCTCTAGAGTTTCTGGACAGCTATGGTAAGATTTAATTCCCTTTGATTGATACAAGGCTTCAAAACTTAATTCTGGAGCATTATCTGATCTCACACCCTTTACTACAGCTTGATATTGTGTCTCTATCATTGTTAAGAAAACTGGAAAAACTTGCAAAACATCACTTTTAAGACACATTAGATAAATCCAAGTAATACGAGAGTAATCATCAACAATGGTCAAGAAATACTTATAACCTTCTAAAGTGGCAACAGAAAAGGGTCCCCAAACATCTATATGGAGAAAATCAAATGGATATCGCACATATTATTCAGGGAAACAAATTGCAGATGTTTCTGTTTTGCTAAAGGGCAAATTCCACAATGAAAAGAACCTTTATTTCCTTTACTAATTCCGAGTGAATTCAATACAGAATCAACCTTAGTAGCAGCAGGATGGCCTAATCTATTATGTCAAAGAGAAGTATTAACCAAAACATTAACATAAAAAGGTAAATTTTGAACACTCTCATTAGGAAAAACAGTTATGTCCAAAATGTAAAGGTTGCCAATCTGCTCAGCTTGCCCAATCATTAAACCCTTGATAGGCTCCTAAATCACACAAGTAATGGGGTCAAAAATAACATGACAGTTCAAATCATAAGTCAGTTGACTAACACTAAGCAAGCTTAGCCTAAAGTCGGGAATGTACAGAACATTCCCGACTTTAGGCCATGTTAATATCTAAACCATTTGGCAAAGTCACAGAATTATCTTTCATACCAGTTAGATGAGTAAATAAAGCTTTCTCATGAGTGACATGGTGAGTGGCTCCACTATCAACTATCCATGATTCAGAGGAAAAGACTGTATCTGCAGTTCTCATTGTTCCAACAAAATGAAGCGTAGTTTTTTAAAAGGAAATACATGGCAGTGCAGTTATTGTTCCTGTTGAAGTTTATTGCTGTGACTCTTTACTTGCAGGACGAATGAGCTGCGAGTTAAAGTAAGCCACCACTCCTTCAATTTGTTCTTTTGATAAGCTCCTTGGCACTCCAGCTACTCTGGTTTCATTTTCTCTAGAATCTGTAAGGCTAATTTGTGCTATTGTTGGCTTATTTTGACTCTGTTTCTGCTTGTGCTTAAATCCCGGTGGATAACCATGAACTTTAAAGCACTTATCAATAGTGTGTCCTACATAGCCGCAATGTGAGTAGATGAGTCTTTCATTTTTCTTATTAGTAACAGCTGAATTTATCGAAGTGCCTGCTGTATTCTTTTCTGCAAAATGATAAGCAATAGCGTTTGTAACAGTTGTGATGCTTCTTTGACTGTGATCTTGATCCAACAGATTATACACTTCTGCCAAGTCAGGAACATTCTTTTGCATTATGATTTGACTCCTTGCATTTGAGTAGGATTCATTTAATCCAGCAAGGAACTTTATGACTTTTGTGTGGTCTGACTTCGTGGAAATACTCTTGCAGCATTGGCAAGTTCTACAAATGTTAACACATTCCGCTTCTTCAAGTTCATCCCATAGAGTTTTCAGCTTGGTGTAGTATGTAGACAAATCCATTGTCCCTTGTTGAAGTGACCAAATCTGTTGCATTAACTGATATGATCTTGGGAGGTTGGTGATGTGAAAACGAACCAGTAAGTCATTCCAAATCTCAGAGGCATCTTCAAATCGCAAAATACTTCCATATATTTCCTTGTTGATAGAGTTGAGTATCCAAGATTTAACCATAGAATTGCATCTTGACCAAATCCTATAATGTGGGTGTGTTTTATACGGTCTCAGAAGGTTTCCATCAACGAAAGATATCTTGTTTTTAGCATCGAGTGCGGTTGTCATAGCAATGCTCCAAGTCATATAGTTCGTTCCATCCAACACTTCCGAGATAATAGGAATTCCAGGATTGTCTCCACTAGTTAAGTAGTAGGGAGAATATTGAATACCTTCAAAATTGAAGTTTTCCTGAGCTGAGATTTGTGCTTCTGACCTCGTGATTCCAAAAAGGTTCTTTGAAATTGCAGATTCTTGGTTCTGAGCTCCAGTATTTTGGTCTGAAGTCTCCGATCTTGTTGTACGGTGAGTTCATGTAGTAATGGTTGACTTTCTCGCAGTAGCTGATCATTTAGCTCTTTTACGGAGAAGAACCATGATTTAATCAAAGATTCTGATGAGATTACCCAGAAATTCGAAAGATATGAAGAAGAAATGAGTTTCAGCAAAGTCGCCGAAGATGAAAAAGAAATCAGAGAAATGGATCGGAAAGAAGAGGATTCCGATCGGGTTTTTAGAAAAAGAGAATGAAAGAGGCGGATTGTTGCCGCTCTGATACCATGTTGGATTTACAGAAAGATTGGAGAAGAACGAGAAGGAAGAAGATGAAGAAAAAAGTTTGTTATATTCTCATTAATGATAACAGAAACAATTCATTCTCTTTTATATTGAGAATGTTTACAAAATCGGTTAAACTTAACCAAAGAAATCGATAAAGAGATAACCAGCTTAATTTTGGTCTAATAGCCCATACTCTAGTTGTCTCTAAGACTTCTCACCCTCTCTCTCCGAGGTCTCATGTTGGGATTAGTTCTTCTGGTTCCTCCTGGTCACCATGGATATCGACATTTTTCCTGCTCAAACTATGTTGGTTTATCCTCTGGCTGATTCAATCCAAGATTGAATTTAGGCTCTTTTTCACTCGAGACCAGTGGTAGTGTCAAAGGATGCAGTGGATTTTCTTGTAGGGAAATTAAAAGTTTCTTCTATTTTAAATGACTATCTACCGGGTTCTAGTCGTTCTTTTAATCCCTTGCAAACTCTACTACTTCAGTCACCTCGTTTGAAGTTGTTACTTCACTTGCTCCTAATCTACCTATATTTGATTCAGTTCTCCCAAGCTTGGTACATGTGGTATCCATTTGTTCTCCTATAAAGGAAAATAAGCATGTATCTTCTCAATGAGTAACTCGGTATTTGTTTTGTAATGTTTGGGGGTTAAATAATCTGGAAAGCATAGGCCTTTTTTATAGTGGCTAGCTAGTTACCAAAAACTTTCAGTGCTATTTTGGAGACACATCAAAGAAACGAATATGAATCTCATATTGTCGAAAACATGTCATGGATGGAATTTTACATCTAATCATGATACACTTGAATAAGGGAGAACTTTTTTTAATCTGGAAAAGACTGCAAGTTGGATTTGTGGCATTGACACATGACAAGTTAAAGGACATGAATAGACCGTTCATAAAAATAACTGTGAGGAGTATGGGTAAATAGAAATCCTCAAGTCTTAATGAGTTCCAACTAATCTTCTATAAGCGGTGTTTAGAGTATGTCAGGTCTTCTGTGGTGCAATTCTTGTTAAGTTTCTTCCTGTCCGGTGTATTACCAAGTGGAGCGAATAACATCTTTCTGGTTTTGATAGCTAAGGTAGCTAAACCACAAAGAATTATGCAATATCGTCCTATTAGTTTATGTAATGTCTTATGTAAGATAATTACAAAAACTGTGATGATGAAATTAAAGAGAATGATGTGTAAACTAATTGGTCTCGCCTAATTAAATTTCATTTAAGGTATTGTTGTGGTTATGCAGGATGCAGTTCACTCTATGCGAAGTAAGAAAGGAAGAAAAGGATAAATGTTGTTAAAACTTAATTTGGAGAAAGCTTATGCTCAAATTCTTTGGGACTTCTTAGAGGACACGCTACAAGCAATAAGGTTACATGATTCATGGATAAATTGGATAATGCGCTGTGTAATGTGGCCCTTGATGACTTTATTATTGAATAAGGAGAAGATCAATTCATTTAATCCATCTCGAGGGTTGATACATGGCTATCCTCTATCACCATATCTCTTTGTTCTCTGCCTTGATAGGTGTGTCATAAAATTAAGCTCTTTGTTGTATCACGTGAGTGGATACCAATTTGCTTATCACAAGGAGGACCTAGGCTGTCTTACATTTGTTTTGCATATGGCCTTATCCTACTTTCTAAAGGATCAGTTGTACAAGTGGAGGTAATTGCACGATAATGGAGAAGTTTTGTGCCATTTCAGTGCAACGAGTAAGTTTGGAGAAATCCAAAATCTTCTTCTCATCAAATGTGAATCGAGATTTTGCATAACATATAAGTCAGGAGAGTGATATACATTATACAAAAGATTTAGGTAAATACTTGGGAATGTTGGTGTTACAGAAACATATAAATAAGAATACTTTCAGCGGTTGTGGAAATAATATCTTCAAGATAATCAGGCTAGATGGGCCGCTTCTTGAGTATACCTAGACGAAAAACTAATAAAAGCAATGATATCTTTGATATATGTTCACCCCATGAGTATGATAGATCTCCTAAAGCACACACCCACTTGATTATATAGTATCTCTCGATCGGTTTGATGGGCAGTACAATGGAGAATAAAAATTAACATTTAGTGGCTTATGACAGAGTGTGTTTAACTAAGGCGGAAAGTCGGTTAGGAATTCTTCAAGCCTCTCATGGAAATAAAGTTCTCCTTGCGAAGTTGGGTTGACGTTTGCTGCAATAGAATAAGTCTTTGTTGGCATAAATGTTGTCAAACGAATATCACATGGGAGATGTACATGACTACTCCTGAGTTGTAACCAAAAGGTATTGGTCTTCAATGTGGAGCCGTATGTGTACTGGTCTAAGAGAAGTAATCTTCCCGAGGATATGTTGGGTACTTGGTGATGGAAGGAAGATTGAGTTTCGAAAAGATAGATGGCTTACATAGAGACTATTAAGAGAAGTGGCAACAAATATGATTCTAGAGGTAGTTAAATGTAAGCATGTCCACACGTTTTGGCAAGCTAGGGTGGGATTAGCTAATGATTACTCCATATATCACGGAAATGAGACATCTTTAATTGATGGCAGTGGTTTTGGACAATATACAGGCGCTAAGGAAGGGAGCATCCATGGAAGATTCTTTGTTAACTCAATCTATTCACTTCTTAACAAAGACAACTCACCATGATAACAAATGAAAAGCTTCTTCACTCGAATATAGAAAGTAACAGTGCCAAATAAGGTGAAAGTTTTTCTCTGGCTATTGGGCCACCAAGTTATCATGACAAACACAAAGAGATATTCAGGAGTTACATAGGTGACTCGACCATATGTCAAGTCTGTAAGGGAGACAATGAAACGCTCATACATGTATTATGAGACCGTCATGCAAGTGAAAGTATCTGGAGATGTATTCTACAACCTCGGTACACTAACTGGGAAGGGATAGACTAAAATGGAAGGGAGCATCTGATGAAAGATTCTTTCTTAAATCAATTTATTCTCTTCTCAATAAAGATAACTCACCATGAAAACAAATGAAGAGCTTCATCACTCGAATATAGAAAGTAACAGTACCAAATGTGGTGGAAGTTTTTCTCTGGTTATTGGGCCACCAAGTTATCATGACAAACACAAAGTGATTCAAGAGTTACCTAGGTGACTCGACCACATGTCAAGTCTATAAAGGAGAAAATGAAACACTCATATATGTATTATGAGACTGTCTTAACAAGTGAAAGTATCTAGAAGCGTATCCTACAACGTCGACGGACGCAACAGTTCTTCTCCCAATTGATCTTGTAATTGATGTACAAGAATTTAGGAAATCATGGTGAGACATATGGGAGCATTTGGTTAACGTTGTTAGTGACAAGTTGTAAATGGAAAGCTGGGATGTTTTTGGACATAATGGTTGATTTCATGATTGCACATGATTCATCAAAGACTATGCAAAAGAGGTGTTATAGGCTCATCAAAACCAAAATGCTTCATGCAAAGGGCAATGACGAAAGTGATGTTGATAAAATGGGTGTCGGCTAGACATAACTGGTTTAAAGTAAACACTGATGGAGCATCTCACGATAACCTAGGACTCACCAAATCAGAAGTAGTGTTACAGAAAGCGGGAGGAGAGTGGTATGCTGGTTTCACACTGAATATATAGATATGCTCAGTTGCTTTGGCAAAGTTATGGGACATGTATTATGGTCTTTACTTAGTTTGGGAAAGACGGACAAAGCGAGTGGAGTTAGAGGTTGATTTAGAGATAGTAGTTGGTTTTGTCACGACAAGGGTTTGAGAGTCGCATCCACGGTCCTTTCTAGTATGTTTGAGCTATGCTTTCTTATCTAGATATTAGTTAGTCCGAGTTAATCATGTGTTTAAAAAGACTAATCATTTTCAAACTGATTAGCAAACTATGTTTTCTTTTTACTCTCAATAAATTCTAACGATTCTGTTTTTTGTTGGAAGATGCTAGAAGAATAAAGTTTTATCATATCGTTTGAACTTGAATTTTTGTGCTTAATAATATAATAAAGGGATTTGTCCCCTTTTTCTACCAAAAAAGACAACAAGGCAGGCCAAACTGAAACAAAGCAAGCTAAATGAGGCCTAACAATCAGACGTTAGTTAGACTTCCTTTTCATTCAATTTAAAACTAAGTCAACCGAAACTAAACTCAAACTAAACCCTTAAGAGAAAACATAGAGACCGATACCCATTATGTTTTCTCTCACGGTCTCAGACCTCAAGATTTGAAATATGAATGTATTTCCAATTATTCAGTGAACAAAACTTCTAATTTTCTACATTAGATGTTAAACGTGTACAATTTGTTTTGAAAAATCATTGTTTTTTTAATTTCATATATTCATGTGTTATATTATTGATTCTTTCATATTCTCTTGAAAATTCTTTGTAGATTTCGGGTTGTTCCTCAAAAATGATACATCGGAAGAATCTTTTGTATTCTTCCAACAACTCAAAAGATTAAAAAATCAAATATACTACCAAAATATGAGATCTTACTCGTAGTCTCTTATTCTTATGTAATTTCACCTAAACACGTTTTACTTTCTTAGTCTTCTCTAATTATCAGATTTTTACACTGTTTTTGTTTGAATTTTTGGTGTTAATTATGTGTAATTATCTTTTTCACCATGAGAAAAAGCAGAAAAAAAACATATATATAAGACAATTCATTCAATCCCAAAAGGGTACTTTTGATAAATTCATTGTTAAAACACATAATTAACAAAAAAATGGCATTGATGCTTCTAATTATAGTGCTCATAAGGATATTAATAATATGCAAAATTAGATTCTTATGAAGTAATTAAAAAAGTTGTAAATGTTTGTGTTTCTAGTGTTATTGACATTTATGATCCAAGAAATTGGGATATGCTTGATAAGAAATCAATTGAAATTTTAGCAATTAATGGACTTAAAAGAGATTAATCTGCTGTTAAAGGTCCTACTTGTTTCATAGAATGTTTGTTTCATCCTTCTTATGGGACGCTCTCTCTTTCTCGAAGGTAATTGTGTAAACCTTAGCCGCATGAGTTAAAATTTCATATATGCTCGGTGATGGTGACTGGTGGTTCTGTTAGCACCGACCCCATTTACTCCTTTTGTTGTTCTTGTCGGTGTTCATTTCCCCGGTGAGCCAAGATCGGCGAACTCTCTTCTCATCTTTGATGCTATGTGATCTTATTCGCCGGTGATGGGCGAACATGTCTCTCTAAAAAAAACATCGGGAAGAGGTGGGTGCGTTTTTGTCGATGGAAGAACTCCGTCTCTCTTTTTTGGTCGCATATGGCGTCCATTATGTCTGGTACTCGCCGGCAATGGTCCAAGCTCCTGCTCGTGAAGGGAAGGTCAGCTTCGTCTCATCGTTTTGATTTTGTATTCGGTGAGCCACTTCTGATTTTTTGTTTGTTTATCTTTTGTGTAGTTTTCTAGCTGGAGAATTTCACTGAGATAGGCTAAATCGTTAGCTTATTTGGGGTCTTGTCATAGATCGACGGTTATCTGGTGCTTTGTGCTTGCGAAATCTTGCTTTGTGGCTTTTGGTTTTATCTATTCTTGTGGCTTTTGGTTTTACCTATTCTTGTGGTTCCTAGTTCTGGTTCTCCTTAGTTTCTGTTGTTGCCGAGGTGTGCTAGTCTATTTGAGGTTTCATTTTGGGGTTCATCTCATTGTATGCATGAAAGGAGTAAATAACTAGCCCAATGATTTCGGTAGTACAAATTAGGTCGGGTCGGATAGTTTGGTTATCAGTTATTTACAAAATTTTCAAATTAAACTAAAAATAACTAAATTACATTATGAATCAGATCGGTTTAGTTAACGGTTAGTTTGATAATTGATTTTGCTTCCGGATCAACCTAAAGACATTGCTTAATTTTGAAGAGAGTTTCAAAGTAAATTAGGTTTAGAACATTGCTTATTTTGGTTATCGGTTATCCCGACCGAACCGATCTGAAGACGTAATTGAATTCTCGCGTCAATCTTTCTGATTGATCCCAATAAAACAGAAATAACCGAACCAAAATTTGGACAGCTCAATTGTATATTAAAAGCACATGAGACTATTAATAAAGTTGCTCAAGAACAACTTAAGAAAAGAAGAATATTGGAAAAATGTAATAGTTAGAATTGTTGCAATTATAGAATATCTTGTAAAGCATGATTTGGCATGAACGTGTAACAAATGAGAAATTATATCAAAAGAATAATTAGAAATTTTAAGGATTTGTAGAGATGTTAGCAAACTTTATTTTTGTGATAAAATAGCATGTATTTCAAATTACTAGTAGTTATTAATCATTATTATCTTAGTTATAATATTTAAAATGATCTGATTTTTTTGGTTATTTGAAGAATTATATCAAAAATCATTATGAGAATAAAAGAAGCTAAATATTTTTTGTGATTTTGGATTGCACTCCGTTGCTAGCCATTAAAAGCAAATGTCAATAATTCTAAGGTGAATTATTTTTCCTTTAATTCTTTTAAAGTAAAAGAGTGTTTTTTTGAATTTTTAAAAATAAATGACACAACTTGTCAATGGCTTTTTGAAGTGTTAAAGATGTATTACAATCTTTAGATCTTGATATAGATAATATTAGAGGTCAATGTTGTGATAATAGATCTAATACTAATGGGAAGTAAGCAAGGTGTACAAATAAGACTTTTAAATATGAATCCTAGAGCATTTTATATACTATGTGTTTGTTATAGTCTCGGTTTAGTTTTGTGTGATATTGGGAATAACTATGTGAAGGCAAAAAATATTTTTTTGGAATGCTAGTTCAATAAAAAAGTGGGATGTTTTAAGCTGAAATGTTTGACCCTTAAGCAATTTTCAACAACACTATGGGAAAGTAAGGTTGAGTGTATTAAAGCAATAAGATTTCAAATTGAAGATATATGCGAAGTTTTATTTGAGTGGCTGAAAGTGATAAAGATCCAATGAGTCAAAGTGAAGCTAAATTTCTAGCGATAAATGAGCTTAGTAGTTATTAGGATATTTGAGCCTTTTGGTTTAAATTCGGTTTAGTCTTTGGTATGTTGTAAATCAGGTTCTTCTTATATTTAAGAAGAATCGTGATTTTGTTTCAGATAATTAGAATTTTCCTTCTCTTTCTTCTCTGTAAACGATGCTTTACTCTTTTTCTTGCCAATTTCTTCGATTCACTTTTCTTCAATCAATCGATCTATAACCAAGAAACTAATAGTAGTTTTGAATTTTTGTTATTAGCAATTATTTGGTTTGATATGTAACATGTGCTAAATATGATTGGTAAAAAATTATAATAAAATGGCAGGTGGTCTTTAATCTAGTGGTAGATAGTAAATTCACTAAAAATAGGTGCATTTGTACATTCAGGGATCGAATTCTACTGCTTACATTATGTAAGAACTTGGTTAATGGGCCGGTCAGCTGTGGCATAGTGTTGACAAGAAAAATTATAATAAAATGATATGCAAATTGATGTTGGGATTAAAGAGATACGTAGTTTAGTTTCTTATTTTAAAAGATATAGAGAACATAGATTTGTTAATAGTATGAGAAAATTTTAAGGAATTGTTAATGAAGTTGGTATTGAACCTATATTTAGTCAAAGAAGAGTTGTTCGTAAAAAGAAACATTAGAATTTAATATTTTTTTTGTATATTATATAGATCACGCTGTTCATTTTGTGAGAGGTTTGGAAAATATCAATTTTATGAACATATTTTTTTTTTCTTTGATTCTACTAGATTGTAAACATGTGATGATATAAATTTGATGTTTCATTGTAGTTATTTAGAAAACCGTTTATAAAATGGTATTTATTACACATTAATGAAAATGAATTCTTTTTTTTGGGTAAAATTTCTCAAATTTCTTTTGTCAAATGAAAATCTAGGCGCAAATGATGTACTAAATTTCCTCATACCATTTGATATTTTTCAAATTACTACAATTGCATACAGAATTTTACTAACCATTTCAATTACCTTTGCTTATGCAAAAAAAGAGAGTTTTTTCTAAGCTCAAACTATTGAAGTCATAATGAAGACATAAATGTCACAAGATAGGTTAGGACTAATTTTGGTAGCAATAGAAAAGGAGAATTTCGAAAGAGTTAGATTCTAAAAGTTTGATTGATGAATTTACTTCAAATCATTTAAATGGAATTGCATTATATAGTTAAATGAATATTGGTTCTTTTGTTTGATTGTTTTTATTAAAATTAGGAACTGAAACCGCGTGTTGTCGCGCAGTAACTCATATTTATAAAAAAAATTATTTTAAATAAAAGAACGAACTTAAAGTGGGAAGCAATAAATTCGAATAAAAAACTAATTGCCATATTTTTTGATAAAAAAAATTTTTTATGATAAAAGTAATCGCCATATTTACAAGTATAAAAACAGATTAAAAAACAATGTTATCAATACATTTTGGACAATAACCTGCTATCTACTTATTGCTTATCTTAAGAAATATATAAAGTCATAAATCAAAACACAAAAAAAGTTGGACAATTTGATTTAAACAAATAGAAAACTTATTCGGGTAGCAATTTAGTTAGTGAACTGATGATGAGGAATAAACAATTTTTTTGTGGTCTTCAATTTTAAAATATTATATGTTGTCTATGAAAGATTCATGAACAATATCAGTTTTTAATTGTCAAAGTTACAATTACTAAAAACAAATAACTTCTACATAATTTTAGTAAGGCAACTTTATTTTATATATGTTATTGAATTATAGTGTACAAAAAAAAAATATAAGTAGATTTGATTATATGTCTTTCTATAATTATTATTTAGGTTTTTTTAATATCTGTAATTAAATTTCTTTATTACAAACTAAATTTTTTTTTAATTCTTAACAATTAATCTATATATTATTTAACTGTATTATTTTGGGGTTTTATATAATATATGACGGATAATTGATACTCATATTATTGTAGATCTATTTGAAATAAAGTAATATATATTTTTTTATTCACTTTTTAATACTTTAATTTACAATAACATTCAAGTAACTAATTTTGAACAAAATTGGTTATAAATAAATATGATTTTATAATAGTGTATATGTTGTATTACACAAAGATAAAATTGGTTATAAATAAATATGATTATATAATAGTGTATATGTTGTATTACACAAAGATTAATACAGCCAACAATAATGACTTTTAACAAATTTAAAATTTTGAAAAAATTGACATATATTATATATAAAAAAAGATGTCTTCTAGAAATTGAACTCGGGCAACAACGTGCATAAACTTATATTATATAATTAGTTTTAATTTTTATCATAATACTAGAAAATTTATATGGTAAATTTTTATTTGAAATTAATAAAATTATTTTAAAAATATTATGAAAAGACACAACTTATAAATTAAATAAAAAAAATTGTTCGATTTGTTAAAGAATGAAAATAACTAACAAATTTTATAGTTATGTTTAAAATTTATATCACATTTAGCAATAGTAAAAGATGTGTTTCTCATGAAAGTTAATATCAAAACTGTGTTTTTTCAAAAAAAGTTATTATATAACATTTTTTTATTTATGAAAAAATGATATTAAAAATTTTAGTATGATTTTCATGAAATATAAGAAAAAATTTCCAAGAATATGAAAATAACTATTTTGTAGTTAGTTATTTTGTGAAAAGACACTATATAAAAAAAACTAAAACTTAACCACAAAAAAATGAAGAAGTATTAGTTTACAATTGAGAAAACGGTCAATTTAATGCTGAACTTACGCATTTTTGTCATTTTAAACTTGAACTTCTTCTCTCTCCAAATAAACCACAAACTTGTAGTTGACCACGCCATCTTAGGTTCACCGTTAGTCAAAATTAACAGACGTCAGTGTAATTAAACGGGTCGTTAGCTGGGTTAACAAAATCAACAAAATGCAGTGTTTTGATCCCAAAAAAATTAAAATCCCTAAATTTTGCCCCAAATTGATTTCTCTCTTCATCCCTTTCAATTTTGAATTCGAAATCGAAATCTCAAATCGATTTCGAATCTTCTCCTCTTCTCCGCTATTCATCAGCATGAAGATGCAGAATCTCTTAATTGTGGTTCATTATTTTTATCGCTCTAAAGAGCAAGAAGAAGCAAAATTTCTTATTTGTGGAAATATATAGTTGGAACATGTTAAACTTTTGTTTGGTTCGGTCTGGAGATTCTCCAAAGAGTCATGTTCTTAAATATTTTTGTTTGTTGACAAGTTTTGCTTAAGATGTTAGTAGAAATTTATAATTGACATTGATATGAAGAAGTTGTGATGTTCAACACTCAAAATCTGTCAACCATGAACCATAGATGCAACTTGCTAACTAAATACTAAAAATCTATTACATTTGTATAACCAAAACATAAGATCTTTGTTCATAGGCGTTGATTAAGCCAATCTTCATCACTATTATCAATCACTTCACCAGATTCAAGCATCTTCTTCTTCACAACCACCTCAATCCTCCGCAACACATTCTTTGTCCTTTTCTCTGTAACAACCGCATTAATCCTCTGTACCAAACGCAAAACGAATCTCATCTCCGTCGTACAATACCAACATAACTGATTCACCACAACATCTTCCACTTCCTTTAGAGCTTTATCCAGAAACCCTAATTCAATTCCTCTCTTCACAGATTTCAGCATCTCATTCGCAAGATTCTTCACCAAGTCGACACGTGTTGTCTTCAACAAGTGATGGACAGCGGAGAAGAGGAGAAGATTCGAAATCGATTTGAGATTTCGATTTCGAATTCAAAATTGAAAGGGATGAAGAGAGAAATCGATTTGGGGCAAAATTTAGGGATTTCAATTTTTTTGGGGGTCAAAACGCTGCGTTTTGTTGATTTTATTAACTCAACTAACGACCCATTTAATTACACTGACATTTGTTAATTTTGACTAACGGTGAACCTAATATGGCGTGGTCAACTATAAGTTTGTGGTTTATTTGGAGAGAGAAGAAGTTCGAGTTTAAAATGGCAAAAACGCGTAAGTTCAGCATTAAATTGACCGTTTTCCCATTTACAATTGGTAAAAACAGTTTGTAAAGGAAGTTAATATTAAAAATGTGACTTTCAATTATTTTTAATATAAATTTTCTATTTATATATAAAATGTGATATTATTTATTCTTATTAGAATAACTTCCATGAATTAAAAGAACAATAGATTATTATTCTAATTAAATAGTTATGAGTAAAATACAAAACCAATAAAACAACACTCAACACAAGTTAAAAGAAAACAATAATTTGATCATAAAAAAAACTAATCAGTTTAAAAAAAATTACACTTATATAATAGATTTCTTTTTTCCATCACACTTATATAATTATTAGGAAAAATAAAGTTGAAAAAATTAGTTTTTTTAGTAAATATTTTTAGATAAAATATTTTAATATGTTGAAATGGAATTATGATCGTTTTAATTTCTTGAAATAAAATTAATACTTATATTTTATTTTGAAAAAAATTACAAAGGAGAAATTACAATGAAAAGACACAATTATAAAAGACATCTTTAAAAAAAGATGAGTTATGGTTAAATAAAATAACAACGGAAAAGACACAATTAAATATAAGTTATGGTGAAATAAAGTCAAATATCAAAACAAAAATGTTATGTTGTCTTATGGATTATGAACAATGTTAAAAATAAAGGTTACGGGATGCTGATACCAAAAATAAAAAAGGTCACACAATGAATAAGAGTCTTAAACAAATATAAAACTTACTGGTGAAACAATTTAATTCATGAAATTATAATTAGGAATAGACGTTTTTGAAGTGGTCTTCAATTTTTGAAGTTCGTAAAATATATTTAAAATGATAGAATAACAACACTCAATATAACACAATTTTGGATTCATCAAAACTAAAAAGATAAAAACAACAACACTCAATATAACACAATTCTAAATTTAACAAAACCAATTATGAAAACAGATTTCTAAAGTGAGTATAAATAGATTCCAAAATGTGTGATTAAAAAGATGTCATGAAAAATTACAACCGTATATTGCATATAAAGGCATTTGTTAGCCAAAAAATGCATTTATTCTTAATGAGAAGTTACAAATAAATAAACATAACTATAAATAAAAAATATGAATGAAAAGACACCATTAAACTTACGTATGAAAGTCACAACCGTATAAAAAATAATCATAAAAAATATTTTTATGGAAAGATACGACTGAAATGATATAACCATACATTACTTTTATTGAGATTGATATTATTATTATATAGATTTGTGATTTTTTGGGATTTTTTCAGTATTGCACGGGACTCTTTTTATTTTTGATTTGGCTGATATTTTTATCTTTTGATTCGGCATATTTAACGGTTGAATTTTTTTTTCAACACCACAATTCTCTACCATAATCTCATAAGTTTAAAAGGTTAAAAAATATTTTATTTGTCACATCGATAGAAGTTACTGATCAATTTTTACTGGTTGTATAAATTTGCAACCATGCTATTTCCATTATAACGACTCAAAAAAAAAAATCTAAAATTAGAATGAATAAATCACACACAAAAAGTACAAAGAAGAACGTTAAAAGGTACTTGGTTTCACAAAGTTATTTTCATCTCTCGAGGTAGACAAACCCCAAATAGACCAGTACAACCTTCGTTGATTGGTAACAGAAACTCATCATTAACACATAAAGTTTCAACTTTTTTCATACTTCCATAGATTAACATTTGTTTCCTGCTCATAAGACCACATGCACGTCCTCATGAAGATTAACCTTAGCTTTAGCTTTATAATCATGGAATTTACTTGGTTAACGTTCTTCAACCTCAAGCATCTATTGGTTTGATTTTGCATTGTATATTAAACCTAGGGTATGATTGGTAACAGTTTTTGTTGATTTAGAAAACCAAATTTTTATTTATGAAATATTTTTGGCTGTAGAAAGGCAAAACATAAAACCAAAATTTATGAATTTTACAAATATAAATTCATGCAACAAAAAAATCTATAGCAAAAAAAAACTACAATAAAAAAATTTACAGTCTAAATTATATAGCAAAAATCTCAAACCTAAAACTCTTACCGATAGGCCTTTTAATATTAGAATCAAGTCAAGATGATTCCATAAGCAATGCCATTAGCATAACTCTACAATTAATACCAAATCAAACCGGATTAATTAGTGATTATATGTCTCAAGACTCAAGAGTCAATATATTTTCTAAACTTAAGAGAAAGTTTCTATTTTAGTTACCATTTAAATGTACTTTATGTTTAAAAATAAATGAGATTATGGGTTATGGAGGGGAAATGGGATATTAAAATTAATTAATTACGGGAATTACGAGAATGGTATCTCTAACATCGAGCAACAACACAATGCTCCATAAAGACAATATTTTTTTAATATTCCTCAATAACAAATTCTTAAAGGTAGAGAAACACCATTTTTGAATCTTTGAAGGTGCGTTTATTTTTTAATTTGAATTTTTAAGAAAAAAATAATTCACTCTGTTCGTCTTCATTGTTTGTCTGCAGATCGGTGTTCCGTTGTGCTTGATTTTCTATTTTATTTCTATCTCTTTTTTGCATATTTTAGAATTATAACACTAGTATTACTAAAATAATAATTTGAAAAAATACATATAATCAATTAATATAAAAAATTAGAGCGCTCCATCTTTTGTCTCCATGACATCATTTTGTCTTGTAATTCAGTTCTTCACGAGGTTGTGTCAGATCTTCTTTTTTTATATATAAACTTATTTACAATCATTTTTTGTTCCCATCGCTTTCAAAACAATAATGCTACAGAGCCCTAAAATCTAGACTCTTTGTGAAAAATAGTCTGTAATCCGCAATTTTCGTATTTCAAAAAGGACGATTACAAACTCTTGTCAGTTCATAGCAAATTGAATTCAAATAAAGTTACTGAATATCTTACAATTACAAAATTAGAATTATAAAACTTTTCTTCCTAATTGTTAATGGTTTCTTAATTAAAATGAGTTACCTTATATTTGAAGCTATATCGTATAATCTAAAGTTTAGCCCTTTACCGAAAGGGTGCATTTAAAAAACAAAAATTCTCCATAACAAATGTACAAAAATAGTTTTTAATAATCAACTTATTTGTCCTTTACTCGAAGTTTAAATTCAAATAATAGTTTATATATAAATGTTATACTCATATTTATTTTGAAGAACCAATCCATTGTTCTCTCTCTATCTCTTTCCTGAAGTTCTTATCTTTTTTTTTACAGTTCTTCTTTCACAAGACATTACACTGAGAGTCTTCAGTTTCAGTGCCATAAAATTTGTTTCATTCTTCCTTTTTTACATACAAAAAGTTCTTCTGGGTATTTGTGATTTGTTATCTCTGAGTCATTTCTTTCTTTATAACATCCTATCTTTGACTGTTCTTCAAGTTGGAAAAATTGAAACAAGTTATGGGCAGAGCAGCGAGATGGTTTAAGGGTATCTTTGGTATGAAAAAGACTAAAGAGAAAGAGAACCGTGTCTCCGGCGACGGAGAAGCTGGAGGCTCTCATTATCATCGGAAAGTTCTCCAATCAGACTCTGTTTGGCTTAGAAGTTACCTTGCGGAAACAGATAAAGAGCAGAACAAACACGCTATTGCGGTTGCTGCCGCCACAGCCGCAGCCGCAGACGCAGCGGTTGCAGCGGCGCAGGCTGCAGTTGCGGTCGTTAGGCTAACAAGTAATGGCAGAGCCGGAGGATGTTCCGGCCGGAACGGGACCACAATAGAGCGGTGGGCCGCCGTGAAAATTCAAACAGTCTTCAAGGGTTATTTGGTAAATTTCTCAAAACTTTTATAATAATCGAATGCAAGACAAAAAAAAGATCAAATTTTGCCATGTGGGTATGGTTTAGATTCGACAGAAGTAAAGAAAGTATGTTTGTACTTTACTTGCTTCTTACACCTCTATGTTAATGAAACAGTACAACATAACCTTTGCTAGTTTCAAGAAAATTCGATTCTTTTCTGATTAAATGTGAATATTTGGGTCATCTTATTTATCTTTTTCTTTTTTCTAATTGAATTTTTGTTTGTAGGCGAGAAAAGCTTTAAGAGCTTTGAAAGGTTTAGTGAAGCTACAAGCATTGGTGAGAGGCTACTTAGTTCGAAAACGAGCTGCTGAAACACTTCATAGCATGCAAGCTCTCATTAGAGCCCAAACTAATGTTCGATCTCTACGCATCAATCGCTCAAATGCAAGAGACAACAACAACAACAACATGTTTCATCCTCGACATTCACTTGTAATTACCATTCATTTCTATTGTTTTAGTTCTCACATGTTAAGTCTCCTTATGTTTTTCATTGATTGATTGATCTTTTAGGAGAGACTTGAGGATTCGAGAAGCGAATTACATAGCAAGAGACTATCAGTCTCTGTTGAGAAACAGAGCAACAACAATAACAATGCGTACGATGAGACAAGTCCCAAGATTGTGGAGATTGACACTTACAAGACGAAATCGAGATCGAAGAGAATGAATGTAGCTGTATCCGAATGTGGAGATGATTTCATCTATCAAGGCAAAGATTTTGAATGGAATTTTCCAGGAGAGAAATGCAAATTTCCTACGGCTCAAAACACACCGAGATTCTCGAATAATCATCTTTACTATGCACCGCCTTCACCGGCCAAAAGCGTTTGTAGAGACGCTTGTTATAGGCCAAGTTATGCTGGTTTGATGACACCGAGTTATATGGCTAATACACAGTCGTTTAAGGCTAAGGTTCGTTCACATAGTGCACCGAGACAACGTCCCGATCGAAAAAGATTGTCGCTTGATGAGATCATGGCTGCTAGGAGTAGCGTTAGCGGCGTGAGAACGGTGCAACCGCAATCGCAAACGCAACTCGAGAAACGCTCTCCTTGTTCATATAATGATCATCAGTTTCTTCCGGACGCAACCAATTTTAGATTCTATAATTAGAAAGAAGCTTTTTATTTTCGTCTTACAAGGAAACATCGTCATAGCTTTTGACTTTTCTTTTTAGGACATTTGTTTTTTATTTCTTCATTTCCTTTTGGTTTTTATTTTCTTTTCTTATTTTTGTAAATTTTTGCTTTGGAAAAAAATGTCAAATTGGTTACTAGACTTTATCTATTTAAAACACACGATATCTTCATGTAATGTTTCTTTGTTCATACATGGGAAGACAATCTAATTCCACCATAACTATCACTAATTCCACCATAACTATCACGTATATCACAAGAAACACCTCAAATTTATATTTTTTTTTAATTGTACACAAATCTTAAATTTAAACTCTAATTTCACCCGAACAATCACATATAGCATTATAATTACTCAAAATTTATCAATCTTCTTAATTACACATAAAATTAAAGTTAAAAATCTAAATTCACCCATATTATTATACATAGCACTAAAAACACTCTAAGAATCAAGATAGTTTTTCATCAACAAAGCTTTTTTCGGGTTTTCAGTTTCATTGATTTAATTTTTGGATCGGGTTAGGTTCGTGTATAGATGGGCTTCGGATTTAGAATTTCTATTTATTTTCATAAAAATTTTAAATTCAAAATCGAATAAAAATATATTTTTTAACTTTAATTTTGTGTACACTTAGGAAAATAGACAAATTTCAGATGTTTTTAATGCTGATATTTCGAGTTGAATTAGAGTTTTAATTTTATTTTTTTGTGCAATTAAAAAGAAAGACAAATTTTGGGTGTTTCTGGTGATGTATGTAATAATTTGGGTGAAATTAGTATAGAAGATATTATCAAATCACTGATTTATAGCAGTGAATATCTCAATCATATCTTTTGTATTTACTCTCTCTGATTCTCTTTGTATTGTATATAGTCATGTACATTGTATCACTTTCATATATACAATAATATATTATCTTTACATCTTTATATGGTATCAGAGCTTCTTTGCTAACACAATCAGCTCAACTTTCCTTTTTTTCAAACACCATCGATGACGACCAATGGAGCTATTCCACCACCACCGCCTACATCTCCCATCTTTGATGCTCAATCTCCTCTCACCATTAACATGCTTAATATCACCAAGTTGTCATCCACCACTACCTCACATGGAGCATTCAGATCAAATCACTTCTTTGTGGCTATGATTTACTCCGCTTCATTGATGCCACCGCTGCTATTCTATCACCAACAACTCAAGTGAATGGTAGTCCTGCTCCAAATCCTAACTTTGTTCACTGGCAACGACAAGATTCACTACTTGTCAGTGCTCTTATGGGTGCAATTGAGATGCCTCTTCAACCACTCATAGCCACAACGTCCTCGTCTCTTGATGTGTGGACTACTCTTGCTTCCACTTATGCCAAACCAACCTGAGGGCATATTAAGCAGTTAAAACAACAGTTGCGTCACTATGTTAAAAACACGCAGTCCATTGATGAATACATGCGCCATATGAAGATTAAGGCATATGCTTTAGCCTTGCTCAGCAGTCCGTTGATCCAGAAGATCTCACTGACTCTCTTTTAGATGGGCTTGGTGAGGAATTCAAACAAGTTGCTGATGCAGTTCACAACCGAGATACTCATATCTCCTTTGCTGAGCTTCATGAGAAACTTCTAAACCGTGAGTTAGAGCTCTCCGCCACTGTACATGCTTCTTTTTAGAGCTCTCCGCCACTGTACATGCTTCTTTTTAGAGCTCTCCGCCACTGTACATGCTTCTTCATTTCCTGTTACAGCTCTCCAAGCACAGAACAAACAACAAACCTGGAAGCCATCCAATCAATCAAATCATTCCAACTCTACACGACACAACAATTCTGACAATTGCAGCCTCGGCCTTACCAAGGTAAATGCCAGGCATGTGGCACACATGGTCACAATGCTAAGTGATGTCCACTCTTTCGGCTGATCTCTCAATCTGCTGATTTTAACGCTGGTTCATCTCAGTCTTCACGGAACACAAACTAGTGGTCTCCTAATGCTTACAATATCTCTGTTCTGCAGCCAAGCACAAACTCATGCCTCCTCGATAGTGGTGCATCTCACCGCATCACCTCCGACCTTGCTAATCTCTCTCTTCACAATCCCTACAATAGTAATGAAGAAGTGATGGTTGGTAATGGAAAATGCCTCGAGATCATACATACTGGTTCAGTTCTCTTACCCAACTTTATTCATAATCTGCGGCTCTATAATGTCTTGCGTGTGCCAAATATTGCTCGCAATTTGATTTCTGTGAAACAATTATGCACACATAATCGTGTCTCAGTTGAGTTATTTCCCACTACATTTCAGGTGAAAGGCTAAGCACGACGGATATGAATGGCTATCTCGAGATGATACCAATTTCTTTGCTTTTTCATCAATTAAAAGTTCTATGCCGATTTGGAACTCATGTATTGGGCACCCATGTTTTTCCATCTTGAATAAAACTATTTCTAAATTTTCAGTCCCAGTTTCCACCAAAACAAATTCTTTATTCTCTAACGCATGCTCTACAAGCAAAAGCCATAAACTACCCTTTTCGAACTCAACTCTCCACTCCACAAAACCATTAAAACTCATTTTCTCCAACATATGGACTTCACCAATAGTCTATGTTGATGGCTTCAAGTACTACATTATCTTTGTTGACCATTTCTCTCACTATGTATGGTTATGCCCTCTCCGTAAAAAATCTGATGTTCTAGACACATTCACCCGCTTCAAAAACTTTGTTAAAACTAAATTCCAAACACGTATAATCACCCTTTACTCCAATAATGGAGGCGAATACATCGCCATGGCCAAATACCTCTATGAAAATGGCATTTCTCACATCACTTCACCACCTCACACCCCATAACATAATGATTTTGCTGAAAGGTGCCATCGCCATATAATTGAGACAGGTTTGGCTCTGTTAACTCATTCCTTCATGCCTCATACTTTCTGGCGTTATGCTCTTGCAACATCTGTGTATCTTACAAATCACTTACCCACACCAACTTTGTTCTTCGGCTCCCCATTTAAAACTCTTTTTCAAACCACACCTAATCACACCTAACTTTGAGTTTTTGGGTCTCTACATTACCCGTGGCTAAGGCCATATACCAAACACAAACTTCAAAATCAATTCATCCCATGTGTTTTTCTTGGCTACGCTCCAAATCAAAGTGCCTACCTAGGCTTGACCCTTCCACTCATCGTATATATACCTCCCGTCATGTTGAATTTCATGAAACCACATTTTTTTTTCAAAATCCCTCTCACAAAAATCTTCAAACCACCACCACAAATACAACTTGATATCTCCTAGTATCATCTCCTGTTGACTCTACATCTCCGCCAGCGCCCATGTTTTATCCACCACCTTCAAGTTTAGGTCCGACACCGCCGTCTACTACACAATCTTGCAACGATGTCGTTGATTTATATTTACAATCTGATCGTGAAAGTCCCTTACCAAGTTGTGGGCCTGTAACTGAGCCCACTAACACTTCCTCAAATGTAGATCCAGCAGAAATGGGCTCAACTCCATATGTCACATAAAATGGGCCTGGCCTAACTACAGCAAGTATCTGATTCATCGCCACTTTTACCTCAAACGACATAAATACATGATACACTGTCACCGCCGTCGACTCATCCAAATCTTCCGCCAGAAAATCAACACGCAATGCGTACTCGGGCTAAGAATAATGTCTACAAACCCAATCATATGTTTTCTCTCCTGGCCACAACTTATACTCACGAAATCAAACCTATAACAATTACTCAAGCTTTGAAAGATGAAAGATGGAGGAAATCGATGAGTTCAGAATATGATGCTCAACTACAACATCGATCATGGAAGCTTGTTCCACCGAAACCCACATACAATTTGGTTGGTTCACATTGGGTTTTCCGAATCAAAAGACTTCCAGATGGTAATATCGAGAAGTTTAAGTCTCGCTTGGTTGCCAAAGGCTTTCATCAACGCCCAGGTCTGGATTATATAGAGACTTTCAGTCCTGTTATCAAACCTGCCTCAATTTGCTTAATCCTTGGTCATGTTGTTTCTCACGATTGGCCACTACGACAACTTGATGTAAACAACGCCTTTTTGCAAGGCCGATTAATGGAAGATGTCTACATGACACAGCCCGTAAGATTCGTTGATCAAGACCACCCAGATTATATTTGTAAACTAGAAAAAGCTCTATACGGGCTCAACAAGCTCCACGAGCTTGGTACTTGGAGCTCAAGAACTTTCTACTTGCCTCAGGTTTTGTCAACACAGTCTCTGATGCTTCTCTCTTTGTCTTCAATCGCTCTGGTATTATCATTTATGTTCTTGTCTATGTCGATAACATAATCATCACTGGAAATGATCTTACTGCTGTTGAACAATTCATTCAGAAATTGAGTAACAGATTCTCATTAAAGGATCTCCAACATCTGAACTAATTTATGGGAATGGAAGCTTTTCAATCCTCCAAAGGTCTTATTCTCACTCAAACAAAGTATATTATAGATTTATTGATTGGCCAAGATAAAAATGCTCTCAGCCAAACCTGTATCTACATCGATGGTCACAAATGTCACTCTACAAGCAACAACTGGTAGTCCTCTCGATGAAGGCAGCCAGTACAAAATAACAGTTGGAAGCTTACAATATATATCGCTCACGAGGCCAGACATTGCTTTCGCCATAAACAAGTTTTCCTAGTTCATGCATAAACCCACATACATTCATTGGCAAGGAGTTAAACGCCTACTAAGGTATCTATCTGGCACTCGTCATCAAGGTATCTTCTTTTCACGTCAAAATGAACAATGCTTACATGCTCATGCTGACGCTGACTGGGCTGGAAACAAAGATGACTACACATTTACAAGTGCAAATATAGTATATCTTGGTGATTATCCAATCAGTTGGTCATCCAAAAAGCAAAGACAGTTGCAAGATCATCAACAAAGGCTGAATACAAGTCTATTGTTGATGCAACCTCTGAGTTGTGTTGGGTAGCTTATCTCATGGAAGAACTTGGTCTGAGTTCTACATTTCAACCAGTAATGTTATGTGATAATGTTGGGGCCACATATTTGTGTGCCAATCCAATCTTCCATTCAAGAATGAAGCATGTAGCTCTCAACTACCACTTCATTAGGCAACTCGTTCAATCTGGTTTCCTAAGAATATCCCATGTAGCTTCTGCAGATCAACTTGCTGATGCTTTTACTAAACCACTCGCAAGGTAGAAACATGCACAACTAAGTATCAAGATCGGTCTCTCTTCGGTCGATCGTCTTGCAGGGACATATAGAAGATAATATCAAAGCACTGATTTATAGCAGGGAATATCTCAATCATATCTTTTATATTTACTTTCTTTGATTCTCTTTCTATTGTATATAATCATGTACAATTATATCACTTTCATATATACAATAATATATTCTCTTACATCTTTATAATTGGATCGTCCATCCTTTATGCATTACAGAAGTTATAAACAACACATTTCAAATTTTCATCGTGAAAAAATTGAGGTTATAGTATGAATATAAGTAAAGGGTTAATTGAATTTGGATATGGATATTGGAGAATTTGAAATTTCAAAGATGCGAGTAATCGAGATAAGATAATATTAAAAGCATAAGTGATCTTTAGTATAGTAGTAGGTAGTAAGTTCACTACAGGTAGACACATTTGTATATCTAGTGATCGAGTTCCACTATGTACATTATGTAAAAACTTGACTAATTGGCCGATCAGTTATGATCTAGTATCGACAAAAAAATAATAATATTAGAAACAAACTACGAGACGAAATGAGGTTGAAATTTGCAATAAATTTGGAGTCAGACAAGGACGATATGACGTTATCATTGCTGTGAAGTTTGAAAATCTCTTGTAATGAATTTCTATATCTAATCATTTTTACAACCACCAAGGAATAAGATTGGTGGATACCGATACGTGTTTGCGTCATCATATTCGTTCCTCTGAAACCAATCTTAAAATAATGATAAACATCAACTGCTTTTAATAAGCTCCCTCGTTATTTGCTCAAAAGATTCTCTCATAGTTTAGACTGAGCTAAAACAAGAAAGAATATTTGTAACATAACTCACGTAGATTTGTCTAATACTATAGTTAAGAATTGAAGTTATACTCAATCAGTCTTAATGCTTCTGTTTCTCCAACAAATAAGAAAGGAGAAGTGACATGAGAAAAGTTGGTAAACGTATCAATCATTATTCATGAATTGAAGAGAAGAAGGAAAAATTGGTTGGATCTTCAAAATCGGCTTTGCTCTATTCTACAGGTCACAAACATTAACTTTTGATGCAAAAGATCTTTTGCTTCTTCAGTTTCAATGAAATCTTTTGCTTACGGAGTCATAGCTTGGAACATTCAATACTGTTCAAAATATCAACACAAGATATAATAAGCAAAACAAACTGGCTTGAATCAATGGTTGTTTTTGAAAGAAAAAAATGTGATGATTGTTTTGTCATTACCTTCCCCGAAAGATGCCATCGTCAGAGGCTTTGCAATCACCTTGCTGGTGAAATTTGCGATGTCATTTAAGGTAAGTTGGTCTACTGTCTTTAAGAAGTAGACAACTGGTTTCCTGCAAATGTGTTAGGATGGAAATAAAACCGATTAGAGAAATGTTTGGTGTCATTATAACTGGTTTTGAAGGTAGATTTGTGTATGTACCTTTCTCCGTATGTAAGTATCTGTCTTCCTATGTCTTCTGCTGCAATCATCTGCACATCACATAAGCAAATTAGATTCCGTTTGAAAACAAATTTTCATGGCTTAGAAAAGAGGTGGAATCTATGTGGTGACTTACTCGAGATTCAAGATTCATCAAAATTGCAGATTTCGTAGCTGCTTTGGCGCGATCAAGATGTTTCTGGTTAACTGCCAGAACAAATTAACCACAGTAAATAATATGTTCTCGTACATGTATATCTTGATATATGTTTTGATAAAAGGTAGGGGCAGCGATACAAAACCTTTTCCTTCTGCAACAGCTTTGATTTCATCAGCTACTAATTCAATTCCCTTTGCACCAAAGTCAGCACTCTACAATCCAAAAACATGTAAGCAAACCCGCATTGGAGATACTGTGCTTAAGTGCATGATAGTTAAATCCTCTAATTTGGTAAACAGCTCACCGTGCAACCATAGATTCCAAACAATCCGGTATTGTTAAAGACGCTAGTGAATGCGGTACATGATTGAACCTGTTGATGTTCGTTCAAAATGCGAAGATCTGCATCAGACAATAAGGTAACCATTCTCATCATCATCATGATCAACTAGTGAACTTAGAACAAAACATGTGTTAAAAAACTAGAAGGAACAAAACATGTGTCAAAAACTAGATGGAAGTGCGAGACAAAAGAAACACATTCAGAGACTTACAGAGCCAAGAGTGCATTCCCTTTCCAGGGCCTCCGGCAGAAAATGAGCCACCTCCCCCCATGAGCATCTATTAAGAATTAGATTCTACAACATTAGATATTTGCATCTAAAAGATCAGTATGTATTTGAGATACCCAGATAGACACCTGAAGAACAGTGGCAATAACAGCTTCCTTCTCGTTACTCCATCCTGGCACTTCAAAAGCAAGAGCAAAATGTGTAGCCTGAGAATGGTGAAACAAAAAAAGAAAGAAATTAGGAATATAAACCTTCTCAATCAAAGAAGCCCGTTGAAAGGTATACAATGTATAAATCATATTAGTACCTCTCCACCAGCATGTTGACGGAAATCCCCACCAACATATTGAGACTTCGGCTCCGTTGGCCGGGTTACATTAGGGAGGTCGGAAAGTAATGGCTCAACTACTTTTAATAGTTCTTCATGATCCACTCCACTAGCTGCTAGTACCATTCGTGAAGCAGTGTAGTTCTCCTGAAAGTTCAAGACAACTAGTAAAAAAAAAATATACAATATAACTAATAAAAGCCGACTACCCTAACTGCAGAGAAGAATGTAATAGCTCGTGTTATGTATTCTCACAGTAACAAACTTCTCCAAGCGGTCTCCACTCAATCCATCAATTACAGATTCAGATGCATACAAGGGATTTGCCAATGCGCCAGAGTAACCAGCAGAATGAACTGCCTCCAAGAGAAAACCCATAGGATTCTTTACAAGTTCTCCTATCTCTACTTTCACTTTTCGGAGCTGCCAGCAGAACAAAATGTCAATAAACAATTCTCTGCTTTGATATTTGCGAGATTAATGCAACATGAAATACTTACCTCTTCATTCACTTCCCAATCCAAGAAAGCAGGGTTTCTTACACTATCGATAAGCACTTCAACCATTTGAGGAACATATGTTTTGAGAGCATCGATTGTGTAACCCATCTGTTCTCGGGATGCAGAGGCTGAAGTATTACCTCCCATAGCCTCTATTTCCCTTACAAGGCGCAGATGGCTTCTGTTCAATGTACTCTTGAAAGCCATTCTTTCAAGCAAGTGTGTCGCTCCACGGAAATGAGGTGTCTCGTAAACAGAACCACAATCAACATATAAACCAACGGAGGCTGCTGGATTCTGAACAAAATTCCATAAAACATATTATGTTCAAAACCACTTTGCAATTCTGATAGTTTCAAGAAGAAGTTTGATGTTTGAATATATATAAAAAAAGCACTCACCGTAGACATCTCAGAAGCTATCTTCAGACCATTAGGAAGAGTAGTGGTCTTAAGTTTGTTAGGCTCAACATGATCAGCGAGTGGTGGCGGCAGAGAGATACCAGTCAAGGGAATGTCCATCGAAGGAAGCGAACTAGAGGAGCCTCCAGTTAGCCAGCTGGCAAAACCCGGTGTGGCAGAAGAACTTGTTGCAACAGGACTAGAACTCGCATAGCAAGAAGCTCGAAAATTGCGGCTAAGATAACCCTGTCACAGAAAACACAAATTCTATGCATTGTTAAGCTCTTTGTCTCCAATCAAGGAAACGTAATCATCCATAATTGGACAAGAACCGGCTAACTAATTACAAAAATAGCTACTTTCTTCAAAATTTGAGAAGAAAAACTACAACCTGGTTAAGAAATTCTAAAACCAGAGATTCACAATTAACATTGCACAAATAAGAACGTTTGAAACATATAATTATCATTTCCTAAACTCAAAAAAGGCATGAGACGTATCACTACCAGCTGCTTTTAAAAACGATCAAATGGAATTTAGATCAATATAGGACCCTTTAATTCATAACCAAAAATACAGAATCATACAAATTGTTCACTACTTGTATAGATTCCAAACGTTTTACTAAAAAATAAAAAACAAAACTTTTGGAAAAAGGGGTGTTAGGTAGGGCATTGACCTTAAGGGCCTTGGCACGTGAAGCTGCCGCTCGGTACATAGCGACTGCGAAACCCTAGATCGGTCAGATGAATAACCGGTGGTTGTAGCTGACGACAGAAGGAGAGAGGCAGAGTCGGAGCTGAATAGAGGAGAGAGAGAGAAGAGATAAGCGAACGATAAAGGCTTTTTCTTCTGCATGCTTATTGGATCGTGCAAATGTTTCTAACTACGTTGACGGGATCTTACTACTATAGGCCCATATAAGATAATGGTTCGACCCATGTTCGTGTATCAAGAAGAAAAAAGCCCATGAGACGTAAGGGTGTGAAGAATATTTTTTTTTTCTCAATAAATTTTATCAATGCTCAAAATCACTAAGCGCAACGCATTCATTCAGGTACTCTGACTAGTGAGTTACTAAGAAAACAGAAATAAATCGGAAAGTACCGGAAACTAGTTTCTTAAAACTAACTTTAAAATATTTCAACATTCAGACTTAGTGTTCTCATTTTTAGTGTAAATCTAGAAAGACATAAAAAAATTACATCTACTTTACATCTAATTCAAAAGATAGAAGTCCAAAATAATGTTTTTAATCATGTGTTTTGGATTTTTATATGTGTGTTAAACTTGTTAGCTACTTAGTAAACCTACAAAAACAAAAAAACTGACAAAGAAAAAGCAATCGAAGACATCCAACAATATATATGAACTAAAGTTAACACATAAACAATTGAAAACATCAACGATGGTGGCATTAAAACAATCATAACACCAAACAAACATATAGATGCATTAGCAAGACGTCAACTAACATTAGCTATAGCCATAAGAACAAATCAGCACATAAAGATATAGAAATTAAATTCAAACTGACCAGATTAACCAATTTGTGAGTCATGAAAGAGAGGAAAATCTTGATATATATATGCGGTTCAAAAACCATCTCAACAACATATTCGGGTTTGAAATCGAAATCATCATCATAAAGATCTCTTACTCTTGGAGCTTGTGTGGTTAAGATTAAATTAACGTCACTATCTTGGTCTTGTAGACGCGGTCCAACGATTCAATCTTCTATAGTGTCTCTTCATTGTCATCTTCGAAGATCACACAAGCATTTTGCTCTCTTATTTTTTTCTGCTTGTAAAGAGTCTAACATTAAGTTGGACATAGACTAGATTGTTTAAGCGATTAACATCTAGTTTATTCCTTTTCTTAGCACGGATCTGCAATATAAGATTAGAATTGTCATTTTCATATACTATGAATTTCGAACCTACTCCAATTTATTTCACAACTAGAAGAACTAGAGGTTAAAGAGAGAATTTTGGTTGCAACTTCTATAAAGTTGGTGCACCACATCCATAAGTTGACCACCAATTGCCTACGATTAATCAAGTGACATCACTTATCACAAAAAAAACCTAAATGATCAAATAAACATAATTTAAGTGAGAAGACATATCCAAATTGTCATCTTTCTTCACATCTTTTAGTGCTAAGTTTTTACCAAATAACCCAGTTATGTTCTTGTAGAGATGAATTTCATGATTCATGGATCTTATTTTGCTTGTCAAAATCACTATGATAAAAAATTTCTACAGAACTAATGAATCCTTCTATGTTCTCTAAATCATATTAGATACTGGAGTTTTTGTATAAGTAAAACGGGTTGAGGAAGTAGGCAGCACTATGTAAAGGAGAATCTAACCTACCTTTCATTTTATCATCAATAATCTAAAAGATAGGCTGGTAATTCTTCTCCAAATGCTCAGAAGTTTCTTTGATACACTTCTTAGCTTCTAAAATCTCACCAAAAATAAATCCCATTGAAGGCATTTCTCTCCATCCGCTAGCCTTAAAACCTTAACTAGAGGGTTGAGGATTTTCAAAATAAGCATCACACTATTCAAAAATGAAAAACTCAATCACAATATCAAATGTATTCTTACCTTTCACATACTTAAGAATGCTTACAATCATGACACTCATCACCGCCAAACATGGTCTTTGGATGTGCCTTTTTCTCATATAAACTATGAAGTGTCAAGAAGCAAGTTGCAACCGTGGTTTCTCCTAGTCTCACAATATCCTTCTTCAATGTATATATTCTCATCATAGGTAATGTCTTATGATGAGCATATAAAAAGATGGTGACAGCCTTTGCTTGATCTCTTACTTTAGCAAACCCAGGCAACTTGGAAACTCCCTCAAGCATCAAATCCATAGTGTGCACAGCAGATCCAGTCTAGAATATTCTCGGTCTTTTCCCTTTAAGGATCCTTGCAGCCGAGACATTGTTAGTAGCATTATCAGTCACCACTTGCACAATCTTTTCAATCCCTATATCCTCGATGCACTTGTCAATGTAGTTGAAGATATACTCACCCATGTGAGCATCTTTAGAAGTCTCTTTCGAAGAAAGAAAGCAAGTACCTCCTTTTGAGTTGACACACAAATTCATTATGCTTCTTCTAAACTCTTTACGTTCTCCTTTGTCTTTTGTTGTTCTCATTTAGCAATGGTTCTCTCAGCTGATACTAATTTGGAGGAATCCAACCAGGCCAAAATTGTCCTACTACTTCAAAAAATAACTTGAAACTGTCGTTGTCAATTGCATTGAAAGGAATATTTGACTGGTAGACCCATCTAGCATAGTATTGGTGCACAACATGTGTCTTCTCTTTAGAAATGACATTATGGATACTTTGTTGTCGTGTCTGTGCAGCCAAAGAACCTACAAGATTAATGCGGGTCGCATATTGATCAATAGACCATGAAAATTAGGAGCTTTAAGAGATTCAAACTCTCTTTGGAGTCCATCAATAATGGTTTCCTTATTTATATTCACATATGCCCCCAAATCTTCCTCATGTTTTCTTTTCTGATTTTTCTTGTTTTTTCCTTCAATAATAGCCTTCTTACACTTCTCTTAATCTTCTTTAATTGACATGGGACAAGCTGATACATTTCTTTTTTCATAAGCAATGTGTTCCTTCATTCTATATTTTCATACTACATTAGTTGAGTTCCGCTTAAGAGGTGGAAGTGTATCTGTTGGTGGACTATCCATCTTTTCCTAACCTAACCTGAAATGAGAAAAATTCAAATAACATTCTGAATTCAGAGAGATAACACTCACAATACTGACATGGTTTAAAATACAGGGTAAAAGACTGAGAATTTTGTTTCATCACATTATCTTAAGATTCTTTCTCTAACTCGTTGAAAAACGTTTCTTAGCTTCAAATATTATACATAAATGACTTGCCTATGTTAGATTTAGTATCCGACTTTAGTAAGCAACTAAAAAATTAGTTTATTTATTCTTAATCCCAACGATAAAAAATGTCACAAAGATCATAAGTCAACCCAATAAAAAACAGATGGTTTTGGACCTTTTGGTTAACTTTTAGAAGCTAATATATAATTATAGCAAGAAAAATGTGTCAAGATGTTCGCTTAATAGTTAAACAAGACATGTAGTCTATTAGCTTCTTACCATTGACCATGGACAAGTTCTTTAAATTATAAACGTGACAAACAAAGACTTAACAAAGATTCCTAGTATGAAAATTAAATTCTTAACCTACATCAACAAGACAAGTACACTTCATGAATCAAGACCAAAAGAGACAAATAAAACAACACAATACCACATTCCATAACAATAAGAAAACTTTAGGCGTGGAACACATACTCAGTCAGATGAGAGAATTTTACCTTGAAATCGGAGATACTAAATTGCAAACAAGGATTGATCTTCAGAAGTGAGGCTAAACTTTAGAAGATCTATGATTTGTTCTTGAATTAGTGTGTTCTAGGAATTTCTCGATTTAGAATGAAGACCTCTTGCTGAAAAAATATCTTCGTTAATTGACACAAATGAGTAACTTCACACTAATGGGCCAAATTTTTCTACTTACTTTATTGGGCCAGCCAATTTTACCAATTACTCGACGACTAATTAACTTCCACGGCTAAGCGTATACTTTCACCCATTAGCTCTAATTCGCTACGGTCAACCCTTGATTAGTGTTTTCTCGGCCGAGAATTCATCAATTCGGTCGAGACTTAGAACAAGGGATTTTATTATAAATAAAGAATGGGGAGTACCCAAAGTTTTAGGAAAAAAACAGAGGAAACAAACGAGCTACACCTCCAGAAATAACACACGAGGTCAAAGAGAAGGAAAAAACAGAGTCGTAAGATCCAAAACCACATATTTTCTCACAAATGAAATAGTCTACGATATTTCTCTATGGTTGTATGGAACCATAATGGTTCGCCTGCTGCTACGTAAGAGTGTAATTTTCCTTCATGAACTCACCGCAATCTTCCTAGTAGCCAAGTTTGCTTGGGGATGAGGCAAATGAAACTCACACATCCTGAATTGTTGTGAGATTTGGTCGATTCCATAAGTGAGACTTGTATTTAGGCCAGTCTTTAGCATTATTGATGGCTTCAATTGCTGCAGCACATTCAGACCAGACCTCAATCTTATCAAAATGAAAATGATTGAGGTTTTCTAGCGCCCAGAAAATGGCTTGAAGTTCCCCAATGCTCTTATTTTGTACGGGAGGTGAAGCATCACAGATTCACAGGCATGAAACATAACGATCCCAGTTTCATCTCTAAGTATCCAGGAAACTCCGCATAGTATATAAGGGTTTATCCATTTCTTGCCAATGTTACATTTGAAAACACGCGCATCATGTATCCTCCAAGTCCGATATGTCATAGCAGAGCTTGTTCTTTGAGTTGTGTTATTTACTAAGCTTTCATTTGCCTTTCTCCACTCCGTTTCTTCTTCCAGAGCATGAGCATATACCACATCAACATCGTGTGACCATATTAGTTTTTTTTTTTCGTCGACTATATTAGTTTTTCCTACAATTAGAAACTAACATAGTAGTTTTTATTTTATTTTTGACTATAAAATATAATTAGGTGATCTCCTAAATAACGTTAAAACTCATCTATTCTTTTTAACGTCAAATTTTATTACGCAAAGATATCATTGTTTACATGGTAACTAAGAAATTTTGGCCATGTATGGAACAATTTCCAACTTATTCCAGTGAGATTCATACTTTTCTGAGCTAGACAATCATCACAAATATTATGGCCTCTCTGGTTATGAATAATTCTAATAATATTGAACATTGGTTTCCACTGCTCTATTGTGGTGACATAGTGTTCGAGGCGCATATTGGTACCCAGACCATTGATAAGTCCTATGAGATTTATATTATCTCCCTCAAATTCGATACAAAAGTATCCATAACTCCAAGAGTATTGTAATGCCCAAATTTGTTAAGTAGCCTCTGCTTCTTCAACTATTGCACTTCCTTGGAATTTTCCATTCCGCCCAATAACATCGTGCCTTGTGTATTGCATATGAGGCATCCGAGGCTAGATGGAAGAGAACTATCATGATGTGAGGCATCATAATTACATTTCACCCAATCATATATATTGCAGCTTCCATTTTGAAGCACAATTGATCTTTGTCGCATGCTGAGATGGAGATTCCTCTGCTGGAGATGTTGTTGCTAATATCTACTAAGTAGTGTCTTGGCATGCACATTATCTGTTTCGCCCGGGTGAATATTATACTTTGTATAATACATGGTATTTCAACTTTTCCACAGTTGCCAGAATCCAAAAAAATAGAAGTTGTAACTCATGCAATACATTGTTGTTTTGTTGGAGACAGTAGAAATTGTACGTTACATATAATCACCGCATCATTATCGCTAAGGAGTCCCAATTAGAACTAGGCATAATACCCGAAGCGTGAACCCGAACCTTATCCAAAATATCCAAAACCAAACCAAACCGAAATCAATAAAATACTTTAATGAGTTTTAGATTATGGGAGTACGAATATCCAAACCCGATCGAGTAATAACTAAAAGCCGAATGAGTACCCAAAATGCTATAGTATATTTAAAAATTATTATATATATATACTTTTAATTACATGAATATTATAAGTATAAATCTAAAAATACTAATAATTTAAATTCAAAATGACCAAAAATCTAAAATATTAGTCTTTTAATTAAATTATTTTTTAAAAGAATTTTTTAAACATTTGTGATTAAAAAAAGTTGATTTAAAAATTCCGATACTTGAACTCGAATCGAACCCAACCCGAAATATGATATTTTACAAGAATCGAATCCAACCCAAACCCGCAATTTACAATCCAAACCTAACCCGTAATTTGAAAAAGACCAATTAGGTCCTATAGGTAAACCTAAACTACCAGAAACTGGAAAGATATGACCTGATCGGATGGGAGTACTCGAATGCTCATGGGTAGTCCGAATGGTAACCTTGTGAGTCGCCAAACTGCTAAGGCATAGTCACATGTGAAAAACAGTGGTCCATACTCTCAAAATGTGTACAACAACATAAATATGTTTGGTGAACCTTGAGCCTACATTAACGTTGAAGATTGCCACTGTTGCAATAACACCCGATCCAAGTCACCATTGGAAGTGTTTAATTTTATGTGCTATTGAGAGTGACCAGATACTTTTGACTAAAGCAAGATAATCTCCAAGTGGTGACCGTGAACTAGTAGTGTCAGTGATGTGACGTGCTAGCCAATATCTAGACACCGTTAGTAGTAAGACTCTAAATTGGAGTATTCGTAGTAGTATAAGGAGGTAGATATACCTTGGAAATAGTCATATGGTCTATAGGATAATTATCTTGTCGAGAATCAACAGATCCCATTGATGCGATTCTTTACAAATAAGCGTTGACACCGATAACTAACTTAGGATCAAATGGTGGTAAAAGACGAGCAAACGTGGAGGTATTATTGGTAACCATAAATGTAATTCGACTGAAGTTGATTGACCATCCCTAATCGAATATAAGTGTTTCCTTACTAGCAGTAGATAAATATCTATTTTGTCAGCCATTTATGCGTCTTTCTACACTATCTACCACATATTTAAACATCACTTTCTTGTTCTTGCCAAACTGTTCTGGGAATCCTAAACATTTCCCTACGCCACCGGTATTAGAAATTTGTAATATATCCTTCATACGAGAGAGTGAAAGATTTCATGTGATATTGACACATTATCCAAAATCTGACGCTCGAGAACAAAGGCAGCTTGATTCTCGCATATTAACTGAGGAAGTACCATTTTCATACGATTTACCAAGATCTTAGAATTAATTTTATAGCAAAAAAGCAAAGGCTGATCGAGCGAAAGTCCTTCATTTTTTCAGGTTCGTGCACCTTTGGAATAAGTCAGAGATATGTGTGATTCCACTCAGATGGAATTTGCTTTGTTTCAAAAAAACCTCAAACATATGCAATAAGTGAGTTGCAATATCACACACCACGTCATCTTGATTTTTGGTGTCCATCAGAATGAGTAGAGTCGGGTTGTAAGCATGCTGAAAACCCATCAGACGTCGAAATGTCATGGACCCTTTCAAACCTTGACTGTTCCAAAAGATGATGTTCATTCCGTTGTGGAGTTGCACTCGTACTTGCCTTGTTATTCCCGTAATGTAACTTATCCAGATGATAAAAATGACGCTTGATAACACGTTTTTTCACATCATTTTTAGCCACATCCCGCCTCACATCATAACCCAAGAACAACAACTTGGGCTTTATCGCAGATTATGGAGAATCCGCAGTCGGCTTCCTCTTCCTAAATATATTACTTGTTGTTGCTGATGTGTCATCCAATCGAAAAGGCTTAGCCAATGGTTCACTTCAGAAACATAGTTTTCAGAACCCGCAGGATTTTCAGAAAGATAGTTTTCCTCGATGTCATTTTCTGATGAACGCGGCTGAGATGGTGATGCATTTGATAGGCAATCGGTTGCATCATGGGACTGCATACCACAAGTGGAGCATAATTGACGTTGTTTCTCGTAACAAAACCGTAAGACTGCAGTCTCATCATCAAACATAAACATCCTTTGAAAACGGAGTGGACGAGCAATGTTCCACTGTAACTTCACTCACAAAAAATCCACAAAGACAAAGCCATTGGCGACAAAATCACTTTCCACGAATTTGCCAAGCGACACGGCTATATGTGTAACCATTCGGAGGGTGAAATAGCGTAGGGGTATCTCACTGATCTGCACCCAAAAGGGGGTCACATCAAGATCGTCATCTTTTGGATTGAAGACCATTTCCAAGTGGAAATCATCCACTCATTAAAGACCAAGGGCCACGTCGAACCACCAAATTCAGAGACTCATCCTCTGAACAAAACATAAATTTGAATCCTTCGTCCTTGAAGTATCTGACTCGTGATCTCCGAACTAACGCCCCACACACGCGGTAGTGTACCTAACATAACACAAATATTCGTTTTGTGGGCGTCCAACGACCTCACAATCATACTATGCTGAGTTTCTCTCACCGGTGAATCACACAAGGAAGGAAGGAGATCGACGACATCGTAATTGATACCCAATTATATCTCTTATATTGCCACTTTAGTAGCACACAAAGAGACATCATTGATTATGTGGGTTCCGTTAATAATTATCTATTTATTTAGAAAGAATTATTAAAATACAACTAATGTTTTGTGTAATTACTAGATTACAGTTTCTATCTTTTAAAACCAAATTTGGGTTTTTAATTACGAAATTGACATTAGAGGAATAAATCTTTCTTCCCGCCAGCCTAATTTTTTCAGTTTCTTTCTCACTGTCTTCTCTCCTTCTTCCCGTCAGCTTTTTCTTCTTCCTAAATCAGGTTCCTCTTCTTCTTCCTCTTCAAAACCACGTTCGACATCTTCGTCTTAGTGGTCCATTCATGTCGTCTTCATCAGAGGGTTTATTGATTTTGTTTACTGGTTCGGTGATGTGCAGGATAACGGCGTAATTACATAAAGTTAAAATATTTTGAAAATTTTATTTATATAAAGTTAAGATTTTATTAGGCGTAATTACCATATTTTTCATAATAATGTAGTACAAATATAACGAACAAGCTAGTCTACGATATCTTATGAAAAACTATAATCCAAATATCAGTTTTATAGTACTTTTAGATTTAGAGATATGCATATTTTTTCATACAAAAGACAAGTTTAAGAGTTCAGTTGTAAATGAAAAAATGTGTTGAGTTGTTTCTGGATGCATTTCCTAACTAATCAAAGTTTAGGTCCTCGTGAAACACGTGTTAATTAGGTCTGCCACTTCACAAAAGATGAGGAGAAAAATTGTTATTAACATTAAATTTAAAGTGTTACAAAAACTCAAGAAAGAATGTTTTTGATCAAGAGTGATTATGTCTCAATATTTTAACAGTAAACTAACATGTTCGGTATTATGTTTTGTATTGTAGACATTCCTAACCAATCAAAATTTGCCTGTCCTCGTGGAGCACGAGTTGCTTATTAAATAATTAAATTTAAGAGCCACACCAAAAAAATAAAAGTGGTTAAATTTTTGAACAAATGCTAAAAGTTTAATGTCACTACTCAAAAAGTGTTTTATATATACCCATATTTCCAAACGCCAACTCATTCATTCAAATCTTCATCTCTATTTCTCACACACAAAGGTACATTTCTCTCTTCTCGCTTACGCCTTAATTTTTCCTTTATAAAAATCTTATCTAGTTTAATAAAAAATTTCTTTGTAGAAAACAATTCTATGAGAATATGATAATAATGAATGAAGTATTGTTATAGTGTAAAGTATTTCAGTCCATAGTGTCATAATTGTCTCTTTTTTTTGTTTCAGTGTGGTCAGTACCTAATCTGACCAGTAAGGAAAAAGTAGCTGAGCTGTGTCTCCAATCATGGTTCTTCTATGAATATACACGGTTTCTAATATGAACTTGAAAACTTCAGGTTAAGAAGAAAAAATGGCGTCAAAGTTGGGAGCGCAAGGTGGTCGTGGAGGAGAAGAATGGGACGATGGTGGTACTTACGAGAATGTGAAGAAAGTGTATGTAGGTCAAGGTGATTCTGGTGTGGTTTACTTCAAGTTTGATTACGAGAAAAATGGCAAGATCGAATCACGCGAACATGGGAAGAAGACACTCCTTGGAACAGAGGAGGTAAACTTGTGTTTTCTTTTGTGTCATTAAGGAGAAATTTTCTTGTTATTAAAGATATATATATGTTTTGTCTAGTTTGTGCTTGATCCAGAAGATTACATAACATCTGTGAAAGTTTACTACGAGAAGATTTTTGGATCACCAGTAGAGGTTGTGACGGCTTTAATCTTCAAGACATTCAAAGGCAAAACTTCTCAGCCTTTTGGATTAACATCTGGACAAGAAGCTGAGTTAGGAGGAGGCAAAATCGTTGGGTTCCATGGAAGTTCAAGCGATTTGATTCATTCTCTAGGAGTTTATGTTGTTCCTTCCTCCACACCATTGACACCTTCTATCACTCTTCCGGGACAAGGAGGAGATGCTGGAGTTGCTTGGGATGATGGTGTTCACGACGGTGTAAAGAAGATATATGTTGGACAAGGGGACTCTTCTGTGACGTTTTTCAAGGCCGATTATGTAAAGGCTTCAAAGCCTGTCCTTGGAAGCGATCATGGGAAGAAATCAATGCTCGGAACAGAGGATGTTAGTTTCTTCATTCATTTGTCAATTCTTTGCCTTTCCTATAAAGTCTTGAATTTTGAATTGGTTACAAAATGTGCAGTTTGTGCTCGAAGAAGGTGAATATATCACCTCTGTGATGGGATACTATGACAAGATTTTTGGAGTAGATGCGCCTGTGATTGTCTCTGTTAAATTCAAGACAAACAAGAGAATGTCTAGCCCATATGGACTCGAGGCAGGAACTGAGTTCGTGCTTGAGAAGAAAGACCACAAAATCGTTGGGTTCCATGGACAAGCTGGTGACTTTCTTTACAAACTTGGAGTCCATGTTGTTCCCATAGCCAACTAATGCGGAACCGATTTCATATTGATGGTGTTATCGAATAAGGTGATCTTGTTGTGTCTCAATGGAGTTGTATGGTTTAATGTTGGATTGAGTTTGTGTCAAGGGAATGTATGTTTGTGTTTCTCATACACTATCTAAATAAAGGAGCTTTCTCCGTTGTGTTTTGGAACCTTGGTTCTCTCGAATGCTAAATCTATAAAATGGATCACAAATTCATCAAATAGAAAACAACAACACTGAGAGAAGACTTGAAACACTGAAGCAGTAAACAAACATAAACCAATAGAGTAGATCAGCTTATTCAACCAAACTTTTCCTTTATTAAATTGGAATATAAGTTACATGAAAACAGAACAATAACTCAGAGAGAAAACTGGGAAACACTGAAGCAGTAAACAGATAGAAACTAGTAAAACAAGAATCAGCTTATTGCTAAAAGATTGCAGAGCATCATCAAACGATTCTCAAGATCTCAATGATCATTTGGATATGGGAAGGACATGGACTCCAACATTGTGAAGTAGATCACTAACTCTTCCATGGAAGCCAACGATCTTGTAGCCTTCCTTCTTGAGTACAAAGGGTGTGCCAGCTTCAATTCCAAAGGGACCAGATGTTTGCTTATTAGTCTTGAACCTAAGCATAGTTATGACTGCGGAATCACTCCCATAGATTTTGTCAAAGGTTCCTTCAACTGCCGTGATGTACTCACTTGGATAATCAAGCACCAACTGCAATAAAAGAAACCAAATAACACAACAAAAGTGTAATTAGTTCAGAAGAAAAGACAAACCCATCTGGTTAAAAGCTAAAAGAGTAACTAATTAAGTGTACCTCTTCAAATCCAAGCAGTGTGGGTTTTCCATGTTCATTTCCTACTACAACCTGAGATCCTTTGTCATACACAAACTTGACAGCTCCAATACCATCTTGGGATTGTCCTACAGACACTTTTCTTACGCCGTCGAAAGCACCATCATCCCATAAAGTTCCTCCGTTACTACCATATCCTTCTAGTTTCTGGGATGGTGTTGCAGGTTCCAAAGGGATCATGCCTAATGGAGCTAAATAAACTCCAATAGCATGAATATTATCACCAGCTCGTCCATGGAACCCAGTAATCTTATAACCTACCTCTTGGAACTTAAAAGGCGTGGTACTTTCAAGCCCAAACGGTCCAGCTGTTCTATTCTTACTAGTCTTGAAAAGAAGCATAGTCACTATAGGACCATCAGTCCCATAGATTTTGTCGTAAGTTCCTTCCATGGATGTTATGTATTCATCTGAATCAAGCTCAAACTGCACAGAGAATTGTATATAATGAATACTGACACTAGTTGAAAAGGAAACCAATAAATCTGTTGTATTTGATGTACCTCTTCATATCCAAGCATTGTGGGTTTTCCATGTTCAATTCCAATAATCACCTGAGAACCATTTTTGTATTCAAACTTGACAGCTCCTACACCATCTTGGCTTTGTCCTACATAAACTTTTTTAACATTTTCGTAATGACCATCGTCCCAAACAGTTCCTGAGTCACCACCTTTAGCTTCCAGCTTCTTAACAGGTTCTGAAGGTTTGGTGGAGGATTTTGGAACGAAATAAGCTCCAATGGAATTGACATAGTTGCTAGAGAAACCGTGAAATCCAATGATCTTCTTGTCTTGAACTTGAAGAGTAAATTTAGTATAAGAACTCTCGTAGTCATAGCCAAATAATTCAGAGGTTTTCTGGTTGGTTTTAAATTGGATTCCCAAGATAACATTGGAGGAATCATACCAACCCTCTACGGAAACAAGATACTCTTCAGGATGGTTAATCACAATCTGCAGTACCCCAAAGAAGATATTGTTACACAAATGTCAAATCAATTTGAGGGAAAATTTTAAAACTTTTGAAAGAAAGTTATAAGCTTTACCTCTTTTGTTGACCCTCTACTCTCTGAACCGTGAAGAAGTCCTTGCTTTGTCTGTCCATCTTTCACATAGTCAAACTTGACGTACTGAATACCATCCCCACCGTATCTTACGTACACCTTCGACACACCGTCGTGATCGGATCCATCGTTCCATGCGGTTCCTCCTATGCCACCTTGTGCATCCAATTTCTGAGGGTCAGTTCCGGTGCCGGTTCCACCAGCTCCACCAGTTCCACCGGCTCCGCCAGTTCCACCAGTTCCGCCAGTTCCACCGGTTCCGCCAGTTCCACCGGTTCCGCCAGTTCCACCGGTTCCGCCGGTTTCACCGGTTCCGCCAGTTCCACCGGTTCCGCCGGTTTCACCGGTTCCGCCAGTTCCACCGGTTCCGCCGGTTTCACCGGTTCCGCCGGTTTCACCGGTTCCGCCAGTTCCACCGGTTCCGCCGGTTTCACCGGTTCCGCCAGTTTCACCGGTTCCACCAGTTCCGGGGATTGGAGCGTAGTGAACGTCAATGGAGTTGAGAACAGTGCCGCTGGTGCCAAGGAAACCAGCGATTTGTTTACCGTTGGCCTCCGGAGCAGAAATCTGGAAACTGGATTTGTTCCCGTAAGGTCCATAAGTCCTCTTGTTGGTAGTGAAAGTCAACGCCGTGATGACATCTTGCGTGCTTAACGTTTTGCCGTAAGCAGATAGTGCCGTTATGTACTCGTCAGCTTCCAAAGTGAACTGATTGATTGATTACACATCAAAAACTTATTAAAAAAAAATTAAATGTTGCAGAAATTACAGATTAAGAAATTTAGTTTGGATTTTGGATTCTAACCTCAGCAGTTTTTGGGCCAACGGAACCGCGACGCTGGGATTGAAGGGTGGTTCCGTCGTAAGTGACTTGAATTGAGTAGATAATGTCTTCATACGTAAGCTGCACTTTCTTGACCTTAGCGTGTGATCCATCGTCCCAAGACATCGTTCGTTGCTTCTTTTATCTATTCGATTATTGAAACCAAGCAATAACAGGTAGGGACATAAGCAAAGTTAATACCAATCCACTTCCAGTTCCAAAGTCATGTCAACTTTTAATTCAGCTGGTTAGTGAACTATTTTAACTACTCTATGATAACAATCTCAAGCATTGTGTGATTAAAAGTGAAATTGATAATGAAAGAATTGAGAGAGCAGCGAATATCAATACTTATAGATTGAATTTCAGAAAGAATAAATGAGAAAGGGAGACGGAGAATAACCTGTTTGTAGAGAAAGTGATGATAAGGATGAAGATTAGGTGTGACGAAGAAAGGGCAGCGCAAGGATCTATATATCGAGATCAGCTACTATTTATCATAACATTAACTAAGTACGCATCGCATCGCATCACATATTAATTCATAATTACTCAAATACTCTTATTAAATCGTATAATATGATTTTATCTTGTCCCACCACCTACATTATATAGGAACTTGGCTAATGGGCCGGCCAGTTGTGGCCCAATGTTGACAAAAAAAAAAAAAAAACATAATAACGAAACACTATTAATGAAATGTGCCACATCAGCGTAAGGTTCACCACATTCTTCCAAACTCTACCATGCTATTATTTACATCCACCAATCAGTGTCAAAGAACATATGTACTACCTGTAGGGTTTTGGTCTTCATAATCCGAATGAGCTGTGGGCCGAGCTGAAGCCCACCAGAGTCATTACTTGACTGTGATGGATTCGAATCAGTTGGGCCACATTTGTTATTTTCGGCCATTATGGCCCATCAGTCTCATTAACTCTGTAATGAATCTGGCCATATATAAGGTCAGATTCATCTATGAACCATTAACGCTCTTCTTCTTCTTTTTCCTTGAGCTCAAGCTCAAGCTCTGATTACCTGTAACAAAAGAAACAGAGAGAGTGATTAGTGGATTCCAGGATAAAACCTGAAGAGAGTATGTACCCAATTTGAGGAACTCTATAATCGTTTGTATCAATTCTTAACTTAGGTTCATTCTTCTTCTTCTCTCTTGAATCCGAATCAAATTCGGAGATTCAAAGTCCAAATTCTTCTCGGTATTGAGTTGATTGCGCAAGATAACTTGTTTATCTGACATTAACAAGTGGTATCAGAGCTCATATTGAGTTCTACAATCAAAGATAAACAAAGAAGATTCAATCAAGAAAAGGCGGAAAGAAAGAAGAAAGGAAGCTTACACAATACGGCAGTGAATTGAAGATCATCAGCTATTGCTGAGAAGGAACTCGTCTCAACCTAGAGATGAATCTCGTGGAGGAATCGCCGAAGACTCAGAAGAAGCACAATCACAGAAAGAACAAGACAAAATCAAAGAAACTGATTAGAACTTCATATCAAGATTCAAATCAGGGAGTTGAATTCTAATTGCAAGTTTAATTCAAATATCGAACGCATTCTCACAGAAACATTCAAATATTCAAAGAAATCGGATTACTTATACTTCAAGTAATAAGAAGTTACAGTAATCTACTTAACTTGATCTATTATTCTGCAGGTAATTGATCAAGAAATGGAACCTACAATGGGGAAATTTGAAGTGGAGAAGTTCGATGGGAAAGGAGATTTTGGTCTGTGGAAATATCGTGTGCTTGGTCAGTTTGAGATTCTTGGCTTGCTTGATGTTCTAGAAGAAGAACAGAATGAAGAAGTTGTTGCTGAGAAGACGACAGAAGGTGCTCAAGAAGTCAAGACAGAGGCAATAGTGAAGGATGCTTTATGGGCTAAGAGAGATAAAAGAGCAAGGAGCCTGCTCGGGCAATATCTCACAGATTCAGTCCTAAGGAAGATCATGAATGAACCTACTGCATATAGTCAATGGAAAGCATTGGAAAGAGACTATCAAACAAAGACTAAAGCTAACATGATCTATCTAAAGAAACAATTCTCGTATTTTAAGATGGATGAGGACAAGACAATTGAGGAAATCTTGGATAAATTCCTAAGCTAGTTAATGATCTTGCAAGTTTGAAGGTTACTATTCAAGATGAAGATCAAGCTATAGGTTTACTTAATAGTTTACCTCCTGCTCTTGAACCTCTAGTTCATACTCTACAATTCAGAAATTCTAAAGATTCATTAACCATGGATGATGTGATCACCGGAGCATATGGAATGGAGTGAAATTTGATACAGAAAGGCCAACTGTACAAGAAGAGGCATTCAGCAGAAGGATTGAGTGTTGAAAGTAGAGGCAGAACTGAGTCAAGAGGGAACAAAGGTCAAGGAAAAGGAAATGGCAGATCCAAGAGCAGAGGGCGTTCTAAATCACGACATAAGCAAAGTAATGTGAGGGCTTGTTGGACTTGTGGAGATGAAAATCATTGGAAGAAGGATTGTCCACAAAGAGGTCAGAACAAGGGTCACGGAAAAGGAAGCAATTCTGCAAATGTAGTTCTTTCAGAATCATCAGCATATGCAGTCAGTTTAGTCACCACAAAAGATGAGTGGGTATTAGACTCGGGTTGCACATTTCATATAACACCTAAAAGGGAATATCTTACAGATTTCAAAGAGTTAGAAGGAAAACGTGTGCTAATGGCTAATGATGATTCATGTGAAGTTAAGGGAATTGGTAGAATTATAGTGGAAAATGCGGATGAGACAGTGATCAAATTGAATGATGTAAGATATGTACCAGACATGAGCAAAAACCTAATCTCACATGGTCAACTAGAGGAAGGAAGCTGGTTGTAGCTATAAAGGGAAGGCTTTCCAAGTTGTTTTCTATAAAGGAAGTGAAAAGGTTATCACAGGAAAGTATAGAAATGGGCTGTATTATCTTCATGGTCAAGTTAGATCACAAGAAGCTAATGTAGCAAAAGGTATTGTAGATGCAACTACAAGATGGCACCGCAAGCTTGCTCACATGAGAAAGAGGTCAATGGAAACATTGGTTAAGAAAGGGTGCATTAAAGGTGATGAAATCAAGGACCTAAGTTTCTGTGAAGCATGTGTACAAGGAAAATCACATAAAACTAGTTTTCCACACAAGTCTAAGAAGACATCAAAATGTATTTTAGAATACGTTCATTCGGATTTATGGGGATCACAGAACACTACACCTACCATATCAGGGGCTTAATATTTTATCAGCTTTATAGATGATTACTCTAAGAAAGTATGGATATATTTTCTAAGGAAGAAAAGTGATGCATTTCAAGCATTCTCAGATTGGAAAGTTCTGGTGGAGAATCAAACAGGGACAAAGATTAAATGCTTAAGGACAGACAATGGACTTGAGTTTTGTAATACTCAGTTTGATGATCTTTGCAGAGTTTCAGGGATAAAAAAGCACAAAATTGTACCTTATACACCACAGCAGAATGGTGTATCCGAGATGATGAACATGTCTATAATGGATAAAGTGAGAAGTATGTTGGCAGAAACTGGTTTAAGTGGAGAATTTTGGGCTGAGGCTGCTAATACAGCAGTATACATTATTAATAGGTCACCTTCATCATCTATTAATTTTGAAATTCCAGAGGAGTTATGGTCTAATACTAAGCCATATTACAATCAATTGAGGAGTTTTGGTTGTGTTGCCTATATTCATACAGTTCAAGACAAGATAAGTCTGAGAGCTCAAAAGGGTATATTTCTTGGTTATGGAATTTTAACTAAGGGATATAGGATCTGGTTACCTGAAGAAAATAAGGTTGTCATAAGAAGAGATGTGGTGTTCAATGAGGATATTTTGTTTAAGGATCTAAGTTCAGAAGGTGACATTGATTCAGTTGAAGTTCAGAGAGTTAAGAAGGCTACATGGAAGCGTGTGACTTTTAAGGAAAACTTAGAAGAAATCTTGGGTGACAAGTCTAAGAAAAGAACCTACATCGAATCAGGTGGAGGATCTAAAGAGAATTTAGAGGATATAGTGGATATTGAAAGTCAGGATGAAAGGGAAACAGTTTCAGATTCAGAGAATTCAGAGGCTACAGGAGGAAGTGTTAAGGGTTCTAGAGATGAACAAGAAACATATCAAAGCACAAACCTAAGTGACTATCTACTTGCAAGGGACAGACAGAGACGAGAAGTAAAACCACCATCTAGATTTGAGGAAGCTGATCTAGTTGCGTATGCTCTAGCTATGAACAACAAACACAGAAAGAAGTGGAATAAAGCTTCAAATGAGGAAATGGATTCTTTGATAAGGAACCGTACTTGGGATCTGTTTAATAAACCTAAAGATCAGAAGGTAATAGGTTGTAAATGGATTTTCAAGCTGAAACCTGGAATTCCATGCGTTGAAAAACCAAGGTTCAAGTCAAGGTTAGTGGCTAAAGGTTTTGCTCAGGTGGAGGGGATTGATTTCAATGAGATTTTTGCCCAGTGGTCAAACATGTTTCAATTAGGATATTATTATCAATAGTCACTAATTGGAACATGGAGTTAGAACAATTAGATGTAAAGACAACTTTTTTACACGGAGTTCTACATGAGACTATCTACATGCAACAACCAGAAGGATATGTGGTTAAAGGCAGTGAAAACAAGGTCTGTTTATTGAAGAAATCACTATATGATTTAAAACAGTCACCAAGGGAATGGAATCAACGTTTTAATGAATTCATGAGCAAGCAGTGTTTTCAAAAAAGCGAGTATGATCCATGCGTGTATATCAAAGGTGATTCAATTGACAACATAATTTACTTACTCCTATATGTGGATGACATGTTAATTGCATCAACAAGTAAGACATAAATTTCAAAGCTAAAGCATCTACTTCACAGTGAATTCGAAATGAAAGACTTAGGTGCAACAAGGAAAATTCTAGGCATGGATATACACAGAGACAGGAAAAAGGGTACATTAACTCTTTCACAGACAAATTATATTGATCGAATTTTAAAGGTTTTCAATATGGATCAGTGTAAGTCAGTGACCACTCCATTCGGTTCTCATTTCAAGATGAAAAATGTTTCTACTGAAGATGAGATAGTAGAGAGAAAGGGGATGGATGACGTACCTTACACTAGTGTAGTGGGGAGTCTGATGTATGCAATGGTTGGCTCCAGACCCGACCTCGCGTATCCAATTGGCATCGTCAGTAGGTACATGTCAAAACCAGGAAAAATGCATTGGTTAGCTGTTAACTGGATAATGAAATATTTGAAGTCAGCAAAGAAAGTCAACTTGACATTCAAAAAAGGCACAAATTTTAAAATCAGAGGCTACTGTGATGTAGATTATGCAGCAGACTTAGACAGAAGGAGATCAATTTCAGGTTATGTGTTTCAAGTGGAAAACAATACGTGAGTTGGAGATCCAGATTACAGAAAGTGGTTGCTTTATCTACTACAGAGTTGGAATATATTTCATTGCCAGAAGCAAGCAGAGAAGCAATATGGATTCAAGGAATATGCACGGAGATGAAAGTTTCAAAAGGACAAGTTGAAATTTTCTGTGATTCTCAAAGTGTTATTCACCTAGCAAAGAATCGTATGTGCAGTGAAAGAACAAAGCATATTCAGGTGAAATACAACGATATCAGAGAAGTCATCGAAGATGGAAAAGTTGTTATCACAAAAATCCACACATCAGTCAACCCAGCAGATATGTTTACGAAGGTCTTACCTGGAGAGAAGTTCAGAGGCTGCATGCAGGCTCTGAACATGGAGGATGGCTGAGATCAATACAAGCGAGGCTTCGTCGGGGATCCGAAAAGACGAAGACCTCAGAATCTATGTGACTCCAAGTCAAACCTACACAGGAAAAGAAGATCCGTTAATTATTCGGGAAAAAGAATAAACATCAAAAGAGAAACCTATCTTATTTTTCTTACCAGGGAAATGTTTCAGCTACATGCAAGTACTGAACATGGAAGAAGACAGAGTGTAGCTCAAGAAGTCTTCACCGGAGATCTGAAGAGTCGAAAAGTCTCAAATCCGAGACTCTCTTGGCCATATTTACAAAGGAAACATGAAACTCTGTTAGTAAAATACTCGAAAAGAGTTAACAGAGAAGAGAAGAAGTCGTAAAGAGAAAGAATCTCAAACGACTGAGCTCGGAGATGTCAAAAGAGAGAAAATCTCAAGTGACAGAGCTCAGAAAATTCAAGGGAGAAAGAATCCCAAGCGACAGAAGCTCAAAGAAATCGAAGGAGAAAGGAAGAGGAAGACTTACGTTCATTGTCAAATGCCGGAGATGAAGAAAGGAGCAGTTTCTTTATCGGAAAAGTCGGAGTGTTCGGAGACGGCTATTCAAGAAGATGAATCATACGCAGAGAAAAGAACAAATGCGGCTGAGTGTTTTCGGACAAATGAAGTCAAAACGGTGGAGATTGTAGGGTTTTGGTCTTCATAATCCGAATGGGCTGTGGGCCGAGATGAAGCCCACCAGAGTCATTACTTGACTGTGATGGATTCGAATCAGTTGGGCCATATTTGTTATTTTCGGCCATAATGGCCCATCAGTCTCATTAACTCTGTAATGAATCTGGCCATATATAAGGCCAGATTCATCTCTGATCCATTAACGTTCTTCTTCTTCTTCTTCTTCCTTGAGCTCAAGCTCAAGCTGTGATTACCTGTAACAAAAGAAACAGAGAGAGTGATTAGTGGATTCCAGGATAAAACCTGAAGAGAGATGTACCCAATTTGAGGAACTCTATAATCGTTTGTGTCAATTCTTAACTTAGGTTCATTCTTCTTCTTCTCTCTTGAATCCGAATCAAATTCGGAGATTCAAAGTTCAAATTCTTCTCGGTATTGAGTTGATTGCGCAAGATAACTTGTTTATCTGACATTAACACTACCCTCTTGATTATTAGAAAGTCGTTTTGATCGAAAAAAAGTGTATGAGGTGTATTGACAAAAGTTTTTAATTGGGTAGAGTTTAGTAGACATTGGACCCTTTGTAGTAGATTTTGACGGAGTTTAAATCGCCAGTGTAGCAGATTTTGGCAGAGTTAGTAACGACGATGTGACAAAGTTTGACAGAGTTCGTACAATGTGTAGCAGATTTTGGCAGAGTTATATTTGCTAGTGTGGCAGATGTTGGCAAAGTTGTTTGGAGAGTTTGGTAGAGTTAGGCAGAATTAGTTCATTTAACCTAATTTGTAGAATGACGATTTTAGCCCTCAATTATTACATCACCTACCTTCTTTCTCGCTTACACTATCGGCCAAACACCATTGAAGAACACAAATTACCATTTTTGCTTGAGCTCCTTTCTTATCTTTTGACCTCATTTTCCTGTTTTTGGATATATGGATCAAATCATCTTAGTTTGTGGAATCTTAGTTTGGACCTCGTTTTCAATCCTGATGATCAAGAATTGGCCATCATTTCAGATAGGCATAGATCAATAGCCAAAGCAATAACAAAAGTGTATCCGCTCGCTGCTCGGGGTATTTGCACTTACCATCTGCGTAAAAACATTTTGTCCAATTTCAGAGGAGGAAAGACCTTTAAGCTGTTTAAGAAGACTGCAACTGCATATATGCTTGATGATTTTAATGCCATCTTAAGCCAAATCGAGAGAGTTAATGCAAGGCTATATCAGTACTTGCTAAGGGCAGATGTTCGTTTTTGGAGTCCTGTACATTTCCCTGGAAATAGATACAACTTCACTATGTCGAACATAGCAGAATCTATCAATCATGCATTAGCTGAAGCTAGAACTTTCCCTATTGTGCAGCTTATAGATGTCATTAGTGCAATGTTAACAAGGTGGTTCACGAAGAGGAGGGAAAAAACAAAGGCAACAACGACCATTCTCAGTATAGCAATCGAGAAACTTCTAAAGGTATGGCTTCTAAGAGTTTGATAGAGTGTGGTAGAGTTTGGAGTAGTTTGGTTGAGTTTGAATAACTATGTAGTTTAGTTTGATAGAGTCTGATAGAGTTTGAAATAGTTTGGTTGAACTTGGATAACGATGTAGTTGAGTTTGGTATAAAGACGATTTTTGTTTTGGCAGAGTTTAATTGACGGTTTTGGTTTTTTGTCAATGTAGAATAGACTTCTGGAAGCCACGCAGTACAATGTTCAAGACATAGATGAGCATCAAGCTGTTGTCAGATGCTCAACGTCTTCACATTTAGTTAATCTGACGGAGAAAATGTATTCTTGCAAACGGTTTGATGTGGATAAAATACTTTGTGTACATGCCTTAGCCGCAGCAGAAGCATGGCAGTGTTCCAAGATCGACCTTATAGATCCATACTATTATACGAGTTATATGTACCATGCGTACGTCAAATGTGTTATGCCAAGAGATGCATCACTTCCAATACCTGAAGAAGTCACTACTAAAGTTTATAAACCTCATGTTGTACGTAACCAACCTGGTAGGCCAAAGAACTCACAATTGAAAAGTTGGTTCGAGTGCTCACTGGATGAAAACGCCCAAGGAAAGTGACGACTTGTTCAAGATGTAAAGGTGTTGGACATAATGCCCAAACATGTAAAGCAGACGTTCAATCTTGAACTCGTATCCTAGCTATACCTAACTTCTGTTTTTTGAAGATATCTGTGTAGTAGATTTTGGCAGAGTTATTTTTGTTAGTGTGGCAGATGTTAACAGAGTTATTTCATTTAACCTAGTATCATTTAAAGCAGTATCAATGAGAAATGCATGGTGAAGGAGAACAGTTGCTCCCGACCTTTCTTCAGGATTCCAATCCGGTATGTGTGGCAGTTCATTGGCATCTTCAGCAGTCCACCAGTTTATACCATACCCTTCGTATTGCTTCCAAGGAGGTCGTTCTGTTAGCATATCTAAAACTATGCATCTGAAAGCCCAAAATGTCAAAGCGTTAGTCTACCAAAATCTATCAAACTCTACCAAAGGCTTTCCCTAACTCTACCAAACTCTACCAAAGAACTATCATACTAACATGTGCATCCGAAAGCCCAAATGTCAAGTGCAAGGTCGACTGTCCCAAAGCGTATAAGCTCTGGAGCTTTGTACCTCTTATCTCTCGATTTATGAGCCAATCGGTGTTTGTATGGCGTCGTCGAAGCTCCATCCATTGCTGACCCAAAGTTTGAAATTACAGACATATACCAGATATTTCTCCATTCCCATTGGGTAGGGCGTAAGAGTATGTTTGTCGGGTTTATGTCACACTGCACTATGTTATTGTCATGTATATACTCAGTCCCTTTGAGAATATCTTTGAAAATTTCTCTGACGTGTGACACCCGCAATCCTCTAGGATGGTTTTTGCCAATTAACTCTTTAAGATTTATACCAAATATATATACGAGAATAAGATTGTGATTTGATCTATTCGGATCAAACTCATCACGAGCTATCTCGTATCCATGACAACGGAGAACGTTTGGACTACTAACACGTCTTAGCATACGCTCCTCTTGAAAGAGAGTGTCAGCTTGCGAGATGTGAACATATTTTATGGCCTTCTTCTCAGACTCTTCGTATTTCCATTTTCTGAGATACACCATAGACGTTACGCCTCTTCCGAGAACATTTCCTCTTAACCACTCTAAAGGATATGGCTATTCTCGATAAATAGTTAACAGAGCCATGTCGGAATATGCTTGCTTCTGTTTGAAATAAAAGATGGAGAATCATAGAAAGTTGAAGAGTCGGAGTAACGTATATAAAGAATGAAGAATCATATCCTTAAAGTTGAAGAATTGTGTTCGTACAAATTAACAAGTAAAGAGTCGCGTCCAATAATAATAACTGTAGCATCTGACAATTAGTACGTTTTTTCTACGCATACGAAGATTATGTAAACCTTCAGTTTGTATTGGTTTGATTTTCTTGTATATATGGAGTTTGAACCATGGAATTATTTACTACTAACTAATGTAAGACATTCGTTTTTTTTTTCTTAGTTGGTTTTAATAGAAATGAGGGAAAGCAATGAACATATCTCGTGTTGTAATGAATTTTGTTGTTGTTAAAAAGTGTTTTAATGTATATCAAACACTAATCTTGATCATTTCCCCATTACACATCTATCTGGACAGAATTCACTCTACACAGTCAATTAATTATTTAAAAATATATTTGGTCATCTTCTTATCTTTTATGATTCCATACTTTTTTGGCTTTTAGCAACAAGCCATTGAATTTAAAGAAAAGAAATGGGACTCGTGGGTCTAGTGGCTTTTGTTTATATTGATATGACAATAATGATGGATGACATCTTCTTCTTTCTTATACAAAGAAAAAAAAATTCAAAAAACCGAAAAAGATTAATGATAAATTGTTTTTAAAGAAAAAAAAAACACATGATCTATCACCAGTCTAAGCACGTCGAGTATAGACGTGTGTAATTCATGGGCACTAATATCCCAGGATGATTCATTACTTTATTCGTATCTAGTTATATGCACACGTGGTTTTCTAATGAGGATTTAATTAATTACTGGAAATCGGTAAAAAAAAATCTTTAACTTTCGAAAATCGCCAAAAGATATCAATGAATTGAAATAAAACATCATGATATTGTTTCTTATCTTTATAACCATTATATTGAATTTAACCTTATGGTTAAAAATCATCGTAGGGTTAAATTCAATATAATGGTTATAAAGACAAGAAACAATATCATTACGTTTGATCATTTTTTGGTAAATATAAGTAATTGTGTTCCACTTATCATTGAATGTGTCATTAATTAAGTGGTGAAATGCTCCTTATATACCCGCAATACATGATTTCGAATCCTAGAAACCACATGTTTTAAAAATTAACAACATTAATTGATTTATTAACAGTCGTGCTTATAATGGAAAATTAACTTGACTTTTGTAAAAAAAATAGTAAGTCAGAGATAACTCAGAGTTTTTTTGTTCAGTGAAGAAGCTTGTGTTTCTTTTTGGCGATTCATGAAAAGTTAGGGCTTTTTTTGGCTGATTTTCTTTTTGAAAATTAACAACAGTAAACGACTTATTAACAACATTTAATTTTCTGTTAAATCCACCGATGGTATGCTTATAATGGAAAGTTAACGTGACTTTTGTAAAAACAATGACAAGTCAGAGATAATTGAGAATTTTTCTTGTCAGTGAAGAAGCTTATGCTTTTTTTAGTGATTCTTGAAAAATTAATGCTTTTTTGGCCGATTTCCCAATTAATTACGGTGGAGTGATGAGTTGAATACTCCACTATTTCTTTTATCTTGTAACTTGTTCCATTAATTAGTATATTGCATGATTCTCTAAGAACATCTCCAACCCACTATTATATTTATTTCTATAGGTTATTTTAGAGTAAAATTCTCTCCAATTCACCTCTATTTTTTATTCTAAAATATAGGAATGTTATTTTTCTTCTAATTAGTCCTTTAATTTTTTATAAATAATAATATGAGCTTGACTCGAGTACACATGAACTCTCATACTACGAACATTTTCATAGTTCACTAAGTAAAGGACCAACATCTTCAACATAGAAGGCCCTGATCCCATTCTACGTAGCTTATCTCTTATGTTAGGTCGTCTTATTGCTTTTGATGTGATCATGGTCAGCCAAGACCAAATTCGACCCAACAACTCGACAAACCTAAGCTCCAATGATGATTCCAACCATCCAGAAATGCAAGCTCGACCCAAGCACTTGATCAGTATTAGCTCGAGTGAAGATTCTGACATACATGGAGGGAGATGCAATTATAGATGTAATGACAGTTTCAGCTGGTTCCATGACTCGATCAAGAATAAAGCTATTCAACAGAGCCATTGGAGAACTACTTGCTCAAATTCAGACTCACGAAGAACCTCAAATTCAACATACCTTGGTGCTTGCCATGAGTACTAAAGAAGGCTATCATATGGGCGTGTAGTCTGAATCTACTAATTTTCCCTTAGTGAGTTTTGTCTCAATAGGTTTTCTCGTTAAGATTTTTAATGAAGCATTTGGGCTGCACCAACAATAGGCCCATTTGTTAGTTATTTTAGGCCCATACTTTTAAGAAACCCTAGCTTATTTTCGTGGCCCCTTTCTCTATTTAAGTACTTTGCTTTCTTTGTAAAACATTCAAGCAATTTTCTGATCTAAAAACGAGGGTTTTCTCTTCACCTTTATGTTGGTGAGTTACATCCAACTGAAACAATCGAACTTAGTGAATAATATATGAGTTCATCGAGCTCCTTGGTGTGTCATATCCAAGAGTTCATTGGTTTAGCAACAGATTCCCATCACCATTGTGCTGCCACATTCCACCAACCTTAACATCTTCGGAGGAATCAAGGCCTATATCTTCTCTGTTCTCAACTAATCAAGTTCGATCTAAGGTAGTTCATATTAGCTTTCTTCCCACGAAAATGCTTCAAACCAAATTTGTCACTACCAGCTTTTGTTTCAAAATCAATTGGCTTATACTTGCGGCAGTTCATCCCGTACATGAAGGTGTGTTCCTTGATACCATATCGGACAGGGACACCATTAACTACAAACCAGATTTCCTTTTTTTTTATGGAAGCTGTTCAGAGAAAAAGCATCCACATGCCCATAACTTTGTGGTTTTTTTTCTATTGCATGTGCATTACGTGCTTGAACATAGGATGTTTCTCAAACCAAGTCTTCTCAGTCACTGTGAGCAGAGGATTCAGTTGATCAAACATTTTTAAAAACTCATCCATATAACTTTTCATAGCTAGTTTCATCTTGTTCATGTACCACGTCGGCTGGAAGTACATCATTCTCATCGTTCACACCATCCTCAGCATTCTCACCCTCCACAACATCATCACAATTCTCAGCATCATCACCATTGCGAGCATCCTCAAGATTCTCACCATCCAGAACATCCTCTTCTCTCTCAGAATTCTCATAATCCATAGCATCACCAACATCCTTTTCTATGTAATAATTCTCATAATCCATAGCATCCACACCATCCTCTTATCTCTCAGAATTCTCAAAATTCATAGCATTCACACCATCCTCTTCTCCATTAGCATTCTCACCAGGATCTTGATCTTTTCTGTGAGTATTCTCCCCATCATCATTATCCTCAATATTAATAGCATCCTCTTGTCTCTCAGCATTCTCACCATTTTCTTCTCTCACAGTAGTCTCATCGATCGCAACATCCTTATCAATTTGTGTTTCCTCAACATCATTTCATATCACCATCGAGTATACAAACCTAGAACCCATTATAATTCTCTCCTTATAACCTCCTCTTCTCCTGTCTGTAATTTTATCCCTACTACCATAAACACATGGAACTCGACCTACTTCAAGCAGCTCAACAAATGGATTTCGACCTAACCTTTGGTGTACAACTCAACAAATGTACCCTCTAAAAGCGTAGGATCTCTCTTTCGAACCTTGCAAGTGTCTCGTTGTTGAGGTTTAGAAGTTGTTCAGAGCCTTGACTTCTCATAACCATAAACATGAAACCCAATAAAAAGAAACAAAACAAAAAGAAATGTACTTAAAAGAAAACTTATTCTAAAAGTCGACTTTAAATCGAAAAGCAACACAATTGGTTCCCGACAACGGCACCAAAAACTTGATATCACGAGTTCTAACCTCTAAAAACCACTGCAAGTGCACAACAAATCAAAGTAGTAATTTAGGGATCAAATCCACGAAGACCAAGTATTGCTCTATCAATTTTTAAATCAAATTCAAGCTAAGATAATTCAATTAAACTGGTGATTGTGACTAACAATTTAAAACAATTAATGGTTATAAAATTTAATAATAAGAGCATCAGGCACAAAGAATTCATTAGGAAACAAGGAATCGAAATCAGGAAACTATTCAGGACACAAATATAACCAATTCTCGACAAAAACATCAATGTATAGCAAACCCACGTCGACTACTATATCTAGCAACCTAAAATCCTAAAATGTCGTTTCGTCCCAGCGATCTAAACACACATTATCGATAAGGTCTGATAAGTCCACAATTAACCTTAACATTAGCTTTCGTTTGTTAAGGACTAATTGCTCATTTAAGTTATTTCAGGTATCTAACAGGCACTTTTGGTAAGTTAATCAATCTATCATCATAAGCTAGGTGATCAAGCTAAACTAAGCATTAAACTCAGCAGTAGATGGAGGACACTTAAGATTAAACCCTATTTGTTCTTAATTCATTGATTCCCTAAATCCCTAGGAAATCCTAAACCTGATTATGAAACTACTCATACATAATCAAAGAGATCATAACAATATACATAATAGAAAGCATAATTCAATTGCAATGAAAATAACAAAAAGGGTTCAAAAATCTTCTCATAAAGTGTAGAGGATGAATTATTCTCCCAAAAGCTTACAAGAATCAAAGTTAAAGTTGGCTACTCCCCATTTGTAAAAGTGCATATCAAAAACTTATGAAAAACCTAATTAAAAAAGGCTAAAATGCGTCTGGTACAAAATAAGGAAAGTCTTAATTTCTCGCATAGGCCAGTGGATCGATCGATCTACTATAGAGTAGTCGGTCTTGAATCCCTTTAGTAATCCACATGAAAAACATACATGACAGTACCGAGACCACCTTGTACTTCCCCCAGACTTTACATCTGTCCAAACAAACTCAACAATCAAAACGAATAATCTGAATGCACCATACTGACTTCCTAAAGTATCTAAGTGCGGTCTCACCAAGGGGATATTGATCAAAGGACATATGGGATCTTCTTCAGCCACAACCTCAACATACAGACTATCTTTCCTATGGTTCTTTTCCTCTCATTTCTTTCATTTTGCAGCTGATTTTCCCTACTTTTCTATGGTATCATTTTATTTTTTCTATCGACTGCACCACCAATTTTTCCCTACTTTTCTAGGGTATCATTTTATTTTTTATATGGGTTGTTTCTTTTATAATTCAAACATGTAGATAAAGAAAGGCTTCATTGTATTTCCTCAGCCTCTTAAACTTTGCTTCCATCTTTGCGTGATCATTTCTTCAAAGCGAAATAATGGGGTCATTGAAAATTTTGTTACTCCTTCACTTCAAAGAAAATCATCTCATCTTTTCTTTGCTTAGTTCATAAGGTTACATGTATCTATTTCTAGAATACCGTACTCGAAAGATTGAAGGAGGGGAACCACACTTACAAAGACTAGTCTTTCAGGACTGAAGAGAGAACCTGATCCATTGTATACAAAGCCCCTTGACGAGAAGATTAAATCATGTTAGGGGTGAAGCGGACATGATAATCTTTGACCACCCAAGTGGATATGGGTAATATTGAGAAATTTCAAAATCTCTGGGTTTTCCAATAGTCAATCGGTTCCTGTCAAATCTGAGACAATGGTTACTAAAGTTCCTGAAAATGCAATAGTTCCTCAAAAATCACGGTTCCTACAAACAGTTTTGACTCAATAAAAACTAGTTGACTCAAGAAAATATAAAATGACTCAAAAAAGGGAAAACAAAAGAGAGAAAATGCATTGGTCACATCAAGTATCCTCCCCCGCAGTTACTTCACACTGTGCCAGTGTGAGAATAAGCCAAAAAGAAGCACGATTTACGCAAATAATAAGATAAGAAAAATACAAATAAACAATAAAAGTAACAGGTAAAAGAAGGATCGAATCTAGTGTTCATGCGGGCTGAAACTCTTGCGATCTTTTGGAGCTTGGCGGCGTTGTGGTAGGCGTAAGTCCACAGTCCCGTTGTCGTCATCGTCTAAAGCAACAACATGCCCGTATCCAACAACATCGGGTCTTGCATCAACAGCTCCAGTGCTAGTGCCAACTTGTGTTGTCTCTGATGACTCGATGAGGCATAAAGGTGTTGGCACCTTAATCTTCCTTAATGCATCCCAAATGCGCCGCATCATAGAATGCTTCATGCGCTCAGTCTCATGCATCCATCTCCTATACTCTGTATCAGTAAAATCATCAGAAAAAGCAGGGAGATCATACTCAACTGCGTACTCAGGAATGATGGGTTCCATCGTGGTGTCTGCATGAGTCGGTGCCTGAGTAGTCGGCGTGTACATCGAGAGTCATGCTCAACAGTCTGCAGATGAGTAATGTGAGGCTCGAACTCGACGTTGGATCGGCAAGTGACAACAATGAGGTTAGGTAGGGGAAGCTTGCACGAGTAAGGCCCCAATCCACGATCATAGTACCTATACTTGAGTCCGATCGTTAGGTAGGTACAGTTGGTCATGTACCTCTCATCCATTAGGTGTATCCGCTTAAGCTTGGGTGTGTCAGTAAGGTCCATCCTATGATGTAAGAATATCGGAGTGAGGAGACTCTCGATTGTCTCCTTCAGTGGTGTGCCAGGCGATCCTCTGAAATAAGCATTTCGGCGAAGAAAAAGCCCTAGTTGATGTCGTTACGAAGCTGTGTAGGGTGAGGAGCAATCCCATAATGTAATAAAGCAAGTTTTGGTTTGGTAACCGTTCTAGACTCCTCCTTACCAGGCATCGTAGACCCAATAATCTTCCTCACCATTTGTATTGCATGGTTCTTGATGTGAGTCAGTTTTGCTGAACGAGCCTCACACCCACCTTCTGCTATAATGTGCCACAACTCTGAATTAGGTGGAGAATCTGGTGAAGGCAAATGGTCAGTGGCATCCCTATGAAAGCCATAAATGTCACAAAGCTCGGTTATTTTCATCTCGTACAAGACACCACTGGAGAGAAATGTAAGTGTAGCCTCACTCAACCGGCCATGTGAAACGTCACCCTTGTACAACTCGCAAGAGGCCAAAAACTGACGAACAAGCTCGGGATATAGCGGGTAACTGTGATGTGCAAACATCCCAAAACCAATCCTACTTGACATACTACTCACATCATCCAATATCCCCAAGCTCTGCAGTGTGTTGGTGGAAATGAACTTGGTCGAAACTATCTTGTTCCGCAAAAGCTGGTCATAAAAGACAATGTGATGAAGTGTCCAACTGTCTCCTCTCCCTCTCTTGAGATATAAGCAGAGTCTCACTTAATAGTTTCTGGGTCCGTTGGATACCTTTCATGGTTCAGAAAAAGAGTAGCATCAAGACGCGGTCATGGCTCACGTTCTCGAGGTTTAACCTCATCGTCCGACCGAGAATGTGAAGATTGTCCCCTTTCTTGTCCTTGCAGGGAAGATCTCTTGACCTTTTTAGTAGGTTTCTTTGTCCCTACACGAGTCATATCCTAAAAAGAGAGAAACAAGAACATCCAATGGCATAAATCACACTCTCAAGGTCGAGATGTCAAAAATTTCGGATTTAAAACTAGAATCATGTGATGATATCAAGTAAAACTTAGTATCTACACACACAAACATCAACAATGCATCAATATATTGTTCTAATCTCAAATTCGATGGTTTTGATCCAAAAACTCAGCCCCTTGATGTTTCAAAAGTGCTTTCTAGTTGAATTTAAGTGAATTCAACTAATTTTGTAAATTCGGAAACATAGCTGGCCCGTGGATCGATCTGTCTGAAATCGGATCGATCAATTCTGATACTTGCACGCGTTCCCTTTCTTAAGATCGATTGATCTTAGTGGTTCAGTCGATTGCCAGATCATCTGCAATTCTTAGTTTACCCTCTGGATTGATCGATCCCAAACTAGATCGGTCGATTTGACTGCTAAAAGTCGTGACCGATCGATCTCCTCTACTCGTTTAGTCTCATGATCGTACAAAAAATGCCATTTTTCGATGGATCAATCGATCATGATGTATATCGATCGATCTTAGCTCCTTAACCAGATTGTCTTACCCGAAACGAGCAAAAACGAAAAACAAAGAAAAATGTGAAACGAAAAATGTAGAAAAAGAAAAGAACATACTAGTGGCTTGCCTCCTACTCAGTGCTTATTTAAAATCATTAGCTTGACTCAATCTCCTTTTATATGGCGGGTGAACTCTCAGGAATAATTGTTTCTCTTTAGTCGAGTGGTCATCCATGAAGTACAGTTTCGGGTGTGGATCATCATCCACAAATTTGATTCACGCAGTGTCCAACAACACTACAGCTCCGTAAGGCTTAACCTTCTTCACAGTAAAGGATCATGATCATCCTGATTTGAGCTTACGTGTAAAAATCTTGGGGTAAGAATTAAACAGAATTACTCTAGAGTTAGCAGTCAACTTTTGATCAAGGATACGTTTGTCTGGAGGATCCAAATCCGGAGTGTCATAGTAGTTTACAGAGTCATATGCAAGCCCTTGGAGGAGATTTTCTTCCTCCTCAGATTCATAACCAAACAACTCATCGAAGCTTGATGAAGTCCAAACCACTGCCTCTGATCTTGATACCTCTTTAGCCCTCTTAGCTGAACTGATCATACCGCATAAACTATCACTCGAAGCTTATATAGGGTAGGAGATCCTTTTGTCCACATTTTTGAGAACCACTGTCTTGTTGGAGAAAACGATGTTAGCACCAACAATGTTCAGAAATGGTCTTCCCAACAGCAAGGGAACCGTACCACCTTGTACCATTTACATTACTGTGAAATCTGTTGGAACTTGGCAATTTCTAACCCTAAGTGGGTAATTCACTATCTTTCCACGCGAGCATTTTGAAGAGGCATCTCCAAAAGAGATGGAGGTATTGTGATCTTGCATAGCTCAACTCCCAGCTTTTTCACCGTCTCGAATGATATCACATTCACACTAGCTCCAGAATCACAAAGTATATCATCGAAATCCAGTTCCCCAAGCGTACAAGGAATGGTGAACTCACCTTGATCTTCCAATCTGTAGAGTTGTTTTGGAAAAGGAATAGGTGTTTTCAAATTGACTTGAATGAAAACGGACTTCTCAACTAAAATCCTAACCTAGCATTAGAAAACACAAGATCTAATAACCAAAGCATCATCAATGAATCATTAAACCCCTTAACTAGCCCTGGGCATAAAACCTGATACCTGAAACCCAAACCGAAACCGACCCAATAAAGAGGAACCGAATCCGAATTGAGCTCAACGAAATACCCGAATGAGTCCTAAATATATATACCCAAAAAACTAAACCCGAATCAGAATCGAATTGAGAACCGAATGGGTACCCGATATTTTTTAATATAAATTTAGGCTTTTTCATAGTTTATTCTACCAAATCTTTACTAGTTTTGAATTTTTATATAAATTTATATAAAAATATCCGAACCCGAACCCGACCTATACCCATACCGAACCCAACCCGAAAACTAAAATATCCAAATGAGTCCCAAATCAATAGAACCGAAAATCCAAAACCCGAATGAACCCTACCCGAACTCGAATTGGTACCCGAATGCCAAAGGCTACCCTTAACCTACTAAATCCTAACTCATTTTCTCTCTACTCTTTTATCACAACAAAGAAACCAATCAATTAACAAAGAAAGGAAAACGTGATGCAAAGATATAGAGCATAGAATGAGAATAAGAAGAATCACTAGATTAGATTATGAAAACTCAAGAACCAACAAAGGGTTTCACCAAATTCATTATTTTTTTCTCTACAAAAAGTTATAAGTTGCTAAAGATTAGGTTTTAACAGTTTTAAAACAGAAGGTCTACCCAAAAAAAACTGGGTTGGACCTAACTAAAAACAAGCAAATGTTGGTGGCATCAGTGCATTGCATCGATCATGAGGTATGGAAACTCACAGAAGGCTCTTCGTTCATGTTGCACATTCCATCGACCAAGACCATCGACCTAGGGGTCGATGAAAAATCTAAAGACTTGTTTGTGTGTTTCATTGGCCATGTACATCGACTTTGGGGTCGATAAAAAATTCCAAATATTCTCATGTGGTTCTTGTTCATTCTATTGACCCATTTCATCGACCTAGAGGTCGAGGGTACCATCAAATAATTTTTTGGGCTTGATTAGATGCATTATTTCTCCAAAAAATCAACTTTTTTGCTTGTGACACCATCCACAAATCACCCAACCCCAAACAAGGCTCAACTTCACCTGCAATGACTCAAATATGAAAGAATATGCTATCTTAAGACTCAAAATGCTAAAGATTAGCCTAAAATGAGAATAAATGAATGTGATATGATGCCAGATTATGAAAAATGTTAATGGAATCTAAGCCTATAAACACACATTTTAAAATATAAATTTTTATATTAATTTTTTAATGGAATCTAAGCCTTTAAATTTTTTTGAAATCAATATGTTTTACTTTCATTAAATTATTTAGAACTTATTATAACACAATATTTTGATACTTTCAATTTGAATTTTAATCATTTATGATAATCATAAGATGATATTAACTAATATGAGTTTTATTCCAACATCATGATAATTGACAAAAATCTTAAAAGTAAAATAATGAAAAACTGTAATATGTTAAGAAATAGTGAATTTCTTAACATCATGAATTTAAGCTCAATATTTTAGTGGTATTTAAAAAGTTGTACTTTTATAGCTTTTAATACTCTGTGTTCGAGAAAAGCTCCTATATAGACATTTAAGAGAATTCAGTAAAAGAATATATGCTCTACGAAGAGAATTGATATATAGACATTTATAATTGGCTTTTAAAAGCATTATGTCCAATAACATGCTTTACCTGTCTGTCAAGGTCTAAGTAAGGACTCCATTGGTAAAGACTAAGTACCAAATATGAAACGGTTTTCACCCTGAGTTCATAGTTCAATGTAGAATTAATGTATAAACATTTTTATTAAAATCGATCATTTGTAACACTAAAGACCGACGAGTATCATAAAAGAAAATGCTTAAATAGACTATCATATATAAACAGAATCATTGTAGGCAATTTATTCAAGAATCCACGATTAACAAAGTCGATGGAATCGAAATGTGATCAGTTGGTGATTGGCGTGACATGAACTCCAAATTTGTGAAGCAGATCACTGACTTTACCATGGAACTCGACGATCTTGTGGCCTTCCTCTTTGAGTACGAAGGCTTTGCCAGCTTCAATTCGAAAGGGAGGAGAAGTTTGCTTATTAGTCGTGAACTTAAGCATATTTATGACCACACCATCACTCCCAAAGATTTTATCGTAAGTCCCTTCAACTACTGTTATGTATTCACTTGGATAGTCAAGCACGAACTGCAATAAGAAGAAACGAAACAAAACAATTGAATACATTATAATGGATATCAATCTACTATACGAAAGTAGTCTATTCCCATAGATTCCATATGGTATATAGATTTTGAGTAGATAATATGAAAATAAGTACCTCCTCGAATCCGAGTAGAGTACTCTTTCCATGTTCACCTCCAACGATATCCTCTGAGCCTTTGTCATACACAAACTTAACAGCTGATATGCCATCTTGGGATTGTCCTACAAACACTTTCTTAACACCATCATAAGCACCATCGTCCCATGCAGTTCCTTCATCACCACCAATGGCCTCTAGTTTCTTGGCAGGACTTATAGGACCAGGAGTTATAGGAGTTGTGCTTGTAACGAAGTACGCTCCAAGAGCATGTAGAGCTTCATCAGCACGTCCATGGAACCCAACAAGTTTGCCACCGCTTTATCCTTAAGTAAAAACTTCTTTTCGGTTTCCAATCCATAAGGTGGAGAGGTTTTGCCTTTGGATGCGTAGAAGGTAATAGATGTGATGATGTCTGATTCTTGTCCACATACTTTGTCGTAGGTAACCTGTACTGCAACGATGTGGTCGTCTGCATCAACCTCAAACTGCAATAATAGAAATAAGCTCTTGTAAGTTGGGATATATTGCAAGGGGTTAATGGATATTAATTGCAATACATATTATATATCGTTTCGAATCCAAGCATTGTCTTCTTTCCATGTTCATCCCCTTTAACCTCCTGAGAACCCTTCTCGTATACGACTTTAATAGCTGACACAACATCTTGGCCTGGTCCTACATGCACCTTTCTAACGCCATCATGAGCACCATTATCCCATGAAGCTCCTCCAACACCACCTCCTGCTTCTTGCTTACTAACAGGGGTCAAAGGAGTAGTGGAGGTTGGAACAAAGTAAGCTCCAAGAGAGTGGACATAATCTCCGGAAAACCCATGAAAGCCAATGATCTTCTTGTCTTGAACTTGAACAGTGAATGGAGTACCATCTTCATATCCAATGACATCAGAAGTCTTCTTGTTGGATTTGAACTTAATCCCTTGAATGAGACCGTCAGAGTTCGACCAACCTTCTACAGAAACTAGATACTCCTCTAGATGGTTAATGATATGATATTGACAAGGATTAAGAAGGCTAAAAAAGATCCCCAATGAAGCCATGAAGAATTCAACAAGCACAAGAATCAGATGATATGATATTGACAAGGATTAAGAAGGCAAAAGAAGATCCCCAATGAAGCCATGAAGAATTCAACAAGCACAAGAATCAAATAGAACATAAATGGGGTTTTCATGAGTTTTTGAAGATGAAGAGAATTAAAAATTCATTGGATATGTTCCTTATCAAGTCCAGCCCATCGTAAGCATTAAAGAAGCCCAAATAATGTCTTCAAATCCATCTTAACATTCAGCCCATGAAATAGTGACGAAATTAGAATGCTAAAGGAGTAATGAGTGTGGTTCATTTATGAAGAGACAAGGAAATAGATACATTGAAGACCAACATCATTTATTCCTTGTATTTTCTCTCTCCTTCATGCAAAGTGTCTTTAAGTTTTAGACTATTTTCAAGATAATTTATTGTCTTGTCTTAAGTTATTTCCAAGACACTTTTATGTCTAGTCTTATCTCTATATAAACCATGTAATCTCAATTGAGAAGGACAACTTTTAATCAATCTTTTTGGAACCTATGGTGGGTAATATCCATAGTCGTTTATTGGTGTGTCATATCCAACAAACAAACCTCGGTTTCTTAGGTGCGTAATATCCTTAGAAATCGAGTTGGGAATATTAAGGGCCTTCCGCATCCCTTGTGCGACCCTCCGATCCATGGAATATCAAAGGCTTTTCGCAACCTTTGTGCGACCAATCGATCCACCAACCTTGCCATCGATTCTTCACGGTTTCTTTGAAGCAAGGCTTATCATTTTCTCAACTCTAGAACGCCAATCCTTGGGAGATTCACATCAGTTAATCACAAACTGTAGAGATCAAAATCAAAATGTCAATACCTTTTATAGAATACTATAGATATTATAACACAGAGAAAGTTCAATAGGCTAAGGAAAAGTGTATGAACCGGATCAGCTGGGATATTACGGCCTATATCACCACGAGGAGGAGTTTCTTCGGTTTGTCCATTCTTGACGTAATTGAACTGAACGTATTGAATTCCGTTCCCTCCTGCTGCGGCCTGATCCTTGGTCACATCATCATGGTCGGCTCCATCGTCCCATTGGTTACCTCCTTTTTGAGCTTCCACTTTCTGAGCCATTTTTACGAATATTTCGTGTTATTACGAACACAATTAATTGTTTATAATAAGCTCTATAAAACTAATTTCTGGCCTTAATATTAGAAAAAAAGAAAAAAGAAAGACTATCGTCAGACAAAAGAGAGAGAGAATTGACCTGATAACAGAGGAAGAAGGTGATTGGTGCATTACAAAGAATTGTATGTGTATTTATTTGTATGTGTATTTATGTATCTCTTTGAATTCAGATTGGCCATACAAGTCGATATATTATAGAGAGAACATTCTTTTTCCACCAGAAAAATTTCATATAATATCAATTATACCACATATTGACATTGTAATCTAATTGCACCATAATCCAAAGTTTTCAACGCGATTGCACCAAAAATAAGTGTTCAGAAATCAAATTCCACACACGTGTTAGATAGGTCAGAAATCAATGGTTTACTGCGTACCAGACGTACGATTAAACCATGAAATCCATCGTTAACCATAATAAACCCAAAATAGATCCGATTGGAGACCCGTTTAAGTGATTTAACCCTGAAAAAAAAATCTCAAATCAGATTCATCATTCTCCATTTCTCCAACCATCATCATCTTCTCTTAAGACCCTAATTGCCACTGTCTCCATCGTTTCTCCCTTCTTAATCCTCGTCGTTGTCGCTTTAACCGCCAGAGCTTTCACTCGTTCTCCTCCTCACAATACTCCCGTCTCCTCCGCCGCTTCACTCAAATCAATCTGTGTCGTGACTCGTTACCCAGAGACTTGTTTCAATTCTTTATCTTCTTCTCTCGACGAATCAAACCCAAATTTTGACCCTGAATTAATCCTCGAGCTTTCAATTTGTGTCACTATTAAGGAACTATCAAACCTATATATCTCTTTCCTATCAATCAACGATATGCCTGAGGACGCGGTTGTTGGCGACTGTGTGAAGCTTTACACCGACGCGATGAGTCAACTCAACGATTCGATATCTGAGATTGAGAAAGAGAAGAAGAAAGGAGAAAATTGGTTGACGAAAGAAGTCGTCAGAGACGTCAAGACATGGATTAGCTCTGCCATGACTAACGGTGAGACTTGCTCTGATGGGATTAAAGAAATGGGAACAATTGTGGATTAAGTTCCGATAAAGCTCTTGTGTTGACCTATTAGTCTGTACTTATCAAAGAAAAAATGAATGTTATTCGAAGAAGCACATACCGATCGTTCTATACTATGATCGATTGATCTCTACTTCTCGGAATAACGTAGATATTTTCCTTGATAAGTACAAACCGTTCGATCCTGACACGAGTTGATCGGTCTCTATTTTATGTTAATTTTTTCAATTCAGAGAAAGACCGATCAAATTTACTACGATCGACCAGTCTATACTAAAAGAATTATTATTTCTGTTCTTAATAAAAAAACTATAGATACTACATAATCATGAAAGAAAGTAAAAACTATAATTAGAAATGAAATTTAATGTGATTCTCCACCCGATCAATCATTCAAGTTCATTTTTTTTTGAAATCTTAGTTAATTCTTAAAAGAGCATGATTATTTATATTTAAAACATATTAAACAGAAGAAATACAAAAAAACGATTTATAAATTCAACATGAACAAAGAAAATAATCAGGGTATTTTGGGAATCTGAAACAAAAAGTAGGTTATCTAAGTAATTTTTAAAATATAGGGTTATCCTAATTATTTTAAAAATTTCATAGATTATATTAGTCAGTTTTTTCTATATTTAAAATATAAGTTTTTGGCATTTTGTACCACATTTAGAAACTTTTCATGATGATTGTTTTTATAGTAATAAAGGGCAGGTGGCTTTTAGTCTAGTGGTATATAGTAAGTCCACTAAAGACAGGTGCACTTGCACATCTCGTGATCGATATCTACTGTTTACATTATGTAGAAACTTGACTAATGGGCCGGCTAGTTGTGGACTAGTGTTGACAAAAAAAGAGAAAAAGATGTTGAATAAAGGTTTTATCCTAACTGCAGTTAATACGGATCGAATTAACCCACCTTTATTAATGCTGATCACATAAAACATCAAAGACATAAACAACTTAACACAAATGAGACTATACTGCTTATAAAACACTTAAAACAAAGAAACAGAACGAGAAAGACAGATAAATTAATGAAGTGATCACAAGTGGCAACTGGTGGAGTCGAAGAGATATTTGTGATGATCAGTTGGTGATTGGAAGGACATGGACTCCAAACTTATGAAGCAGTTCGCCGATCTTTCCATGGAACCCAACAATCTTGTAACCTTCCTCTTTGAGCTCGAAGGCTGTGCCAGCTTCAACTCCAAAGGGAGGAGACGTTCGTTTATTAGTCTTAAACCTAATCATATTTATGACCGCACCTTCACTCCCAAAGATTTTATCATATGTGCCTTCAACTGAAGTGATGTATTCACTTGGATAGTCAAGCACGAACTGCAATTATTGTCAACAAAACAAATCATTTGAATAAGTTAAAAGTTAAAGATAGATATCTATATGTAAGATGTTCATTGCAAGTTAGCACTATACCTCTTCGTATCCGAGGAGAGTAGCTTTTCCATGTTCATCTCCAACGATCTCCTCAGCATCCTTGTCATACACAAACTTGAGGGCTGATATACCGTCTTGGGATTGTCCTACATACACTTTCTTAACACCATCATAAGCACCATCGTCCCATTCAGTTCCATAATCAGCACCAACTGCGGGTAGTTTCTTGGCCGGAGTCATAGGAGTTGTTGATGTAGTACTGAAATGTGCTCCAAGAGCATATAGAATCTCGCCAGCGCGTCCATGGAACCCAACAAGTTTGGCACTGTATTGTGCCTTGAGTACATACTTCTTTTCAGTAACTAATCCATAGGGTGGTGAGGTTTTCCCCTTGAATGTATAGAAGGTAATAGATGTGATGACGTCTGATAGGTGACCATAAATTTTGTCATATGTCACTTGCACTGCTACGATGTAGTCGTCTGCATCAACCTCAAACTGCAATAATAGAAATAACCTCACTTGAGTAGGGATATTGCAATAGATTAACTTAGTGTGGATCACATTTGTTATAATTGGTCTAAGACATGTTTGCTTCTCATTACTAAAATGGTGTTTTGGCTTCATCTTGTAATCTATCATTTCATAATTCAAGAAATTACTCTATTCCAGACAGAAGAAACATAGTCTTCTGTCTGGAATCCGTCTGGAATCCGTCTGGAGGAGTTTCAATAGATTCCAACCAGATTTTTTTCCATATGGAACAAAATTTCAGGATTAGAAAATCAATAATACAGGTTGTAGGATTAACTAGCCAAAATAAAAGAAAAAGAATGCTGGATTTGATGAGTTTGGTCAAGTCTCCAATCTGATCAATTGGATCTACCTAGACCTATATCCTTGACTAATCTTTAGAACTCATGATCCGACCCAAATATTAACATGGCTAAAATGGATTGTTCCGAGAACGTTCAATCCATTACGACGTACGTAAATCTCTATTATTGAGTGTTAGATAATCTGAAAAATGGAAAGTCAAGAAAAATAAAGATAAGAATTAGAAGAAAACACAATAGACATACCGTTTCAACGCCAAGTAGTGACTCCTTTCCATGTTTATCTCCTTCAACCTCTTGAGAGTCTCTTTCGTAAATAACTTGGATAAACGAAACACCATCTTGGTCTTGTCCTACATGAACTTTTCTAACTCCGTCGTAAACACCATCATCCCATACATCTCCGTTCGCACCTCCTATTGCTTCAACCTTTTGAGCCATCTTTTGTTTGCTTTTGATATTGATCTTTCAAATCACCTGTAATTACGAATAAGTATTGTTTAGAACCAATATTTTGAAGAAAAATAATTGTTATCAGATGAGAGAATGAGAGTTGACCTGATAAGATATAGATAGAAAGTTTCGTGATCCATTAGGAACAATTGCATGGGTATTTATTGAGTTCCTGGAATATAAGCTAATCATTAATTAATAGAAAGAAATTGTGTAAACTCGTGATCCACGATTGATTACAATATTAGATTGTTGTGAATATAAGCAAATGAGTTGAAATTGAGTATTAATGATCTGATAGTAGTAGTACACGTTTCTTAATAAATATTCCATGTACCAAAGTAAATATTGTTCTACCATTTTATGCTTGATCATTAGTGAGTAAGATTAAAATTAAAAGGATTGGAAATAAGAAGTCAATAATCTTTTGGAAAAGACCCTTGGATCCCAGACCAGGTTCTAAGGCCAGCGATAGGTTTAAGACCTAATATTTACCCATATTTGAAAGTTGAACAACTTATTGACCCAATTACTACGACTTGGAGAGAGGTTCTAGTGAAACAAATTTTCTATCCTCATGGTGTTTCTTGGATAAATTTTGAAAAGATTCTGAAAATTTTCTGGTTTAGGTTGGTTTTATTTTTCGGACAATGTAATTAGCGCAATATTATGAGAAAGAAGAATACAGTGAAATTTGTCATCATTGCATTCAAAGGTCGAAGGACTATTGTGGGTAGGCCTGTTACGGAGTAATTTGACTGATCCGTATGCGTATCCGTATCCGGCGGATAATTAGAAATCCGATCCGTATCCGTATCCGAAAAAACGGATATCCGCATTCCGGATATCCGGACGGATATCCACGGATATCCGTTTTTTATACACTTTACCTGTTCAAAAATCAATTATAATACAAAGACAACCTTTAAAAAGTGATTATACATGAGTACAGACTGTTCAATCATTGTTTAACATGAGTTCTAATCCAAATACAAATATTCAAATATGATCAACTGGAAAAATGAAACAATGATTCATCTGCCGTCAATCTGCAATCTTTGATTTTCTCTGTTTCTTTAGTTGTTGTGCATGAGTGTCTTGGGCAGACTTCAATCAAGCTATCAGCTTTCAGTTCATCCCTTAACATGAAAACAATCAAAGACAAATACATATAACAAGCATCAAATAACATCAATCTATATAGCAAGTATCAAATACATACAACAAGCATCAAATAGAATCGAATTAATGTATAAACAAAAAATAAAAGGGATTCTTACACAAGTCACAGTTGTAGTATTGATCTCTGCATAAGAGAATAAGAAGATATTAGAATAGAAAGACGTTTAAAAGATAATAAAAGTGTAAAACAACAAAAGATGTACCTGATTCAATGTTCTCAAGCTCATTAAGCAATTCTTCTACATTTAAATCTTCATCATCATCACGATACCAATCTTGAGTGCATATAAGAGCTTCCACAATTTTTGGTGTAAGTGAACTGCGAAAACGGTCAAGCACTCTACCTCCTGTGCTAAACGCAGACTCGGATGCAACCTTGAAACTGGAATAGCCAACAAGTCTCTTGCCATTAGACTCAAAACCTTGTACTTAGAACCTGTTGTCTGCCACCAACTCAATATTCTAAATTCTGGATTCTTTCTATCCTCTCTAATATCATCTAAATAAGAATCTAACTCTGATTTTACAACCTCAGACCCTTCACTCTCTTCATCATCATCAAACATTTCATCCATTAGAGCATGTCTCCTCTTTTTCTCCTTAGATGTTGAATCTGATTCTTTTTGTGAAGATATTATTGTATCTTGTGATATCGAAGACAAGTAGTATGCAAATAATCTATTCAAAGCATGGATGATCTTTGCAACCAAACAATTAGCCTCATAAGGTGGATACGTACCTTCAATCATCCACTTTACCCATCGCATTTTGTATCGCGGATCAAGAACTGCAGCAACATAGATCAGCATGTTTGTGTTATCGAAATTCCCCCAATACTTATAAAACTTCAGCCTCATTTTTTCAGCCATAGCCTGCTTGTGTTTATCCTCTGTTGTGTCCATCTTCACTATCATCCAGCCCACTCCAAATATCTCTTTCATATATGTATTGCCAGTAACATATTTAGACCCTGAAATGTTCACAGTTGCATCATAGAAATATTGTAAAATCTCTGTCAATGCACTAGCATATGACCAATCACTTTCACTCGGTGGAGCATTGCAGATTCTACTAAGTTCTGCAATGTACTTGTCATCTTCTAACTCAAGCATATCAAACCCTTTCTTCAAACTTACAGCAGCTTGTAACATCAAAAATGTTGAATTCCATCTCGTTTCAACATCTAAACAAAGACCAGCCTTTGATTCAACTTTTTGAATCTCCAAACACTCCTTAAACCTTTTCAACCTTCCAGGTGAAGATCGAACATACCTAACAGCTGATCTGATCCTAAAGATTGAACCATGTGCTTCTTGAAGACCGTCTTTCACAATCAGACTTAAAATGTGTGCTCCACACCGCATATGCAAAAACTCTCCACCCAAGACCGTTGTTCCCCACGAAGTCAACTTCTTCTTTAGGTAATTTAATGCAAGGTCATTCGAACTTGCATTATCTACGGTTATTGTAAACACTCTCCTAATTCCCCAGAAACTGCAACACTTCTCAACCATTTTACCTATCGTTTCACCAGAATGATTATCAACTACGCAGAAATTGATGATTCTTTTGTGCAGCCTCCATTTCTCATCTATATAGTGCACAGTTAGACACATGTAACTGAGATTTTGAATGGAGGTCCAACAATCTGTTGTCAGAGAAATGCTACCTGTGTAGTTTCTAAAAAACTTCCTAAGCTTTCCCCTTTCATCTTCATAAAGTCTTAAACAATCTCTAGCTATTGTTTGCCGACAAGGGATTTCAAACCGCGGCTGAAGAATACTCATAAATCTTCTAAATCCCCTATGTTCAACAAACCTAAAAGGTAGTTCATCCATGATGACCATTTCTACTAAAGCCTTACGAGATGCTGATTGACTAAATGTTGTATGCGATGGTACTCTACTTCCTACAGAGTCATCTAATTGTTTACGATGAAATAAAGTTGATTGCTTCATCTTTTTACCATCAATTTCACAATCGGCTTCTTCTCTAGGCATCAATTTGCATCTACATATGTGGTTTAACATTGCACTAGTTGTGGGACCATGCCTAGTTCTACAAGAGATCAATACTCCACAATGAATGCACTTCGCTTTATCTAACTTATCAGTCTTCACAAAATAAAGCCAAACCTTAGATCTTTTCTTTGAATCCCCAATATATTCCGAAGATTCTGTCTCTGGATGTTGTTCACATGACTCTTGCTTGGAGCTGCCAGCATTAGTACCACAATTTTGAGTTGATTTTGCAGTGTCTTCCATTGAAGCCATCTACAAAGAACCAAGAGAATGAAAGCAACATATAAGTACACAAGAAACATAAACCAACCAATGAAGCTAATAATGAAGTAAGTAATGAAAGCATGAATAAGTAAACGAGGAATAAAGGAAACATCAAAATAAACCACATATTAGAAAGTAGAGAAGCAAGCAAGTTAAGAAGAAAAAAACGTAAACAGAGAAACTTGTGAGGAAAAATATTAAAAATATTCAGCACATAAGGCAAAGATACTAAAATGCAAGCAAAGAAATAGAGAATCAAGAAATTCATATAACATTAAGAATATAATATGGAATTAAGTAAGTAAACAGAGTAAGTAAACATTAAGAATAAGGAAGCAAAACGTAAACAGAGAAAGTTGTGAGGTTGACAAAGGCTATATATAAACGTAAACAGAGAAAGTTGTAAGTCTCTTTATTAAAAGATTGGACTTATTATCGTTCTTTTTCTACGACCCTTAGCCTCTCATTCAAAGAAAATTATTCCTTCATGGTGAGATTTTACATTATTTATATAGTGTGTTATTAATTTACTAAATCACACAATTGATACTTATTCCCTTAGCTTTGATCAGAAACATTGCTCAGAAAATACTAAAAGATAAAATCAAATTGTGGAACTCAACATCGTAAAACATTTCACCATTCCAATTTTTTTTAATTAGATACAATATTACCTTTGTCAAAATAGAAACTTGACTTTTACGTTTACATATCTGTAGCTCTCACGACATTTACCACAAAGTACAAACTAATGGATAATTAAACATATAATGTCTTTTTAAATATAATTAGAAGATAGTTGATAATATAGTATTCATAAAATCATATAAAACCAAACATTGGATGTACCTAATTAATATTCTAATGCAAATATTCTAAACATTGGTCGTGGAGTTATATCATTTTTTAGTTTGCATTAGCATTGACAAAGGAAAACAAACAACATAAAGAATAAAAATACACTACAGAGAACGTATCAGACTCGAAAATTTTTCAAGGAAAAGAAGACCATATCTAAAACAGAGAAAATATCAAAGGAAACAAATGAGACTTACATGTGATTTAGGTCTCGATGATGGCAGAGGCAACACTGGCGATGAGTTAAAGACAAATCAATATCATACCAAACTCACATAGCTAATCTCACTTCCATTCAACACTTTCTCCACATAAATGAAATAAAATCAGAAAATAAGGTTACAACTTTCCATCCAATTTTTAAAACCCATTTCCAAATATTACGCAACAATCAAATCATTAAACAGTCAAGTGGCAAAAAACACACAGAAACTAACAACTTTTCCAATCACCAGCTAACAATCGAAACCCTAGATAGTAGATAAAACTAAAAAAATTATATAACTAAAGTTATTCACCTGTTTGAGTGTTTTCCCTTGAAGTCTTGATCGATATGCCCCTAAATCAATAAGAAGATACAAATCCCAACACATAAGTTTACAGAACAAAACCACCAACACAGGAAAAATTGAAAAATTAAAAATCAAAATCGAAACAATAAACTCAAAAGCAATAAAATATAATAGAATCACATACTGAAATCAAAAACAAAGAAGAAAAGAGCTTCAATTTTGTTGGAAAAAGATGGAAACATATGTCGAAATCGCTTTTGTTAAAACATAACTCACCGTCTCACCGAGCTTCTTTTTCGTTGAAAATTAGGTCAAAATCGAGGAGCCAAATGAAGAATCGAAGCTCAAAATCACATTCTAGATCGAAATCGACTTGATAGTGTCAAAGAAACGAAGAATCACGTGACTAACTTGACAGAGAATGGAGAAAGTGATATCACGAGAAACTGAGAAAGAGGATTTAGGTTTTGTTTAACCTTTGAGTTTGGGTAAGTGAAAGAGAATACTTCACTAATGGGCTTTATTAGCTAATGGATCTCAAGACTCTCAACGGACATTTAGGCTTTATGGTATAATGGGCTTTATTGGCCATGGTTTCAACGGACATTTAGATTTTAATAATGGGCCGGATATCCGCGGATATCCGACCCATTATTTCATCTGATCCGTATCCGTATCCGTTTAGTCCGGATATCCCTGTTACGGATCAAAATTCGGATACGAATACGGATATCCGGCGGATCACGGATCGTGATTCACAGCCCTAATTGTGGGCGATATCGTTGCTTATCTCTCTCTAAATTTCAAAAGACACTTTTGCAACAGACTGCATAGATTGTTTAAATTCAAAACAAATTTTCTGACCAACAATATTAGAAGGTCTTTTAGGAATCTGTCACATGTAAACCTTGTTTCCCCAAATTTGATCAATTATGTTCTATGATAAGTAAAGTTGATTAAGAAAATAACTACTATAATATATGAGTATTTTAGAAAAATATTTTTGGTCAATTAGTTATATATTCAGTGGTATTTTTCATCATAGTTCGACCGTAAAGAATTGTACAACTCTGTGTAATATGATTTGGAGTTTAAAGATTTTGAGTTATTGGTCAGTTTTTAGATCGTCCAAAATTCTTGACAATGTATATATATATACACGTGAGTTTTTTAGTTTTCCTAATATGTATTCAATCAAATCTTCAAATCTTCATTGACAGCTATTGTGTACGTAAATATGGGAAAGGAAAATTTGTGCATAAGTATCTCGTTTTCTCGTGAGTCGTGAATCGCGGTGATTGGGATATAAAAATAAGCACAATAATTCAATGCTTCTATAAAACTTTAAATTTAACGTGTACGTCGACCCTAAACTCGTTGACGTTGTACATTGTACATGTGCTGCCTACGCGTGTTAATCAAAATCTAGATTATGACCATTTAATTTCCTTATAAAATCGGCTAGTGTCGTGTAATAATTGAAACTTAAACCATTTCTTTTACGAAACTTGAATTCCCAAACAAACTATAAAAAGAATTATGATAAACTGCTCAATAGAGTACTAGACCATTGATGCATCTTAAAATATTATCTTCAATGATTATCTTATCGAGAAAACGGTCAATTTAATACTAAATTTATCTGTTTTTGTCGAATTAAATACGAACTTTTTTCACTCCATAAAAAATATGAACTTTGACGGCGCCAAATCAACACCGTAGTCAAACTTAACTAACGTTAAGCATCATTAGTAATAATTAACGGGTCGTTAGTTTGACTAACTAAAACTATCAAAACGAAATTTCCTTCTTTTGTCTCCGACCGTAGTTGTCTTTGCCGGGAAATATCTTTTTTCCGGTAGCCATGCTCCGAACTCTCTCTTGCTCTGCATCTTTCCTTCAGTCACCGGGAAACATCTCTTGCTCCGAAGAGGGTTGTGGATTCCTTCTGCCGTAGGTCGCGGTGTCAATGGGCAGCTCTCTCGCCTCTCTGTTCGCGCCGTCGCCACACAACCCGCACCATCTTATACTGGTGGGGATTTGCACTTAACTTTTACTCTCTGTTTTTGAAAATTGATTGTTAGATGCTTTGTTCTCTTAGTTTAGATTTCGGATTGTTTCTCTTTGGTGGACATTTTGTTGACGGTGTTGCATTTACCAACACACTTGACCCTTTCCTTATAGAATATTCGGAGATGTCTTCTGTCCTTTGTGCCACTTTTGAAATCAGGTTTCTGGTTTAGGATAGGTTGTAAACTGGTTGCGAGGTTATGTCTGTGTCAAATGAAGATGAGAACAAGGTGTTTGGCGTTGTTTTCAGAACTCCTCCGTAAGTTTAGTTCATACATAACTTTAATTATCGTTGTATTAAGGTGACTTGAGTTTTAATTAGATAGGCAATTGGAATTGGTATCAAGCGTTTCACTCTTGAAATTTAACCCAAGCAATGCCAGGATTTGGTTCTATGGAGATGATGATCCTGTTCATCGCCTCCGTATCTTAAGTGGTAAAGAGTGATATCTCCTTTTGTCGTACTAGAAATAATCTTCTTATTTTTTAGTTCTTTGTCTTGTCAATTTTTAAATATATTTTGTGTTTCCGTTTTGAACTAATCTGCTTCTTCATTCTCATCGATTTCGTCTTCTCTTTTTCTTCTTCACGACAATCAAACGCTCACAAGCTCCACTCGAATTCCCTCTCCGATTTCCACTTCTACTTAGAGATTTCAATAGCCTTTGGTACTTTTCAAGACTTCTCATCGCATCTTTTTTCGTTCTCATCAGTAGAAACCAAAAGATTTCAATTTCAGAGGAAAAAATTCCAGAAGCAGAGAAGAGAAAATGAAGGTTAATGGTTCTCTGATATCAAAACACTGTCATTTTGATAGTTTTAGTTAGTGAAACTAAGGACCCATTAATTATCACTAACAACGCTTAACGTCAGTTAAATTTGACTAACGGCAGTACTGATTTGGCTCGGTCAACGTAAAGTTTATATTTTTATAGAAATGAGAAGAAGTTCATATTTAATTTAGCAAAAAGGGGTAAATTTGATATTAAATTGAACGTTTTGTCTTTATATTTTTCTATAATTTGCATTGTGTTAGTTTAAATAATGGTAAAGAGAAGAAGTCAATGTCACATATAGCATTCTCCAAAACCAACATCAATCATTACATTTATTTCATCAAATCGGAACGTCGAAAATATTACATTTATTTAATTTACATAAAAATCAAACCTTTATTTTATCAAATCTGTAAATTTTGAACTTAAACATAAACGAATAACACCCGGATTGGTTAGTTGAGATAACAATGGACCCTCCCCAATTTCCATGGCATCGGAAGATCGATTCCCAGAACGCTCTAATGGAAGCAAAATAGCTCTAAATAGAATCTAAATGGCCCACCAAAAGTTGGGACGGGAAAATATGTTTAAAATAAAATAAAAAATAACATAAAATAAATAAGAAAAATCAACATCAATCGTTCTAACCGCCACATCTAGCTAGAGTTTACAAAAGATAAGTTATGAAGAAAAAAATGAATGGTAAAATATCTTCTTTTATTATTATTATTAATTTATTATTGTACTTTTATGTCTCAATGCTGTTTTTATATTAAAGGTTCAGTTTTACAACAACATAAGCATAAGAAAAAAATATGAACCAAATCTCGAACATTTGTAAATTGTGACGATGTCGAATAATTGCAAAATATAATAAAGTTGGAAAAAAAAATCAAAACCTAACTGAAAACAACCTAAACATATAATAAACAAACATAGAATATCGAAAATTAATCTTTCGTCGTCACAAAGATCGGTCATACAATTGTGAAACTCTTTAAACTATTGGTATCAAGCTCTGATAAAACTTCTCCGAATACGAGAGGAGTCTAGACAAGAATTTTTTTTTTTTTTAACAAGTAACTATCAGATCAACAATGACTCGATTCATAGCCTAAATTTTCCAATTAGAGTTGAGTGGGATTTAAATTCACCAATGAATGTCTAACTAAATCAGAGCCAAACTAAATATGGCATACAACATTCTATTCTAAAAGGAAGAAAAATTAAGATCTAGAGAAATATAGCCTAATAAAATATCTAATTATCAAGTAATACCTATGACTAATTTGTCTAAAGCCCACTAAACTGAAACTCATATTAGTCAGTTAATTAAGCTGAATACTATATGATACTTTTGTAAAATCTAGGTCCATTGCTTTGATCCAACAACAAACCCACCAGAAAATAGGGAGGTGATGTCATAGAAGGAAACATGGTCTCCAGCGCCGCCAATTACATTAGGGTCGTCGGAAATTGCTGGAGGCTGAAGATTGCGCGGTGAAACACCGAAATCGTCGGAAGTGGTGTGATGTAAACCCAAATCAAGCTTCACCATTGGATTTGGACCGATCAAAACTTTGAATAACTTCGACTGCCTTCACGGATAAAACAAGCTACGACAGAGGAGGTTAACTTGTTATATAAGGACCAAAACCGGTGAAAGCAGAGTACCAACTACAAATGTCGGCGGGATTAGAGCCCAAACCGAGTAGATCTCGTGTTGCGAGACACATAGGTGGAAGATATGGGGTGACCGAACTCACTGAGGTTACGCCGGAAAACATAAACGAATTTAAGCAGCACCACCAAGCACGGGAATCGCGATGTGGATGGGTACAAATGGATAGATCTCGACAATTGTAAGTTTCCTGAAAGGTTTGGGTCACGACGAACCTGAGGCTCTTCATCTCTGGTGGTAAACGCCGGTATGGCAATTTCATCTTCAACTTACAGTAAGAAGACCGGCGTCGAACCTCGGTTCTTCGTCTCAAAGGGATGAAGGAGATAACAAAAGCAGAGTAAGCATAAGAGAAGAGGAGTTCCCGACGCCGGTGAGTCGTTCCTCGCTAGTGTCCAAGAGAAACATTTACGGGCGAGTCTCAGTGTCAGTGAGAAAAAGAGTCGAGATGTCATTTTACCTTTCATTTAAATAAAGAGAAAAAGGGACCAAAACGTTGATATCATGTTTCAAACATGTGAAATAGAGCCTTCTCAATATGTTTTTACCGCTTGACCAACCTATATAATATTGGAAAAAATTTCAATTAAATCTCGAACTTGTCAAAAAGAATAAATTAAACATTGAATTTATTCGGCTCCAAAATAAATTTCCAAATTGTAGTTGACTTTCAAATTAAACCCTTAATTTTATGTTGACCACTTTATTTTACTCTGTCGTTAATTCAATTAACGAGAATGCTTAACCCCGTTTAGTGTCATCAATAAGGTTCCGTTTAATGAAACCAAGTGAATTGAGTGTTTTATCTACCTTTTTTGGTAAGTTCGAGATTTAATTAACATTTTTGACCTATAATATTTGGTTGTATAAAAATAAGATAAACATCATAAAATATATAAATCTCCAATTTATCCTCGATTAATTGTTTCAGTGCTAGCCCTTACACAACTGTCCGACTAGCGCTAGGAAATTTTTAATTATACTCTAAAAGAAAATGTTAAAACTAGAAGAATAATGCAAATAGAGATGTTAAAACTAATTTTACTTTTTTATAGGGTCTGATTAATAACATATTTGTTCACAAACGATATGCTTTTTGCTACTATCAGCATTTTGTTTAAAACTATCTTTTAAATCTACCGTTTCAACGATCGTCTAAACTTATTTATGAGTCTGATTGGTTACATATAAAAGGTCATTTACAAATGATATGCTTCTTTTGCTACTAATCAGTACTTCGTTTGAAATGACCATTTTAAGCAGTCACTTGAAAAACTATTTTCAAACAGAGCTATTTACACTTGTTTGGGAAACTATCGTCATTTGGGTATCGATCGTTGTTTTGGTATCGATCGTCGTTTGTAAATATAAATGATCGTTTATTTTTGTATTTTATGTATAATTGTAATTTAAGGAATAATAATCATTTGCTAGTATGAAAATATTATTTTAAAACTACTAATTGTAATCTATATATTAATTGCCTATATTTAAAATAATTATTTAAATCAAATTTTACATACTAAATTTTATCGTATTGCACTATTCATATGTTGTAGTGATATCGATCAACATTAATCTTCAAATGATATTCGCTTGAAAACTTCTTTTGCCAACCGCTATCTTCAAACGGTCATTTTTAAACCTTCGTTTTAATTGTATTTTTCCAAACGGTGTCACCATTCGGATTCATGGTCATTTGAATAAGAAATGACCGTTGTTTGTAAATACAAGCAATCATTTATTTTTGCATTATATCTATAATTATAGTTTAAAAATAATATATGATTCACAAGAAAAAAATTATTCGTTTAAGTTTAGAAAAATAGTCAAAATATTATTTAAAAAATAATAATTATAATATATATATATTTATTTTATATAAAAAATATTAAAATATATATATCTATATATGTTATTGATAATTTTTAGAATAATTATTTAAATAAAATTTTACATAATATTTTTTTTATCGCATTGCACAATTCAATGAGTGCAGGTTATCAATCAATATTAATCTTCAAACGAATGTCATTTGAAAACTACTTTTGGCTATGGATGTCTTCAAATGGTCGTTTCTAAACAATTTTCATTTCAACTAGTCTTTTTTCTCCAAACGATTGTTTCAAATGTTTCATCATTCAGACCCATGGTTTAATGAAATCTGATCAGAAACACATGAGAGACAGAACAACATTACATTCATATGAGGCTACTTAAAAACACTTCGGCACGTTCAAACAGACACAAGATAAGTATAACAGCTTATTCAAAGGTTGCTAAAGACATAAAAAGACTTAAAGTTACAAATTTAGAAGACAGATCAGAAGGATCTGTTAACTTATTAGATGGAATTGAAGGGAAAAAATGTCAAGATTACTTGGTGATGGGGACGACGTGTGCTCCAAGTTGATGAAGGTGCTCATTGGCTTTTCCGTGGAACCCAACGAACTTGTGGCCTTCCTCTTTGAGTTCGAAAGCTACACCAGCTTCAAGCCCAAATGGATCAGATGTTGGTTTATCAGTCTTGAACCTAAGCATGGTAATGACCGCAGTGTCACTCCCATAGATTTTGTCGCAGGTACCCTCCATGGTAATATAATAATATATACGTACCTCTTCGAATCCGAGTAGAGTCGTCTTCCACAGTCATCTCCAACAACCACTTGAGAATCATTGATATACTCAAACTTAATGGCCGATACACCATCGTGGCCTTGACCTATATACGCCTTCTTAACACCATGGTACGCACCATCGTCCCATGTAGTTCCTTCATCACTACCCAGTGCGGGAAGCTTCTTTGCAGCAGTCAACGGGGTTGAATTAGTCAACGGACAAAGTAAGCCCCAAGAGAACGTAAATTGTCTTGGGCAAACCCATGAAAGCCAGTGATCTTCTTTTCCACAACTTAGAGAGTGAACGAAGTACCATCTTCGACTCCAATGAAATCAGACGTCTTCTTGTTGGATTTAAACTTAAGCCCTTGGATAAGACCATCTGGGTTATACCAACCTTCTACCGAAACTAGATGCTCCTCTGGATGGTTAATCACAAACTGTATAGATCAATCAAAATGTTAAAAACCAAATTCTACACTCATTAAAGAAGAAGATCCATATGCTAGTAAAAAGTGTACGAACTGGATCAGCTGCCATACTACGGCCTTTGGTACCACGAAGAGGAGCTGCTTCGGTTTGTCCGTTCTTGACATAATTGAACTGAACGTATTGAATTCCGTTACCGCCTGCTGCGGTCTGAATCTTGGTCACATCATCGTGTGCGGATTCAACGTCCCATTGGTTGCCTCCTTTTCCTCCTTGTGCTTCCACCTTTTGGGCCATCTTTGTTTGCCTTTTTTTATCAGGCTTACGAGTTACCTTTAATTGCAAAAGCAAAATGTCTATTGCAACTACTAATTACCGATTTTACAATACTACTGTATATTATCAAAAGAAACATAGAGGAAAAGAGAGCTGACCTTCAAAGAGAGAGTAGACGGTGATTTATCCAATTAACTGAAGTGTATGTGAATTTATCTAAATAAAGCTCCACGCATTTATTGACATCTTAGATCAACATATAGACCTTAAGTTAATTCATAAATACAATTCAAAAAAGATTAATCTACAATTTCGTGATCCACGTGGCATATTAAATTATATTACCAAATACCAACAAGGCTATAAAATATTGATACATTTAATATTGAAGTGGATGATGGCCCGTGCTATGCACGAGATTATTTGTTCAGCAAAATAAATATACATTTATGGCTATTTATATTTATCTATAATATTTATATATGTGATATTTGTTTGCCTTTTACTTATTTTATAGGTTTATTTGTATATACAATTTATTATTTTTATAATATACTAATATTCAATTTATAATGATGATTCGTGTTGTGCACAAAATATGTTTTTAGGAATAATATTTATTAAGGTTTTGATGTATTATATAATTTGTTTGACTCATGTTCATTTAGGCTGTTAGACACATGATTATTTAGGTTTTTAGATGTGTGTACGTTCATTTTAATTTTTATATCCGTGTTTATTTAAATTTTTAGACCCATGTCCATTTAGAGTTTTTAACTTGTGTTCATTTAGGTTGTTAGACCCGTGTTCATTTAACTTGTAAATTTAAGGTTTGTTTATTTTTCATAAATATATATTTTTAGTAAACATGAAATTAAAAAAATCTAAAATATTCAAAATTTAAAAGGAAATAAATATATTTATTGGTACATTTTGAGATGAATATGAAATGAATTCAAGCAATATTGTTATTTAAGTTATTAAAAACGTGTTATTTAAGATTTAGGAATTGTGTTCATTTAGATTTTAATATTCGAATTCATTTAAATTTTTAGACTCATATTTATTTAGGTAACTTAAATCAATTTTATATATTGTTGATTAACAATATTTATTTAAGGAATGTAATTACGATGTTAACATCAATTATTAAAGCTTGTTTCTATTTTAAATATTTATATTCTTTTCTTGATAGAGAGAAATATTAATAAGATACTTAAAATGAATATCACATGAATTCAAACACTATTTGTTGATACAATTTATGATTGTTGGTTTCAATATCATATCTCAAAAAATATTTTGAAATTTAAAATATTGATAAATATATTAAGTATAATCAGTTTTAAATATGTTTTACGAAAAATATTTAGTTAAGGAAATTTTTTAAATTTATTATTGAATGTATGTTTCTATATTGGTCAACAAACAATATTCAAAATTTAAATCATAGCTAAGTAATTGACATTTTAAGGAAACTCAGTATTATATTTTGTTTTTAAAATATATTTATTTAAAGAAAAGTTTAAAATATAATTATTGAATATAATTGATTTATTGAAGTTAAAATATTGTAACTTTAGTAATTTTATACTTAAATATTACATACTCGATACACCAATTAAGATGATTCGAAAAACATCTATATTTATATTTAAGTAATGTATACATTTATTTAAAAAATCTTATTATATAAATACATATGGATTTTGTTAAATAAACAATGTAGAATATCATAAGAATATCAAATTATACTTTTATGATTAAATTTAGTTTAATGATGGCAAATGCAGTATTTCAGTTTAAAACAATTACTAATTTCAGATTAATAATAGCGTACTAAATACTACGAATTTAATATAGCAATCATAATCATTTACGATTATAATGATATTTTATAGATTCCTTAATTATAGATCAATTCCTAAATATTTCTCATATTAAACAATAAATCGTGATATTCATAATAAATGTATTGGAATTGAATTCAAGTTTTAAAAAAATTATTAAAAATGTTTGGAGAAACCAATGTAAACCCTTAGATCAGACGTCATTAAAGAATCAGACGGTGAAGAATCCACAACGTAATTGTTATTACTTTGGTAATGCTGTAAATGGAGAAACTTTGATTCTCTAGCTAGCCTTGCTTTAGCTTCAAACCTAGCACTCTCCCATTGAGCCATATGGCTAAGCGTGACTGCTTTATTGGATTGTCTTGTAGATAGAGAAACTTTTTAAATCCTCAAGAAGACATCAAATTATATTATTTTCAAAATATAAAATATATAAAATGGGATTCCAAAACTGTTCAAGTGAAGACCTGAAATTCTTGGGAAAGGTGAATATAAAGATGCTAAAGTAAAGAGACAATGCTAATTGAATCACCTTTTAAAAGTTTTTCCTCCTGATCCATTATATTCTTCTGGTCTTGATCTTGAAACATTACACTCTAAAAAATGTTTAGGTATAAAAACTCTAGCAACGATCAGACAATCATAAACGGAACATATATATTAAAAAAAACAAAAAAATAACAACATAGAAAATAATACAGTTTTAGAAAAAGTAAAAACCATTCATAAATGAAAGTATTTGAACAACCTCTATTCTTCATGATTAGTACATGTTCGCTGTGATTACCAAGCTTCCCCACATATCCTAAAAGAACAAAATCAGATGATTAGTTTCATAAGAAACTAAAAAAAAATCAAATAACAACAACGTAACCAAAATATTATAAAATGACAATGAAGAAGCTAAAAACATTCGTTCAAGAACCTAAAAATAACAACTAAACCTTTAATGCATAATAGAAAACTAAAGAGAATAAAAAAAGTGAAACATATTGACACACCACTAATTATGTTAAACTTTGCGGTGTTGTAAGATGTATCAATGGCTGGAAAAGTTTGCTTTATATAGATAAATGAATCGTATGATAGAAGTTCCTTCATATTTAATTATTAAATATTTTAAAAATGTTTTTCAATAAATTATTTTGGAAGATATTATATTTTTGTTACAATGACTTAGTACTTTTGGAAAATATAGAAAATTTTCGTGATATTCATTATACTATTTTAATTAAATGTCATATTTATTTGGTGTATAATGTTAAGATATATCATATCTACACTCTTATGTATACAATATACCGTAGTTAATATAATTTATGTAACTATGGTAAATGTTATTTTTAATTTTTCAAAATCTATCTTAAAATAAATGGTAAAAGAATATCATGGGATGAATCTAATAACTATGGTAAGTGTAATAATCTAGTGCATCTATGTTTAAATGGCTAAAAATGGAAACAAAATCGTGTAACTTTAATGTCTTATATCTATTTTCTGTGATCGATTACATTTTGTGCTCTTAATTTTCGTATACAGCATAACTCTTAATTCGAATTAAATTTTCGTGATCTTTAATATAATTGTTTAATTAAATTCCATATTTATTTGGTGAATATTTTTAACATATATCATATCTACACATTTATGTATATAATCTACCATAATTATTATAATTTATGTAACTATGATAAGTGTAAATTTTAGAATATACTAAGTTCGCCATTTATTTTGAAATTTTGTAGAATGAAGTTATATAATTCAATTAGATTACTTATTTTGAATTCAATGAATAAGGCATTTATTCAACGTATAAAGTTTTTATTTTATACTTTTTTTGTTGACAACATATCATTAATTTTTTTTTTAAATCACTACGATTTTGAATTAATGAGAATATAATTATGTTGACAATATTATCTACTTTTCTTGATCACGAACATATCAATAAGTTTCTTTGTTGACAACATATCTACTGTTATTAAGGGGATCAGAATTCTTTTCGTTTTTAATTATTGATTAAAATATGTATCTTAAATTCATAATCATTCGTGATCTTAAATATAAATGCTTACTAAATTATATCAACTAAATACCGTAAATAATTGTTTTGAATAAATATTTGTATTAAATATATAATCAAACGTGACCTTTTCAATAAATGCTTGAAAACGAACAAAATTTCACCAAAATACTCTTACTAACATTCTAATTTTCAATATCATTTTATGTAGTGTTCTACATGGTAATAAGGACAATTCTAAGTATTATTATCCTTAATTATATAGAAGATAATCATAGTTTGGCCGACTCAAATACTCCATAACTGTTAATCTGATCAACATTTAACCAACGAGGTGTTGGTCCAGGAGTAAATCTCCTAGGTGGAATTACTAGAACCACAATTATGCGGTATAGCCGAAGGCTGACCATGAGACTGGGAGGATTAGTTAGGACCAAAGACTAGAATCTCCTAGTTAACAAAAAATATATGAGAAGGTAATTAAAAATCAGGTAAAAGTATAGGTTTTCATGATTTAGGACAAAATACCCTTACAGGTTTTTGGGTTTAACAATAGGCAATTTTGGGAAAAAAAAAACAAAAAAACACGTGAGATATATATTATACCAGATACGGTTGAATATTGATTGGTAAATGTAATGTTACTCGTATATCTACGTTGTTAGTGTCGTAAGCATAATGATACTTGGATATAGATCTCGTTAGTGTAGTAAACATAATGTTACGTACCATAGGTTGTATGGAAGCGGCTACAAAGATATAGAAAGCATGAGACAAATATTATGTCACATATGATAAGATATGATGTTGTAAACATAGTGTTTCTCATAGATAGACATTGTTAGTGTCGTAAACATAGTCTTACCATAGGAAGCATGAAAGTGGCTACAAAAATATAGGAAGCGTGAGTCATATATTATGTTAGATAAGATTGAATATTGTGCCGTAAACATAATATTACTCATATATAGATGTTGTTAGTGTTGTAAACTTAGTGTTATCCGTATATAATTATATACAAGAAGAATGATATGTTATATCATTTATTTTATTTGTTTACATCATTTTCTGAATAATACAACTGCAAATTTGTATCGCTTATATAACTGACTCTGAAAGAAGTGACTCGCCGAGGATAGGTGGTCCAGTGGTAGTGGTTACTTTACAAATTCTCAGACACCGGAGTTTGATTCCTCTCAGATACAAGGGGAAGGAAAAAAAGATTTAGGATATATGCTTTGGCTATGGATCGGGTCTTGTTGGTCCAATTATAAGAGTAAGGTTGACAAAAAAAAAAGAGGGGACTCAAAAAATCTGTGTCAATTAAAACTACGGGCCGAGTATTGCTACCCTTCAAATTCAACTTTGGAAACCTAAAACACCAACAAAAATAAAACATTTTATATGGCAAGCTGTTTCGGGTAAGTTAGCGGCTACATCTAACTGGAATCAGCGAGCAATTCGGTATGACGTTGGTTGTTGCCGTTGTGGTTATGAATTTGAGAATGTTAACCATGTTCTCTTTGAGTGCCAGCCAGCGATACAAGTGTGGGCTCTATCGAAGATTCGTTCTCCGATTGACTTGTTTCTTGGGAGTTCGGTGTTCACGAATCTTGATTATTTTTTTGATGGATTTCCAATGAAGTGGATAAGAGAAGTTTTCCGTGGATCCTCTAGTATATATGGAAAGTCAAGAATGACAAGATGTTTTCAAATATAGAGAAGAAATCGAGGAAAATAATTGAGAAAGCGGAGGAAGAAGAGGACGTTTGGTTTAAGGTCCATGATGTACATTGTGAAAGTATATCCTCGGGTTATGATAACTCTCAAATTGATACTTTTTCCAAACCACTTTTGATTTCTCATACCTTTACTAGATATAGGTGTTTTGTGGATGAATCTTGGAAGGATTCCAAATATTTCTTAGGGATAGGTTGGTATTGTTTCAGCGATAGTCCGAGAGGTATCAGTATGGGGGCGTGTGGTATCAGAAGAAGTCTTTCAACTTTGCATTCAGAATTCGAGGTCCTCTTGTGGGAAAATGACATGTCTCTAAACTCAAAAATGTCTCTTAGGCAAGTTTAGCAACATATTGTGCAGATGTGGTGAAGATGATGGAGAATGCGTCATATTGGCCATCTTCTCATCTTATCTAGAGGATTTTTCTCTGCTTCGGAGTATGTTACACTATAACAAATATGGCCATTCTTAGCACACGAAAAACGCTATTATACATGATCTATAGTGCTTTGGTAAACGCTAAGTGATACAAAGTTATTTTTTCTCCCCTTTATATTATTTCGTTTTTTTGTAGGCTTATTATATCTCACTTTATAATAGCATAAATTTTTTGTCATTACACATTGTATCATAACACTTAATAAAAGTTGTGATATATTTTTTTTAGCTCCTTTTATGCGTTGTAAAAATATTTTTTATAATTATTTATTAAATCTGTAATATTTTGAATCATAACGATATATGTGAGTTACGAGTATATGCTATATATTCTAGGCTAATATGTATATATTTTAGGATGTAAATATTTTAGCTGTTTGTTTTTTGTACAAACAGAAAAAACATCATAATCCAATATATATATATAAACATCCCAAAAGACATCAATTCATATATTGTTCAACTGACCTTCAACTACAAGTTCCATCACCTTATTATACAACTAAAAGTACACAACATTTTACAACATACAATCCATTATATCAATTCAAATTAAAAGACAATTACTTTGTCATGTGGCAATATAGTTGACATACCTAATGCATTTTACATGCACTCGGTTTTAGAAGAAGGCCTCCAAACTGCAATATCCTTAACCTTCACTATATCTATCCAAATTCGGACTGCATTTTATCCAAGCAGAACAATACAATGAACAACTTGGTATATATTGTTAGTACACCAAAGATCTTCGAAGAGGTAATTGAGAATCTAATATTGTCTTATTTACAGGAGATTTTAGAACTTTTGCTGCAGACTTCTCACCACGAGATTGTGAAGCTAATGGAGTTTCCTTTGCAGGAGACTCCTCGATGTGAGTATTTGAACATGTGCCCGAGATGGCTCAGCTGATGTAGAATTATGTACATGGGATTTCTGACCTCTTCCATCTATGGTGTTTTCAAAGAACAAATCAAACTAGAATCCAAAAATATGATGTATATAAACAATACTTGTTCTTTCTTTATGACTAAAAAAAATATTTGAAGATTTCAAAAACAAATATATCTTACATAAACTTTGTACTCATAATTTCCTGCAATAAAATTGTTCATTTACTGTATGACAATAACATAATTAACATTCATTCCCTACACTATGTATATGAACACACAAACATTTGTGTCTATAGAACAGATGCATCAAAGTCTCATAGTACAAATTAACCTATAATCCAAAACATATCAAGGTTTAAACCAAAAAACTCAGAATGTATATTAATCTATAATTCAAAACACTGCTACGCCTACCCTTAATCTCAAAAATTGTAAAAACATGTACAAATTTTTTTTCTGAAATTGATTCGGACATGAAAAAGAAAGAAATACTTCGAAATACTTTCCAGATTTAACTAAACCTTAGAGTCAAAATTTTCTAAAACTACAAATGAACCCTAAACATACATTCGCAAAAGCTCGAAGCAAGAAATGAGAGTAAAGCGTTAAAATGAGGAAACAATAGATGATGTTGAAAACATGCCTACAATATAACCGTGAGAAGTGAAATTAGGGCTGGCGAGAAGATGTGGTCGTGACTACCTTCATGAGAATCAACGACGAGACAAATGGGCGATGAGATTTAAGATTTGCAAAGAGTTAGGTTGAGATTGTAATGTCCGAAGGTTCTATGATAAGAGGGAAAATAAAATCGACTTAAGAGTTCTCTAAGTGTTTTGGCTGAATAAGTGATATGCATGAATTTTACTATGTTTTAGATTCTCATTTAGCTTAGTTTGCATGCATATTCACAACATTCTCATCATTTTAGAGTCATTTTAGGTTCGTATTGTATATTTTGCATTTGCATAACATACATGCTGTATTTGGTTTATTATAAGGTACTTTGGAATGATTTTGGACCATTTTGGAAGCTGATGGACATGAGGATGGACGTGGACCTGAACGGAGTGTTGTACACGATCAGAGAAAGCGGCCAAATGCAAGGACTCGACAGACTCAATATGCCTTACTCGACCACACTTGGTCGAGTTGGGCATTTTTGGAAGATTCCACCCGCAACTTGACCCAAACACTCGACCTGATGGGTCGAGTCTCAAGCTCACCAAGATCATCCGGAGACTTGCTCGACCCAAGGACCCAGAACGCGATATTCGAGCTGGTAATCTACCGAGCGCAACATACCCACTCGACTGCCAAACACGAGTGACATTTACTCGAGTCTCATGAAGGACCCAAGGAAACAGGACCACTCGACTGAAGGACTCGCCGACAGTTGGTCGAGTCATCTATCTGCACAATTTTTATGCTGACTTTTTCAGCATTTACTCTTTAGATTTTATTTTTCTACCTGGGCTATAAATACCCTTTGTTAGCCCACATTAGCCAAACGCTTTTCTTTCTATTTTCTGGCTAAGTTTGAATCCTTCTTCTCTCTAGACTCTTTGTAATTTCCAGAATTGATGGAAGATTAATGCATTGAGTTTTAGCATTTAATTCTTTGATCTTTCTTGTTTATCTTTTCATAAGCTTGCTAATTATGTTTACTAATGCTTTTGCTGAGGTTATCATGTTGATTAGTGAGTAGATTTGCTTAGGGTTTAAGAGGAAATGGTAGATTAAGGTGAAGCTAGGGTGTTTCTAGCTTGCTTAAGCTCTTTCATGCTAGGATCTCTTTATATTTGGTGTGCTTAATGCTGTTTTCTATTTGATCACTAGAAAATCTGATATTGGATTATCTCACCCACAATGTGTTCGATTAAATGCATGTTAGAACCAAAGTCTGAAATATGTTTGTCTATCCCAAGGGATTGGTTGCATAGATAACATATTGGTTATAATAGGTTGATTCTTAATGCCTGCTTGCTAGGATTCCGCTAACGGAAGTTAGGTCTGATCTCTGTCTTGTTGAGTGCATTGTCCACATGAGTGGTTGTGTTATCGTTGAATCTATTGCCTAGAGATCATCCTAAATAGGTCATTAAGTAAGCTGGAAGTCCCTAGTGTAGCATTGGTCATTGATCTGAATCCTCTTGAATCCTTATTTCCATTAATTGCTTATCGTTCTGTTTTCGTTTTTCGTTTATTTACTTGCTAAGTTATTTATGTAATTTGCTGCTGGTTTTGTGTCTGTTGCTTTTAATTCGGTTCCCTAACAACTTTATGAACTGAATACTGGTTTGGATTAAGTTGAACCACATAATTTCTGATTGTTAACATCACACTGGTTTGGATTGATACCTATTATACTGTATCGAGGTGTTTGTATTTTAGGATCATTTGATTGCCATGAACTTTAAAAATTCTGTTATCAATAAGTAATTTATGTTCACACTTAATGTAATTTTTTCTTAGCGTTCATGCAAAGCTATGATAAGATAGCCAAAATTCTAAACTCATCTTCTATATCAATTCAAAAAACATGCTACTACCATGTGCTATCAATGTATACATTTTTTGTAGCGCATCTTCATCAACAATTTGCTCATCTCGAAGAATGAAGCCAGCGTGCAGGCAACCATCACTGTGACCTAATTGAGGCTCTTTACGATGATAATCAACGATGGGAATATGGTTTTAAGCTCGGTCATGGATAATTCACTAGTGGGCTTTCAACCAGAAGAGTTTCTGGATTCGATTAACACCATAGAAGAATTGATAGAATTTAAAGTGGTCCATGATCAGATGCGAGTGCCACTAGCAGCAACAAGGTTTTGAGGTCGAGCATCTTGAAGGTGGCAGCAAAGGAAAAATTCAAGAATTCAAGGAGAAAATGCTTGTATCACATCTTAGGAGAAGTTGAAAAGGAAGATGCGAAAGGGTTTTCTTCCTTACAATTACTCGCACATGATGTATACCAAGTTGCAAAATTTGAGACAAGGAAATCGTTCCGTTGATGATTATGCTTATGATTTATTTTCTTTGATGGCACACAATGCATTGGCAGAGAATGAAGAACAATTAGTTTCTTGATTCATTGGTGATTTGCGTTTGACAATTCAGAATGTTCTACTCAATTCAACCCTTTTTCCATCTCAAAAGTTCACCAGCGAGCTGTATTTAGTAAACAAGCATCATTCGAGGAAAGGTTTGTCGTTTGGTTATTAATTCTAGTAGCTGCACAAATTAAATTTTAGAAGAGGCATTATCAAAACTTGCGTTGTTTACTTAACCTCATCCAACTCCTTACAAAATTGCATGGTTGAATTCCAGGACTGATATTCGTGTTGTCAAGCATTGTAAGGTACCATTTTCAATTGGTCTTAACTACAAGGATTTGATGTATTGTGATGTCTTGCCTATGGATGCTTGTCACATCCTCTTAAGATGTCTATGGAAATATAATCAACATAGTACATGATGGCTTTAGCAATAGTTATAGCTTCCGTTACAAAGACCGCCATATTGCTTTGCTTCCTTCGCAAGTCACTTCTGATTCGCCAATTTTGAGCAAAAAGCTTACACCTCCGGTTGTACCTTCTAGCAATAGCAAAACAATATTATTGATCATGAAGTCTAAAATTTTATAGGAACTCCAGGCACAGATGTTGTCTTTCTTCTCTGTTTCAAACCATAACTTTTTATCAGCGATTGGTACATCATCTCCGACTTTTGATGACTTGTTAGTAGAATTTCACTACGTCTTCTCTACCTAGTTACTAGAGGGTCTACCTCCATTGCGTGATATTCATCACTATATTTACCTATCTCCTCATTCAGTATGCCCTAACCGACCACATTGTAGATGAGTCTTCGCGAACATGTCGAGCTCCGAAGAAAAGTTGAAGAACTTCTTGCCAAAGGTTATGTGCATGAGAGTTTAATTCTGTGTGTTGTCTAGGCGTTGTTAGTTCCAAAGAAAGATGAGTTTTGGCATATGTGTGTTGATAGCAGAGCAATGAATAATATCACAATTCGCTATCGCTTTCCAATTCCACGCCTTGATGACCTTCTTGATCAAACCAGGTCAGCCAGTTTCTTTACAAATTTAGATCTTCCAAGTGTTTATCTTCATATTCGTATTTGTCCTGATGATTATTAGAAAACATCTTTCAAAACGAGAAAAGGATTGTTTGAGTGGCTTGTGATGCCTGTTGGGTTATCAAACGTGTAAATTCATGCGCGTTATGAATGAAGCTCTTCGTCCATTTATTGGAAATTGTGTTGTAGTATATATTGATCATATACTCATCTTTAGCTCTTCTTTGGATGAACATCTTAGTCATTTATGTGACGTGTTATTGATTCTTCATCGTGAAAGATTATTTGCAGCTACAAAGAAATGTGTGTTTGGTGTTGAACAAGTTTTGTTTTTGGGTTATATCATCTCTTGTCGTGCATTAGAGGTGGATCGAACAAAGATTTAGGTTATGGAGTCTTGCTTCTTTTTATCGTAACAGAAATACATAACTTTCATGGCTTAGCTTCTTTTTATCGTCGATTTTTGCATCACGTTAGTAGCATCATGGCGCCTATTACTTATTGTGTGAAGTATACCGCTTTGCATTAGACTCTTGAAGCTGATCGAGCACTTCAGGTCATTAAAAAAAAACTCACTTCGGCTGCGGTTCTTAGTCTTCCTAATTTTAATGTTGCCTTTGAGTTACATTGTGATCTTTCTAAAACCGGGATTGGCGCTGTTCTTAGTCAATCTAGCCGTCCTATTGCCTTTTTAGTGAAAAAATTGCAGGCTCTCATGCTCGCTATAGCACTTATGACGTTTAGTTGCATGTTGTTGTTTAAGCTGTCAAACATTGGCGTCATTATACTCTTTCACCTTGAGTTTGTTGTTTACATTGATCATGATGCTCTTAAGCATATGGGTTCCCAAGACAAAGTTTCAGCATGACACGCATCTTGGTTTGCCTATCTGCAGCAATTTACTTTTGTCATCAAGCATATTGTGGGTACTCTCAATAAAGTTGCTAATGCATTGACTCGTCACCATTCCTCGTTGGCTACATTAAATGTTGATGTTCTAGGCTTTTAGACACATTCAGATCTTTATCCTAGTGACCCTTTCTTTGCCAAGACTTAGCGTGATGCAGAGCACATTTTGGGCTCTCTTTACTTCATCTTTGATGGTTTTTGTTTCATGGTGTGCAATTATGTATTCCTGAGTGTAGCTTATATCTTCAACTGATCTTGTACTTCATGGCGAGGGTTCACATCGGACGTGATCGCACAGTCAAGTTGGTTAGTTCCTCGTACTTCTGGCCATCCTTACGCTGAGATGTTCACAGTTTTGTTGTGCGTTGTGCGATTTGTCAAACAGCTGTAGGTAAAGCCACTAATGCAGGTCTTTATCTACCACTTCCCATTCCCACTCAACCATGGACAATCATTAGTATAGACTTCGTCCTTGGTTTGACACGAACACAAAGGGTAATAACTGTATCTTTGTCGTTGTTGATCGATTTTCGAATATAATACATTTTATTCCCCTGCAAAAAGACTATGGATGCAGTTCAAGTGGCAATTCTATTCTTTCTCAAAGTCTACAAACTTCATGGCCTCCCACTCTCTACTGTATCAGATCGGGATTCACGGTTCTTGAGCCACTTTTGGCGTTCTCTTTGCCATCTCATCCGTACCAAGTTAGCCATGAGCTCTGGTTATCCTCCTTAAATTGATGGTCAGACGAAAGTCACTGATCGAGCGTTAGGAGACTTATTGCATTGTCTGGTTGGTGATAACATCAAGACTTGGGATTTTATTCTTTGCCAAGCTGAATTCGCCCACAACAGAGTCGTTAATCGAAGCACGACTTCAGTCCGTTTTAGGTTGTTTGTGGTGTTTTACTTCGCTGCCTCGTGGATTTCACTCTTACTCCGGATCAAACACATTTTCATGGTTGAGTTTATGATTTGGTTGACGAGTTTGCTGTGATTCATGCATAGTTTGGAAACTTTGACTGCTAAGTATAATTATGATTCTGATACGCATCGTCGTGTTGTCGACTTCAAGATTGGTGAATCTAGTTTGGGCTTTACTCACTAAGGATCGTTTTAATCCAGACACTACAACAAACTTAAGTCTCGGAAGAATTATCCTCTTACAATCATCGAGAATATAAACAACAATGCTTAATTATCGGTTATAACTTCCACCTCAAATGGACACTGCTTATGTGTTTAATGTGAAGCATCTTGTTTCTTACATTGCCGAAGATCTACTTGAAAATTCGTAGTCAAATTTTCTTCTCACCCCGAGACACCTGATGTAGCGACATATGTGACTTTTTACACAAGTTATTTATGTTTTTTTTTCTTTATTTTGTTTGGATCTTATCTTTACTAAGGTTTTATCTCTTTTATTAGTCTCCCAGTACTGGCCTTTGACCAAAAGCTAGTAAAGCTTGTGCTTTAGGTACAAAATTATATTATCAATTTAGGGCATCAAAATACTGTAATGTTCATGTAGTGCAGTGGTTATGTATAACTTTCATACATGCAAAGTACTCAGTTCGATGTCATCTATACTTTGTTCTGTGCATTTTTTTAAACAATTGTTTTATTATATGGGCATCAAATTTTGTTTTACTTTGGACAAAGATTTATATTGGGCTGGCCCTGAGTCTCCTATAAGGTTTTTGTAATTTTTTCTTAAAACTTGGTTATTATATTGCATAAGAAAAAGATGTTTTCTCCTCCATCGAAGTCTTGAGTTTTCTCTCTGTTTACAGAGAATTTCGAGCAAGCAAAACAGAACTTTTTCAATCCATTGATTAGCTAAGTTCTATTTTGTTAATATCGTTCTACTTTATATAGGATAAGAGGCTAACTTTTTGGGTCAAATTGTAATTCATACATGGAAAAGTTAATTTAAATAATGGCAAGTGAAATTTGGATCAGTACATATACATTAGGTATCGAAACGGATAAAATACATTTAGAAGAGAAAGAACATATTTCCTTTATTGAAATATACCACAAACACATCATAGAAAAACAACATTGCAAGAGACAAGACTTAAAAATTCACTTATTCAAAGACCACGAGTCATTGTTAAATGACAAATTTTAAAAGATAGATCTGATCACTTATTAGATGTATGGAATCAAAGATAAAAAGCTGCATGATCAGTTGGAACTGGGAAGGACATGGACTCCAAATTTGTGAAGCAGATCACCGGCTTTACCATGGAACCCAACGACCTTGTGGCCTTCCTCCTTGAGTTCGAAGGCTGTGCCAGCCTCAATTCCAAAGGGAGGAGAAGTTTGCTTATTAGTCTTAAACCTAAGCATATTTATGACCGCACTTTCACTCCCATAGATCTTATCGTAGGTGCCTTCAACTGCGGTGATGTATTCACTTGGATAGTCAAGCACGAACTACAATTAACGTTAGCAAAATAAATCAATTGAATACATCCCTAATAGAAACTGATGTAACCTCACATTCAAGAGAGAAATAAAGTAATATTACCTCTTCGAATCCAAGTAGAGTAGCTTTTCCATGTTCATCTCCTACGATCTCCTGAGGACCTTTGTTGTACACAAACTTCACGGCTGATATACCATCTTGGGATTGTCCTACGAACACTTTCTTAACACCATCGTACGCACCATCATCCCATTCAGTTCCTTCATCAGTACCAAGTGCTGGTAGCTTCTTAGCTGGAGTCAAGGTGGTTGAAGTCAACGAAGCAAAGTAAGCTCCAAGAGAATGTAAATTGTCTTGGGCAAACCCATGAAAGCCAATGATCTTCTTGTCTGCAACTTGGAGACTGAACGGAGTACCATCTTCAAATCCAACGACTTCTGAAGTCTTCTTGTTGGATTTGAACTTAAGTCCTTGGATAAGACCATCAGGGTTATACCAACCTTCTACTGAAATTAGATACTCCTCTGGATGGTTAATCACAAACTGTAGAGATCAAAATCAAAATGTCAAAAACCAAAATTTTACCATATATACAAAAGAAGAAGATTAATAAGCTAGGAAACAGTGTACTAACCGGATCAGCTGCGATACTACGGCCTATGGTACCACGAAGAGGAGTTTCTTCGGTTTGTCCATTCTTGACATAATTGAACTGAACGTATTGAATTCCGTTCCCTCCGGCTCCGACTTGAATCTTGGTCACAGCATCGTGTGCGGATCCATCGTCCCACAGGTTGCCTCCTTTTCCTCCTTGAGCTTCTACCTTTTGAGCCATCTTTTGCTTGCTGATCAATTACTACAATAATTACAAAAAACAAAGAATTACATTATTTCATAACCAAATTTTTAGTTTCAACTATCGACCTTTTTTTACAAAAAGAGAGGAAAAGAGAGATGACCTTCAAAGAGAGTTGATTGTGATCTTTGCTGTGAACAACTTAAATGAATTGTATGTGTATTTATAACGACCTCTTGGAATTATATCCATATATTCGCATATTGGCCATCAATCGGTGACTTCAAGCATTCATAAATTAGCGAAATAATAATTTATAAATTCGTGATCCACGAGGCATTTTAAAAATAATAATAACCAAAACTTTAATATTTTTTGTGTTGGGCCATGAACATTGGTAGATAATGAACATATGTACGATTAATTATTAGTAGAGGGTGCAAGTTGCAATTTTATATTTATCAATAAAAAGGTTGCGATTTCATAAGTTAAAATTATGCAATTAGTGACTATTTAATAAGGAGCCTAATTGGTTGACTATTCGATAAAGCCATAAACACTATATACAACAGGCAAAATTTATTTAGATGAAGAAATCGAACGAAGCAGTAGATATAAAAACACGTGTTTGTAACATGCAATCTAGAAACAAAAACCGGGTCATATGGATCTAGCCATCTCAAATGTAATCAACATTGAAATTTTAATTAATGTTAATCTTAGGAATTTTTTTTTTATCAATAATTAGCCACAACTGACCAGTCTATAAGTTCTTACATAATATAGGCAGTAGCACTTAATCCCTAGATGTACAAGTGCGTCTGCCTTTAATAGAGTTACCACATGCCACTAGAGTAAAACCCACCTACAATCTTAATCTTAGGAGAGTTTAATTAATGTAAATCTTCACCACTTTATATAAATATCTTTTTAAACAAAATCTTAGGAAAGTATATATAGCCTGAACGAAATCTAAAAATCTTACTAAACATGATAGCTCTGAAGGAAATAACAGAGAAAACAAAGGCTCTATTTATTAAGAAAAAAATGAGACAATTTTCAAAAAAAAAAAATTGAGAAAAAAAAGACAGAATCTACTAGTTTATTTTGAGGCAACATAGTTGGGCTTAGCTAAAACTAAGAACGATTATATGGGTTTAACAGATTACTTAGATTAGAACCCATATACGGGTTCTTAGTTTATTAGTTTATTAGTTTAACAGATTACTCAGATTACTTAGATTATATGGGTTTAAACTAATAACCATGATTTTGGCGGAAGAACAATTTTCAATTCCTATTCTTCCGTCAAAATCATGGTTATTATGAAGAACTTCGCCGATATGTCGTTTGAGAACTAAGACGAGTTTTTTTTCTCAACAAAATCGACAATCAATTCAATCAATCAGAACTATGGATTCTCCTCCGGTTTCTCCTCTTGCAGCTGTTTCTCGAAGTTCAGGAGCTCCGCGAACCTTCGTACTTCGTGATTTCAACGATTGAGTCAATCGCCTTATTTCATGCATAGTTCCGATCATCCAGGTTTGCAAATCATCTCTTTGAGACTTGATGGTTCAAATTATGGTGGCATGAATGCCGCTATGCGAATTGCTTTAACAACTAAGAATAAGACTAGTTTTATTGATGGTACTATGTCTCAACCTCTGGAATGAGATCAACATTTTAGCAGTTGGTATAGGTGTGCTCGTGTAGTTAAGTTTCTTGCAGTACTTAATGAATCATATGCAAGCACTCGTCGTCAGATCATTATGAAGGAAGTTTTACTTTCTTTAATGGAAGTATATCAGACAGTCAAAGGGGTTTCTCTACTGTTGCAATTTCTCCAGCTAATGTGTTTCAGACTTCAGAAAATTAAGTTCCAATTTATGCTAATATCAATTACTCTCAATTAGGAACAGCTAAAAACCATCTTGTATGTTCTTATTGCAATCGAGTAGGACATATGGTGGATAAATGCTACAAAAAGCATGATTATCCTCCTAGTTTTGCACTTAAGGGCAAAGGTAACTCTAAAACTCAGAAGCCTGAACCTGTTGCAGCTGCAGTTGTTGTTCCTCATATTACTCAAGATTCTGGTTATATGGCTAACATTCTGGGTAGTTTATCTAAAGATCAGTTGCAACAGTTCATTGCTTTATTCAGTTCTCAGTTGCATACTTCTTCTCCTACCAACCAAGATCACAGTAATGGATCAAAATCTTCACCTAATCACTTGGGTATTGAATTTTCTTCCTCTGTCTACAGATTTGTTGGCATTTTGACAATTTCTCAACAATGCTTTGGACCTCAATCTTGGATTCTTGACTCAGGAGCCACTCATCATGTTTCACATGATCGTAATCTATTTACAAAACTTGATACTTCAGTTGTAAGTTTTGTGAATTTGCCTACATGATCTAAGATTGGCATATGTGGAGTGGGAACAGTTCAAATCAATGAACATAGTACAATACAGAACGTTATGTTCATTTCTGAATTGCGACTGAATCTATTGAGTGTGAGCTGCCTCACCACTGATAATGGATTAAGATGTATCTTTGATGAATCTTCTTGTATACTTCAGGATCGTATCAAGGACTCAAAGATTGGTCAAGCTGACAAGTTTGCGAACCTCTATGTGCTTGATAATCAACTTTTTCTAGCAAAAGTCAATGCATTTGTGGATGTTGGTGTCTGGCAAGAGCGACTTAGTCACCCTTTTTCATTCCAGATTGGATGTTATCTCTAAAGCTTTAGGTACTACAAAGCATAAGAATAAAGCATACTCTTACTGTGATGTCTGTCACTTATCTAAACAAAGGAAGTTGATATTTCCTTCCTCAAATAACATTTGTAATTCAACTTTTGAACTTCTACATATTGATGTTTGGGGTCCTTTTTCAGTTGAAACTATTGATGGATATAGATATTTCTTGACTATTGTTGATGACCATAAACGTGCCACTTGGGTTTATTTGCTCTGAACTAAAGTAGATGTTCTCACTATGTTTTCTTCATTCATTCAAGAAGTTGAAAAATAGTACAATGTCTCAATTAAATCAGTCAGATCAGATAATGCTCTTGAACTGCATTTTACATCAGGTTATAAAGGGTACAAGCTTCTTGATTTGCAGAGTAACACAATTTTTATCTCTAGAAATGCTATATTTCATGAAGATGTTTTCCCTCTAGTCAAGAACTCGAAATTTCAACTTCCTGTAGATTTTGTCTCTCACCAAGATTCTGAGCTTCCTGGTAATATTTCTATTCCTTCCTCTTCTCATACCTCCCCACTTTCTCTGCATATATCACCTCAGATATCCCCTTCTTTACCACCACAAATTTCTTCATCACGTCAAAGGAAATCTCCATCTCTCTCATTTGACTGATTATCATTGTTATAATGTTTCTTCTTCTACTGATCATCCTATATGTAATTCTCTTTCATACTCACAAATTTCTAAATCTCATTTGGATTTTATCAACCACATTGATAAAATTCCAATTCCTGCTACATATGTCAAAGCTCACAAGTCTAAACAATGGTGTTCTGCAGTTAATACAGTAATTGGAGCTATGGAAGTAACTCATACATGGGATGTTACTACTTTACGTTCTGGTAAGAAAGCTGTTGGTTGCAGGTGAATTTTTACATTAAAATATAATGCTGATGGTACTTTGGAGAGACAGAAGGCAAAGTTGGTTGCTAAGGGTTATACAAAGAAGCAGGGATTGGATTATACATAGACATTTTCTCATGTTTCTTAAATGGGCACTATCAAGATTTACTCTCATCCACGGGTATGTTAGGCTGTAAGCCATCTTCTGTTCATATGATTCCCAATCTGAAGTTATCAAAGATTTTCTCTATCTGTAATACTTTTTCCTCGAGCACAAACAGCTCACCCGCATCGAGGCCAAACTGTTGAGATGTTCGTTTGTTTGTTTTAAACTTAAGCATTGACATTACTTTTGCTGCAATTTCATAGATTTTATAGTAACATCCCCCCACCGATACAATGTTTTCGTTTGGAAGTTCAAACTCAAACTGAAAATGGAAAACAAAACAAAACAAAAATAGTATAAATTGAATATCAAGGAACCGTTAGTTGGTAAAGTCGAGAACAGAGCACAAAAACCTCCTTTATTCCTAGAAGTGACATTTTCGCATGATCATCTCTAGCTACAAGCTGTGTCTCATTAGCATACTCAAACTTGACAAACGAGATACTAGAGCCAGCTTCTCCAACATATATTTATATCTATAATGTATCAAACTGTATTATGTCATACAAAGGAATTACAGACTTCATATACGTTGTGAGAAAATTAAGTAATAAGTGTGTAATCTATGATTGACAGAGATTTAGAAGATGATTTAGGGATTTCCATATCATATGTATTCGTTACGCCCCCTCAAGATAGATAGGCATATGACACTCCAATATTGGGGATCAAGTTGTGGAATTGGTTTCTTGGAAGCGGTTTCGTCAGTACATCAGCTAGTTGATCCTTCATTGATGCGTGAGCAACAAAGAGTGTGCCAGATTGAACTTATTGTCGTATGTAGTTGGTAGTCAAGAGACACATGTTACATTCGGGTGTGAAAAACTGGGTTTACATAGAGGTAAGTGGCTCCGACGTTGTCACAATAGATCACGGGAGGGGCTATGATGTTGATGCCAAGTTTAACGAGGACTGAGTTTACCTAGTTGACTTCGATGTCAGTGTTTGCGATGTATCTATATTCTGCCTCTGTTAACGACCTTGCTACCGTGTCTTGTTTCCGCTTTAACCAAGAGATCTGGTGAGTTCCGATGTACACAACATAGGCATTCGTGGAGATGAAGTCATCTCCATACCCAACAATATAGTTGTCATGTTCTATTTGGAGATAAATATATATCCTCCAGCCAAGTACCTTAGGACACATTTTAAGGGTTGAAGATGATATGTAGTGGGTAGATACATAAATTGTGATAACCGGTTGACTACATAGGAGATGTCTGCTCTTGTAAAAGTTAGATATTGCTAACTTTCAACCAACGTTCTGTACTCAGTCCCATCTGGTAAGGGTGTGCCTGCGTGGAGTGTAAGCTTTGGTGATTAGCCATAGGTATTACTACAGGTTTGGCGTCTGCCATATTAGCTTTGCTTAGTAAATCAGATGTATACTTTCGTTTGACTCATGTGCATTCCAAGGTTGTTCTTGAAACCTTAATACTAAGGAAGTAAGACAAATTGCCAAGATCCTTAATAGAGAATTGAGTATATCGAAAGTGAAGGGACTAACAATACCAAAAGACGACAAGCTAATGGTCTTCTCAAGTACTTTAACACATTTGAATTTGTATTCTACTTACAATTGATGTTGATTCTTCCACGAATAATTTATCTATGGCTCTCCAAAGAAAATATCAAGACATTTTGAATGCTATGTCACTAGTGAGGTCTACCAAGCAGGAATTATGCAAGCTAAGGGATAATGAGTGAGATTCTTTGCTTGATAAAGTTTCTTCCTTTTGTGGGAATCATGACATTGCATTGATTATTATGGAAGAAGTATTTGTTGATCCAAGGAAGCCAAGAAAAGAAAGCAACATTAGCAACTTACATTGGATATGCAGATTCAAAAGTTCAATGATCGTTTTAATGAGGTAAAGAGTGAGGAACTTGGTTGTATTGCTTCATTGAGCCCTATTGATTCATTCCATGAGTTTGATCAGTTAAAAGTTATGAGGTTATCTGAGTTTTATCTAGAAAATTTTAGTCATGTCGAGCAGATACTCTTGAGCATCAACTTGGTCTCTACATCGACAACATTCGGGAAGATAAAAGATTTGCTAATTTGAGGAGTCTTGGAGACCTTGCACGTGTTATGGTGGAGACAAAGAAACATCTTTCACATCCTCATGTTTATAGACTTTTAAAGTTAGTCTTGACTTTACCTATAGCCACGCTAATGTTGAAAGATGCTTCTCTGATGAATATTGTGAAAACTATCTTACGCAACCGAACATGTAATCAGTTTTTGAACGATTGTCTAGTTTGTTATGTTGAAAAGAAACGTTTAATAAAATAACAAATGAAGCGGTGATGAAAAGGTTCCAAGACATGGAAAAACGTAGGATAGATTTTTATGATTTTTTTTTGTCCCAGTTTTTTTGGATTTTTTTTGTCATAAAACTTATTTTTATTTTAATATTATATGTTTAAAATAAAAGTATATATACAATGTGCACCATATTCAAATTAGTTATGGATCCGCCACTAGACGTATGCGTTTAGTACGGCTGTCTACCTTATTAATCGAATGCCTACTCAAAATCTTAGTTTTCAAAATCCCTTTCAACTTTTATTTGGAGTTTCACCTAACTTTCAAAAGCTACGTATGTTTGGATGTTTATGTTTTCCTTAGCTAAAACCGACACTTCTAACAAACTAGATGTACGATCAACACCTTGTGTGTTTCTTGGGTATTCTATTACACAAAGTGCTTATTTTTGTTTTGACAAGGACACTTCAAAGATATACGCCTCACGACATGTCACCTTCCATGAGAATGTCTTCCTATTCTCCATTGTTGCTCCCATTGAAAGCGCATCCATTGTTGAAGAAGATGATGTTCCATCGCCATCATATCCGCAAGTCATTCCAATTCCAACACACTCTTTTACGTTACCATTATCATTGCATGCAGGATCCACACTCACGTCAACACCACAACACCAACAATCTCCGCCAGCAGCTACGTCTTCACGATCACAAATAGATGTCACTATACCTTTTTCTCCAGTTTCCGATTCTCCTCCGAATGTGTCACCACCTCCAACTCAAGCTCCCAAATCTTCACCGAGCTTACATGATCCGGCTGTGACAGAGTCATCATCTTTACCAACGGTTATTCCTCCATGTCACAGCAAACACACAAAGAAACCAGTGCAGAAACTAAACCTCCACGCCACAACTTCAGCTGATCCTAACTTCTTACCAATGATTGTAGCCGAGGTTCTCAAGATTCCACACTAGCACCAAGCCATGCTTGATGAGATCAATTCTCAAATTCGTAATCATACTTGGGATCTTGAATATCGTGCTAATGTATCTAATATTGGTTGCGGATGGGTGTTCACGATAAAGGGCAAACCTGATGGCTCCATTGAGCGATACAAAGCTCGCCTCGTTGCTAAGGGATATAACCAATGTTCCGGAATAGACTATGAAGAAATATTTAGTCGAGTTGTGAAACCTGCCATGATACGTATTGTTCTCAGCACCGGCGTAACTCGTTCGTGGCCTCTCCACCAACTAGACGTCAACAACGCCTTCCTACAAGGTCACCTTAAAAAAGATATCTTCATGACACAGCCACATGTATTTATAGACAAGGACAATCCCAGTACTCTTTGTCATCTCCGAAAAGCCATTTATAACCTCAAACAAGCTCCTCGAGCTTGGTACAATGAGCTTCGCGAGTTCCTACTTCCATCTGGTTTCAAAAACTCAATGGCCGAGAACTCCTTATTCATCTACAACCATGACAGTGTCATCCTTTACATGCTCTTCTACGTCGATGACATAGTCATCACGGGAAAAAATCACGACTCTATCTCTAATTCTTCTCTTCTCTTCAACTCGGTTTTCCTTAAAAGACGGGTGATCTCTCATATTTTCTAGGTATTGCAGTTACACGCACCAAACGAGGTCTTCTACTAACATAATCTCCTTACGTTGCAGATTTACTTCACAAAGCCAAGATGAGTGATGCCAAGCCAGTCTCTACACCAATAGATGCTAATGCCACACTCACCTTGCTTACTGGGAATCCTCTTGATGATGCCACTAGGTTTCGAGCGATTGTTGGTAGCCTCCAATACCTCTTTCTCACGAGACCAGACTTCTCATTCTCCTTGAACAAGCGAACTAAGTACATGCATCGCCCTACCACAAAGCATTGGACTGCGGTTAAACGGGTGTTCCGTTATATCTCCGGCACTCAATCACTTGGACTATATCTTCCGACCAATAACACTTTGTTGCTTCATGCCTTCACCAATGTTGATTGGACGGGTAACAAGGACGATTACACATCCACCAGCGTATACATTATCTGCCTTGGAAGTCATCCAATTGCATGGTCTTCTAAGAAGCAAACCTTCTACCATAGCTGAGTTAATTGGATATCTTCTCGTCTTCAAGAACTCAACATTCAAGCACATCCACCCCAACTATATATTGTGACAACATTGGATCTACTTACTTGGCCACAAACCCGATATTTCATTCTCAAATGGAACACATAGCATTGGACTTTCACTTTGTTTGGCAATTTGTACAGAGTAGACAGTTACGTGTTTCACATGTCTCCTCTGCTGATCAACTTGTAGATGCACTAAACCACTCCCACGTACTCGCTTTCGTGATCTCTTTTTTAACTTAGCAACCTTTAGACTCGTCCTTTACTACAAAGGCCTCTTAAAGGTTCCATCACCATAACTCACGAATACACAAACAAATTCAAGTTAAGTTCGACCATGGGCAAGCCGAACACTTAGACAGATTACGTTCCAATTCTATACTTAGTCAATTTTCAATTATCAGTTCATTTCAGGAGGTCCAAACTATCCAGTCCAACAACTTAACCATTCCGTTCTAACTATCTTACGCAGCCAGAATCATAGTCAGTCATAGATACACATACCTTAGCATAATCGGCATGTACGTATCAGGTTGTAATCTAGTAGGTAACCAGTCACTTGTTTTAACCATCACATGTCTCGTTCTACCTTTACCCAATCTGTTGTGCAGACTTCCTCACAGACAATTCCACCTTGCGTGCTTACTGCTCAGTAAATCAGACTTCATTTCGTCCCATTCATGCTTTTCCATCCTTCAGTCTTGCAATTCAACCATGTTGTGCCTTAGACTGATCCGTACCCGAGCCATGTTCAACCATCACGAACACAATTTGATCAACAGCAAATATTTCCAATCAATCCTTCCTTCTATCCACCAGGGTACGTGTTTATTATCACGTATCTCGACCATCCTTCCATCCTGAACAAGATACGTACATCCTTGAACGAACTCGTTCACCTTCCACCATCTCCCCTTATTACTCAGTCACACATCCAACCACCCCATAAAGTGACCAAGTAATAAAGAGAGATGGTTTGGCTTCTATGAACCATCAGTGATCTGTTTCCAGCCAACGATCACCATCATGTCGATAGCACCAGACATCCGTCAATCTCACGTCCATCAGCATCACATCATCCACGTCCTAACTCTCAGATCCGTCGACACTTGATCATCTTATCGGAATCCAGACACCTTTTATCGCAGCTTGTTTGATCCTCAATCGAACCATGCTCAGAATACTTGACCAATCCTCATTCTCGATCACAGTTTCACATATCCGATCGATTATAGTTGCCGATCCATCGATAACAATCATAGATACATCGATAACAGTCGCAAATCCATAGATAACAGTCGCAGATCCATCAATAACAGTCGCAGATCTACCGATAACAGTCGTAGATCCATCGATACTGTCATATTTCCTAGATCATGCTCGTTCATGGTCAACCTTTCCAGCATCAGAACCCAAATCTTTCGATCATAGTCGCATACTACTCGGAAACCTATGAGATACATCTGATCCCGATCAGTCTCTAGCCATCGAAACCCTTCCTTCTATCCTTAGGAAGATTTCATGTTCTTCTTCTCTCTTTTTCTCTTTCGCGGATCTCTTCTACTCTCTCTATGTCTCTCTCTTTTCGTGCTCCCTAACGACAGCCACTAACCCTTCTAGTTATAAGGGTTTATGCACGGAAACCCTAATCGCATGAACCCTAACCGATCCAACCAAATCGGTCAGACCATCACTTAAACTTAACCGGAACCCTGACCGAAGTGCAGTCCGTCCGTACCAAGTCTAGTCAGTCGTCAACCCAAACTGTCTAGACATTGACCAAACCTGCCTGATTTTAGACCAACCATGTCCGAATATCGACCTTGTCCGGACCACGACCAATCTGGTCTGAACATCAATCCTGTCTGAATCCGACACACCTATCTGAATCCGATAACCTTATCCAGTCCGACCAAGTTGTTCGATTCTGACAGTCTTGGCCTAAAACCACAATTTTGTCCGAATTTCACAGACTATGTCTCAAAAACCGACATATTGAACTCATTTTTCACGTACGTTCAGATCTTACTTAACTGTTTCTCATCTCCAGTCGTGCCTTCTCAGCTTTTCATAGTCCTATCCGGAATCACCCATCCGTTCCGCATAATGCAGATGTTATACTTTTCCCTTATAAGTCTTAAATCTAAGAAACGATATAATCTTCCACGTATACGATATAATCATCCGCATCAACCTCAAACGGCAAAGAGAAACCCAAAATACAACACTCAATACAAAACAAAAAAACCTTCTTGACCAATCTTAATTCAGAGATAAATTCTATAGTAGCTAGTACCTCCTCAGTTCCTAGCATAGTTTCCTTTCCATGTTCATCTCCAACAACCACTTGATAACCATCGACATACTCAATCTTGAGGAAAGCTACACCATCTCGGCCTTTACCTACAAATACTTATTCTAACATTTTCGTGAACATCATCATCCCATAAATCTCTCTCACCACCCTTTGCTTCTAGTTTTTTGATAGTGGTCAACGGAGTTGAAATAGTCAACGGGGCAAAGTAAGCATCAAGAAAATGAAGCTTGTCTTCGGCGAATCCATGAAAGCCAACGATCTTCTTGTCATGAACTTGGTGAGTGAACAGATTACCCTTGTCGTCTCCAAAGAGAGCAGAAGTCTTCTTGTCGGATTTGAACTTAAGGCCGTGAATAAGACCTACATGGCTATACCAAGTTTCTACAGAATGAAGCTAGAACAAAATGAGACCAGAAATAAATGAAAAGAACTAAAAGGAGAAGACTAGATATTAGAAAACCCGACCTGGAAATACTAAGTCAACCCGAAGCCAACTTAGTGAAAGCAAATGATAAAACTTTCTATAGCGACTTAGTACATCTCACAAATGAAAAATGTGGATTCTGAACCAAAAGAAAATAATTCTCGCAATCCTCCGGAAATGGCATACTCGAGAAACAAAAAGACAAAGAACGTGTGGATGACGCCTAAAGCAGAACCCATGGACATACAAGACTTGGATCAAGTCTTTTAAATTCGGACAAGGAGCGCAACAACCCAAAACCCAGAACAACTGAATTCAAGAGAAGACAATAAACTATCAACCCAAAAAGAATAAGAAAGCTCATACTAGGGGAATCTAAATCCAATCTAACAAAAATAGTCCTAACAAAACTAAATTTGGCGTAAAACCAAAACAACGTAACTAAACAATAAATAACCATATAAAACTAGTGAAACTAAAAGATTAAGGAGCGATAAATTGGAACTATCAAAGAAAAGACCCGTGTCGCCGGCTGTTGGAGGGAAGAGTTCGGCTGGACTAGAGAACCTACTAGGAGTGACGGTGAGCCGAGTGACAACCACAAGAAAAAATCCGGCAAACCGGAGTTCTTAATCAAAATCAGATCCCGAGCATGCGAAGAAAAAGAGAAGATCATCTCCTCTGTAAGGTCTTCGGCGGCAATTAAAACACCAACCCAAAACTTGCAGAAGCCAAACTTCTAGGATACCAATTTAGATCGTATTCCTTCAATAACTAAAGAAAAAGAAACCAAAACATGAAACATGACGAAAGGGAACCGGCGTCAGAGCTAGAGGAAACCCCGACTGTCAGTCCCAAGCAAAGATCGATGATGGTTAAGCAAGAATAGAAAGAAGAGAGAGTCTTGCAAAGAAACAAAAGTTAAATATTTTTCTTCTGAGATATGCCACTTCTTGTGGTATTTGTAGCATGGATGTTGACGATTTTTCTCCCGCTACAGTACGCGCATTATATCCTTTGCATGATATCATCAATGTCGTCTATTGGAGAGCTGAAATCTGGCGGCCGAGATTAGACCATTTGGCAGTAAGATAGAAGGGCGGAAAGAGAAAAACACAATTTATGATGGCACTTTTGATGTCTTCATGATATATGTAACAATCCTCCTGCAAAAATATTTTATTATTTTAGAAACTTTTGCCTCCACTTATTTCATCTTTCATCTTCGAGTTCATGGATGTATGTTTGTCATATTAACGAGTTTAATCAGTAAAATAATTCAAAGGACATGTGAAAAGGGATGTTATATAGGTATGAAATTGAAGATTCAGCAATGAACATGCACATATAGACATGAAAATATGGAGATACACATGAAAACATAGACATACACATGAAGATATAGACATACACATGGACTTGGACATAGGCGATAAATCACCGGTTAGTTTCCCATTCCTCTAGCTATCGCCATCAAATCTCTACAATCAAATCTATGACATTTTTCTAGAATCAAATTTTCACAAAATCTCTCCCAACGTAAATTCAGATTCCACTGCAACCACATGATTTAGACCTTGTTTGAGCTTTGACAGAAACAACATTTCGTCTTTGTCCAGATCTGGAATCAGGAAATATTTGTCGGTTATAGATTTGAATGATATTAGTTACACAAGATGTTTACATTTTTTGTCGACATCTACCAAAAAAAGTGCGGCTGAATAATCAGTCGCACATTTCATTCTCATATTAATGGCAGTTCAGTGACAAATTTTTATATACACCTACAATTTCTTTTCCCAAACACACCAAACAATCACCTGAAAAAACAAGCGTTTTTATTGGAAAAAGAAATAATTTTTGAGGAAGACGAAAATATTGTTAGTTATAATTACACAAATTTTTAGGCGTGGATGTATAGAAGAATAGAAGAAGAAACAAGTAATATCTCGGTGGAATTTTCTGCTGGAGTTGACGAGTTCATGAATTTTGTGGGTAATCAGCCGCTAGCACTCAATAATAGGGGTAAGTTTTGTTGTCCATGTATTTTGTGCCAAAATAATAAAATACTTCTGAGACGAAAAATTGAAAACCATCGATTTAGTCAAGGATTTATGCCGCACTATTATGTTTGGTACATGCATGGAAAAATTTTGAATGTGGATTTAGGCAGTTGTAGTGCAAGTCATGATATAAGTGATAATCAAGAAGAAATTTGTGATGTAGAAGATACATATGCAGGGATGGTAAGTGATGCATTTCCTGCTCAGCAAAACACGGGTTATGATCAGAATTACGATCAATCTGTGCATGGACATTATCATAATATTGATGAAGTACCTAATAGTGACGCATAAATTTTTTATGCCATGTTAGAGGCTACTAACAATTTTTTATTTGATGGGTTTTAAGAATGTCACTCGCAATTATCATTAGCATCTCGATTCATGAACATGAAATCAAATTTTAATGACCCTAAACGTGTAAATTTTGCGGAGTAGAAAGATAGAAGAAAAGTGCCGAAAGAACCAAAATACCATTCAGTCGTATGTGGTATTTACCTATTGGTGATAGAATAAAAAGACTGTATCAGAGTGCCCACAATGCAGAGGCAATGAGATGACACGCAGAACATGAATCAAACAAAAGAGAGATGTCTCATCCATCTGATGCAACAGAGTGGAAGAATTGGAAGTGCACAATCAGCGAATAAGGGAGGTTAATCCAGAAAAAGCATATGGATATGGGAAGTGGCATAATTGGCACAAAGAAAGCATATTATAGGAATTGCCACATTAGAAAGTTCTCAATCTACAACATTGTCTTGATCAGATGCACATAGAGAAGAATGTTCTCAATAACTACTTAAATATTGTTATGAACGTTAAAGATAAATCAAAAGACAGAGTAAAGGAAAGATTGGACATAGCACAATTTTGCTCACGGAAAGAATTACATCTTGATAGCCATGGAAGAGCTCATGTTCCTATATTGAGACTGAGTGCGGCAGCAAAAGAACGTGTACTAGCATGTGTTAAACATGATATTAAATTTCCAGATGACTACACAACATATTTAGCGACTTGTACATATATAGAAGGAGGAAAATTTTCAGGCATAAAGAGTCATGCTTGTCACGTATTCATGGAACGCTTATTTTCATTTATCTTTGTCGAACTCTTACTATGAAACGTGCATCTTGCACTATCAAGTACTTAATTATTTATCAATATATACATATATATATATAATTGACCATACATATATATATATGCTATTTAATTTTAATTAACAAATTATACTGATGTTTATGTTTGCATAGAACTTGGAGGATTTCTTCAAGATTTGTGCATTAAAATATTGCAGGAAAGTCGTATTCAAATTATGAAGAAAAACATAGTTTTAATATTTTGTAATTTGGAGAAGATTTTCCCCCATGTTGTGTTCAATGTGATGGAACATCTGCCGATGCATCTATCATATAAAGTTGTACTCGGTGGCCCTGTGCAGTACCCATGGATGTAACCATTTGGATGGTTTTTAAAAAAGTTAAAAAGCAAAGGAAAAAATAAAAGATATCTGGTTGAATTAATTGTGCAGTCATACTTGAATGATGAGATATCTTACTTCTTAGAGTAGTTTTTATCTTCGCATGTACGAACCAAAAAAAAGTAAATATATATAGTACTTTTTTATTATTAGTATTCATCTTATAATTTATTGAATTTATTTTTCCAAAGGGCATCGAGATATGATGAGAGTGAAGCCCATGTATATCCGACTGAAGGAATTCCTCATATATTTACACATATCGGTCGTCCAAGTAGAAAACGTAAGCAAATATATATAAATGATATAGACCAGACTGCCGCACATGCATATATATTGCGGAAATGTGATTATTTTCGTCCATAGAGAGGTATCTAAATAATTATCAAATATTTTATATATGTGTTTAATTATATATATTATATTTAAATAATTCTCATTTCTATGGTTCAACTTGTGTGAAGACTACATTCGTCATTGTTATCCAGAATTAATAGAAGATCAAGTTATGTGGGAAAAAAAGCCGATTTTGCTACATGGGTCAGAAATGACGTAAGTAAAATTAAAATATTTGTATGGATAATTACTTATAAGTAATATATCTATATAAATATATATTTTTATTTTCTTTTACAGGTTAGCTTACTAAATCTTTCAATAACCTGGCCAACATGGGTTAGCGAATTAGTTGATTGGGCTGGTAATTAAGAAGGTGACATTCTGGCCCATATACTTTACTCGAGGATATTTGTTTCATAAACTAAACCATAGACGCAAAAGGAAAACCTGCAATTCTGGCATATGTGTGAAGGGGACCAATTATTCAGAATCATCTGATGAAGCTAATTTTTACAGAAACATAACAGATATTATTCAATTTCAATACACATGACTAATTAATTTGAAAATAATGTTTTTCAAATGTGAATGGTATGATCCTACAATCAGAAATGAACTAGAAAGAACACATTCAGAGGTGTAGACGTTTTAGCACGAGGAAAATATTAGAATTGTGAACCATTTATCCTAGGTATGCACAATATTAATTAGTTAATTCTAATGATTTTAATTTTAATTACTTTAATTTTTAATAATTTTTTAATGCAGCCTCGCAAACGGATCAAGTTTGTTATATTCCCTATCCATATAAAACCCAACCAAGATATGTGTGGTTAAATGTTTGTAAAGTGAATTCAAGGGCAAATATTTCGGGAAAATACGGTTATGGAATTGCCTTTACTGCAACAAGAGGACGATGATGATGTGCAGATGATGACGGTTGATGATATCACGATTAAAAATTTGGATGTAGCAACGCATGATGGTGAAGAAATCGATGATGACGTCGAAGTTGCTGAAGCAAAAGATGAATTCTAATGTAATATATCGTCCTCGGATGATGACGATGAGAACAACGAAGATGAATATTTACATATTTTGAACGATCAGATATTTGTGTGATATTTTAATCAACAATAACCCTTTGTCATTTTATAACTTTAGATAGATAAGTGTTCGTAAATTAAAATTGATAGGCTATGCTTACTCGTTAATTTCAGGGAAAAAACAAAACCCGAGTATAAGTAATTACGCTATATATATTATCAGCTGCAACAAACTACTGAAATAGTCTAGTAGTGTGAGACCCGTCCCTTTTGGACCAATTAGAAATATAAGATTAAGCCCTTTAAGCCCAATAAGTAAATAAAACCCTAGATGTATTCTTATACACATTTAAAGCTGCTTGAGATCCCTATAAAAACCTAAAGAGAGGAAATCATAGCCACCGTCTAATCTGATGATGTGAAAGAGAATGGTAAAGCGGAGGACGAAAACGACTCGAAATCGAGTGAAATTTGGTGTGTGTGTGTGTGTGTGTGTGTTCCTAACCATTGATCTATGCGTAGCCGAAAGTGAAATCAAATTCAGAGTTCTAGATAAAAAGTTATGGTGATTTTCCTAAGAATAAAATCTGGAGATCAAATCTGCAATCACTCATGTTGAGAAGCAATTTTCCGATGAGCCATAAGGAGTCAGAAGACAATGATTCTATCATTGGAAAGCCCCAAGAGTGTAGCTTTCAGATATCTTTGCTGATCCGGATTATGATGTGGTGTTCATAGAGAAATATCGGTTTAAGTCGACAGTCTATTTTCCATCTGTTTTCATAATCACGCTAAGGTGCGGGTGTAATCTGTGAATCCTTAACTTTTCTTTAATTTATAAAATTGTTAATCCTATTTTATTTAAGAATATTATTATGTATATATTTAGGTTTATATAATATTATACAATGATATTTTGTGATTGTGTGAAACTAAGATAAATTGATATATATATATATATATATATATATATATATATATGTGTGTGTGTGTGTGTGTGTTTGTGTTATTATGGTACCTCTAGAAGAGATGTGATATTGGTTGTTGTGTGTAGTGAAAGACGAAATTGATTAAAGTAAATTCTCTTACGGGTTGACATGGAATGTATCGAGCTACATTTTTTCGCTTCCATGAAGAGACCGTTGAAATGGAATGAATCGAGTTACGGGCTGTTGCTTCCATAAAAATTGTTGACATGGAATGAATCGGGTTACAGGTTGTCGCTTCCATGAAAAGACTGTTGAAATGGAATGAATCGAGCTACGGGCTATTGCTTCCATGAATAGATTTTTGTCATGGAATGTATTGAGGTACGGGTTGTCGCTTCCATGGTAAATAGATTGTTGGACTGTAGTGGCTTTAAGGGCATTAACATTAGATGTTTGAGCCAATGAGTGCAAAGTTGGCTGCTACGGCAGATGACATGTTTGGTACAACTTGTTGAAAAATACTAGTTGTATATGTTTGCTTTCTATACATCGGATAAACTTTATGTGAATTAGGTTAGAGCTTTGTGATTCGGTGGCAGAAGTGATCTTTTCACTTGAGTATTTATACTCGCCTTTCATTTTTCTCTTTTTTAGGATTTTCGCTCAAGGTTTGTAATCGTGGATGGATTTTTAAAGGAGTTGTTTTTGGCAAAACTATGAATGACACGCTGTCTCTCAGGATCATAAAGGGGGTGTTGCAGGTATCCCAGTGGTTACTGGACTACCACAAAAACAATTCCTTACACGCGGCCCATGCTAATAAAATATAAAGGGTAACTATTTATGTTCGATTTTGTTTGTTCGGATTTTTTTTCCTCCCAGAAAGTAAACGGAAAACGTAATCTATTGAAAGCTCAACTAAATCAAATGATTATTATGAATACAAATATAAAAATGCATAATTTTTTTGCTACTATTTCAAGATTTTTTGGCTTTCCCATATGTTCCCGGTATAAGAAAATACTTATGTAGCCACAAATCAGTTGCAAATGTTGCGACTGAGTAGCAATTGATTATATTTTTAAACTATCACAAATTTTGTGACTGATCTACAACTGATGTCGAATCCTTAAACCCTAATAACAATCAGTTGTAGATCACTTGTAAATTATGCAACTGATCTGCGACTAAAAAAAAATAATAGCCATAGATCAGTCACACTTTTTGCAACTGATCTGCGACAACATTGCCAATAAGTCGTAGATTAGTTGCAAATAGTGTGACTAAACTGCAACTAATCCGTTTACAAATTGGTGTTTTAAGAACGTAGTGTACATAATAGTTCAAAATCTTAAATTTACATAGATAAATGATATTTTTACATCATATTATTCAATTAGGATGGATTCTATATGAATTTTTGAAGTATTTTGAAAACACATTCTACCATATGTAAATGAACTCCTTAACATGCATTACATTTGGATTCAATTTCATGATAATATTGTGTTTTCTTTTCTATAAATTACATAAAGTATATATTCCATTGTATTCATTAACAATAAATCTTTATAATGAAATAGCTTTCAAGAGATTATACTTATGCTATATATATTAGTAGCTGTAACTTATTTCCAATAGAGTCGAGTAGCTCAATGGCTTCTTGACTACAACAAAAACCCATTACCCACACCTAGGTTTCGAGTTTCTGGGTGTGAATTTTTTATAAAAAATCTTTAAAATACGCACTTGAAGTACGACTGATTTTTAATTTAGTCGCACTTCAGTCCCAATTTTGTCCCCCTAGTATTTTTTTTGCAAAACCGTTTCAATTATGCAGTTTTATTTTTGTGAAAAATATTGAAACTTATTTACAACTGCCTTTAAAACTGCGACTGAAGTGAGACTTATATATCACTCGCAATATATTAAATTTTTATTAATGAAGATGGGACTCTTCTTCAATTTTTCCTCGTGAGGGAAACCATTTTTGCCATTTTTCATCAAATTGGGGAGAGGAGGAGGAAGATTCGGGAGAAGTTTTCAAGGAAGTGGAGAAACAAATTCGCCAGCGAGTTCGGTGGTCAGGCTACCGGTGGTTCGTCCTCATGCTGGTGGTTCTACTGGCTTTGCTCCGGCCAACTTCAATCCTTCATCTTTGAAGGCAATCCAAATCCACAAAGCATGGATAAAGGATTTTCTTCTCAACAAGAAAATGAATCACCTTAAATGAGTCTAGAAGACCTTCTTCTAAAGCAAAAGAGCTTTCCAAATTGGATTTATGTCCAAAAGAGTGAACAATTTTGTATGATTTTTTCATGTTTTTTCCGTTTCTAATTAGATTATTAGCTTAATTAAAGATTTATAAGTTAGATTTGGTGAAATATTGTGTTAGATTAGGTTGATGGAATTTATTTTTGCTAGATTTTGAATTTTATTAAAAAATTTAGATTTTTATGAAGTTTTATAAATTTTAAAAACTGTGATTGTGTTTTTATGAATTTGTACATGTTTAATCGGGATCGAGACGGCGATATTTCAAAGCATGTTTCGAACATGTTGAGGGATGGGTATAAGGATGCATTGTTGAGTTGGACGAGTATTCCTCCAGAAAAGCGAATGCATTCTTTGTAAAATTTGCGGTATAAATTTTTTTAATTTTTTTACTGTAATTCCTTTTAATTTTCTATTTTCTAACACATATTTGTCTTTAAATTTTGCAGTAAATTTATTACTGGAATCCCTCCATTGCACAGACTGTCCGAACAGAGTTCGATAAAGTCAATGTGAATCTCATGAAATGAATAGTGACTCAGGCGAAGAGGAAAGATAAATGTCCCAAGTGGATGAGAAAAGCTATTTATGAGAAACTTAGTGAGCATTGGGCTACAGAGGAGGCGCATGCAAAAATTGTGAAAACCCGCGCTGCTCACTATTCCGATCGTGACGGCCTCGGACAGTATAAGCATGTTGCAGGACAGAATAGTTTCTACCGTGTTCACTATGATCTGATAAGTATTTCTTTTTCATATAACTTTTTTTTTATAATATATATATATTTTTTTTGGAAGATGAATTGAAGCGACCTGCTACAATCAGTGAAGTCTTCTCGCCTTTGTTGGTTCATGGTTTGAATGATGTGGACATGGGAGAAAAGGAGGTCAAGACGCATACTAGGTAATCAAATGGTAGCTTTGTGAACTTGATGGCGAAGCAGGTTTCTGAGACTTATCAGAAGAGGAGTAGCAACTTCATGCAATCCCAAATAGATAGTAACACTTATCTATCAGACGGTAGAGCTCACTCCATAGCAGGAGGACAAGATTTTCCTATAGGTATTTATAAACATTGTTTATATTACTTTTTCTTATAATTTATTACTATTTTTTAAAAAAAAAATTTCCAGTCTATGTTGCCTGACCATAGAGGCAACGTGTATGGACTTGGAAATCTCGGCCAGATATATCGTAGCTCGAAGAATAAGGGGATCGCCCAGTCTTCTGTCACATATACGATTACTGATTTTGAGAAGCATTTGACATATACAAAGCAAGAGATGGCGAGTTACAAGCAAACTATGGAGCAAGAAATGGCACAACTCAAGCTACAAAACTTTGCGCTCCTACAGTACCTCCAGGCTAAAGATCATCTTTCCGTGCTCACTTGACTTTGATGCATGCTCCTCCTCCTTCTACACATCACGATGGTTTGGGGTCATCTTCTGCAGCCAATCCGACCAAACAATTCCCTCGAGACAATTTACTTTCAGTTATATAATATTTTTTACAAATTTAAATAATATAAACATCTAATTTTAAAAAAATATAATTAGATATATATTAAGAAATAAAAATTAGGAAATAGAATAAGTGCAACTGATCTATAACTACAATGGTGTGATTGATCTGCAACTGTAAAAGTACGACTTATCTGCAACTGAATAAGTGTGACTGATCTACAACTGTAAAAGTGCGACTGATCTACAACTAAAAAAATACGACTGATCTGCAACTCTAATGTGCGACTGATCTGCAACTGATATGTGTGACTGATCTCCAACTGATGGATTGTGACTCATCTGCAACTGATAAAGTGCAGTTGATCTGCAGCTGTGTGTTTACGACTAATACACAATCTCAAAATGCGACTCTGTTTACGACTGAATTGTTTGCTACTGAGGTGCGACTACACCGTTTGTCACTGAGCGTTATACTCGCATATGCAGTCGCAAATTGAGACTATATCCAGTTGCAAACTCAGTCGCACTTTAGGACTGTAATACGGAGTTTCAAATCAATCGCACTTTCGAGACTAAAGTGCAACTGATCAAAAAAGTGACTAAGATTTTGTGACTGTGTTAATCAGTCGTATTTTAGTCTCACTTTTGCAAAGTGCAACTGAATTGAAACTGATTGTGTAGTTGCAAATAGACCGTTTTCTTGTAGGGTAAAAATCTTTTTATTTTTCTAGAAATGGCATAATGCTTTTGGTTGAAAAGTTGTGGCATAAATCACAATATAAAAACTCACGTGTTGTAGACAATTTTTCCATATTTAAATAATCGAGGAAACAACATGTGAATACAGGCCCTTTAACAAGAAAAACAACATGCGAGTGGTTATATAGTGTGAATGGTTCAAGAGAAATTAAAAGTGGAAATAGAAAATGAAAAGTTACTTTAATCACAAAATAGATTTGCTAATGTGGTAGACCCATGGAAAGTTTACAAAGATTAGCTAATGTGGTCCAATCCGGTCAAAAACAAAACCTTAGATTGTTTTTGGTTACTATGAGTAAACTTTACTTTCAAACCAATCAAAGATTTTTTTAAAAAAAAATATGTTTCCTATAAATTAGAAAATCGAGATTTTGAAAGCTTTTCGTATATTATTAAATATATTATTTGAAAATTTGTCAATTTTTTTATCAAATATATTGATTTTATGAAAAAATTATATCCTATAGGATTTTCCAAATTATTAACTATTTTACTTTCTTTTTTTAACATCATCATAAAGCTTTATTAATTCGGTAGGTGATAATCCTTATTGAGGATTAAAGTTATACAACTTGGGATAAAAATAGAAACTAGAAACATCAATATGATTACGAACTAAACAATCAACAGCCCGATTACAAGCTCTTCTCACCCACACGAATTCAATCTGATCAAATTGCGACTTCAATTGCATTATTTGACGAACCCGATTGTAAAGAGGAAAAGTAGTTTGCTTGTATTAGACCAAAATTAAGTTTGTTTAGTTTGGTTTAATTGTTTCGGTTATGTTAAACCGGTTTGTTATCATTCTTGTTATAAACAACAGAATGAGTTTGGTATCTGTAACAGAGAATCAATAAGAAATTCATTTTCTTCTTCTCTCTCGTTCCATCATCATCAATCTTCTTCCTCTGTAACTTTAACATGATATCAGAGCGTTGAACCTCACTTCAACGTTTGAAGATCCGATTTTGATTTTCTGCTGCAATTTTCTCTTCTCATGATTTCATCTTGATTTATCTTTCTTTGATTTTCCGATTATTCCGTCGGATCATCTTAAAATCATCACCATCACCGGCTATTCCGCCGGAATCTTGAGCTTTAAATCTCAATTCTTAATCCTTTGGTCATTCCGGAGAAGGTTCTCTATCATTGTTCCTCTACGACGAGCTTCAAAGAAGGTGACTCGTGGTACATCTTCCGTGAAGAAAAAGAAGACTCAATCAATCAAATCAAAACCTTCAAAGGCTAACCCAGCTTCAGCCACGGCGAATCCAAAGGCTACAACGGCGGTGAATCCTCCTTTTGAGCTCACAAATGTGAGATTGTTTCAAAAAAAAAAAAAAAAAAAAAAAAAAAACCTTGAAGATTCCGTAAAAATGGTGGTTGTTCGAAAGTCCAAGAGATTAGCTTGAGGTTCTTCTTCAAGAAACGCAACTCAATCGGCTAGGATTGTGAATTCGAAACGAAATCCACCTCTGAATCAAATCACTTCGGTAATTTTTGCATCTATATTTGGTGTTATTGATAATGAAATCCTCCTTCTTCATTGGTTATTCCGCCAAGAGGGACTCTTGAGGACTGTAAAAGCTTCACAAGACTGCAAGAAGACTAGCTTGTGGATCTTCTCCATCTAAGAAGATGGTTTGGTTTGGAAGATGATGATTAATCAAATCTCTTCGTAAGGTCATTCCGCCGGATATCTTCTTCACTTCTTCACGGTCAATACTCGCCGGTGATAGTGCAGGGTAGTAACGATCAAGTGCTGACTCAAAACAAGCCACCTTTAGTATAGTAGACTCAGTTAAAGAGTTCTAAGAGTGTCAACATTTACCAGAGATAATGGAGAGGCTATTCATAGTCAAAATCAAGTTTTGGCAACTGATGATATCAGTAAGATTCAAAGATTTGAGTCTGTGAATACTGAAGAGATTAATCAGGGTCAATATTCAAAGATTTGTTGTTGAAAGTGTTATAGTTCGTCGGACGAAAACATTAGCAAGAGGCTCTTCTTCCGCGAGACACTCAACGGATTATACAAAATTCAAGACTTCTAAACAGCAACAAGGTCAAGCATCTATGAATGTTGTTGGTGATGTTACATATTTTCTCTTTGGTGAAGCTAACATGGATCTCCACCAAGGAACTCATGATGTTTATCATCGAAATGGTCTTCACATGAAGGGAAAGAGTGTTCTTTGGTTATGGAGTTGATGCACAAAGATTTGAAAAGCTACATGAAGGAGAACTGTGGACCTAGAAGAAGATATCTCTTCTTTGTTCAAGTTGTGATTGATATTATGCTTCAAATCGTGAGAGGGATGGAGTATCTTCATTCAAATGGGATTTTTCATGGAAACTTGAATCCAATGAATATTCTTTTGAAAGAGAGAAGTCACACTGAAGGTTATTTCCATGCGAAGATCTCAGGTTTTAGTTTGATTTCAGTCAACACTCAGTTTTTTTTTTTTTTCTCGTGCTTCCACTAGACCAACTACACATGATCCAGTGATCTGGTATACACCTGAAGTTTTAGCAGAGATGGAACAAGATCTCAAAGGTACAACTCCAAAATCGAAGTTTACACACAAAGCTGATGTTTATAGCTTTGCTATGGTGTGTTCTAAGCTTCACCAAGCAATCCCTCTGGTCTATTGAATGTAATCATGATGACCAATTTTACAACATTATAGGCAAGATGGCTCTGCTTTCAACATCATTGCCATCTTGATGGAGGGTATTAGACCAAAATTAAGTTTGTTTAGTTTGGTTTAATTGCTTCGGTTATGTTAAACCGGTTTGTTATCATTCTTGTTATAAACAACAGAATGAGTTTGGTAACTGTAACAGAGAATCAATAAGAAATTCATTTTCTTCTTCTCTCTCGTTCCATCATCATCAATCTTCTTCCTCTATAACTTTAACAGCTTGCCTTGAAGAATTTGAAAAACAGAGTAGTTATCTCCCTCAAATATAACCTTGCGATGACCTTTAATCCAAGCATGTTGCATAGCAATCAAGAGCGCTTGAAATTCTGCTTCCAAAGCAAGAACAATGGTGAGCAATTTTACTTCCAGATTCAATGTAGATCCCCTTGTCATCGCGTATAATTCATGCTACCTTAGATAGTCCTGAACATTATGAAAACTACAATCATAATTGCTTTTGAGGAAAGAATCACCAGGCCGAGTCCAATGATGTGTTTCTGTGGGTTACAAAGAATGTCGTTGATTGACTGTTGTATCTATCTCCGAGGTAGATAAATAAGCCCATTCCAAAGCATCGCGTTTACTTTCACATACAGTTTTGTACTAGCTCTGCGCTTTTTGTTGATAGAGAAGAAGATTTCTACTCTTCCACAATCTCTATAACGTCCGTAAATAAAGATGTTTACCAAAATCTGATAAGCCAACTGTCTTAATGTGTTGCAGAAGAAAGGATACCTTATCTTCAAAAGTTGCAGATGAATCCATTAAGATCGGAAAGCCTAAATGAACCCCTCGCCAAACTGCTTGTGTATAAGAACATGTAAAAAAATAGATGGTCGGGACACTTATTTGTACTGCAGCATTGACGACATTGAGCATTAGATATAACTTGTCTTGCTTGTAGAATCGTATTAACAACGATAGCGTTAGACACAACTCTCCATAAGAAATGATTAATCTTCGGTGCAGTTTTCAAACGCCAAATGTTCTGTTTGAGATCAATGGATCCACGCGGAGGGCGTATATCAGTGTCTATACCAGTGTAATTCCCATCCTTAATATAATGCTAGCCAATAAGGTATGCAATATCCGCTTGGAAAACAGAAGCTTGTAAGGGAGGAATATTCCAATTACGTCCATCCGAGGTAAACAAATCTGAGACCAAATCGCAATTATCCGGACTTCCTGGAAGTCGTCGTGGCGGTCTTAGAGGATGTAAAGGTAGCCAAGGATCAGACCATGTATTAATATGGTTACCATTACCAACTAGACAACATAATCCTGACTTCACCAGATCACGACCATCAAGAAAAGAACACCAAAGAAATGATGGTTTATTACCAAGAGATAATTCCATTATATTCATTGTTGGATAGTATCGGCTCTTTAAAACCCTTGCAGCTAAATTCTCCTGATTACAGAACATTCTCCAAACATGTCTACCAAGAAGCGCTCTATTTAAGTTTTCGATGTCTCTAAACCCTAGCCCTCCTTTCTTTGGTAAACTTAATCGTTTCCAAGAAATATAATGCATAGCTGTATGATTAGCACCCTTCCTCCACCAGAATTTGGATAAAACACCATTGATATCATCACAAATACCAACTGGTAATTTGAAACAATTCATTGTATAAACCGGTAATGCCATAGCAACCGTCTTTAAAAGAATTTCTTTACATGCATCAGATAAGAAACAGAATTTCCAACTCTGTGTGCATTGCTCCACTTTTTTAACAATATGTTGAAACAACTCTTTCTTCTTACGACCAATTTGTTTAGGAAGTCCAAGATAAGTACCATTTCCATCATCATTGTGAATGTTCAATATACGGCGCAGCCGTGATTTCATTGTGGCATGAACCTTATTGCCAAATATTATTGCAGATTTTTGTAGGTTAATAGCCTGTCCAGAGACCTTCTCATAGCGAGATATGATCGACATAAAAGTTGAGCATGATCGCGGATGAGCATGAAGAAAAAATAAATAAAGCATCATATGCAAAAACGAGATGATTAATTATTGGTCCTCCACTATTGATCTATATACCTTCAGACTATTCTCTACTTTTGCCTCATGCAGTAAATGGCTAAGAACTTCACCACAAATGATAAAAAGATATGGTGAAAGAGGATCACCTTGACGAATCCCTCGATTTGGAACTATTGTACCATGTGGTGAACTGAAAACGTTACCGATTCAATACACAACATGATCCATCAAATCCAAGTATCAGCAAAGCCCATGTGTTGCATCGTATCTCGTATAAAAGACCATTCTAAGTGATCATATGCTTTAGAGATGTCCGTCTTTACTGCCATATAAGATTTAGACCACCTTTTGCGAAATTTAAAGCTACAATCACATTATCCAAAATGTTTCTTCCAAGAATAAAAGCTCCTTGTTCGTGGCTAATTATATTCAGTAAATGCTGCTTTAAACGGTGCACCAAGATCTTAGAGATTATTTTGTAATGCACAGTGCATAAAGGAATTGGTCTAAACTCGCTCATAGATCTAAGTGAATCTGTTTTTGGTAATAAGCAAATATGGCTGTGATTTGATCCTTTCTATAAGGTAAAAGAAGTGAAGAATTCACGAATTTCATGATAGACATCGTGTTTGATATCTAGCCAGAATTGGTGATAGAAAGCCTCTGTAACACCATCCAGACCAGAAGCTTTATCTGCACCAATAGAAAAAACAACAGAGGAGATCTCTTTATCCGTAATCGGCATAGTCAAAGCATGGTTGATCATGCATCTTAGGAATAACACGCCTTTGAAAGTTGTTGAAAACATCATCGTATCGCTGATTAGGCAAATGTGTACTTTGAAATAGATCTGTGAAGTATTGACACGTTGTTCTACCAATAGCAAAGTCACCACGACTAATTCCTCCTTCTTCGTCTTCAATAGCCAGAATTCTATTACGAGCTACTCTCTGTTTAGAGACTGCATAGAAGAATTAGGTATTACGATCACCAGCCTTTAACCAATTTATTCGGCTCTTCAAATACCAATATTGCTCATCTTCCTTATATGCATCGTTCAATTCTGACTGAATCCTATTGATTTCCACTGAAGATAACGTTCCCTAAGATAAAGCTTGGTCCACAATACTTTTCAATTCCTAAATCTTCTGAGCATTAGTTGTGTGATTATGTTTTTTCCACATAGAAACTGATTTGCTACATGTCTGAATTCGAGATTCCAAATTCGATTCACCATGAACACCTTGCCAAGCTTGAAGAACTGTTTCCTTAAAGCCTTCTTTATTGAATAATCGCCGATCATATCTGAATAAACCTCGACGAGAACCAGTATTCTAGTAGATATTGATCACGAGAGGCCGATGATCAGAACCTTGGAAGGGTAAAAACTAGACTAAAGCTGATGGAAATAAGCTCATCCATTCATGATTAGCCATTGCTTTATTAAGCCACATCAAACTCTATGTGTGTGACGCTGACCCGTCCACGAAAATTTATCACCACTAGATTTGATATCATGAAAATCACAAGTCATGAGCATTCTTCTGAAATTAGAGAAAGAACTCGCTATCCGGGGTGGACGACCACGTGTTTTACTATTGTCACGAATTTCATTAAAATCACCATGAATCATCCACAGAGCTTGTGTAGCCGAAAAAATCCGCTCAATTTCTCCCAAAGATAATGTCGATTACTTGGTATTGGAAGCCCATACACAAAAGACAAATAAAAATGAACTCCATTAAATTCAACCGAAAGATCAACAAAATTAGGGGAAAGGGAAATAACAGAAACCACCAACGATTTCTTCCATAAAACAGCAAGTCCTCCACTTATACCTTGTGGAGGGATTGTTACATAGTTTTCATAACCTAAAACAACACCTAAGTCACGGATCATATCATCATTCTGCTTGGTTTCGGTAAGGCAAATCATGGATGATTGGGTGGTTTAGGAACCACCAAACCTTGAATCTTGTTGATGTGGACAATACTTGAAGAAGCACCATCAAGAACGTCTCCAATTCGTGCAGCAGAATTTGACCTCTCTGTGGTAGTATGGTCACGAAAACCATTAGCAACTGGAGCGTGGTCTTCTGCAGCATCAAGACCATCGTTATTTGCTTCCTCCTCGGGATCTGTTTCAATCTCTAGAATGTGTACACCGGGGTTACCAGGATGTTGTGGAGAATCATCGCCATTTTGATCACCATCACTTCGAGAAGAGTGATCTGTTCCACCATTCAAAATAACGCACGCACCAGAATCATGTGTCATTAAGCCACAAACTTCACAAAAACCCCTAAGACTTTCATAACAGAACTTAAGTAACGTATTTGTGCCTGGGGTGAATTGGAAATAGCGTTGAAACCAAAGTGTAACATTGACATCCACGTTCAGACACACACGAACAAACTCAACTCCAGAGGCTACTTTCGGTGAATAATCAGAATCCAGAAGAGGACCTAAACCTCGACCAATGTGATTGATCACATTCTGAGACAAAAACTGAAGAGGAATACCTCTAATCTGAACCCAAAAAGGAATGCGATTCAGCATATGAGGAGACATTGTTGGAGTTCAGCGTTGAAGAACAAGCATACGCTTAGCAAAAGCCCATGGACCACCTCTTAGGACAGCCTCCATCATCTCCTCCGACGGGAATAGAAATTGGAAACATCCACCAAAAATTGTACGACCTTGAATCAATCCATTAAGACGCCAAGCACGGGGTATAACAGCAATGATGAAGCGCAAATTCTGACGTCATGGGATTGTTGGACGGCCAACAATGATGAATATGTTCCTTGCTTCAGCCTGAGCAGTGATATCAGTGGGTAGTAGAAAAGGAATTTCTTCCGAACGGAATTCCAAGTTTTGCATTGATTGACAAAGATTAGCAGCCATTGCAAAGAGAAAGTATTTGTATCTCGTGAAGCAGAGTATGAAGAAAATAATGTAGACACAAATACGAAAGAAGAATTGCAAAGATCTTCGTTGAACATATATAAGACTCTCCAAAGAACTGGAGGGAAGTGCATCACGTTGAGGGTGCGACAACGTGGGAATAACCACCAAGTGAAGTAGTGGATCATGGAGACTATCTTCACCGGCGTGGATGAGAAAAACCGTCACGGAGAAGACGGAATTGAGAGTAACTGCCAATCGCCAAAATATCGCCATTTTCTTTTCCACTTACTTATGTTTAACAAATTTAACTATTAATTTCTCTATAAAAAAAAAGCAAAGGTTTTTCATATATGTCTAATATCAATGTATTAGACTACTTTTAATAAAAATATATATATATTAGATTACATGTGTAAAAAAGGAAAAGACTACACGTGTATTTTTTATATCTATGATATTTTGTAAGTTTTTAATTTTAATTATTTAGGTACAACATCTTTATTTCATATATGTAATATATGTAATATGTGATATTTTATAGAATTTCACAATGAAAAGTAAGCCTTACCGTCTGGATGGCTATATCGTTAAGTATTGGGTACCCGTTCGGATTTGGGTCAAATATTTTTGGATTTTGGATTTTCGAATTTAAATATATAAAACTTGTTCAGATATTTTAAAATTTTGGGTCAAGTTTGGTTCAGTATATTTCAGGTTTGGATCCGTTTCATGTCTTATAAACTGCTCTATTTCTAGTTAGATTCGGTTCGGGTTTAGATCTGGTTCAGATATTTTCATTTAAATTTTTTTCTTTAAACTGAAATTTTTCTTAAAGAAATCATAATTTAATTTTAAAAACTAAAACTTTTTAAGTTTTTTCATTCGTTTAATTCAAATTCATTAATATATTTAGATTTACAATTATAATTTTGAATATTTAGATAATTTAAAAATTATATACATATAATTATTTAAAAATATGTAATATATTTTGAATATTTTGGATATTCATTCGGGTTCGATTTTACCTAATCGGGTTTGGCTACCCAAACTTCTATAATTTAAAACTCGTTCGAATATTTTGTCGGGTTCAGTTTGGTTCGGTTCTTTTTATTTTAGATCGGATTTGGGTCGGGTTTCGGATATTATTCTCATACCTAATGTGAATGGTTGAACAGAACTTAAAAGTGGGAAAAAAAATTAGAACTTACTTAAATCATTGGATTTGTACAAGTAACCTTTAATCTAGTGGCATGTGGTAAGTTCATTAAAGGTAGACGTATTTGCATATTCAAAAATCAAATCTTATTATCTACATTATATAGAAATTTGACTAATGTACCAGTCATTTTGTGCCCCAATAATAGAAAAAAAAATCATTGGATTTGTTAATGATAGACCCATGGAAGTTTACAAAGACTAAGTGCGGTCCGATCTAGTCATAAACAAAACTTTTGGCGCAACAGTCAACATGAAACAAATATATATATATATATATATATATATATATGATATTTACTAATAATAAAGCACTAAATATATATGATATCCTGTGTGTCTTGCATTGTACAAAACTCTCTTATGCTTTGATTTGCTAGTTTCACCTTATCTTGGAAATGTTGTTTAGAGTGGGTGTATGTTCCTGGTTCTTTTTTGATTTCTGTGTCTTTCCTGGCCTCTTTTAGTTATAAGGTTGTCTTGGTCTCACCTTGCTTTTATGGCTTCTTTCTTCGGTCTCCCGCAATTTAGACTTCAACAGTTATGGCTACAACATGCTCTTGGATAAGCTCGCAAGCTCATTCTAGATTAAACAATAATGAAAAAAAATAAAGAATACCTTAACATATTTCAAATCCAAGGATTAGGCCCAATAAACCTAAGAAGCCAAACTGGCCCACTTAAGATTTCAGAATGGTTTGCCCTAATGGGAACCAAAACGGCAGCCGCAAAACTGGTATTTGGTAACTAATGATACGCTACTCCAAAACTGTCACTCTGATAAACCAAAGCTCACCGGAAAGATGAGGGTAGATAGGTTTGGCCAATTGGAACACTCCTTTGTGACAGATCTGAGTAAGGAAAGATCCTTTTGAGCCTTAGTTGCCAAGAGACTAGGATGTAGAGATGTGGAGCGGCTAATAACGTCATGGAGTCGTCGGCAAGTGTCCTCTTCAAGCCGATTGACATGACATAGAACCTGCAAATAGAGGGGAAGTGATGAGGTAGTTCTCGGTGACAAGTCACTAGATTGTGAGATTTAAAGAGAAAGTAAAAAGAAGCCTCCAAAGTTGACCAACGGCGGATCTGAACCAGCACCATCTTTGAGAGATAAAGGAGCTTCGCTTCACCACCAACAAGCACACCGGAGGTAAGGAGAGGAGAGATGAACGAAAAGTAAACAGATATTGAAAGCAAGGTCCAATGCCGGCAAGCTAGAGCTCTACCGGCGCTGGAGACAAAGGTTGATGAAGGAGCTTCGATATTCGAAATGAGAGAAAACCTTTTTTCATCAACTTTGGTTAATTTTTTTTATTGTCTTTCTTAAATTCCATTTTTTGGTTTTAAAACGGGAGTACAGTCCCTAACTTTATTCAAATATTTAAACGCAAAATTCGTAAGTAACATTACGAGAACATAAAACACATTCACCATCCTCGGACAAATACAGAACAACAGTATTAGATACTTATTAAACGCATAAAAACACAAAATTAAAGTAAGTGCATAGTTTACTAACTCATCGGCTAGAGGCTAAACTAATTTTTTTGAAGGAAGTCATCACACAAACGTACTAGAAAAGAAGCACGATAAGGGGTGAGATTCACCAAATCTTTTCGTAACGAAACAACATTTAACTTGTAGAGACAAACTGGTTATAAACTGAAATTTCAGATTGTGATCGGCATCTACGGTAACAAGACGGAGGAACTCCCTTTGTAAGAGATCATTTTTATTTACTTAGTTAAATAATCTCTCTTTGTTGTTGCATGTTGATTATCCCAAAACATAGAGAATGAAAGACTTGCATGTCGAATAACACAAGAGGAAAGAGGAAGAAAAAGAAGAGGGAAGAGGAAGAAGCAATGGAGGCTGTTGGACAACCAAAGCTACGGAGGCTTTCGGGATTCCATTGGAATCAGACCTTCAACCTCGTGATTCACCCAAGAGAACAGCTCGTCAGCGAGATTCAAAGAGAGAGGAGGAGGAAGAAAGATAACAAGAAGAGAGATCAAGCGAGTATATTTTCTTCTCTTTCATATGAATTAACTTACCAGTCGATTGAATGGAGAGATTTTTAGATTCGAATAAACTTTGTTATGATTCAAGGAAGATGTATCGAGAGAGGGGACAAGGTGGAGAAAACGATAAGAAAATTTTGTCATATGTTGTCTATCTGAAATTTCTTGACGTAGTTATTTCAATATTCTAATATAAAAAACTTATATATTTAAGAAAGAAGCTGGTGTATCCTACCAATGAAATTTATGGAATTAATTACTATACAACTTTTATATTAGTTGTAACATAATCAACTGGTAGAAGGTCCTCTAGATCTAGAGTTGATCGTGCTTATCTCTGGTGCACTGCATCATCATTAGTATCAGAGCCATCGTTCAGGTATCCCAGCCCGAACCACCGTTTTTGTGCTGCCTTTACCAATGCCACGTGATTAAGGTAACATTGTATGAGCCCAATTAGGCTCGGCCCAATTAGATTCGGTCCATTTACGTTTGGCCCAATATTTTAGTCCAAATCTGCTTAAAGTCCATTTGACGAGCCTATTAAGAAGAAGAGGTCCATCCAGTTCGAGCCCATTAGGAGAATTGGGTCAGTACCTCGCCACCTGAACACGATGACGAGTAGGTGACGAGTCATACGCGATGACGAGCAGGTGCGTGTAACAAAGCCAACACACGGCTCTTCGACATACACATGCAGGCTGACACCTGTCAATGAAGAGCACCTGCTCATCATTTTCAACCACTATAAAAGGGAACGTAGGCCATTTGAAAAAGGGGATTGGAAAATCTGAACTCTCAAGGAACACTGGACGAACATAAAATTGGGTTGCTAGTCGACGAACATAACTTTAGCCACAAATTGACGAACGTAAGAACTAAGAAGATTAGATTCGACGACCATACAATTGAACAACTCTAATTATCACTCGACGAGCCCAAGCACCCAAGTGGTGAGACTTTCAACGAGCACAAATACACAGATAATCGATCGACGAGCGCAACCACCAGAGAAGCATAATCGATCGACGAGCGCAACCACCAGAGAAACAAATTGACGAACGCAACTCGTACTAACTCCCTAGTGGTGACGTACAGTGATGAGCGCGTCATATCGACGAGCGCAATTTTTCATTCCAGAAACAACATTGACGAACATAGATCGATTAAACCAAGCATAATCGATCGACGAGCGCTAGCCAATCTTCAACAAACCACCTGAGATTCATTACACGAAGGTCTCGACCCACGAAGAATCTTGATCGACTCATGATCAACTGATTATCAGAACTACGAGCAGGCTTGATTCCTCATTGGATACGTAGGCAGCCGATCAATGGTGCAGCCAAAATCACAAAACAACGTTTTCGTACCAAAGGCGTGCTAAGACCGGTACGAACAAACATGTGCTACCTTAAGCTCTCACACTTACCATTGTGACGCCGTCCACTCACTGTCGTCCAGTAACCGACCGCATTATGTCCTAACCACGAGAAAAATACACATTCGCTACCTCTGAGTTGATAGCCTTGCACCAGGTCATCAACCAATTGACACGAAATGCCATTCAGGTGCTAACCATCCTTCGTGGCATGTTGAACCAACCTCGGTGTTCATCTCTGAGGCCTGCAGGCACACGTCTGTTGTAGCAACCTTACCATAAGCCACAAGCGCCACGACCACTCATGTTAGTCGTAAATATTCTAGCACATCAACACCACGAACGGTAATTAGATTTTTCTCTACAGAAGTAGGGCAATTCGGTCAAATTTCATGTCAACATCAACTTATAAAAGTATAGGGTGCTACTTAGTTAGTTAGAGAAACTAAATGGTTATTGACTTAAATTTCTGATCTTTTTATCATAAATATGGTATTATTTTTAGTTAAAAAATATATAATATAAAAGGATCGGACCCACATATCTGGATCCAAATATCTGCGGATATTGAGTCGGATATCTGTAGTGTTCAGATATGGATCTGGATCTGGGTAATAAAAACATGGATCCGACGGATTCGGATCCGGATATCACAAAATTCATGGATATCCGATCCGTGCCTAGGCCTATCTAGTAGAATGAAAATATTTTGAATCTTAATTACGATCAATGATCTAAGAAAAAGTAGATTAAAAGAGTAGTCGAATAAGCCGCTCTAAACCTTTTTTTAGTTTGTCTTCCATGGCCAACGTCTGGTGGGTTACAAGCCCCGGTGTTGTGCCCTGGGACTGCGCCTTTCTCTTTATTTTTCTGTTTTTCTCTTTTATTCATAGATTTCGATTGAATCTGAGAGATTCAGATTTATAATTTGACATCGTGAATTTCCTTGAATTTTCTGATTTTGATGGATCTTGAGTGATGTTGTTTTGACGATTTTCAGCTACATTCATCATGGCTTGGGTCTTAATCATATATCGGTTTATAGATCTTTATCTGTGAGGCGTGATGGTGGCCCTGAAGAATAAGAAATCAGTCTTTGTATCATCATAACTAATAGAGCGTTGTAGCAACGTTTCTTGCAATAATCGAAAAAAGCTTTCACTTTTTAGTTACTGGTTTCTTATCTCATTATCAAAGAATCAGAAATCAGACTTTGTATCGTCATATCTAATGGAGCGTTGTAGCAACGGTTCTTGCAATAATCGAAAAAGGCTTTGACTTTTTAGTTACTGGTTTTTTACCTTATTATCGAATTTTTTTTAGGGTTTTTATTCTTGTTTTTGGTGTCTAGTTTTCTAAATATGGTGAATTCATAGAAGAATATCTATCTAAATTATGAGAATTATTGTCATATTTTCGTAGAATATATTAGAAGTCCGCCTGCTATTGTAGATACGGCAACGTCTAATTGTTTATCATGTGTCTCGAATCAAGATCGATGTAGATTTGCTAATGTCTCATGAAATAATGCTTGTTCTCTCTATTTTCGGTGAAGAATACCATTAGTTTTTTCTTTGTTTTCATTTGTTGAATTTATTATATGATGTAATCGGTTCAAATTAGTTTTAATGAAGTAAAGTAGACATTGAGAGAAAAAAAATTACGATCAATGATCATAAATTTGTAATTAGGACTACATCTTATACTTAACAAAATAACGCGCGTAGTCATTTTTAAACTCGCGGCGCGTGTAGTTCCGTACCAATATCATACTGCCAACTCTGCGAATGTGTGCGGCTCTTTCGGTTATATAACGGAATGGTACACACTGGAAGTCAAAAAGACCTTTTATTTCTTTCTCTTCTCCATTTTAATCTCTTCTTCACTTTCTAGCTCGTTTCCATTAATCGTAGAAAGAGAAGGATTTTACGAACAACCATGGCGATCGTGAAATCGGAAACGCAGGCGTTAGGAAATCGACATTCTTCAAGGTTTGTTTCGCTCTACGTCGGTGATCTTAGCACAGACGTGACGGAGGAAGATCTTTTTCGAAAATTTTCCTTTACTGTTCCTGTCGTCTCTGTTCATCTTTGTTACGCTTACATCAACTTCGAATCACCTTTCTGCGGTAACAAAGACGTCGTCTTTTACTCGTTTCGTTTCGTCGATCTAATCTCTCATTTTGGTTTTGATGGTTTCGATGTTTAGGGTTTGTGATTTCGAAATCTCTCTTATATTCTTGTTCTTCGTTCGTCTGTTTTCCCCCTTTTTCTCATGTAAACCTCAATCGATTGTGTGTGTTGATTCCTTACTCTTCTCCAAGATTGCAATCGATTTAGGTTTTCTTATTGTCTTACGATTGATAAATCCTTCTTTCATTTTCTTGCTGAATCTCTGGTTTAGCGTCTAATGCTATGGCTTGCTTAACCACACTGATTTGAAGGGAAAGACAATGCGGATAATGTGGTCTCAGAGCGATCTTTCGTACCGTCGTCGTACTGGCTATGGAAATCTCTACGTAAAGAATCTCGACAGCTCGATCACTAGCAGTTGCTTGGAGCGAACTTTTTTCCCCTTTGGAGTCATTCTTTCTTGCAAAGTCGTTGAGGAGAATGGTCACAGTAAAGGTTTCGGGTTTGTTCAGTTTAATACAGAGCAATCTGCTGTAGCTGCTCGTTCTGCCCTCCATGGCTCTATAGTAGAAGGCAAGAGACTGTAAGTCAATCGTATTCAGTTCTGACTTACAACCATGATTCCTTATATCAATTGAAGGTCGACGATTAATGCTTGTTTATTTACTTGGTTCGTGTTTCCTTTTTAAAGGCTTGTAGCCAAGTTCATCAACAAGAAAGAAAGGACAGCAATGACAGGAAATCAGGAATTCACAAATGTTTATGTGAAAAATCTGCTCGAAAATATTAGAGAGGATACTCTACATACAGTGTTTTCACGATATGGGACAGTCTCTAGTGTTGTGGTTATGAGAGATGGCATGGGAAGATCCAGAGGTTTTGGATTCGTAAACTTCTGTCAGCCAGAAAATGCTAAGAAAGCTGTGGAATCTCTAAATGGACAAACACTTGGTAACTCTACTGCCTCATCTGAACTTAGTCGTTTGTACACTGTCATTCGACTTTTTCTAGAACGACCACTTGGTTTCTGATTTCAGAACATTTCTTTTTTAGGTTCGAAGAAATTGTTTGTTGGAAGAGCACTGAGAAAGGATGAAAGGTGGGAGATGCTAAAACAAACATCTAGAGATATTTGTTTGGCCACCAAAACATAACCACCTATGTAAGAATTTATCTTCATGCATTCAAACAAACCCGAAACCTCTCTTTTCATTAAATCACTCACACTCACACTTCACTCTATAATAACTCAGGATCCAGCTGGCCAAACTTCTCTCAAGGAGAAAACATCAGTGAACATCTTTTACAGTTACCGGGTATGCCTTCATTAACAACATGGACCTCAGTCTTTCGTAATCTCTAATTTTTATGTTAATTTAGTTCAAAATATTTGCTCAGTTCGAAAGCGTTTATTTCTAAATTGATCTTTGTCTGCAGGCTTATCCCTTTCCCAAGTGTGGTGCTAAACAGTAACTGGTCTATAAGGATGAGGGTAACCGAACTTCAGAGGCGACAAAATGCTTAAAAGCAACAGACTTTGAAAACAATGTTGTCAGCAAATTTGAAAGAAGGCAGAAAATCAGGAAAAGAAATTTCACTTATATAAACATTTGGCTCTGATGCTGTGGCTTGAGCTTTCTGACTGCTTAGAATTCTACTCTTTCCATTAGATTTCAAGAACTTCGATCTGTAGATCTTTAGATCACGATGGTTTTAGCAGTTTAATCATTTTGCTTTTGTAAAAAAGAACATGCTTTATGGTAGGTACGAAGTGTTTTCGACTTTTTTGGTTTTCTTGTAGTAAGATTCAGTACAATTTTAGTAAACAGTGGTAATTTGATACATGATTCAAAGAGAAATAAATGTGTGGCTCAAAGTTTGATAGAAAACAGTGGTAAAGAGTATGAGACAGATATATAGAAATCAACCGAGGAGAGAGAAACCCTGTCCAATTAAAGCACCTGCAAGAATCTGATTAGCAGCTTCAGAGGGATGAACACTGTCCCAGAACACATACTGAGTAGCATTGGAGCAAGTCCCGAACGATTTTGGATTGCACAAGAGTGAAGTTGTCTCGACTGTTCCTGTTCCACAGCATCCTTTGCTTGCTTCCGTGAATCCTGTATGTGTCACAGATTATGTAAATAGAAGCATATCAGCAGCAATAAGTGTTATAATTATCAAGTCCATGTTGTGACCTACCGGATTTGGCAGGGTTTTGAATAAGATCATAGAGTGGATTGTAGATGTCAAAGATAACAATCTTAAGACCAGAGTATTGTTTCTGAAGCTTTGAAGCAGCTGCGTTAAGCTTCTTGTTGAATTGCTGAGCATCAGTGTTGAGTCTTTGAACACATCCTTTTTCATGGAAACCAAAAAGAGTTCTTGCAGCTGGAAGACATCCCGTTGGAGGCAGAGAAGTCACGCCGATCTTCCTTGCTCCAACCACATACACTTGCTGCAACAATCAATCAATGAAAGAGGTCTCTTCTTTCTTTAAATATTTGCAAATGCATTCAGAGTACTGTCGGTGAAGAAACTGAAAAGGAAAAGAAAATGTTTACCTTGACAAATGTAGAGAAGTTATCGATAAGGTAAGATCCGTACTGATCAACAGTGTAGACTTTGTTAAGGAAAGGATTCACATAGTAGTTTTGAACAAAGTCGCTGCTTCCTGCACTTAAGAGACAGATTGCTCCTTTTATGATCGTATCGGCTTGTTTGCTTCCTGCAATTTTTATCAGCTTGCTCTTGTATTCCTTGAAATACTCAACTTGTTGAGATAACGGGATCGCATGCTGCCACACAAAGAACAAAATTCAGAGGACTAAAAATAAAGTAAACAAGAATCACTCACTTAAGACAAAGCAAAAAAAATAAAATGAAAAGAATCACTCACATTGATAAGAGCAGCTTTGTCATCATAACCTGAAGCTGCAGAAGCGAAATTAGCACCAATGAGAAGATTCTTGCCTGAAGCTTCAGGACTTAGATAAGCTGGTGGGTATTTAGTGAATCCTAGAGTCTCAGCTGTAACAGAAGAAGAAGAAATATAGTCATTAGTTCTTACAACTCCAAAGGAAGCTTAAACAAGATAACTTGGGTTACAAGTCAAAACATTCACCAGTAAAATCAGTGGCTAATTTGCCGTTACAGAAACGGCCGGTGGGTTTATGGTTAACGAAATCACGGCCATAAGGAGGATAATCAGCTTTGAAAATGGTGGGAAGGTAGTTGTTGTTTCCAACATCAACTACAGAGTCACCAAATGTCATGATTGCAGGAACAAGAGTCGTTGAAGCATCTTGTGCAAATGAAACTTGAAGACTGAAGAAAGCAGAGGCCAACAGAAGAACCAAAAACGACGTCGTGAGATAACCCATCTTTGCTTTGATATGTGAAGACTATATGTACTTTGGTTGTGTTTTATATATACATGAAGGAAAATTTTATAGAAAGACAAAGAGGTTAGGAGTTAAGTTAACTTCAATGTTGTGTCAACTCAATGAGTCATTGATTATGTTCCCAACTAAATATGATTCGTGGAAAAGATTAGACCAGACTGTATTATAAAGTTTTAATAAATAAATTTTATACCTTTTAAGTGGGGAAAAGATGCACATGGATGCCATAAATATGAATTGGTCTGTGTTTAAAGTAAGGACGATGGAGGTTGTGAGAGTCAGTGAGATCTAGTTAGGGTATTAAATGAGAGTAGTTTTAAATCATACATATAAAGAACTTCTAATTTATATAAATATCTTTTGAAGACTAGGCTACGAGTCAGCGTTATTCTCTTTGTAATGTATCATTTTTACGTGGAAGAACTTGAGATTATTTTTGTAATAAATCATGGAGCCTGTTTTATAATGCATTGATGTTTGATCTTAGTACTGTCTAGAAGAAACCATATGAGGTAATGCATTGATGGTGGTAAAAAGCAAATCGATAAATGTACTTTTTTATAATTATTTTTGTGCAAAAGAATCTTTCAACTCGTATGTTTTTGCAAGTTTGATTTTAATCTTTAGAAAATGAAAATTAAAAAACAAAATGAAAATATGGATGATCTACTTGTAATATGAATCCAAATCTACTAATAAATTTTTCAAAATCTAATATATTTGACTATGAAAACTCTATTGTGAATGAAAATTATATTGCATATTAATTAGTTTTATTTATAATTTTTAGAAATAAAATTGAAAGTTGCAAAATATGACAAAGTAGAGAGTGTTCTTCACAAAACTCATTGGAAGCCATAATGCTATGAGTAAAATTAGGTGGTGAGTATAAACTCTTTGATCATACAAAGGAAAAAAAAAAAAAGAGGGAGAAATATGGACCGTTTATTAAGATAGATAATATAAAAAGCCAAGATGTTCTCTACAACGTTACATACATTGTAATAATTATAAGAGGAAATATTTAGAGAAATTTCTACAAAAATCGCTGATGATTCCTCATTTATATCTCTTTGATCTTCCTCTCTTATTTGGGCCTACGTGCTGTTTCCTTAGGCCCCGCCTGTCTTGCCAACTGTTCATTACAAATCATTTAATTAATTTCAGTAAATTATAATTACTATATTAGTTTTAATCTTTTGATTAATTATGCGTAATTGAACATTTAATTAGCTTGCCTGGAAATAATGTTCAAGCTTCTTTCTTAAAGTTGCGTGTTCTTTCTTCAGTTGCTGGAATGTCCTCAAGCATCTGCCATCAAAGTACGAATTATTTAAATAATTAGCCACATTTTTCTATTTATTTTCATTTTGACCCCATGAGTTTATATTGTGGTGAAAAAAACAAGGATCATGAAAGGGTAAAAGACGAAAGTACCCTTCAGCATTTCCAGTTCTGCAGTATTCCCTAAACATAGTGCACTCAGCTTTCACCTTACTTGCCCCAATGCTACAGAAACACAGAGAGAGCAACATTATGTCAATTACTTATTACTTCTTCAAGGACATCTCCAACAAGGATCTTCATTTTAAGAGTGGTGAAACCTCAAACTTTCATTTTGAGGTGAGTAAACTTCAACAATAATTTTTTTTAAAAACCTTAAAATTAGTAGTAATTTACATTATAATCCCTAACATTAATAAACACTTAAAATAATAATAAAACTTCATAATTATATATGAAACATATAAAAATATTACACACAATATAACATGAAAATATAAAGTTGCATGACAATTAAAAATTATATATATAATAATTAAATATATATGCGGTTAGGAATTTAAAGAGTTGTGTGAACCAAGTAAAGAATATGCATCCAAGTGGAGTGTCCAAACAAGACATTGTAATTTATCTTTTATTTTGTAATTTTTATTAAAAAATTATGTACCTTTTGTTTGTAAAACATTTTATTTGATGTTACGTAATCTTTATTTAAGATTTAAAACTTTGAATTTATATTAATGGGCTAATTTGATATAAAATAAAATTTAATAGCAAAATTAAAGTTACTTATGAATCAAAAGATTAAATCATAAATATTTAATAGTTGTAAAGGATTGAATAGTGAAACCTCAAATTTGAGGTTGCATTATTCAAAACCTCAAATTTTGAGGTTTTAAGGTTTTGTTGGATTTGCAAAAATCCCAAAATGTGAGGGTTTGAGGGTTTGTTGAAAATGTCCTAAGTGTATAATATTTTAATATTTTCTCAGTTTCAATATATAAGAACTTTCAGAATTTAAATTATCATCACAAATTAAATGCATTTAATTTTATATAGAAAACTGTAAAAAGCCTTATCATATGGCGGGAAATAATATTTTTTTTCTTTAAACACTTTATAATATGAAAGTTATCACTATGATAAAAGTTACGACGTGAATTTTATCATTGAATCATGAATGAGAATATAGTACTTTTAGTGTGTTCGTGAATTACACACCTTTTTCTTTAACACATTTTAATAAATTCCATCAATTTTTCACATTTTTATAAATTATAAAATTTTCATAAAAAATTCTGTATTTAAGGTTTTTGGACTTTACCTGGTGCTGCTGCCTTTAAACTGATGCATGTAACTATCGAGCCGATTGAAATCAAACGATCCTCTTTCCCTATACATTGCCAAAATTGATTAGAGAACCAAACCAAAGATTATGCAAAAACAGACAAATAAAATAAAATAAAAGTGTACTCACAAAGCTTGGTCAATATTATTGATTAATCGAGCTGAATCTTTGAAGTACAATGCAGAAACTTCTTCAACAAAATTAGGGTTTGCATCATCTTGGAGCTCTTCTAATTCCATGAATTGTTCATCCAGATATCCCTGCATGCATTTCCCCTCTTTATTTATTAATTTTCTTAGAAGAATTTAATTTCCCAACTAGTACGAATATATATATATATATATGTAAAATATAAATTATACTAAGAAGAAATAAAACTTAAATAACCTGATCAAATAGTGACTGCTTAACAAGTGCTACTTGCCTCTGCATTTTTGTTTATATTTTTGAAGTTTTTACCAAATAAGGTGAGAAGAAACAAACTATTTTTTAAATCTTTAGGTAATTTGAATGGTAATGCAATAATACTAAAATGGCACACACAAGAGCTATATATAGAGAAATGTATAATATTTAAAAAATCACATATTACATCAAAAAATAAAGTAGAAAAAAAGGAGAGAATATTTATAAAATGATGGGAACCTGCAACGTAAGGGACGTGAGTTCTGTATTCTACTTCCAGAAAAAGAAAAAAAAAAGTGTATTTGGTATTTTATTAGATTATTTCGATGACAAATTGATGCATTTATCTCTCAATATATTTTATATTATATTATATCTTTAGGTATAATCGAAAATGATGTTATGTTTTAATATAAAGTTTCTCATGTTACAGTATATTTATTTTTAAGTTTTGAATAGGATTTTACAAGATATTAGAGTATACTTAATGGATTGATCTCTTGCCCAAAAATTGATTAAAATACTTGTAAATTGATTTAAAAAGTAATCAAAGGATCTATGAATGGCGAATCAATCTAATACTATTTAATTACTTACATCATAGGAACAGGTAGTTTCGAATTTAGAACCTAAAAGCTAAACGTTGTTACTATACGAAACACATCTTTGGAAATGACGGAAAAATATATACTTATAAAACGTATTTGGACACGAATTTTTCTGAAAGTGAAAAAGAAAAGTTATCATATTTTTTAAATGAATAGTGAATTGTATTCTCAACATATAAAATGACTGTTTCCGTCTTGATTAATTACTGTATATTTTATACATGTTTGTGATATTTCACTTTTAGGTATTTTGATGGTTGTAATCCTTTTTGATATTTTTTCATTCATAATTGGGGTTTGCAATTTTCTAGAATCGAATGGGTAGAAAATATTGTATGCAGTGAACATTTAACTATTTTAAAAATACTTTTCTAATATTTCGTAATCTTTATAGTTCTTTTTCTTCTATTTTTTCTTTTACTTTAAACAATGAAACCATATTTATATAAATAAAATAAAAGTTAATATTTTGGGAAGAAATACTTAGCAACTAGTTCTCTAACAATCAGAAAATTCTGATATATATATATATATATATATATATATTTTATAATATAGGAGTTCTCAAATTTTATGGGAGGAGTTTTAACTATTCTTTTAGGGAAATGCAACTCACGGATAGACCCTTTCTCCGGGTATTTAAATGGATCGAAAGCATGAGTCCTATCTGTGTAGAAATATCTAAAATTATTGTGATTTAGTTTCGAGCGTTAGAAAAATCGAACATGCAACATGTTTAATACCCAAATCTGTTTCTTACCACTCCACCACGACCCTCGAGAAATTTTTTGATATTTTTTATAGTAAAGATTTGCTGGTATGTGTAGGTGAGAGGGTGATGCGTGCTAAGTATGAGGAATCGTGCGTTTCCTACATCTAATTTATAATTAAATATTTCAAAAAAGTTTTTAAGTTAATGGAGGATATGTGATACGTGGAATAAAATTAAAAATAGGGAATAAGATACATATGTGCAAGGGCTAATAATAAACCATAAAATTTCTGTTATTGGAAACAAAGAACAAGTATCTAAAAAGGAAAAACTTGAACAAAAAGCAGAGCACATAACAAGTGTAATTTAAATGATTGACACAAAGACATAAGAGATCTTTTTTATCATTACAGCACAATTTCTTCCTTTTCAGACAAGCATTGTGAGAGATTGAAGAAATACAAAAGAAAAAAATGATCAGCTTTAAATATTCCTCCGCCCACCAAAACCAATCTCTCAATGAAAGAGTTGTCTATAGTTGTACTTATTTGTTGAGTGGAAGTGGGTTTAGAATATAAGTTTTTATTATTATTGCTTGCTGTCTCATCTCTATTATTCTCCTTAATTTCTACCTTTTACCATCTTTTCTTTAACATTTATATATTTCTTATAAAACTTGTGAGGTTTAACATAATTAAAACGGAAGTGATCAATAGTTTTATGTAATTCGTCTGGTCTTTAAACCTTAATTGTTGATTCAGTGAGTTTTTGAAGGTGGGTTTAGACTTTAATGAGTTTTTGAAAGAAAAACATATTTTTCTATTCACTCTATATAGATTCATACTTTTGGTTTATATAAATATTTAGAGGCGAGAAGCTTTCTGTAAGCTGCACCACCTCTAAAAAGACAGTCCAAATCTTTTCCATAAAATTTGAAAATTCCTGAGTTACCATAAAAAAACCATAATCTCTAAAATATTTAAAGCCTAGATCTCATACATCATTTTTATTTGTCTAAGGAAAATAACTTTTTTTTTTTATTATATCTCAAGATCTTTCGTCTATTTCTAAGCTTTAAGGATATCTCTAGTCAAATGAATGATTGACTCGTTAGAAGTATGTAAAGATTTAGGGTTCATAAAATACTAGAAATTTTGTAGACTATAGGGCTAGTTTAATAGTATAGCTTAGAGTTTTAGACTCATATAATCAAAGGCAAAATCAGTCTTGCGGCTAGTTTGTTCCACTCTTCTTTCCTATGATTCCAAAGTTAATTTATATTTAATAGATTTTAAAGAAATTGATAGATATTCTTTGGAAAGTTTTCATGACATTTTTTTATTTGGGTATAAATGATGCGAGAATTTTTGTTACTAAAGTTATTACAAGTAGCTATTAGCACCTTATTGGAACGATGTATTTCGTACAAGACATAATGTTAGACTGTTTTCTGATTGAAGATGACTCGTTAAAAACTCTAATGTCGACATAAAACAGATTATTTGTAGGTGGCATTTAATTTAGTAGTAGGTGATAAATTTACTAAAAATAAGTGCACTTGTATATCTAGAGATCAAGTCTTATTATCTATATTATGTAAAAATTTGACTAATATATCAACTAGTTGTAGTGTAATGTTGAAAAAAAAATACGTGAACAAATGATCACAAATATATATGAGAACCGTAACTTCAATCATCTATCAAACCTCACTTAAAAAAGTATATGCTAATCACATAAATTTTTATCCTCCAATAACTATCATGAATAATTACACGTCACGATATTATGGACATTATTCCCCTCAATCCGAAAAGTTTAAAATCTCATACAATTATCAAAATCCAAATAATTCGACGAAAACGACTAATCATTATTTTAAAGTTAAAAAAAAAAAAGTAGAAGCTAAGATGTGGTTAAATCATAGGGAACCGTCTTCCGACATAACATGTAAATATCTAATTTCATTTATTCACCCCAACTAAAAAACATTATCAGAAAATACTATCGTAGTTGAAAGTTGAAACAATACAATAATTATTGTTATTCTTCTAGTATAAATGTTATTGGACCAAATTCAGACGGTCCGATGATAGGAATACTTTATGCCATGTTATTGAAAACCAAGACCAACTCAAAGGATGGGCAACAAATACAACAATTCAGTACTCATCAAAATTTTAGTTTAGTAATAAGGCTAAAAACGTTATATTTTAATCTTGTCCAGAGTCCAGAAAACAAACCGGCTTTGTCCATCTTCACCCTGTAATTATTACTTTAAAAAAATTAAAACATATTTATATATTAGGTTTGATTGATGACACTGTTTATTAAGTATGATAAATAATCATACAGATAAAATGAGCGGTTAAAATAAAAATTGTTTGAAAATCGGATAAAGATAATCGTTGACAGAAAAAATGTTGTAATGAATGTTGTTTAAAAATTAATGATAATTAATAATACTGAAGCGGTAAAATAATATAATAAGAAAAAACTAGTATGTAAAATTTGGTTAGAATAAATATTTTTAAAACTTTGCAATAGCATATATTTTAACATTCTTGATATAAATTAATATATATATATATATATACATATATTACAATTATTATTTTAAAAATAATATTTATATACTAGTAAATAATTATTTTTCTATGATTTGTCCATAACAATTTAGTTACGAATAGTTGTCATATATGCTCAATAAAAATTATGGAGAAAATTGCATTATTGGTTTTGTTATTAATTTCGACTCATAAACCATCGTTGTTAATAAACTTTAAACGAAGGTAGTTTCTCAAACGACCATATATAAAGAATTATAAATAAAATGAAACGACCGTTCGTAAACGGTCTTTTTAACTTCTTATCACAACCTATGAAGGAATAAAACCAAAAGTATGAACTTCCTAGTTATCATAGAAAAAACTTAGAACATAGTTCTATATATATATTGGACTACCTCAAACGCTTCCACCGTTATAAATGGTGATGAACAAGCGCGATTGATAAAAGGTTTGATGCATTTAGAACATAATGTAGTTTAAAAGAAAACGTCCCTATTTATTTACTGGTTGTTCGAGAAGCGAAAAAGACGGTAGATTGAAGCACAAGAAAGTAGCGAACATTATTTAAAAGATAGTGAGAATACACATTTGGAGAATTGTTGACACATTTTTACTATTTTAGCATTCGAGAGTGCCTTCTTTCGAATATTTTAGGAACTCATGGAGCAGAAATTGCAATCATTTACAAAATTCGACTTTAGGGTTTTCCTTTTCATTTTCTTTTTAATTGTTTTTTTCATTTTTTTTGAAATTATTCCAAACGCAGCATTGATTCTACTCCTGATTTGATTTGGGCTGCCATTGCTGAAAGCAGCTTCACACCAAAGAACAAATACTCTCTCTTTTCCTTTTTTTCTTATATCCAATTTTAATGTTCCACTCGAACATTTAACAGTACCAATGCTCGAACAGAAGCAATAAATAATTCGATTTCTAACATTTTCTTATTGTCTAATCTCTGAATAATAGATGAATAAAATTGCCTAAACATTATAAGAGAGGTATTATTGTAAGCTACGCATAGCTTATGTAAGTATGACGTAATGCTGAGAAACCTGTTTAACTGTTTGGTAAATCTATTAGTTACAGTTTACTCTGTTTTCTTCTTTTCAAGTATTTGTTTTCTTTAATGGCTTATGGTTTGGTTCGTTTCGTCATAAACCAGAAACATCCACTGTTTTAATCCGGTCAGGGCCTTCCCTTTTCATTATCTTCAAGTCACATACAAATTATCTTCAGATGGCCTGAATTGCACTGTTGCCTTTACTCAAATCTGAACCATTAACTGAATCATTTGAGTGAAACGCCGATGGTCTTGAGGGTTCTCCTATTAGATTTAGAGATAGCGGCGAAGGAGAAAGAGATGGTTCAGTTTCGTGTCTTGTCGCCATTCCTATTCTAAGCTGAGACATACAGACCAGCTCGTCCATGTTCACACGTTCCTTAGCAAATCCAGGTTTTGGTTTTAGGACCTGGTGTTGCTGAGAAAAAGTCTCAGCTTCTAAGCAATGTTCTGTTCCGTGAATCGAAGTGGAAGTTGCAGGGAGCCAGATTGTGTAAGTGACTGGAATACAAGGAGGAAAGAAGCCCCCCGGGACTAGCATTGGTGAAGGCTCGTTTGATGGTTCTGTAACTTCTTCGATTCTATCTTGTGGTGGCGCTGTAACCACAACCGCTTCAGATTCTGTTGTATTATTGAGTGAGAGCTCTAACGAAGGAAGGTAGCTTTTGCTGTCGAGTTCCTTGCTTGGAGATGAACGGTTTAAGTTTTGGTCTTCAAGTGTTGGCGATGAATCGATAACCTAAAAAGCAGCAAAACAGAGGATATATTCAATACAAGTTTCCAAGCATTTTCAATGAGATAAAAACAAAATATATATAGATATGATCCGAACCATTTCATCTGTAACCATGTCGAAGAGGCTAGAACGTCTTTTTCTACGGGTAGAACAACTATGGCGAATGAAATACTTTTGAGCATGACTAGCCACTTGTGTTGGAGTCCTTGAAGTTACATAGTTCCTCGAAATACCGCGCCAATCTCCCTTCCCAAGTTTCTGTAGACCGATTAAGAATAGCCTGTGTTCTTCCTCGGTCCAAGGAACACCTATAATCCCAATTTACATATAAAAACCATATCACATTTAGAAACCTTTAACCTTTCATCTCCAAGCTAACATAACCGTAGACTTGAAAGTTCAACAACATGATCCACAAATTACATGATTCTTAGATAAACATTCAAGACCAACACAAGCATCTAATAATTCAACACTGTAAATTGTTCCCAACTTGTTCCCAACAGTTCCATTAACCGGTAAGACCTAAATCCATTCAATTTTCTGCAATAATCGCTAGCAATCTCAAAGCTAAAACCTTTACAGCAATTCCAATTCTAAAGTTCAAAACTTTGCTTTTCGATTTGCAATCCGTCGAGAACCCAAATCGATTTTTGAAATGTTAAAGGTAAAGTCGATTGCTTTTACCTCTTTTCCTCTCCCCACGACGATGGATAGACCCTGAACCATGTGCTGGGTCATCAGATAAATACCCTTCGTTATGATGCGAATTAGAGTATCGTGCGTGATCCGATAACGGCGAATCATTATGATTAGACGTCGCGAGAGGAGAAGACGGAGACAAACGGTGGTGGCTTGCCGCTGCCGCCGCAACGGCCAATGCCGAAAGATTACCCATACTCGCACTCTTTTTAATTATCGACCCATCTGTTAACCTCACACCAAATAGCCTCACGGCGGAAGAATAAGATCCTCCGCTTCCTCCTCCTCCTCCTCCTCCTCCGCCGCTTCCACCGCACGAACCACCACTACGCGTTGGACACGTGCGTGAATTGTGCCCATTGTTGCTACAATGCGAACACCTACGAGTCATCCGCACAAAACAAACAAACAAAAAGAAGAAACCTTTTCGTAATAAATGCTTCGTACAAAACACAAATTCAAGAAGCTTTAGATAGAGATAATTGCAACCATGGAAAAAAGATGAGGACTTGGTTTTGATTTCTTATGGAAAGAAGAAAGCAAGGGTAATTTGGGTACTTTAGGTAAACAAACGAGAGGATTATGGTGGATCGTTCGTTGAATTCGTGTCTTAATTAAAATTACTATTATAAACTTTTATTTATCCTTATCTTACCTGGATTTTTTTCGTTTATGACAGCCAATAAATTGATTTATTATCGTTTCTTTCTTTGTTTAGGATAAATTATTTAATACAATGTTACCGACAATTTATTTCTGATAGCCAAAATAATTAAATTAAAGATATGAGGATAATATAATTAAACGTAAATCTGTCCCAAAACGCAATATACTATAACTTTAATTTCAATCCACTTGTTACGCGATCTATCTATATTGTATAAGAAGAAGCACGTGTTCTTACAAGATAACACGTTTTGAATATGAAATGGGACAAGTGGTTTGGATTTAAAGAGATTGGATATGATCACAAAGCATGTACACACATCTTTTTATTTGGCACGAAATGTGATTGAGCTTTCCGTAACTTATCTTTGTCATAATTTCTTTACCTTTTTTCTTTTCTACTTAAATTGTTATCATCTTAATTTCATGTTCTAATTGACAAAAAAAAAATTTCATGTTCTAACGCATTTGACTTTTTGTGCGGATGGCAAACATGAAAGCAAAAAATAGAGTAGAACCTAGCTCAGTTCATAATACATGGATCTGAAGAACCGAACCTATATCTGATCTGAAAAGAATACTCGAAGTCGAATTTGAATTCGAATTACCTAAATATTCGAACGGGTCTAAAACTTTTAAATCCAAAAAACTAGATTCGAACCGAGACTAAACGAGTACCCAAAAAAACCGATTTATGATATTTTTAAGTACTTTTTAAATATTATTTAAATATTATATGAATATTTTTTAGTATTTTTAAATGTTTAAGTATTCAAATATGTTTTAGGTTGTTTTAATGTAGTTTTTGGATTTTTAATATATATTTTGGGTATTTGGATATTGAGATGATCCGAACTAATCTGAATCTAAATGGAATTAAATCGGAACCATAAAAATTTCAGATCGGTAAGACCCAAATTCAATAGGATCCAACCCAAACCTGAGGACTTGAATGTCCAACGCTAGTAGAACCCACTTAAAAAACAGCAATTGGGCCCATGAATTCGGGTCGGATCCCCCGTCTGGAACTTTAGTTGTTCCCGCCACGTCAAGATTTCTTGCAACGAAAGTAACTGACTGGTTCAATTTTTAAGAAAAGTAACTTATTCGTCCATTCCTATAATATCCAAATAGTTGATATTATGACCTAACCCGAACGCAATAAACTACTAATTTTCTAGAAACTACTCGTTACGGAATCTATCTACACATAACAAAAAACATGTGTTCTTACAAGATGCACGTTTTCAATATGAACAAGTCACAAGTATTCACATATATATATTTGGTTCTTCTTTAATGGGCACAAGATGTTATTGAATTTTGAACAAACTCATACTTGTCATAGTTGTTTCCTTTTTCTTTCTTTTTTTAACATTATAAAGTTGTTTCCTTTTTATTCCTCGCAGCATTTGGAAAAGAAGCAAAAAAAATGTATACCTTATATAGTATTATCAAATTAGTGTACAATAATTGTTAGGGTTTATATTAGATGATTAATAAAATCGGTATTGTTAAACCGATTTTATTTCTTTGGTTTGGTTTAACTAGATTAGAGGTCGGTCTTGTTAAACCGACAGATTCTCTTGATTAAGAGAGGATCATTCTTGTTGTAACAAACACAGAAGACACACTTCTTCACTGTAAAAATCAAGCTCCGTTAATGGAGTTCAACTTCTTCTTCTTTAATTCTTTCTTAACAATTTGATATGATATGGTATCAGAGCGTTGAAGATTATCTTTAACGATTTCGATTCTGTGGTCAATTTCTTCTTTCAATTTTTTTTATTTTTTTTCGTACTTAACGGCAAAACAATAATAATTTCTAGGGTTTATCAAGAGACTTAATACGTAAGAAAGAAAGAAGGCTAACAATGGCCTTAAATATAAAACAGAGTACGAGAACAATGGAAAAACAGAATTGGAAATAACATAACTAACTTATTCTTCTTCTTAAACTATCCTCCAACTTAGCACTTGTAATTTCCAATAACATCTAATATTAAAGAAGCAATTGCTTCTTTTTCTTTCTCTTCTTTATTGTTTATTAATTTTTTTGGATTGTTTTGGCAGTTCACTCCACATAAACTGCAGATAAAGAAAATGTCAAGAAACCAAGGTATATTTCTTTCTATCTTTTATGTTGATTTTAGATTATTTTTGTTGGAATATAGATTTTACAATTAATTAGGAGATTGGAGAAACATAACCCAAGAAGAAGAATTATCTTTTCTCCATTTAAAGAAGAAAAGAACAAAATAGAAACTGAAACTTTTTTATTTATACTGAAACTTGTTAATTTACATCAATATAAAATTGTCATATATAGACAACAATACAAAATTGTTATATATAGACAACAAATATACATGATGGGTTGCATCTCTTGACTAGTAATTGTCGAACAAACCACTTAAACTAAACAATATGATTCTTGAAGACAAGACACAAATCTTAATTCTTTTAAAGTTGCCACCATTAGTATATAACTAACTTAATACAAACTGAAAGTATGATAAATAATTTTGAAAGTTTGAATATTTAAGACTCAACTTCGTAAAATAAAGCATGTAATCAAGTAATCTAAGGAAATTTACGCGAATTTTAAAAAAGAATATTGAAATTTTTCTAAAAGTCTTAAATTTGTTTTTAAGGAAGCATGCAATCGTTCTTGCCAGATCTGATAAAAGCAATACTGAAATTTAAACATAAAAACTGAAAACGCAAAATAAATTATGGTGGAACCTAGATCATGGGTTTGTCGAGGATTTCCACGAGAGGCTTACCCTCGAATCGAGAGGAAGCGTAACGAACAGGGATGATTCCCATGACTTGGCTTCGAAATTTCCTAGATCAACCAAGATATGCACGTGCGCCAAGAGCGGCTGTGATCTCGTGTACAATCCATGTCTTCTGTGAAGATGAAAAAGATGAAGACTGTAGAGGGGTAATTGGGCTAAAGCCCAATCACTAGAGCCCAACCCAACTGAAACCCAAATAAAACTAAAGCCCATTAAGCCAACGCCCAACAAGGGAAGCACATGCAGGATGACACCTGGACTCCACTGAAGAACATGTGCTCATCCTGAACTCCCTATAAAAGGAGGCCTGAATGAAGAAGGAAAGGGGGAGGAGGGAGGAGAAATTGAAAACATAAGAAGAACATTCAAAGAAGAGCCCAGAAGAAAGAAGAACATTCAAAGGAAAAACCCAGAATATTTGACGATTGACGAGCACGCACAGTGCGAAGTCGAACACAAGCTTCACAAAGACAAGCATAATTATACAAACACCCTAGTGGTGAAGGTGATCGACGAGCATACATTGAGCGAAAACTAGCACAAATTATACAAACACCCTAGTGGTGAAGGTGGTCGACGAGCATACGTTAAGTGAAGACTAGCATAAATTATACAAACACCCTAGTGGTGAAGGTGATCGACGAGCATACGTTGAGCGAAAACTAGCACAAATTATACAAACACCCTAGTGGTGAAGGTGATCGACGAGTATACGTCAAGCGAAGACTAGCATAATTTATACGAACACCCTTGTGGTGAGGATAATCGACGAGCACACGTTAAACAAAGATAAGCAGAAACTGTGCAAAGACAAACACATGGCAAATAAAGAACAATAGTAACTAGTGGAGAAACAAGCGCTCGTCACTAACATAAAGGCATCATATATGAAGGTCTCAACCCACGAAGAAACACTTCAACAAATACATGACCGAGTGAAAAATAGAACTACGACCGGCTTGATCCCTTTCGAGGGTACGTAGGCAACCGAACACGGTGCAGCCACTTTTAGGAAACGTTCGTATAAAAGGTGTGCTAAGACTGGTACGAACAATTGGCGCCGTCTGTGGGGACAGAGATTATTCTACACGCAAGAAGTCATAATGGTAGTTGACGAGCCGGCGGACGGAGCTCGAAGCAGTGACGAACAGTCGCTACGAATGGGAGACATCAGCAGCAGACAATCTCCAACATAAGAAATCGCTTCTCATGACGAGCCGGAGAACCACCAAGTTCGTCAAGTGACAGTGCAAGCATCACTCGACGAGCAGATGGATATCCCAGAACTTCTTCAAACTCTCCTAAGAAGGTCGGAAGAAACAACTCGAAATATGAACAGAAAATTTGAAGAATTCCAAAACAAGATCGTAGCACTCGAAGAAGCGCGAGCAAGGGCTACCCCAACAAGTATCGACCATTCCTCTCATCAGAGAGTCCGGTTCGAGGAATCACCAAATTCAAGCATTCGGCAAAACCAACAATCGGTCGAGTTACAGGAAGAGCGGATGACGAACCAACGTATTGAAAGCCCTCGATATCAAGAATTACGCATCAGCCCAATAGAACCAGCGTCTCTAGCAGGTGATCGTCTAGAGGACCAAGCAGTAACCATTAGGGCAATGAAAGAAGAGATCCAGAGAATGGCTTCACGACTCCATAGCGCGACTAACTCAACCCCAGAGATCGATCAAATGCTAGCCAAGTCGCAGAATACACCATTTAGCAAACAACTATTGGCGGTTAGAGTTCATCATAATATCAAAATAAAATGCCCAACATACAATGGAAAGACAGATCCGAATAGGTTCTTAACAGCCTTTGGAATCGCAATGGGCAGAGCTCAGTACACACCACAAGAATATGACGCTGGGTACTGTCAAATGTTCGTAGAAAGCCTGACCGGAGACGCGCTGGATTGGTTCTCAAAGTTAGAACCATATTCAATTAACAGTTACAGACAACTTTCGAAAGTGTTCCTCAAACACTACTCAATGTATATCCAGCCGGCAACGACGAGCACAGATCTATACTCCATCTTCCAAGGGACAAAAACACCTTGCGATCATACCTCGAGCGATTCAAAACTATCGTGTCAAAAGTAACTGTTTCAGATGATGTTGCAATTCTCGCTCCCCGAAACGGGTTGTGTGAAGGTTCAAGCCTAAAAGACGATTTGCACATCAACACACCGCGAACACTGGAAGGCGCTTTACACCAAGCTAATAGGTTTGCCGAAGTAGAGGACCGAAAATCTCGATTCACCAATCAATCAACGACCAAAGATTCCTTTAAAGAAAGTGAAGAACGCAAAGGCAAAGAATCTCGACAACAATATAGGAGAAATTATGTCAAGAACGATGGTAGGGCAAACATATTTTATGTCAATTCACCACCTCGTGGATCAACACAGAAGAATTCAAACCCCCATTGGAACAAGAGTGCCCCTACCGACATCCCAGACACACAAGCATATTGCGAATTCCACAAATGAAATGGGCATTCGACTTCACAATGCAAACAGTTGCAACGGATTCTCCTCGAAAGATACCAAAGAGAGCATCCAGATAAAGGTGGCTTAAGTACGAACCATTACGAAAGAGGAAAAAATAAAACTGAGACATCAAAAGGAGATAACAATAACATACAAGAAGAGCACAACGCTTCAACAAGCGCAAAAGCCCCAATAAATTCATCCAAGCGACCACAAGACGACGACAAAGATAAACTCCCGCCACCAAGAAAACGGATAAATATGAAAATGGGAGGACTTGTAGCATGCAAAGATTCAGTCCGAGCTATTAAGGTCTACGAACAAGAAGCATGAACGGCGCAAAACCATCAAAACCAAACCAATGAAAATAGGCAGACAAAATGGGTTCCCGCACCGGAAGCTCGGTCGACCTAATTTTCCAAGAAACATTACAACACATGAATTTGAAAGACATAAAGATGAAACACTCGGTGCGACCATTGACGAGATTCGACGGAGACACAACCATGACGTTATAACGATAAAGCTTCCCATCTTCCTCGGTGGAACAACCACCTGGGTAAAATTCCTCGTTGTCGACAAACCGACAATCTACAATGTTATCCTAGGAACCCCGTGGATATACACAATGAAAGCAGTAATCTCAACCTACCACCAATGCCTCAAATTTCCGACTAACGGCGGAGTGTGTACTGTTCGAGGAAATCAACAAATGGCGAGAACCTACTTTATTACGGAACACAAACTCCGGAACAAGGAAGAACTTATATGATCACTAACTCAACATGCGCTCAGGAAAGCCGCAAACTCGAGGACGACATCTTGGACAAGATCGAGCAAGTAAATATAGACCCCTCCGATGATAAAAAATGCGTTGGAATCGGTTCAGAAATCCCAACTAACATAAGCACCGAACTCATCAAATTCATTCAACAAAATGTTTCGACATTTGCTTGGTCAATTGAAGACATGCCGAGAATAAGTACGGACATAACGACGCATGAACTAAACATAGACCCAACATTTAAGCTAGTCAAGCAAAAAAGAAGGAAATTGGGCATTGAACGAACGCGCGCTGTGAACGAAGTAATTGAGCGACTAATCAAAGCTGGATCAATAATCAAAGTACGTTATCCCGAGTGGCTTTCAAACCCGATGGTTTAAAAAAGAAGAATGGAAAATGGCGAACATGCGTAGATTTCACAGACTTGAACAAAGCTTGCCCAAAGGATAGTTTCCCATTACCACGCATCGATCAGTTACTAGAAGCAACATCGGGCAACGAACTATTATCTTTCATGGACGCCTTTTCCGGATACAACCAAATCAGAATGCATCCTAATGATCGCGAAATAACGTCATTTATCACAGATCGCGGAATGCTACAAAGTAATGTCATCCGGACTCAAGAACGCCGGAGCGACATACCAAAAATTGGTCAATAAAATGTTCAAAGATCAAGTAAGCAAGACTATGGAGGTCTATATCGACGACATGCTCGTCAAGTCAGCAAAGGCCGAAAACTATTTGGACCATCTGCGAACATGCTTCGACACTGTCAATCAATATGGAATGAAGTTAAACCCGACAAAATGCACATTCGCCGTGAAGTCTGGCGAGTTCTTGGCGTATGTAGTAACTAAGCGCGGAATCGAAGCCAATCCAAAGCAAATAAAGGCAATAACAAACTTGCCATCACCTAGAAACAAGCGAGAAGTTCAAAGGCTCACCGGGAGGATTGCAGCACTCAATCGTTTCATCTCACGATCTACGGACAAGTGTCTCCCTTTCTACAAATTGCTACGCAACAACAAAAAATTTGAATGGGAAGACGAATGTGAGTCCGCTTTCACAGAATTAAAGAACTACCTTTCTACACCACCGGTATTGGTGAAACCCGAAGATGGAGAAACGTTATATCTCTACATTTCAGTAACATAAATGGGGTTCTAGTCCGAGAAGATCGGGGAGAACAAAAGCCCATATTTTACATCAGCAAGTCATTGAATGATGCCGAAACAATCCCACGCTATAACAATATTAACTAACCATCCTTTACGCTCAATTCTACATAGTCCGAATCAATCCGGAAGATTAACCAAGTGGGCAATCGAATTGAGTGAATACGATATCGACTTCAAAGGAAGAACTAGTGCAAAATCCCAAGTCTTGGCTGATTTCCTAATTGAATTAGAACCCGAGCTGCGAGTAGACGAACATACTAAAGAAAAGTGGATGTTATATGTAGACGGATCATCATCCGCGCACGGGACAGGGGTTGGGATACAATTAGTATCACCCGAAGGAAGCATCATCGAACAATCATTTTGATTAATGTTTGCAGCATCCAACAATGAAGCAGAATACGAAGCCCTGATAGCCGGATTGCGACTAGCCCAATCACTAGGAGTCCAAAAAGTGGAAGCACATTGCGATTCTCAACTCGTGACAAGTCAATATAATGGGGAATTCGACGCAAAAAATGAACGAATGGATGCTTATCTCAAAGTGGTGCAAGAATTAGCAAAGGAATTCTCGGAATTTCGTCTGACAAAAATCTCACGCGGGGAAAATACTTCTGCCGACGCATTAGCCGCATTAGCATCAACCTCAGACCCGAATCGACACAGAATAATTCCCGTCGAAAGCATCCAAGTTCCAAGTATAAGTTTACCAAAGGGATCATGTTTGATCATAACAGAAGAAGGCCAACCCACGGAAGAAGATCCTGATGAAGACCAAATCACCAAGGATCACGTAGATTGGCGAGAGGATATCAAATTATACATAGCGGACGGAACCCTTCCAGAAGATAAATGGGCAGCACGGCGACTAAAAGTACGAAGCGCTCACTATAAGTTACACAAGGAACATTTGTTGAGAATAAGTATAGACGGAACTCTGTTAACATATATTCACGGGAAAGAAACCTTACGAGTCATGCAAGAAGTTCATCTAGGAGTAGGAGGTAACAACTCTGGAGGACGATCGCTCGCCCTCAAAGTTCAGCGACTCGGATACTTTTGGCCTACCATGAACTCCGACTGCGAAAAGTTTACCGCAAAGTGTGAAGCATGCCAACATCACGCACCTATCATCCATTCACCGGCGGAATTTCTCGCAAGAGCAGCCACACCTTATCCCTTCATGAGATGGGCAATGGACATCATCGGATCACTACCTCCTTCCCGACAAAAACGCTTCGTACTAGTGCTCACCTATTATTTTACTAAATGGGTCGAAGCGGATTCTTACGCAAAAATTCAAGATTCAGATGTTCGGAAATTTGTATGGAGAAACATCATCTGCCGCCACGGACTCCCATACGAAATAGTGACAGACAACGGCTCGCAGTTCATCTCCAACAACTTTGAAGATTTTTGCGCAAATTGGTGACACCACGAAACCCACAAGGAAATGGATTGGCCGAAGCGCCAAACAAAATCATCATCAATGGACTTAAGAAGCGCTTAGATGACAAGAAAGGGAAATGGGCGGATAAACTTGACGGTGTGTTATGGTCGTACAGAAAAACCCCTCGGAGCACGACAGGAAAAACCCTTTTCTCATTATCACACGGAACGGAAGCCTTGGCATCAGCCGAAGCAAGCATCCTAAATCTGCGAAGGACAGAACTTCCAAGACAAGATAACCTGAACAACGCAATGATCAAAGACTCCCTAGATCAAGTCGAGGAATTGCGAGACCAAGCCTTGTTGAAACTCCAAAATTATCAACAAAAAGCAGCAAAGTACTACAACGCCAAAGTCCGAGGACGTCATTTTGAAGAGGGAGATTTGGTTCTACGCAAAGTATTTGTGAACACAATGGAACCAAATGCAGGAAAACTTGGCAAGAACTGGGAAGGTCCTTACATAGTCTCAAAGATAGTCACACCAGGAGTATACGAGCTTTTAAGGATGGATGGAACAGTGATACCTCGAAGCTGGAACGCGATAAACCTGCGTCGTTACTAGTACTAAGTAACCCGGAGAACATGTGATCCCACATGTATAATTAACTAAGTACTTATCTATGAATATTTGTAACAAGAACTACGTTTGGCTTGATCCCATTCTAAGAGGGTACGTAGGTAACCGAACACGGTGCAACCACTTGTATAAAAAATATATATATCTATGCAGACAGGTTGCAGTTTGCCAAAACAGAAGAAAATCAGGCCGATGATAATCGACGATTTGAAGACATCAAAAACCTCGCACAACGCGTATACGACCTTAGTCCTCAAAACGCAGTGTTGAGTCTCTCGCAACGCGTATATGAGCTCAGTCCTCAAAACGCAGCGACGAGTACGAAAACCTTGCACAACGCGTATATGATCTTAGTCCTCAAAATGCAGTGCCGAGTCTCTCGCAACCCATATACGAGCTTAGTCCTCAAAATGCAGCGACGAGTACGAAAACCTTGCACAACGCGTATACGACCTTAGTCCTCAAAACGTAGTGCCGAGTCTCTCGCAACGCGTATACGAGCTTAGTCCTCAAAACGCAGTGCCAAGTATCTCACAACGCGTATACGAGCTTAGTCCTCAAAACACAGCGACAAGCATAAAACCTCTCATGACGCGTATACGAGCTTAGTCCTCAACGCAGTGACAAGTCTTCCACAACACATCAACGAGCCCAATCTCATCAAGGTAACGAGCCTGAAGTCTTATATAAACATATATATATATATATTTTGAATGTTCACAGGTTCGTCAAAGCAGAAGAAAATCTGGGGAATCGCGATCAACAAATTGCATCGCGCATACGAGCCCAGCCTCGGTGCATCGCGCATACGAGCCTAGTCTCAGTGCATCGCGCATACTAGTCCAGCCTCAGCGCATCGTGCATAAGAGCCTAGTCTCGGCGCGCATACGAGCCCAGTCTCGGTGCATAGCGCAGACAAGCCCAGTCTCAACGCATCGCGCATAAAAGCCCAGTCTTGACGCATCGCGTATACGAAACTAGTCTCAAACGCTATCACGAGGCTAGTCTCATCAAAGTGACGAGCCTACCCTCTCACAATGCAAATACGAGCTGGATCTCATCAAGTCCGATGATCTCCAGGAAAAAAGATGAGAGGAAGATGAGTAGATTCCTCATGTTTGTCAACCGCCTGCTCGTCGTGGCCAGTAGAAACAACACCACTTCCTATTTGACGAGCATATGCTTCACGTTCATCAGGTTCTAATTGAAAGGCCCCTGCTCGTCGTTGACAGCAGGCAAAGCTCCCTTTCCTTTCAATTGACGAACACTCGTCTCGTGCTCGTCGAGATCATGATTGAAGACCACCTGCTCGTCGTGGTCAGCAGGCGAAGCTTCTTCTTTTTCCAATTCGCGAATAGACTTTACGCGCTCGTCATTGTTTTGATCGACGAGCGTCTGCTCGTTGTGGCTTGTAATCAGAGTTGTATCCCCTTCCAATTGACGAACGCACGTGTCTTGTTCATCCATAACACGATTAGCTACCATCCGCTTGGCTTGTTCATAAGTCTAAGCGTCTCCTTCAGATTGGCGAACACGCGCATCTCTTTCCTCAAATTCACCACCAAAATTCCTCCGATCGACGATTCCTGAAGAGGAGCCCGCATCTCTTTCTAGACGAGCATGCGTTCCTCATTCAACAATCCTGAAAGAAGAAACTACGTCCTCTTTAAACGACGAGCACTCGCTTCCCCAAAAATGAGCAGCCCAATAAAGGCAGGACACGTGGCAAATACTGATATCAGTTCGTCGAAATTCAGATACTCTTTTTTCGAACGAACTTGGGAGGACTGATTGTAGAGGGGTAATTGGGCTAAAGCCCAATCACTATAGCCCAACCCAACTGAAGCCCAAATAAAACTAAAGCCCATTAAGCCAAAGACCAACAAGGGAAACACATGCAGGATGACACCTGGACTCCACTGAAGAACATGTGCTCATCCTGAACTCCCTATAAAAGGAGACCTGAAATGAGAAGGAAAGGGGGAGGAGGGAGGAGAAACTGAAAACATAAGAAGAACATTCAAAGAAAAGCCCAGAAGAAAGAAGAACATTCAAAGAAGAGCCCAGAAGAAAGAAGAACATTCAAAGAAGAGCCCAGAAGAAAGAAAAACATTCAAAAGAAAAACCCAGAATATTTGACGATTGACGAGCACGCGCAGTGCGAAGTCGAACACAAGCTTCACAAAGACAAGCATAATTATACAAACACCCTAGTGGTGAAGGTGATCGACGAGCATACGTTGAGCGAAAACTAGCACAAATTATACAAACACCCTAGTGGTGAAGGTGGTCGACGAGCATACGTTAAGTGAAGACTAGCATAAATTATACAAACACCTTAGTGGTGAAGGTGATCGACGAGCATACGTTGAGCAAAAACTAGCACAAATTATACAAACACCCTAGTGGTGAAGGTGATCGACGAGCATACGTCAAGCGAAGACTAGCATAATTTATACGAACACCCTTGTGGTGAGGATAATCGACGAGCACACGTTAAACAAAGATAAGCAGAAACTATGCAAAGACAAACACAGAGCAAATAAAGAACAATAGTAACTAGTGGAGAAATAAGCGTTCGTCACTAACATAAAGGCATCATATACGAAGGTCTCAACCCACGAAGAAACACTTCAACAAATACATAACCGAGTGAAAAATAGAACTACAACCGGCTTGATCCCTTTCGAGGGTACGTAGGCAACCGAACACGGTGCATCCACTTTCAGGAAATGTTCGTATAAAAGGTGTGTTAAGACTGGTACGAACAAAGACGATGAAGAACACTCTCCATTTATAATACAACTAACTCTACTAATATGTATAACATTAGAAACTCAATTATAATCAAACACGCTCCCTTAAATGAGTTTTGTTCTCACACTAAACTTCTTCCTTGGTTCTTGTTTAAACCTCTCTTGGAAAAACATCTCCTGCTTGCTTCCCAAATTTTGCATGACTTACACCCTTCTTTATTCTCACGAGAGTTTGGTAATCTTATACCAATTTTTAATTTTTAATTTGTTGCAGCCTTCAATACACGTGATCAAACATTCTATGCTATATCATCATTTTTTCTTGGTCACTTATAACCATCGCCCTTCATTAATCACATGTGCATGTTCTTCATCCTTCAAAACTCATATCCTTCAAAACTCATTTTCTTCATGTGAGTTTCATCACAACAGCGATCGTCCATGACGTCTTGTTGATCAACTTTCCTTGTATCTTTCTTCCATTCTCTTTCTTTTAGATGTCATTTCTTCTTATACCCATTGGTGTATGCACTCTTTAGTAATCACAACGTTTGATGATCACAACCATTGGTGTTCACACCCTTTAGTGATTGCACCATTTCTTTATACCCCTATGGTGGTACCCAATCGCTCGTACCGGATCATTCGTACCTACTTGTTCATACCCGATCATTCGTACCCTGTCTCGTACTTGTCTCTTTGGAATTCACGAGAGATTTGATATGCTCTACAAAAACAATTATAACTTTTGAAGCATATCTCTAATTCTGAATTCGAAACATGTTCTGGAAACTAGACAGAAATATCTTTCCAATGGTGGGTATATCGATGTATTGTTCATATGTAGTTGACGATAATCTGAAATTAGATGGCTATCCGATTCTTTCTTTCCACCACTCCACCCCAAACCTAGTTCTCTCTTCTTTTTTGGTGTCTTCTTGATCACCAAATAATTGCGTAAAATTCTTCACGTCTTCTTTAGTTGATCGATATGTGCTCTATTTTTCTCCAAGGTAAGCATCCTCCTTTTGTGTATGGTGTCTTATTTTGATCACCATAACGTCTTTGTGACGTCTTATGCATCTTTTTCGGTTATCCTTTCAATCAACTTGTGCTCCATTTTTCTCTGAGGTAAGCATCCTCCTTTGCTCCATTTTTCTCTGAGGTAAGCATCCTCCTTTCGCTTGGTGTCTTCCTTTGATCACCAATATGTCTTTGTGACGTCTTTTATGTGAATCTTCTCCATGTTTTTTTCGAACAAGTTTCAGAAATATCCTTTCACAACAACTCCACTTCCGTTTTCTTCATTGTCTTTTGAGAAGATTTCATATCTCCTTCGTCACTTTTCAAGCCTTCTTTTTGACAATACTCTTTGTAAAGGTTGATGGTACACTCTCTTGTCACTGTCTTTCCTTTTTCTACTTTTTTTTTATTGCTCCTCTTTTTTTTTTATGTCTCACTATTAGTTCATTGTCTCCATTTCTCTTCTTCTTGTAGTATACTTCTTCCTTTCTTATTTTGCTTGGACAGGTTCCAAGATCAAAAAAGCTTTGATACCATGTTAGAATATTGATTTTACTATCAATTAAGATATTGGAAAAACATAATAGGAGAAGAAGAATTATCTCTTCTCCTTTTAAAGAAGAGAATAACAAAATATAAATTTTTTTTATTTACACTGAAACTTGTTAATTTACATCAATACAAAATTGTTAATATATAGGCAACAAACAGACATGATATTAGAAGTTGCATATCTTGACTAGTAACTGTCAGACAAACCACTTAAACTAAACAATACGACTCTTGAAGACAAGACACAAATCTTAACTTACTTAAAGTTGCCACCGTTAGTATATAAATAACTTAATACAAACTAATACAACTAACTATACTAATATGTATGACATTAGAAACTTAATTATAAATTAACAGTTTAATCTATCGAAGGGTTTGCCGCATTACTAAATATTTTTTGTATTTATTGACATTCTCAAACTAGCAGAGCAGCCTCTAATATTGGGTGGTTAAATGTAAGTAGTTGTGACCTAAGTAGTTATATAGTGAGAGACTCGCAATACTTTTACTAGTCGCCTTTGTGTTGTCTTTTAATTACATTTATTTATGTTGTCCAAACTTTATCTAGAATTTAATTGAAACATGAAAAGTTGGTCTATTATTGTACTATTGATCACGACTGATGATTTTATTTCTAAATCCAAAATGTCTTTTTGAAGTTGATGTCTTTAGATTTTACTTGCAACAAGATTTAACTCCACTTTATAGTCTAATTCTTCTTCTTCTGGTATGTTATAAACCAAAAATTAAATGTGGAGTTGTAGTTTCAAATCTATTTTTTGGACTAAACAACCATTTATTTAAAGTATCTCTAATGATACTTCAAATCCTACTCCTGAGTAAAATTATTACTAATGGTACTCTATATCTCACTCCAAAAATAAAGAAATGAACTGTTCATTTCTTCATTTTTGTAGTAAGACTTTTTCTTTACAAAATGATCATTTACTTTTAATGTGTTATCATTTTATACCCAAACAAAATTATCCCATTAAATTTGATACTTACATTATTTTATACTAAAATATAGTTACTAAATTTATAAAATTATAAAATACATCAATATTATAACAGAAAATACAATTCCATATTACTATTAAAAGAAAACTAAAATAAGGTAGTCATTAAAATATTTTAACACTCCATGAACTGATGATTTAATAATTTGGTAGATGACTTCCATGTCCACTAAAATCAGTGAAGTATTTTCCAAAAAAAATAGATGCTGAAGGAGTATGTTGATCAGATATTTTCCTTAAAAATTCTTGCTTGTTCATATTGTATAAATGCACAAATATTTGGATCTTGTATGGAATTCCAATCTTGAAATAAAATTTTGTTTTTCTCCTTAATTTCTCTAAGTGCAAAATTCTTACTTTGAATCTCCAAATATTGTTCTCTTTGTACACTTGTCTTTTTTAAGTGCCCAAAAGTTGTTTATTGCCCTCTTCTAAGGTCTTGATAATATCTGATGTTTGATCATTCATTTTTCTTTTAAGTTTAGATTTTTTTACCCCACTTGTTTGTTGAGAAGGAGATACACCAAGAATGTCATCAATTTAGACCCGGAGACGCTTGTGTAGCGGATTCAGGGGTAGGAATTTTTGAATCCGAAGATGTATACCTTAAACTACATATATTTGATGCTTTTCTAGTAGGGATGACATCATCTTTAAACTTTTCAAAGTTTATAATAATTTTTCATATATGATCAAACTTCCACCCAGACTTGAATTTTGAATCTTACATTAACATTTCTTTCGCTTGATCGAACTAAAAAGTATTAAAAGAAACAAAATAAATAAATATTCAAAAAATGATAAGTAAAACAAAAATATATATAGAACTCACAATATTATCATTTGAAACACCACTTGGACGTCTATTCTCACATTGTTTGATGCATGCATGTAGTTTCCTTATTGTTCTTTCTATTGTTTGGAATAGACAGTTTCCTCTTTTTTTTTCTATTCTAGAATGCCTCCAATACACAATCTCAAAATTGTTCGGATGTATGATGAACACCCGTGATTGGATTTTGAAAATTTTCCATATAAACTTGACATAACAACTTATCTTCTTCTTTAGAGTACGTAGAAGAACGACTAGAAGACATTTTTATTAAGTTAATTGAAAGAAACTAAGGATTTTTGAATGATATAATGTTGTTTTTGGAAGGAAAGACCAATGATGGTATTTATAGATGTTACCATTCTTGTTAAGTAAGTATAATTCTTTATTTATTTCTTAATTGATTATGTATTGAATTGAAAATACAAATAAAAAAATTATTACAAGATTCTCATATTTGACAACTCATTATGACTAAATGAATTTAAAAGATACAATGACCAAAAGATGCGTTCTCATATCAACTTTATTTAGACAAGATGAAGTAAAAATACCATGATCAAATATAGCAAGATTCTTATGTTTTTTCCGGCCAAGATAATTAGATTTGAAAATACTATGGCAAATTGATTCCAAAACTCTTTTTCATGTCTATGAATACTACTCTAACTCTATGTAGCATATTACAAAGTTATATCCTCCTAAATTTTCTCAATTAAAATTAGATTTAACTCTAATGCTCAGCCACATTTTCCTTATTCATCATCATATGAAGATGATAATGAAAATATAGAAATGATCAATAATCTCGATTAAGAAGAAGAGGCAATAAATCATATAATCGCTAATAACAACACGATCATTCAATACCTTCTTAACCAACAAAACAACAATGTAATTCATGGTGGCTCAGTTCGAGGACATTTTTTCATCCACCATGATTGAGAAAATGCACATAATCAATTGTTCAATGATTACTTCTCAAAGATGCCGATTTATAATGATGATATGTTTTATTGAAGGTATCGTATGTCTCGTTCTCTATTTCTTCGTATTATTAATGTAGTTGAAAATCATAACAAATACTTCCCACAAAGAAGAGATACAACTGGTAGAATTGGATTATCTTCCCTTCAGAAATGAACAACAATGTTTAGAATGTTAGTGTATGTTCTACTAGCTGATGCCATATATGAATACGTAAAGATAAGTGAATCAACGGCAATCGAAAGCATGAATAGATTTTGTCGAGCTATAGTGAATAGTTTTCTGAGCAATACTTAGGGTCACCAACAACTAATGATGTTGCCCGACTTCTTTACGTTGGTGAAAAATAGGGGCTCCCAAGAATGTTGGGTAGTTTGGATTGCATGCATCGGAAATAAAAAAATTGTCCTACCGCCTAGGCTGGACAATATGCATGTCGTAGTAGATCACCAACAATAATTCTCGAAGCTGTGGCAGAATTTGATCTTTGGATATAGCACACATATTTTGGAATGTATGGCACCAATAATGACATCAGTGTTGGAGTTTTCTCACATTTTCTCTAATCTTTCTCCTCATGTTCATTATGCCATACAAGGAAAATAATATTATATTAGTTATTATTTGGATGATGGTATCCAAAATGGTCCACAATAGTACAAATTGTTTACAAGCCAAGAGGTCCAAAAAAATATTTTGCTACACAACAAAAAACTAGTAGGAAAGAAATAAACGTGCTTTTGGAGTTCTCCAATTCCGTTTTGCAATTGTGAAAGGACCAGCACAATTCTGGGAAAAAATGTGATACATGATATAATGATTACATGTATAGTTTTGCATAACATGATAATTGAAGATGAACATGATCTTGATGCACCAATAGAAGTTGGAACAGAAGTTCCACTTTTGGAAATGGAATTAGTGGAATTTAAAAATACTCGATTCCAAGAGACTCTTGCTTGATATAAAAATATCAAAGACAAGAAGCTCATTTTTCTCTTCGAAATGCATTAATTGATCATTTCTGAGAAAAATATACTAATAATGATGTTTAGGTAATATTGCATTTTCACTAGTTTTTCTATTTATGCCATATAAGAAAATTTTATTTTAATTACAAAACTAATTTTGTTAATATTGTTATGGACTTTCTTTTTATATTAATATAAGTGGATAAATATAAATTTGAAAAGTAAAAGGGTATCTTAGAAATTAATAATAAGTTGATAGATCAAAATAATATTAAAATATTTATTTTGAGTAAAAAATGGAGTAGACTATTGGTGCAAAACCCTTCTCCATATCTGGAGAACTTTATATTTGAAGAAAATAATGGAGTAAACCATGGGAGATGCTCTAAGAAATTTAAAGATACTTGTGTATTTGTGGAGGTTTATTTGGCTAGCAGTCAGCAGTTTTCCAATTATTCACAAAATAAATAAATAAAGATGTTCACAAAATGAAAAAATATTGAATAGAAATATAAGGATAAATCAATGATATTGAGGAGGATTTCATGGATATTACGGATTGCGTTAGATCATTTGGAGAGCATCACAGGTGAAAATTATCGTGGAGAGTTTGATCTTTTCGCATGAAGATTATCTTGCATGTGCAATTCGGTCAATTTCTTTTGTTAGTTATTCCTTATTGAAAATCTTTAACTTAATATAGTTCTAGGAGAACACAACACCACATTAGCTGGTTTATCATATCCTCAGAGGAAACACCTCTTGAAGAAATTGTACAAATATAATTACTCATTAAACTTGTTATAATTGTTGATAACATTAGTATAATTGTAAAGGGAAGATTCCATATACCTCTAGGTACATGTATCTTTACTACCAATGATTTTTCTTTTTTAGCCAAACTGATTTTCTAGCTAATTTTTTGAACCCTTCGTCTCCCCAATTGGTGCCCCATGAATTTTGAAACTTGAAGACATGGATACAATCCAAAACAATTATGAGAACTACATGGTTTTCAAGATTTTGAAGCTTTCTCATTCGAAATAAACTTGTTTCTAAGTAATTAAAACAACATGATTAAAAAAGATAATAATTATTAAATATGTATTTTAAATATAATTTCTTCAGTGAGTTCTAAAGGTTTTTGGCTTTGTTGACTAGATCTAACTTTATGAAAATCAAAGAAATGGATATCATCCAAAACATATAAGAGAACTACATGGTCTTCCAGCTTTTGAAGACTTTTTGGTCTGAAATAATTTTGTTTCTAAGTAATTAAAACAATAGGATTATAAAAAACTAATAATTATTTAGATATGTATTTTGAATATAATTTAGTCACGGAGTTCTGAAAGTTTTTGTAAACAAGATCTATCTTTATCTGAGCAGTCATTGGACCTTTGTTTTTCAAAAGAAAATTAATTTTTTTCTCATCTATTTTATCTCTGATATCAAATTTAGCAATCTTAAATACATGTTTATCCTATTATTACTATTAATAAAAATTTAGTTTTTAATTAGATATAAAAATATTTTAATAAATATTTGATTTAAAATGTTTGACACCAATATGACATCAATGTGTTAGATTCTTTTCACCGTTTCTCTAATTATGCTCAAAGTATTGCTCCTCATGCTCATTATATCATACAAGAAAAAAAATATAATATTAATTATTATTTGGCTGATGGTATACATCCAAAATGGTTCACAACTATAAAATTATTCACGAGCCAAGAAGTCCAAATTTTATTTTTTTGCTACACAACAAAAAGCTTGTAGGAAAGATGTAAAACATGCCTTTCATGTTCTCCAATTGCGTTTTGCAATTATGACCGACTCAATTTCGGGAAAAAAATATGATGCATGATATAATAACTACATGTATAATTTTGTATAACATGATAATTAGAGATGAATGTGATCTTGATGCACGAATAGAAGATGGAAGATAAGCTCCACCTTTGGAAGTTAAATTGGCGGAATTTAAAAATACTCGATTCCAAGAGTTTCGTGCTCGATATAAAAAGATCAAAGACAAGAAGCTCATTTTTATCTTTGAAATGCGCTAATTGATCATTTGTGAGAAAAATACACTACTAATGATGTTTAGGTCATATTTCATTTTCACTAGTTTTTCTATTTATGCCATGTAAGAAAATTTTATTTTAATTACAAAACTAATTTTGTTAATATTGTTATGGACTTTCTTTTTAAATTAATATAAGTGGATAAATATAAATTTGAAAAGTGAAAGGGTATCTTAGAAAATAAAAATAAGTTGATAGATCAAAATAATATTAAAATATTTATTTCGGGTAAAAATAGAATAAACTACTGGTGCAAAACTCTTCTCCATATTTGGAGAACTCTATATTTGAAGGAAATAATGGAGTAAACCATGGGAGATACTCTAAGAAATTTAAAGATACTTGTGCATTCGTGGAGGTGTATTTGGCTAGACAGTCAGCAGTTTTCCAATTGTTCACAAAATAAATAAATAAAGATGTTCACAAAATGAAAAAATATTGAAGAGAAATATAAGGATAATTCAATGATATTGAGGAGGATTTCATGGATATTACGGATCGCTTAGATCATTTGGAGAGCATCGCAGGTGAAGATTATCCTAGAGATTTTGATCTTTTTGCATGAAGATTATCTTGCATGTGCAATTCGGTCAATTTCTTTCGTTACTTATTCCTTATTGAAAATCGTTAAGTTAATATAGTTCTAAGAGATCTCAACACCACATTAGCTGGTTTATCATATCCTCGGAGGAAACGCCTCTTGAAGAAGTTGCGCAAATATAATTACTCATTAAACTTGTATAATTGTTGATAACATTATTATAATTGTAAAAGGAGGAGGCTATATACCTCTAGGTACATGTATCTTACTACCAAGGATTTTTCTCTTTTAGCCAAACTGATTTTCTACCTAATTTTCTAAACCCTTCATCTCCCCAATTGGTGCTCCATAAATTTTGAAACTTAAAGACATAGATACCATGCAAAACAATTAAGAGAACTACATGGTTTTCAAGATTTTGAAGCTTTTTGGTCCGAAATAAACTTGTTTCTAAGTAATTAAACCAACATTATTAAAAAAAAGCTAAGAATTATTAAAATATGTATTTTAAATATAATTTATTCACTGAGTTTTGAAGATTTTTAGCTTTGTAGACTAGATCTAACTTTATGAAAATCAAAGAAATGGATACCATCCAAAACATTTAAGAGAACTACATGGTCTTCCAGTTTTTGAAAACTTTTTTGTCCGAAATAACTTTGTTTCTAAGTAACTAAAACAATAGGATTATGAAAAAACTAATAATTATTCAGATATGTATTTTGAATGTAATTTAGTCGCTGAGTTCCAAAGGTTTTTGTAGACAAGATCTATCTTTATCTGAGCAGTCATTGGATCTTTGATTTTCAAAAGAGAAATAATTTTTTTCTCATCCATTTTATCCGTGATATCAAATTTAGCAATCTTAAATACATGTTTATCCTAGTATTTCTATTAAAAAAATGTCTAGCACCAATAATGACCTCAATGTGTTGGAGTCTTCTTACTTTCTCTCTAATTCTGCTTAAGGTTTTGGTCTTCATGCTCATTAAGTCATACATGGAAAAAATATAATATGTGTTATTATTTGGCTGATGGTATATATCCAAAATGGTCCACAATAGTTTAAAATTATTCACGAGCCCAGAGGTCCAAAAAAAAAATTTTGCTACACAACAAGAAGCTTGTAGGAAAGATATAAAACATGCTTTTGGAGTTCTCCGATTGCATTTTGCAATTGTGACCGGCTAAATTTTGGAAAAAAAAATGTGATGCATCATATAATGACTACATGTATAATTTTGCATAACATGATAATTGAAGATGAACGTGATCTCGATGCACCAATAGAAGTTGGAAGAGAAGCTCCACCTTTGAAAGTTGAATTAGTGGAAGATGAAAATTCTCGATTCCAAGAGTTTCTTACTTGATAATAAAATATTAAATACAAAGAATGTGATTTTTCGCTTTGAAATGCATTAATTGATCATTTGTGGGTAAAATACACTAATAGTGATATTTAGCTAATATGACATTTTCACTTGTTTTTCTATTTATGTGATGTAATAAAAAAAAATTTTAATTAAAATTTTTTTTTAATATTGTTATGGGTTATTATTTATAACATTATTATATTGTAAAAGGAATAGTCAATATACCTCTAGGTACATGTGTCTTACTATAAAAGACTTTTCTCTTTTAGCCAAACTGATTTTCTATCTAATTTTCTGAACCCTTCATCTCCCCAAGTTGTGCCCCATGAATTTTGAAACTTGAAGAAATAGATACCATCCAAACTAGTTAAGAGACTTACATGATCTTCTAGTTTTTGAAGACTTTTTGATCTGAAATAAACTTTTTTATAAGTAATTAAAATAATAGGATTAAAAAAAGCTAATAATTATTAATATATGTATTAAAAATATAATTTATTCACTAAGTTGGAAGGTTTTTCGCTTCATAGACTAGATATATCTTTATGAAAATTGAAGAAATTGATACCATCCAAAACAATTAAAAGAACTACATAGTCTTCTAGTTTTTGAAGACTTTTTGGTTCGAAATAATTTTTTTTCTAAATAATAAAAACAATAGGATTAAGAAAAAGCTTAACTATGGCGATGTAGCCGATTCCATGGCGATTTCTAGATTTTTCAAATTCTCATCTCAGGCATTGAATCTGCTTGAGGATCTAAGGGTATCCTATTTTTTCATTCATCTCTATTATTCAAGTGGATGGAAATTATTTTCGATCAGATTTTTTATGTGAAATGGATCTTTGATTGCGATGACATTACAATCGCAAGATCTGTATCAAGATGTTTTATGGACAAAATAAATCCACCGATTGACACCATTTATGTTCTCCGGATCTCTAATGATCCAATTCCAAGAGGTAATCTCTCGATCTATGATATCTCTTTCTCTAAAGGGTTTTGATTTTTCGATCTTGTGACTAGATTTAAGGTGTTAGAGATCAATTTGCAATCGGCAATGAAGCATAACATCATATGTCATTATTCAGTATTAGATTTTGATTCAAAATCATGTAATCAAAAGCTGATCCGTATTAATTGTGAAGAACAAATCTTTGGGGTTTTCATTTGTTTCTCGCTATTATGTGATTACCAGTATCATGAATTCTCTCTAACAGATTCGATTTTTGAAATTCTATATTGTGACTTAAAGATCGGTTTCTATGGTTTTCTCTTCAATTTGATTATTGTTGTGGATCCTTTGATTATAGATTTAAGTAAGAGGTTTTCAAAATCATTTTCACGATTGGAGTTTCAGGATTTTCTATAGCATGCTTACTATCTGCTCATAATATTCTGTATATCTGATTGCATTACTGATTTCCTTATGGATCAATCTGGAATGAATCTGTATGATTACCTAGAGTTACTATCTAGATTTACAGAGCATGATCAATATCAACTAGAAGTTATGAGTATCCTTGATGATGCAGTTGTATCTTATGTATTATCTCATTGTAATATCATATTCATGTTCTTTGGAAAGTAAATGATTTTTATTTCACCACAATCGGATCCTCCATTACTCTTTTTATTTATGTTCTCGATTCTGATCTTGATTCTTTTTATGCATTATATAAAGCATGAGCTGAGGGTCTTTTCATGTATAACAATTCATTCAACTTACTCTTTCTCACTCTGCTTCTTTGTTTTGATATTGAGGTCTTCACCATTCTCAAAATGTTACAACTCAACCTTGCTAAGAAGGCTTTGGAAGCTAGGTCTCCACCTAGAAAATTGAAGATCAAAGTCTCTGCCATTGAGAATTCTGCTTTGCTGGCTCGAAGCTCAAAGATCCTTCTAGGACGATGTCTTAACGCATCATGTCAAGATGTTGATAGCTTTCTCTACATTATGCCAAAATTCTGGCACATGGAAGGAAGAATCTCAGGTCTGAACATGGGAAATGGAAGATTCCAATTCGAATTTAAGTCGGATAAGGATCTGAAAGAAATTCAGAGGCTACGTTCAAGTCGGTTTGATGGTTGGATGGTTACGTGTGCTCCTTGGAAGGCTTTTGTGGATGTTAATTATCCTCATAGCATATGTTTCTGGATCATGATAACTGGTATTCCTTTTTAGTACAATACATATGAGATCTACCGATTGGTAGGAGGTTCTTTGGGGCGTGTGATTGAAGTTGATGTGAACAAGAGGAAGGTTTTGATAGAAATCCCTTGTTCAAAGCCACTCATCTTCTCATCCTCGTTGAAATTTGTGGAAGGACAAGAATCACAATTCATGATTGAGTACCAAAACCTTGCGGGAAACTGCAAATTATGCTACATATTAACTCATGATTCTGACAGATGCTACAAGGCCAAGAAGGAGCCTACAATCTCAGGGAAAGATGAAACATTGAAGAGCTCTACAGTGGGGCAAACTCAAAGCTTCAAGGAAGTTGTTGTACATGGTAGTAGTTACCATGGAAATGGCAAGGATGTGGTTGATGAAATGATGAGGAAACCTGCTGGAAGAAGGGACAGAGGGAGGAAAACCTCCAATTCTCAACAGTAGGGACATGATGAACCTAATGATGTTGCAGGTAGAATGAGTTCAAAGCGAACTTACCAAGACCAAGATGAGCTGGCCAAGAGGAAAGATTCAGACCAATCAGTTGGTGTTCTTATTATTGGATCACCGTCAGCTGTAACTCTCTCAAAAGAGCCTTCTCTTGGCTCTCCATCAATGAAAGCTCAATATGTCTCTGGTGAGTCCTTTATGTCTGGTTCTCTATCCTCCAAAAAGGTTAGAAGACCTTCATTTACACAGGAACCAGAACCTACTGTTCTGGTCACTATAGCTAGTGAAGTGGCCACAAATTCTTTGGATATCTCTACACCTGCTGCTACTCTGATTGGATAGATTCTAGCTGTTGAACCAGGACCTTTATCCCACCCGGTAGAGGAGGGTGTACACAATAACCACCTGTCTCCGGCAAAGTTACCTACAAGTCAAGATTATGCTGAGATGACAGAGGAGGAACTTGAGGAGCTGTTAGAAGGCTGCAAAGATGTCGTAGATAATGATTTCTCTGATGCTGCAACTTTCGAGTTCCATCGAGAGCTTGAGATTAAAGAGCAGCAAGTCATGGAGTTTAAGGTGATGAAGCCACCATTACCGAAGCCATCAACACCTCTTAAAGGAGTTAGCTCTTGGAAGATGAATGCGCTGGCAGCCATGTCCCCACATAAATTGCCAAAGAACGCTAAGGCAGTTAATGGGAAGAAGAAGGAGCTTGAACAGGGCTCCACCATCAATTGAATTTTTTTTATGTGTAAAGTCTTATTTTGGAATTGTCAAGGTATTGGCAACAAAACTACAATAAGTTTTCTTAGAGATATTTAGAAGAAGCATAAACCTGATTTTTTGTTTCTCTCAGAAACTAAGAATAACAATGTTTTTATGGGAACAATTCAATTACATTTGGGGTATAGTATGCTTTGGACCATTGAATCCAATGGAACAAGTGGTGGACTAGCCAATGGAACAAGTGGTGGACTAGCCTTATTCTTATCTTATGATTATAGTGTTGTCTTAAATTACAAAGAAAAAAACATGATCGATATTACAGTGGACATAAAGGGCAACAAGGTAAATATTACTTTTTTATATGATAAACCAAACCAAAGTAAAAGAAATTATGTTTGGGAGAGATTAACCTGAATGGGCATTTCTCGAAATTCTCCATGGTTAGTCATAGGAGATTGATTTCAATGAATTATCAGGCAACCATGAAAAGCAAGGAGGCTCTTTAAGACATGTGAACCCTGAAAAGCAAGATTGTGGCCTTGTAGATTTTCCAAAATTTGGTAATACATGGTCGTGGCGAGGTGTACGGAACAACAACATAGTTCGTTGTATCCTCAATAAGGCCTATGGAAATGAAGAATGCATGATTTATTCCCAAAATCAGAGGTGGAATACCTTCATATGATAAGTTCAGACCACAGACCGATCTTGGGAAGGTTTAATGATCAAGATTTTCGACTACAGTTAAGCATAACCTCAATCATAGAGGCATCAAATGCGATGTTACATGTTCTCGTTGCGGGGCAGAGATAGAGACCATTAATCATGTTTTGTTTGAATGTCCACCAGCAATACCCTCTGCGGTTGATGTTTTTCCAGGAAAATCTGTTTGGTATCTGCGAATCCCGGATCAAGTCGAAGGTAAGATCTTTCCTTGACTTATATGGCATATCTGGAAAATAAGAAATGATCATTGCTTGACTAATATTACCAATGACCCACAAAGTGTCATCCTTAGGCATAAGCAGATTATAGAGAATAGTCTTCTGCTAGAAGTGATTTGACGGATTCTAGAAAACTCATGGCAGTTAATTCTATATCAAAATGTTCACTAGTGGCTTATCCCTCTACATTAAATCCAAGCTTCATAGGCTATAAATTTTTTGTGGACTGTTCTTGGAAAAGCACAGATCTTCTTTCAGGTTTGGGATAGTTTTGTTTCTCATATTCTGTGGAGGGCGAGTGTATGGGGGCCCGGGGAGTGCACCGAAGTCTATCTGCACTTCATTCAGAAGTTGAAGCGTTGTTTTGGGCAATGGAGTCACTCTTGTCCTTTCAAATCACGAAGGTTGAGATAGCGACAGACTATGTGAATGTCCTAAAAATAATGCAACAGCCATAAGAGTGGTCGGCCTTCGTACCATATCAAGAGTTCTCGAAGATAAGTTCTTTATTCCGCTTTATCTCTCTCTCAGTAATCCTAATATCCTTAAACCACAAAACTGATACTCTCGCCCGTCGATTAGAGAGTCAGCTAATAGTTTATTGATGTAACTTTTGTTGACTCTTTGAATTTTATTAATATATTTTCCGTTGACAAAAAAAATAAAAAGCTAATAATTATTAGAATATTTATTTAAATATAATTTATTTACTGAGTTCTGAAAGTTTTTGTAGACAAGATCTATTTTTATCTTAGCATGCATTAGACCTTTGTTTTTCTAATCCATTTTATTTTCGATCTCAAATTTTGCAATCTTAAATAATTGTTTTTCTTGATAACCTTTTTTATATAAATTCAGTTTTTAATTGGATATAAATATATATTAATAAATATTTGATTTGATGTCGAAGACAGGTGGCCCAGTGGTAGTGATCACTTTACAAATCCTCAGATACCAATGTTCGATTCTTCCATGATACAAGGTGAAGGAAAAAAAGGCTTTTAGGATTAGAGTTTTGGCTATGGATCGGCCTTTGTCGATCCAATTATGAGTAAAGTTGACAATATATATATATATATTTGTATATATTTGATTTGGATAATAAAAATTATCTTCACTTTATCGCACCTATGTGTGTCAAGTGTGTAACACCCATCTCCCAACTTTTAAAACAACATGTTTTTAGTACCAATTGAATACTTTAATAAATTTCATTCAAAAATGGTCTCAAGTTTTACGTAAATTTATTGAATAAAAATGCTAAAATAAAGAAAAATAACCGAAAATATCATATAAAAAGGAAAAACAACCCAAAAATAAATAACTTCAAATAAAACGGGAAACTCGAACTAGCTATTTGCGAACTATAATATGATCTAAAAAATAGAGAAAAATTAGGGGCGAGTATAAATAATCAGTGAGAAGATCTCTTCTCCCCACTAAGACTTAAAGCTTTAGTCTAATTAAAGCAAATTTATTCAAATCATAGAAAGCAAACATATACAACTCATGTTTTGTAAAGAGTTGTACCAAACATGGTGGACTGCCTGTAGCAACCGACTTCACACACATCGTCTCAACCATCTTCTAGATGCCTTCAGAGCCCTTGGTTGGGAGACCACGGCCCATAGCTTGATCCTCCCTAGCTCTTCAACAGTTTTTAGGATGAAGTGTTCCCCTCGGCCCACTTTATACCATCTATCTCTTTCCTGTGTAGATTGCTAGCCCGTAGCCAATTATTTCTTATGTGTCACAACTCTTTTTTTTTTACTCAAAAATAACTTTGCATTAAGATGAAACGCCAGTAAGGTTCCAGTTATAGGAAATGAGACTTGACACTTGAAGACAAAAAGTTGGGACACAGCAGCCTACTCAATAAGGAGAGCAAAGCAAAACACAAACTAAACTTAAAAACAACAAAAGGCAAAGGTGCCAACTACAGACTCTTGACTCCCTTATTCCTCGCCCATTCCTTTCTTCGTTGCGATCACTAAGGAGGGCCCTACTATTGTAGTTTTTCCAGGATCGTCCACTGCAGTTGTAGTGGGGTTAGTTCCTTCCTGCCCTTGAATTATCGTAATGTCCAAGTCACTAAGTAGTGCATTCACATCGATCCTCAATCGATATCCTTCTGTTGCAGCCCGAGCCTTGGTTTCTTGTATTGTCCGTGAAGGGAGATGGAGGTTGTGAAGTGATCGAACCTATGAGAGTTGTTATATTGTCAGAAGAGGAGTTACTTTCGTTACTTACATTATCTTCCTGAGCATGTCCAAGCGGGTTTCCAAAGTAATCAGCAGCATAGGGAAAGTGAGTGCAGTATGTGGTGCTATATGTCAAGCGCTGGCAGTTGAAACAAAAATGCGATACCCATTCAAAATAATATTGCACTTGGAAGCTATCACTATTTTCACACTGCACAACATTGTAGAATCTGAGCCTATATACAGCATCATGTAGGTCAACTTCTATAACCTCACCTAAGGAGCTCGCAATTCTGCGCACAGCCTCTGCAGATGCGTACTGAAGTGGTAGGTTACGTAGTTGTACCCATAGGTTAATCATTGTAAGGAAGGTTAAAGCAGGGTAATCCACCCATTTGGCTGCCGCCACTAGCCAACCATTGTAGATGAATGGTTGCATCCTTAAGACTGAGTTTAAATCCTCTTCATTGTTGAAAAAGAACTAGACAATCTCCTTATCAATCATTCTGCCTGTCACTGAGCCATGTAGACCCCAGTCCTTCGGAAGATCCTCCGTTAGTTCGTAGATGTTTTGGTCAATCGTATTGAGAAGCCTAACCAGTAGACTTTTTCTGTTCTTGGCTAGGCTCTCATCGTAGATCAGCTCTGGAAGGAAAGTTGGTGGGTCGGTTCTTCCTAAATCAAACTGGTTTAAAGCCCTGCAGAGGTTATTATCTATCTTAGAAGCTTTTAGGCACTTACAATGGCTTGGTGAAAATGAAATATGGGGCTGCTTGCTTGCCTTTATTGTCATAACTTGGGATATATCATCATTAGCAAGGAAATCAGGCGTGTATCGGGAGTATGAAACTATGTTAAGCCTACTGTGATATCGGATATCCATGTCACCTGCTACTCTACCATGATTGATCGAGCCTCTTGAGCTTCTGCCATTTGTCAAGAACAACATGCCAAATGATCCACTACACTGTTACCAAAGCTAGCGTGGTGTGATGTGAGGGGGAGATAGTGCGTTGTTCTAAAAGTGAACTCTTCGTAGCTAGCATTGTAGCCAATCGTAATGAATCGACGAGGTGCTAAAAAGGCCAAGAGGCAGTGTATGCGTTGTAGTCTAGTTTAGTCACCAACAGGCCAGTGGAAAAGACTTCCCGTTAATGGATCTAGCTAGGAAGCTTGATCTTCGAAATAGTTAAACAAGCCAATCAGAGACTGATTCTTATCTGCAACCCAGTTTGTTTTCAAAGGCCCATTCTTTGCAGGAAATACTTAGAAGTAGCCATGCGGTTCCTATTATTGAATGGATTTGCATTTTCGTTGTGGTTGAGCTGAGCCATAAGCCAATCTGGTTCGCCCATTCCCAAATAATCATTGTACCTCCTATCTTGCACCACATTGCAGGTTATTGCCTTGGCTTTGACATTTTCTTTTGAATGAACTTTAATGAAACTTATTTCACAGAATCTAGAAGTTAGAGCTTGAACCTTTTTATTCCATGCGCAGTAACGGGGCCAGCTATCAGGGGAGCCTATTATTTTGTGAAGTTTGGCATTATCTATCACTACTAATACCCTTGTAACTCGAAGCTCTATCAATGATTTTAGAACCCAAAGAGGACCCTCAGTTGCCAGATGGATGAATGAGTGGGCGTTCACGATGACATGTCTGGAATGTAACCATGGTTCTTGCTCCTTGCTAAGGATAAAAGCCGCTCCATGCAGGTTATTGTGTGTTGACCAGCTAATGTTCCAACTAGCCCTGCAGGTTATTCCCAATGAGTTGTATTGTTCACTGGCTATCTGATGGTAAGCTATCTTCTCTTTTTTTTTAATGTTTTCCATCTGTCGTGGTGGTATTTGTGGTTCTCCAAAGAGCTTCATCTTGTGACGCTTCACGGTAAACTTCCTCCATGTTTGGTAATTCGCCTTGAATGACATGGCTGTTCCTGGCCTTCCAAATTGCCCAAAGCATCCACGGAAATGAGGTCCTTTGTCCTGTAGTAGTGTTGTCCGGGAGCTTGTTATTCAACAAGAAGGCTATATTAGAGTTTAGGGAAGTTTGTGAGTATTCACACTGTGGTATAAGTATCGTTGTCATTGCCAATAGGAGTCTTGCTAGGGGGCATATAAATAGGCAGTGGTTGATAGTTTCTGATCCTTGGCCACGAATTTGACATTGGTCATCTTGTATTATGGATCTGGATTTTAGTCTCGCTCTTACAGCCAGAAATCCAGACATAGCCCTCCACAGAAACATCGTTATTTTCCTTGGGATGCGAAGGTGCCAAATCTTGGCTTTCATGGTTAAGACATAGTCCGAAGTTCTGGGGCTGCTAGGTTGCATCCCAGTTTCTTGTTGGTGAAGTAACCAGTTTCCACTCTTAATCGTATACTCTCCCGAACTGTTATAGCACCATATCCAGGTATCTTCCGAATCAGTGTCCGGAGGGTATTCTAGTATTTTCTTTCATCCATTGGCATAAAGGTGTTATAGAGCTTCTCTTGATCCCATTCCCCATCCGTTATTAGGTCTGAGACTTTGAGATAGACATCAAAGATGGTTTCCCTACTAATGGGTGGTCGTGGTTGGTGATGATAGATCCACTTAGTAGTCTAGACATAAGTGTCTTGTCCATGTCCAATTTATTTTATTAGACCATGTCTCAGAAGTTCCCGTCCATAGCATATACTTCTCCATCCGTACGAAGGTTTGGTCCCTTTACCATTGTCGAGGAATGAAGACGATCTGAAATACCTCGCTTGAAATGCTCTTGCTAGCAGCGTTTCTGGTTTACAGAGAATCCTCCACGCTTGTTTGGCTAGCAAAGCTTGGTTGAATTTGCCTATGTCTCGGAATCCCAATCCTCCTCTATTTTTTGGCTTACACATATTTTTCCATGATACCCATGGTATCTTTTTTTTCCCTTTGATAATGCTCCACCAATATTGAGTAATAGCACTCGTGAGTCTCTTACATTGCGATTTAGACAACTTGAAGCTGGACATGGCATAAATCGGGAGTGCCATTGCAACTGTCTTTATCATGATCTCTTTCCCACCTAGAGATAAGGTTTTTGCAAACCAGTTATCCATCTTTATAGAAAGGCTTTCAGAGATGAAATTGAAAATTTCCTTCTTTGAGCCATTAAAGCATTCCGGGAGGCCTAGGTACTTCCCAACACCATGGTCAGACTGGATGCTAAGAATATTTTGATTTCCACCCAATCACTCATATTGATCTTCTTCCCAAAGGCCACAACCAATTTATTATAATTGATACATTGTCCCGAAATTCTCTCATAGGTTTTAAGGCATTCTTTGAGGACACTAGCTTCTTGCCTTGTGGCTTTGTTTATGAAGAGACTATCGTCTGCATATAAAAGTTGCTGGATAATGGGTCTGCTTGGGTGAAACTTAATACTCGTGATCTTGCACTCTTCTTCAGCCTTTTTCATTATGTGAATGAGCGCTTATGTTCTGATTACAAAGAAGACGGGGATAAGGGGTCACCTTGACAGAGACCCCTCTGGGGAGTAATGTGCCCGAAAGGCACTCCGTTGATGATGACTGAGTATGTTACTGACGGTACACAGAACATAACTAGCTTTATCCATTCTTATTGAAAGCCCAAGGATTTAAGTGTTTCCGCTAGGAAGTTCCACTTCAATCTGTCATAAGCTTTGGACATATAAGTTTTTACGACCATGTAGTTCTCTTGTTCCTCCTTGTGGGCACCAAGATGGTGCATTATTTCGTGAGCCAAGAGAACATTATCTGATATAAGTCTGCCAGCGATGAAGGCTCCATGAGTTTCAGAGACCACTTGTGGTAGGATACCCTGAAGTCTTTTGGTTATGATTTTTGAGATAACTTTGTAAAGGACAGAGCATAGGCTTATTGGTCGAAGGTCTGACATCTCCTTGGGGTTTGTGTATTTTGGTACTAAAGCAATGTGTGTATAGTTCCACTCTTTAGGAAACTCATCAGTAGTGAAAGCATGTTGAACTTCTTTGATAACCGTTTCCCCTACTATGCTCCAGTAATTTTGGAAAAAAGCACCAATCATGCCATCTGGTTTCGGAGCACTGTCTCCTCTTATACTAAAGGTAGCTACTTTAATTTCTGCTGGAGTCACTTGCCTTATTAGCTCCCGGTTCATCTCTGTAGTTACTTTGGTTGGCAGTCCCTGCAAGGCTTCTTGAATTCCATGGGGGTTGGAGGTTTGGAAGAGGTTCCTAAAGTAGTTGGTGGCTACATCACCTTTAGAGCCTTCTTCAAAACATAAGTGGCCCTGCGAGTCTTTAAGGCATATCAACCTATTTTGTGTTCTCTTGTGTTTGACGTAATTATGAAAAAAGCTGGTGTTCTGGTTACCCTCTCTTATCCATCGTAGTTTACTTTTTGCTTTCAAGAATTTTTCTTCTTTTATTACAAGCATGCCAAGTTCCTTTTTGTAGTATGAAATGAGGTTGGTATCAGGGTTTGTTTTCAAAATTTCCATCTCCAAGCTCTCTCTAGTCTTCTCAATGCGCATTTTTGAATTGGAGTTAGCTTTTTTTTTCCAACGGGAGATTTTCTTCTTGCAATCTGCAATGCAGCCCATGGTAGTACGAGACAGGTTATTCAGAGATTTGGACCAACTTTCTTTTATCATATCTTCAAATCCCCTACTTTTTATCCATCTTTTGTCGAAACAAAAGTGCCTCTGGAATCGAGTAGGATCAGTCATGATCTTCGTATGTATAGGTCTGTGGTCCGAGCCCATAATTGGCAGATACGCAGTGGTTGATCTTGCATATTGTAGAAATTATTCAATGTTTCTGTAACTACGGTCTAATCGGCATTGTGTCCACTATCCATTTATGTTCCCCATCCAAGAGAAGTGGGGGCTTATACTTGGAATCTCCCGCAAATTAAAATTTCGTACAAAAGATCAGAAAACTCTGAAAAACCTTTCTTCCCTTAGCGGTCCACCAACTTTGTCACAGTTGCTGTAAAGCTCGTTGAAATCTCCAATGAGAAGCCATGGATGAGCTCGTCCAGTTCCTATACTCTGGATTTTATTCCATATATATGGTCTCAGGTGAGTTACCGGGTCGCCATATATGAAGGTTGCCATTACTAGGTCCTCTCCTACTCTCCTATGTATAAAGTAGAGTCAATGTAATTTTCACCTGCTAGTAGGATTTGGACTTTCATATGGTATTTCCATAATAAAGCTAGCCCACCGCTTAATCCCCTTGGCTATACTGTAAATAGTTTATCATAGTTGTTCCATTTCCTAGTTGCTTCAAGTTTATTCTTGTCATTTTTTGTCTCCATGAGGAACAGAGTGTCTGGAAATAAGGATTTTCTTATTTCTTTCCGACGTCAAACTGTCAGGGTGCTCTCCACTCCCTGGCAGTTCCAACTTAGTATACTCATTGTGTACTGGGTGACTTCTGGATAGTCACCATACCAAGTTGTGTAGTCATAGTGCTTGCGGTTGTCCTATTGGGGTCAGTCTTACCATTTCTTTGCTTCTTGTAGGTCTTGTACTTCCCCCTGAGTCCCTCCTTATCCTCGCAGTCTTTATTTGTATTCCTCTGATATGTCTATATGAGCGTTTGGTTTGCTTCCTGCATTGTTTTGAGTGATGGATGTCTTGAACTGATCGATTCAATATTCCGTTTGAGAGAGTTGTTGCTATTTAGTTTAAGACCAATATTCCGAGCTAGTTGGGTGTTAACAATTGATGATGTGCTCGGATGATTGAGGGTGTTTATTGCTTTTGCGGAGTCTGGCATCTCTAGGTCCTTTGGTTTCTTTCCTTGATGTGATAAACTCATCTTAGTTTCATGTGCCTACTCACGTGGTGGATTCATCTCATTCTTCTGTTTGCTATCTTCCTTATCCTTGCCCAATTTTTCCTTCCATGTGGGCTGCTCACCTGGTAGTAAGGAGGGGCAATTCTCATCCTTGTGGGATAGTTTGCGATAGTGACTACATAGTTTCCTCACTCTTTCTAAAGCCAACTTAGCAGTAAATGATGCTCCAGATGGAAGTTTGAAACTCCGACTCTGTCTCACCAGATTATTAATGTCAAAAAGAATCTTCACTCTAACGAAAGAGTGGAGATGATTGTTTTCTTGGTTGTAGTCTATATCATGAACTTCACCCAACGAATTATCCACTGCTGTAAACATATCTATGGTGAAATGTGCACTCGGAATGTCCGAGATGCAAATCCACAAGGGCACCAAATTGAGTTTATCCGGAGAGAAATCTGAATCTAATTTGGTAATAACAAAGTCCCAATTTTCAAAGTTCCAAAAATTATGCTTTAAACTTCTTTGATGTCCTCTTCCGATTGGAATCGGAATTGGAAGGTATCACTACTTAAGACAGTACCTTTGATTCGATTTTGTAGTTTCCATATCCTAGGAAGCCCCATCATCAACCTAATCATCTTTTGAGACTCGGGATTAAGGATCTTACCAATGATAGTGCAATTGTTATCCGAGGAGATGTTGTAATTGCATGTCTCCGGAAGTTCGATGGTGGAATCCTCCCCGATTGCCATCGATCGGAGTTTTGCCAAGAGTTGAGAGTCCATTTAAGAATTAGTGGTGAACCCGAGGGCGTAAAGGTCGATTATGATTATCTGCTTCGGACTTGATTGTACTTGATGTCTATCCGATTGCTTGTTGTGTCTTACTTGCTCCAATTGGGATTTAGGTTTTGAGATTTGTAAATGGCGAGGTGGATTAGGCAGCTGAATCCACAATCTCTTTTGTTGGACTTTAGGTGTTTAGCGTTGCTTTGGGTATTGCCCGAATGGGAGAGAATAAATGTTAGGATTGTTTGCAGGGTGATCGGAGAAAGGGATCTCCGAGAGGGAAGGCAATTTTCAGAGAAAAAACCGGAGTGTGTCACAACTCTTTAAGAGACCGTTCCAAACATCTTTTAATTATTATTATTTTTAACAACTTAAAATATTTCATCTCTCACAAGATGCCACAACACAATAATATAAAAATATTATATATATTTATTTATTTATATTATAATTCAAACAACTATCATATTTTTAAACAATCACAAAATTCCTAAAGTTATTATCTATATAATATAGTACTTATATTTATATTTATTAAAATGTTTTAAATAAATATTTTAATATCTAAATAAACTAACCCTAAATTAAAATAAAGCAAAAAGACCTGTATATCACGTCATTACCTTAATTGGTAGAAGAATTGACTGAAAAACGCAGTAAAAATAAATCCAAACAACTTCCACAATTGATACCTTCACACACAAGTATCAGACAGATTAGGGTTTATTAGACAAATCCACATATGATTCTTGTCAAGTCATAATTTTATTTACAGAAAATTGTGCTCAGCACCCAAAATGAGTTAAAAAAATTCAAAAATGTCACTTTTATTTTTCTTCTGGTTTATGTCACTTCTTGTGGCATTTGTGGCATGACTAATAACAAATTTGCCCTCTTCAATATGATTATTTTGTTTGGGAGAAAAGAGGGAAGAGAAACAGGGAATAGAAGAGAAAAATGTGGAAAGAGAAATGAGATTTCTCGTTGGGAAATGGGGGAAAACAAAAAAGAGAAAGAATTATGTAATCATTCAGCAACACGTGGACATGGCCATGTCTAAAACAGACATGGATATCTAAAATGGACATGAACATGTCTACAACGGACATAGACATAAGTGATGGACATGAATATGTCTAAAATGAACATGGACATATTCATGGTCGAATGAATCAACGACATGTGGCATTAGAAAGAGAAATAGGAAAATTGTTTTTGGCGATAGATATAGACATAAACGATGGACATGTCCATTATTAGAATAATGTGGTCGAAAAACATAAACAAAATTCTAAATAGTAAAGAAAGGAAAAAAGAAAGAGAATAAGGGAGAAAATGAGAGACAATTAAAACAAAAACAGAGATCGAAAAATTAATAAAAGTGTGGAATAAGAATAGATAAGAAATAAGAGGAATTGGCATTTTTGTCTTTTAATCTGAGTCAAACTTGGTCAAAATGGCATGTTTCATGAAGTTTAGTTTTTGTGCCATCAGCCACAATTTAAAACTTAAACATGGCATATATCATAATTTAAAACGTAAACATAGCATAAACGATAATTTAAAACTTAAACATAGCATACTCTCGCTCGTTCAATTAGAGAATCAGTTAATGGTTTAGTTTTGTAAACGATTCGTTATCATCGTTTCTGATGACATGAGTTATAAATATTGGTTGACAAAAAAAAAAAAACTTAAATATAGCATAAACCACAATTTTCTATTTTTATTTATTGATGTTGTTGAGATTATTAATAACAATATTCTCTTTTTAGGATAGCATCCAAGTAGAATATTCACACTTATAGATATATCTTCTTCTTTTTTTTGTCAATATTGGGCCACAATTAGCCGGTCCATTAGCCAAGTTCCTACATAATATAGGCGGTGGGACTCGATCTCTGATTGTGCAAATGCGCAGATCATAGTGGACTTACAAGACTATATAGTTATATCTCTTTATATTTGTTTTTAAATCTTTTTACTGAACATTTTAATTAAAAATTTACTAAACACTAAAGGTAATTACGCTGTTAATCTAAAACTTTTTTTATTTCCATAATTGCAGTAAAAATTAAGTGATCATACAAAAATAAGTATCTCGTACCTAAAGTCACAAGATACAAGTATACAGATTAAACAATTTAAAGGCTAATGATTGGTTTAGATATTGATCCTAATCTTGGAAATTAGATCTTATCAAAAATCTCTAAAAATATTCTATTTTTTAAATATAAGATTTAAATTTATATTAGATTTAGATTATATTTTTTTTTTTCATAGCACTAGTTATTTACTATAATTTGGTATATATAATTTAAATTTTGAGCATTTTTTTACCCACATAAATTTAGTCATAAATTCATAAAAAAAGTTTATGATTAAATATTGACCAAATACATAACATTGGAATTTAATACAATAAAGTGAGAAAATGTTAAAATTTACTCAAAAATTGGTCAAAAATATTCCGACTATATTTTGACTAATATGCTTGATAAGATCTAATACAACTCCGATCGACAAACGGTTTGAAGCTATGGACACTTGAGAGCAAGATCTCTCCAAAAATACAAAAATAATGATCATAGAATCAGTGACCGAACCATTATAGCCTCCGAAAGTAGGCCAATTGAAGTAGTTTTTTTACTAGATTGAGACTTTGGTAAGTGGCTCTATGAATTATGGCAACTGAAAGACTTGCTTTGGGATTCAAGTTTACAGATTTAAGAAGGGAAAAAGCCAAATCGGCGCAGGTTAAAGTTGTTTTTATAGGAGAAAATATTAGGTCTTGGTACTAAGTTGAGGACTTCCACCTTCCTTTTTTGTTCTCAACATTTGTTCTCTCTGGCTCAAACTCTTTTTTCTATTATTAGGCTTTATGGGCCACGAATTTGAGTTCTAAATATTAGAGTTCGGTCTCACAAAATGTTTTTCCAATAGTGATGTACTTGCACTCTCCTTTTACCAAACTATCTTTTCTAGAAACTCTTGCACTCCGTTGTATTTTTTTAAGATATCTCTTTTCTTCATCTTTTTCTTCTATGTGTGCATAGAAATGTTTAGTAGACAAAAACACAAGTTGTTCGACTTTTCCATGAGTAACAAGATGTGCTTTATCCTCGTGAAAGAAGACCTCCAACAAACACCCCAACAAGAAGAAATGACAAAAATAATAGTCACCTTGAAGAGTTTCACATAGCAAATCTTCTTTAATGCCAAAACCTAGAAAATGAAAACTGTTATCGTATCAATTCTGAAGCTTATAAGCTGATAATTTCTTTGGACAAATCCTAAGATGGTGAAGCTTGGAAAAGAAAGAAAAAAGGAAAACAAGGGGAGAATCACTAGATAGAAGACATAGGGAGGACTTACTAGAGATGGAACTTCAACTCAAGTGTTTTTAAATGATAATAGTTTGATTTTAGGGGGAAAAAATGCATTTATCGAACGAAAAAATTCAAATATGTGACTTCATTGTATATAAATCACATATTTCGTATATGTTTGCTATTTATATAACACATTTTATATTATACATATTTATCTAACGATTTTATTTCTCTAGTTTGTTTAAGGATCTTCCTAAAAGATGTGTTTAGAACTTGAGTTGGAGAAATCCAAAAACATACACAATTTTTTTTCCAATTATCAATTAAGGAGCAGATGATTATTGTTTTTTATATAAAAACATTTCAATTATATGAAAACTATAACAGTTTTAAAATATTGTTATTAGGATATTGTTGGACAATTTCCAAGCTAATTCTTGGTAGAAAAAGAAAGAAACATAATAAGCCAAATGAAACAAAGAAAAAACATTTCTCTAAAAGGCATGAACCAAAGTTTTATACATTACATATGTGTAAAGGTACTTGGAACCATACCATAACACTCGAGTCTTATGTAACAAAAAAACATGCAACAAGCTCGCCTATAGCTTTACAACACTTACACTTGACAACAGAATTGTTATGGATATTTCCTGATTCTAAAATCTTTTAAGTATGCTATATTTTTATAGGAAGAATTTAGACCTTAGTTTTTCCTTGCTTTGAGAAATAATCTCAACACTACTCCACTTCAAAAATGTTGATTAAAGCTCTATATCAATAGTTCAACAAGCTCTTTTTTATGTCTGACCGACCTTTGTCAATAGACTCACTAATCATTAGAAAGTTTCCTCTTAGTAAAGTGTGTTAAAACACTTATAGATATTTCATAGCCAAAAATCCTAAGGAAAACACTTATAGATATTTCATATACCTTTGTTTCTTCATACCTCTGTCTGCAGTTTCATTGAACTTCTCGATACCTTTGTCTGTAGTTTCAATGGATTCCTTGACATTTTTGTCTTTAGTTTCAAAGAAGTGAACTGCCATGCAAAACAATCAAAATACTATAATCAATAGAAAAGAAAAATAAGATTGACCCATCTACAGAGAAACGTAAGATTGATCCAGACACAAGAAGGCTTGGGCATAATACCCAGACCCGAGGACCCGAACATGGATACGATCCGAAAAAAAGACTCAAACCCGAAACCAAAATGTCTAAATACCCAAACAGGTCCATAAATTTAGGATCCAAAGAACCAGACCCGAATCGAGAACCGAACGGGTCCATAAATTTAGGACCCAAAGATTCGGGTCTGGTTCTTTGGATCCTAAATTTATAGTATTTTTTAGGTATTTTTAGAGTATTTTATGAGTATTTTTTGGTATTTTTATATATTTTTAAATATTTTTTGAATAAGTAGGTATCAAAAGTATGTTTACGAATTTTTTTTAGTAATTTTAGAATTTTTTGGATAATTCTCGGGTATTTGGGTATTCGGATAATTTTTAGTTTTTTAAATTTAGACCAGAACCAACCCGTATCCGAATGGAACCGAACAGAAAAAGTAACAGGTCCTATATGGATATAAATATTTTGGACCCAAAAGAACTCGACCTGAATCTGACCTAAAGACTCGAATGCCTAGAGCTACACATCCACCTACAAAAAGACCTATATATATATATATATATATATATATCAGATCACACATCTTTTTTAACTAGTGCTCGAATAGAAATAGCAGAAGCATAAGAGAGTAGTCCAGTATTAGACCTTCTTTTTACTGTATCTCTCAAGGGATCCTCGAGAGAGCCTGTCTATTAACTCTCTGGTAGTTTCAGGTTCCATGTTCCATGACAACGTCTTCATAGTTATCATCGACGGCCGGCTCAAAAAATTTATGGGTCCTTGGACTAAAGAAATTTGTTTACTATATCTATAGATTATGGGTCCTTTTATTGATTTTTTATTACGAGCCCTAAAAAGAAATTTTCACTACATCTATTAGATTTTTATGGACTTTTTTAATAGATTTTCTACTCTGGGCCTAAAATTTTAATTTCACTATATCGAAAAAAATTATGAGCCCTTGATCTATAGATCTTTTCATTTATGGGCCCTCTGTTATTATTTTTTCAATCATAAAGTAAACAAAATTGACATGGTTCGAGCGGTCGCTCCGCTTGTCCACTCTCATGAGATGGCATTGTATGGCGCGAGCAGCAGCGGGTATCTTTATTCTTCAGCGTGTTGATTGGTACTGGAATGTGTGTTCGGGTTGAGAAGCCTGAACGTAGGTTCTAATACCCCTATGGTTTAGCGTACACCAGGATAAATACGCTCAACCTTAAATCTGGAAGATCTAAGGGACCATCTACCTACAACATAATTCGAAATTTACGTTGTAAGGCTTCAAGAAGTGGGAGTTAGATTTGACAACTACTAGGGTTTATATTTATCAAATCGAAATAATAATTAAAACCCAAATATTCATTTTATTTTCAGCTAAGTTAGTATCCTACAATATATTTTTTTATAAAAAAAAGTAGTATCCTACAATATTACACACATCTACTTCAACTCTGAATATGTGAAAATTATATTTTGTCCATAAAATAAAAATATAATGAAATAAGTATTTAGTACTGATTAAAAAATATATACATGTAATTGTATGATGATTGCGCTTTAAAGTTTCAAAAATTATATCTAAACATCAATAGAAAAACAAAAATGGTATAGCACTTTGTTAATCCTAATAATTTATCTATACATTTAAGAATAGGAATAACTTTTTAAAATTAAGTATCATTTTTCTAACCTTTATACATATTGATTCTTATAGAAAATGTTATACTAAAATATATAGTGTAACAATATGTGCATATGCATTGGCTAGTACCTAGTTTGGAGTAGACTACAGAATTTTCTATTTTAAGAGTAAAATATAGAATATTATAGGAAACTTTGAAGTGTGATTTAGAGCAATACTATCAAAGAAAATTGCAATGTGGAACCTTATCATTATGGTGATAATTGAAAATGTATATCAACGCACACAAAATATAATTGGAAAGCGTCGACTTAATTTATCAATTGTAAACTTTTGTGTAAAAGTTTTACACTTGCTGGTTACAATTCTCAACAACACAAAACGAAAACAACACTTTAACCCCAACACAACTTTAACCCCAACACAATAACTCTTAAGAGTTTTCTTTCTCTCTAAAACTTAAAGTAAAACTCCCTCAATTTTTTTAAAGTGTTAGACGGCCTCTACACATCCTAAAACTTTTTTATAGGTCATACACCTTAACCTAAAATTTCCCAAATCCCTCAGAAATGGAAACTCTCAAGTTAAGACAAGTTTTTATTTCTGCTTGACAGCGACCTGTCTTTTCTGTTGACAGCTGCTTGTCCTGAACTTCACATTGACCAACAAATCTATGTCCAGCTCAACTAGAATCTTCCAAATCTCCCATAAATGGAAATTCTCTCAATAAAAAATATTTCCTTTTCACAACAGCAACTTGATTTTTCTTCAAAAAGGCGAGTTAACATTTTAGCTAATACATTCCTTGTCCAGCTCAGCCACTCGTCCAACTCATCTCCAGTTCAACAATGTGATCATTGTATTAGATACTTTTCTCCACACAGCCCCTTGTCTCCACACAGCCACTTGTCTTCACACAGTCACTTGTCTTCACACAACCACTTATCTTCATAGTCTTTGACCTGAAACCCACGCATCTTCAATCTACCCCTTTTTAGCTCAGTTTGATAATCAAACACCTCATTGTACATGTTCAAAACAGAACACAGACAAACACAGAACAAGGTACAGGCTGATAGAACATAATGCGTCACAAAACGAAATGCCTTCATGCTTCAAAAAACCAAACAATACAAAATACATCTGAATGCAATCTTAAAAGGAAACAAAATAGTTAAGCTAAGCTTCTAAGCTCCCCCATGATTAGGCATAAGACTCTTTCTCAGAGTCTTCTCCCCCTGTTTGATATCACAACTGAGTTAAAAATCATGCATGCATACAGGGACAAAAGAATAAACTCTAACCAAAGAGGACGAGAACCCCTAAGTACTCTTTTCCCTCCAAAACCTTTGAGATGCCACAATGAATTGGGCCTAAGGCAATGAGCCTTTTCTGCAACATGTTTGTGATAAGACATGCCAAACGAACAAAGATATATAGCACACACTCGTGTAGCCCACATAGAGGGTCAGATGAATAAGAAATTCAGAACAATATGAGTGACCCAAACCAGTATCAAAACATGTGAACACATTTACTAAATTAAAAACAACTCAATTTCATCAGTTAATTATGTACCTATGAAACGCTCACAGCGAGTTGTGTAACGAGTAGACATAAGACAAGACTTATTTGAGAGATCATTACCTAGCCATTGTCGCAAGTCTGCTACATATAAACGGTTGGCTTATGTGGCTAGTCTTTTACCAGTCACACCTTTATCATGTACCATGTTATAGCATCCCTTTGTACACAATCTACAGATAACAGCATGACAAGCAGTTGTTTTCCACAGTGTGCAGAACCAAAAATATACCATCAACTCGTAATATATTAGCTACACAATCAAGTTCCACTGCTTGTACATGTCCACACTTTACATACTCAAATGTGACAGTTAGATTTCACAAACACCTATAACAGTTCTTAATTCAACAAAATGATTAAAGTCCAGTGGTTTTGTGAAAATATCAGCTAGTTGAAAATGTGTTTACATGATCGATAATGACTAACTTTTCCTCAACAAGTTCTCAAATGAAATGATTTCTAATCATGATGTGCTTAGTTCCAGGATGCAATATAGGGTTCTTTGCAATGTTTATGACACTCTTGTAATCTCAATGTATAAGTAAAGGTTCAGTAGGAGTACCATAGTCAGCAGCCATCTGTTTCATCCACTAAAGATGAGTACAACAACTACCCAGAAAGTAACTAACGATTGGGGGTTTTCTTTTCTGATCATACACTATGTTAATGATAAAACAGGCAGTGTTAACAGTTCATGTCCTGCATTTTTCCCCCTCCGTTCCCATGTAACATGGCTCTAGCCATCTCTGTCAGTGCTTTGTTCGTCCTCTCAATGTTACAATTTTGCTGAGGCATAAACGTGGTTTCTAGTGTCCACATATAGCAATCATTTCCTAATCTTACCCGTTCGAGAACCACAACTTCCTGTGCATTGTATACCTTTCACCTAACTTATGTGAATGTCACATCAAGGTCGAGATCACACAGCTGACTGATGCTTATGAGATTCGCCTTTAGTCCATCCACGTAATAGACATTACTCAATCTAGGTTGTGAATGTCCACATGTATCTCCTTTTCTTTTGAGTTCTCCTTTTGCTCTTCCCCCAAAAGTAACTTGTTCTCCTGAGACATCTTCAACATTCAACATGTTTTCTTCTTTTCCTATCATATGTCTTGAACATCCACTGTCAAAGTACCAGCGTTTTGTTGCTGAGTTGTTGTAATCCTTATCTGCTGTGTAAGTAACCTGACTGCATAAATCTAGCTTTCTAACCCAAACCATGTTATGACTCTGTGGTTCTTGTAGTACTGTTGTTGATTCATAATCTTGCGAAAACGACTTTGAAACCTGTAGCAATGTGACATGATATGACCATCCTTACCACATTACCAGCATTCAGGTAAATGTTCCTGGTAGATTTGGTACGAGTTCCTATTGTATCGGACATACCTCTGTTTTTGACAAAATCTCTACGATGTTGTCTAAGTCGTTCATATTACCTTCTAATTTGATGTTGTAGCCTTCTCGGTGATATATGTTTTAACAAAAACAGTGTTTGCAGTTATGTTCTCAACACCACGATAACCCAAACCCCAGTTTGCTTTGTCAGTTCTCCCAGACTGTAGGATCTTGTAGAGATCTTTTGTCCCTTTGGATAGCATCTTAATGTTCTTTAGCTGTTCTGACTGACGACTCTCGAGTTCTGCATTCTTGGTCTTTTCTGTCTCCAACTCTGTATTTAGTTTCTGAACTTTGTCAGACAGAAGCTTGTTCTTAGAGATCAGCTGGCTGTTTTTCTCTTTCAGATCAACAAGGTTTCAAGAAAAAATTTGTAGTTCATCGACAGTAGACAATCCCATATCATCTTCTTCTTCTGAGTCCTGGTCAGTATCAGCTTCTTGATCATATTAACCGATAGATGTCTGTCATGTCTCCTTGTTACCAGCCACAGGGTCTACCTCTTCTGATCACTCGACCAGACCGAATTGTGCCACATGCGCATCTAGATCATTGTTCCCATCTTCATCTTTTGTGTCACTTTCGCTCCAGCTTACTAACATCATCTTGTTATTCCGCTTTGAAATCCCTTCACAATCAGATTTCATATGACCATACCCTTGACACTCGAAGCACTTTAGTGTCATATTCCATTTGATAGTTGGACGGTAAGCTTTGAAATGGTCATATCTTTGACACTCCATACATTGTTTGTCGGATTTCTGTTGTTTATTTTCAGGCACTTTTCTCACGGACACATGATTGTCCCTTTTCTTTCCTCTTTCAAATTCCCTGAGATAATTCTTCACGATCAACCCCACTTAGTCGTCTAGATCAACTGTCTGAGGTGATTTTTCCTTTAGCCAACAACGTAATTCCTTTCCCATAATGAAGTTCAGTACCTTTATTGAGTTCAATTTCATATGCATGCATCATACCAACTACTTGATTGAAACTCATGTTGTCAGATTTTGTGTTACCTCGAGAGCAGATCGATGTCCATGGAATTTTGTAGGAAGGCAGCACAGAAACTTCACCAATTTTTTATCCTTGTAGGTTTTTCCTAGGACAAGTGCTTCATGAGATAGGGGCCTAAGTTTACTACTAAAGGCATGTATATACTCATGTTTTTCCATGGTGAGAGACTCAAACCGTGTAGCCAGCATATCAATTTTGGTCCGCTTTACACTGGAGGTTCCTTCAAACGAGACCTGCAGAATGTCACATGCCTCTTTTGCTGTTGTACATCCTTGTACCCGTTTAAACTGATTTAGCGGCAGAGTGTTGAAGATTGTTGACAGCGCCTTGGAATTGTATTTGGACTATGTCGTCTCCTCGGTTGTCCATCTCTTACTTGGTTTAGGAACATCTTCTTTTTCCATTCTTCACAGTTGGTGGTGTCCATCCATCTTCGACAGCTCCCCAAGCCTCTTCATCAATTCCTTTGATGATTTGTTTCATATGCACTATCCATTGACCATAGTTGTTTGGATCCAGTGTCAACGGTTCTCTGACTGCCACGAGCTGGTATATGTTCTCCATACTTTCCACAGAATCTCACCTGATTTGGTCAGGTGGTCCACTCTGATAACAATTAAAAATGTATAAAGACCAACACACATAAAATACAATCGGAAAGCTCCGATTCAACGCATCAACTTCATTTTATTAATGTAAAGTTTTCTACAAATGTCTTACACCTGCCGGTTACAATTTTCACTAACACAAAACGAAAACAACACTTAGACCCCAATACAATGGCTCTTAAGAGCTTTCTTTCTCTCTAAACATCAAACTAAAACTCCCCCAATTTTTCTAAAGTGTTATACGGCTTCTACACACCCTAAGACCTTTTATAGGTCGTACACCTTAACCTAGAATCTACCAAATCTCTCAGAAATGAAAACTCTCAAGTTAAAACAAGTTTCCATTTCTGCTTGACAGCGACTGGTCTTTTCTGTTGAGAGATGCTTGTCATGAACTTCACATTGACCAGCAAGTCTCTGTCCAGCTCACCTAGAATCTTCCAAATCTCCTAGAAATGGAAATTCTCTCGATAATGAATATTTCCTTTTCACAACAGCAACTTGACTTTTCTTCAAAAAGGTGAGTTGACATTTTAGTTGATTTGTTACTCGTCCAGCTCAGCCACTCGTCCAACTTTCTCCAGCTCAGCTACGTGATATGTGTATTAGATACTTGTCTCCAGACAGCCCTTTGTCTCTACACAACTCTTTGTTTCCACATAACCACTTGCCTTCACATAGTCACTTGTCTTCACACAATCATTTATTTTCATAGTCTTTGACCTGAAATCTATGCATCTTTAATAATTAATAGAACCTAGCAAGTTTTTAGACGTTGTCCAAAACAGAAAATAATTTTGGATTAACCGACCCAAACTTGTTTCCCATTTTTATTTCAGAAGTATAAAATAGTCATTTTCACTTATAAAAAGAAGTGTTAATTTGACTCTTTGGCTTTTTGTTGATTGTTGCATAGTTTGCTGTTTTAGTTTGTTGTTTTATGACTTAAAAAGAGTTTCAAATCTTCGGAGTTGAAATATTAAAAGAAAAAATGGAAAAGGAAAATATAAATGAAAAGAAAGTAGAAAAGAAAAAGATATGAAAAGATTGTTATAAAATTAACTATTTGGTATATTATATTGTTATAATATTATTTGTGTATTAGGGAGAGATCGTGAGATAAAAACTTAATAATAAGTTCTTTTTTTTCTTCTACATATATGGTACAAATGGAAAGAGTCGCACACATATATATAGTAAGAGTAAGTTGGTTAAAACTAATAAAATATTATAGATATTTTATAAGTTGATTATTATACCTATAATATAGGTAATTATTTTCTAATATGTATATAACATTTCCCCTTAATTACTTATCGTTAATTACATATTGTCTCATTAAAAACCTTATCATGAAAAAATCCAGTGGGATAAAAAAAACCATGATGAGGGAAAAATAGTACAGTGACATAATCTCCCCCTGAAATGATGAATATCATAAATTTCGTAATTGATGCATTCCAATATTGTGAACATGTTTTCTGAATGTTGTAGTGGGAAGTGCTTTTGTGAACAGATCTGCTGCATTGGCTGCTGAACGAATATACTGAATATTCACTTCTTGATTTTTCTCGAGCTCTCGTGTGTAAGAGAAAAATCTTGGGGGATGTGCTTTGTTCGGTCACTTTTAATATAACCTTCTTTGAGTTGGGCGACACAAGCACCATTGTCTTCAAACACTTTTGTTGGCTCTTTATTTATGACTATTCCACTTCCTTCTTATATATGTTGAGTCATAGATCTGAGCCAAACACATTCTCTACATGCTTCATGAAGTGCAATTGTTTCTGCATGATTTGAGGAGGTAGCAACTAGAGTCTGCTTTTGGGAACGCCAAGAAATTGCAGTGCCTCCAATTGTGAAAACATATCCGGATTGCGATCGGGCTTTGTGTGGATCTGATAAATAGCCTGCATCTGCAAAACCAACTAGATCGAGACTAGAATTTCTATTATAAAATAATCCCAAATCAGTTGTTCCTTGGAGATAACGAAATATATGTTTTATTTCATTCCAGTGTCTGCGCATAGGTGATGAACTATATCTTGCAAGCAGATTTGTAGCGAATGCTATATCTGGCCTAGTGCAATTTGCAAGATACATGAGTCCACCAATAACGCTCATATAAGGTACTTCAGGACCTAATACCTCTTCGCTATCTTCACAAGGTCGAAATGGATCCTTATCGATATTAAGTGATCTATTGACCATTGAAGTACTTAAAAAGAGTTTCTTTGTCCATATAAAATCGTTTTAAAATCCTTTTTGTATAGTTAGATCAGTATACAAAAATTTCATTCCGAAGATGCTCGATCTGGAGTCCTAGACAAAACTTTGTATGTCCAAGATCTTTCATTCCGAACTCTTCTATCATATGAGTTCTAGCAACATTAATCTCCTTTTGAGTTCCAATTATGTTCAGGTCATCAACATATACAGCTATGATAACAAATCTAGATACAAATTTCTTAATAAATACGCAAGGACATATTGCATTGTTGGTATATCTTTTACTTAATAAATATTAACTTAGACGATTATACCACATGCGTCCAGATTGTTTTAATCCGTAAAGTGATCGTTGTAATTTGACTGAACATACTTCTTTAGATTTTGCGTTCAATGCTTCAGGCACCTTTAATCCTTCTGGGATTTTCATATATATTTCACTATCAAGTGATCCATATAGATATGCTGTCACAACATCCATTAGATGCATTTCTAGATTTTTAGAGGGTGTTAAGCTCATCAAAAATCTGAAGGTAATTGCATCCATTACTAGGGAATATGTTTCTTCATAATCAATCTCAGGTCTTTGAGAAAATCCTTGGGCAACAAGTCGAGCTTTATACCTTGTTACCTCATTTTTCTCTTTTTTTTTTCGAACAAAAACCCATTTATATCCAACGGGTTTAACATGTTCAGGAGTTATGACAATAGATCCAAAGAATTTTTTTTTATTTAGGGAGTCAATTCAGTTATCATGGCCATTTTCCACTTCTCCCAATCAAATCTTTTCTGGCATTCTAATATAGACTTTGGTTCTGGATCATTACTTTCGTTATCAATTTCTTTTGATACAGAGAATAAGAAAATTCCATCATCATCCTCTATCTCGCTTCTAACCCAAATATTTCCGTTTTGGACATAGTTGATGGAAATCTCATGTTTTTCTCTATTTTCGTCTTCAAGACTTTTCTCTGTATAATTTGGTTCTTCTGGACCATTTATGTTTATTTTTCCCAAAATCTTTTTCTTTCGGAGATTTTTATCTTTTGATCCCATAGGTCTCCCCCTTTTTAACTGAACATTGGGTTTACTTGTTATGTTTCCATCATTTTGTTCTTCCGGAACAATAACTTTTGATGGAACATTCGCAGCGGGTATGTACGATTTTGTCATCCTTTTTGCATCAGTAAATGCATCTGGTATCTGATTTGCCATATTTTGTAAATGCATTATTTCTGAATTTCCAATTCACGTTGTTTCGGATCAATATGGTAAACTAATAAAATATTATAGATATTTTATAAGTAATTATTATACCTATAATATAGGTAATTATTTCGTATATATCTAAAACAAAGATTACTTTTTCTTTATTTTGTTTTAGTGAAAGAGCCAAACAGCTTGCTTGCATTGGGCCTCTACGGCTTTACGACGTACATTCGAGTCCCTTCTTCTTCTTTTTGATAAATAAAAGTTTTGTTTTTTTCATGTTGTACTTACATGCACGATAACTTCTATATATATATTTCTTTTTTGATAAAAATAAATTCTATATTTTTGCATGATAATAATAATATTACAGGCGTAGAGGTAATTAGTAGTGAATACTGATTTTGAATAACTAGTAGAGATACATAAAGCTATTAAATTAAGGAAATTCATATCTGGTACTAGAACAACCAGTTAAATAAAAGTTTGGGATAACTCAATAAAATATTTTTTGGAAGCTGTCTCTCTACAATATAGATCAGGGCTTTGAATATACTAGTTCTTCCATTTTAAAAAAAATTATTTTCGTCCATTTATTGCTTTATTCTGTCTTTGCCCTTTTATTTGATGTAAAAACGTTTTTTATTCGGAAAACAAAAGTGATTGGAAAGGAGGTAATGTAACAAAGAATTCCTAAACGTCAGATGATTAAATTTATATGGTATTGCAGGGCAGTTAACGTATTTGTAACAAATAAAGTAGTGTTTTGGGTTTTTAGAAATTATTTCTTGTTTTACGAAAGCCGCCACATTTTTGTTAAATAGTATTTTTTTGGGTCGATAATTCAGATCCCCTCAAAAATATCAAAAAATTCAAATGTACTTACAAGTATGCTTCATTATAATTGATTCTGTGAAAACTTTAAAAATCTAATTCCCTCTCGACAAATATTACAGATTAATTTTCCTTCAAACGCGATTAGAGTTAGTTTAAATGGTAAAGTAAACCAAAATTGAACCTCTCACGCATCTCATCTTCCAAATCCTCTTCAGTACGACCTCCTCTGCGCGTTGCTATTTTGGTTTCGACCAAATCCATTGTCGAATTACTTTTTTCAGTTCAGTAATCTCTCCGATTTGAAATGATTTTTCCAAATTAGGATTACGGGACTTAAGCTTTTACGTGTGTTAAGTCTCGATTTCTTTTAAGTGGGTTAAGTGAAGTTTACTCGGTTCTGTAATCAGATCAATAATTGGCCAATTACGGTTTAGTTTCAGCTTAGATTTAAATTAGATTAATTTTGTCTACCATTTAAACCAATTCTAATCGAGATTGGATGGAAATTAATTTGCAATATTTTATGGAGGAGAATTAAATTTTTAAACTTTTCATTCAATTATAGTGAAACATATTTCTAGGTACATGAATAAGTATACACCTAATGACGCAAAAATTAATGAACATTTTCTCTACTACTTGAATAAATCTATTATTCCAACTGCTCTCGTATCAAATATGATTTCAGCTTTTAGGTATGCCTTGGAGTATTTCCAACCCATTATTCTATTTTTTATTTTATAAAAATATTTTTAATTATACTCTAAATTATACTCTAAACTTTATATTTAGAAAAATATATATTTCTAATGATATTCTATTTCTTACTCTAAAAGTAGAGATGTTTATATTTTACTCTAAATTTGGAGGACTTTATTTATTTCTCTATTTGTTAGAGTATAATTTTTCTTTACAAAATAGTCATTTAATTCTATTATTTTATACCTAAACAGAATTATATGATCAAAATAACATAGTACAAAATTTTAAACAATTTTGTTTATATAATATAATAAAATTATATTTTAAATAAGTTATTATTTTACTAATTTTAATTTTTACTATTTAATATAAATGGATAAAATATATTGATTTGTACAGTAAAAATATATCTTAGAAATTTATAATAAAATACTAGACCAAAATATAATTAAAATATTTATCTAGAGTAAAAAATAGAGTAAATCATTGGAGCAAACTCTTCTTTATTTCTAGAGAACTCTATTTTTAAAGAAAAAATAGAATAAACCATTGGAGATAGTCTAATAGAGTAACTTTTAAATAGAGTTAGTTTTTCTCCAACCCATTACTCTATTTTTTACTCTAAAAAAATATTCCTAGAATATATTTTTTCTCCATACTTATTATTTTCTTAAAACATCTATTACTTATCAAAATTATCAATTTAACCCACTTATTTTATAATTAAGCTAATTAATAAATAAATTATGATATCAATAAAATTAGAAAATTTATTACATAAAAAAAAACTACATTACACAATAAGATATAAAAAACATAAACATCACTATTAATATAGTTATCCCATAAATGATCAGTTAGTTATATATAAAAATATTTTAATGAAATAAATTATCTACAATTTAATATTTCATCAAAGTGTAATGGTTGTTCTATATACTATTTAACTCTATTATAATCATAACATTTGAAAGTTAAAAGGACCATAATATAAAAAGTTTAACTCTATTATAGAGTAATGAATAGTGTATCGTCAAATATAGAGTAATACTGTTCATTACTCTATAATAAAGTGAGATACAGAGTGGGGTTAGATATGATTTTACTCTATTATAGAGTTTAAAGGGGAAAATAGAGTGGGGTTGAAGATGTTCTTAAAGATACGAGTAAAAGGACATGTATTTTCAAATATTCAAAGATTATGATTATGAATGGATGCACTAGTTTTCTGCTTTGATTGTGAACAGTTTTTAGATTAGTTTCTAGTTTTTTGGAAAAATTACTTTTTAGCCAATCATGATTTTGCAAAAACAATTTTTACGTTATATCTTATAATTCGAGTTTTTGGTTTTTGGTTTCCCTAAAAACTAGGAAAAACTAGTTTTTGAGAAATCAATGTTAATTTCTCTAAAAACCAAAAACTAATTTTTTTAGTTTTTGAAAACAAAAACTAATTTTAAAACTAAAACCAAAATATAAAATCTAAAAACTAAAAACAAAAACCAAAAGCTATGAATGGATACTAGAAACCAAATTTTAAAAACAATCCCAATCAAAGCCTATAAGTCTCGTACAAAATCCATTACATTTTCCAAATTAATATAGAAAATGGTTACCTGATAGTTTTTATTCATGATCATCTAATTTTTATCCGAAATGAGAAAATAGTTCTCACCCACCCACCAAAAATATTTATTACAACTTCGGAACTAAATCAGAAATAAGACAGAAATTAGGAAAAACAAGATAAGAAATAGATTTTAGTTAGGTGAGAATTCAATCATCTTCTTTTGCTGATTCAAGTTCTTATAAAACTTCTTAATAAACTCATCCGCTGCTTCGTCCACATGTCCGTTAGCCATGTCACCATCTTCCCTTAACGGAAACGGTGAGTCCGTTACTCGTAAAGACCTCGCCAAGTAAGGAGATAACGCCGTCAAGGCCTTGACAGACAACGCAGGCGAGTTTCTTCCCTTATCATGATCTCCAAAGCCGTTAAGCAGCTCGATGACGGCTGTGGAGGCAGAGGTATCGTCATCGAGGGTCGGTGGAGCTTGACCACACGAGAAGAGACTGTTGTGGTGACTCTTCTTCTTGAAGGCAACGATGTTAAAAGGGAATGAGTAGTTAGGAGTGTCGCTGCAGCTAAACTCGTATTCTTTCGGCGGTTGGGACGCGGCAGGGACGCGGCTACGGTTGTTGAACATAAGATTCTTGCCGCGTTTGAGAGTTGCGTTAAAGTCGGCGAGGAGCTTTTGCTTTGAAATGCCTTTTTGTAACATGTACAACACAAAACGTACGATGTTCCATAGCTTCTTGCTTATTGGTACATTCTTCTCCATCTTTAGAATTAGAGAGGTAATGGTTTTTTTTTGGCTTTGTTGTTTTGCTTATGGACTAAGGATCAATGTTCATTGGGGTTTATAAAGAGAAGAAAGTGAAGGACTTTTCTACAAAGAAGTACTTAAACGTGGATCATTACATAAAACACTTATAATTTATGATTTTGTTAAATAGCTTAAGGATTTTAAAAACCCAAAATATGGAAAAGAAGAAGAGAAAAATTGAATTTTTTTTATAAACTTTTGTTGTACTTTAGATTGCACTATGTATATTAGCCATCTATATATAGATATTTGCTCTTCTTTTTCTATATAAAATTAAATTAACATACATAAAAAATATAAGTAATGAATGTATAATATGACTTGGACTTCTACTATGATGGTGTATACGCTTTACTACATCTTTTTATGTCAAAAGTTTTGCTTTTTTGAAAAAGAATGAATAAAAACATTATATTATTGCCACTGTGGCTAAAACCTTTAGTCTTTCTACTTAACTTTCTAGTTCGTCTTAAAGGTTTAAATCCTTCGCCAGATAGTCACCGATCACCATTGTAAGAGTACCAAAAAATTAGGTAAAGAGTGAAAAAATAATTTTTTATTCAAAAAGAAATGCAAATTTTATTTTTATTGGATGTCAGATAAACTACACTCAACTCCTCAAGATAATTTCTTACCATGATTGATGCTTGCGAAGCAAAAAGGTGAAGGAGTCTTAGCCTGTATCTTGACAACATCAGATGGAGATGGGTTTAAATTCAAAGCAATACTAAACTGAAACACGACTTTGTCATATAACTTTAGCTGATTGTATGTTTTGCCAAGCAATGTATGGACACTCCTCAGGCCCGGCTAAGTTTTGACAAAGACCTTGTGCAAAACAAGAAAAAAAGAAAAACTCCTAATACATTAAAATCTTAGAATTTAAATTTAGTTTGAGCTCTATGTAGTAAAAAAAAAAAATTGGTTTTTGATAATGAGCCATGTGAAAATGGCCATGTTGCACAGGGTAAGAACTGGGTCTGCTCTTGAGGAGCACGATCCTGGAGTTCTCCTAAAAATTTTTGAGCTTTCTGATATTAGCAAAGGCTCGCTAACATGTTAGCCTTGTAGTATTTCAAGAACGGATTTTTCTCATCAACGATTATAGTCTTTTCTATCATCTTCAACGTTTTTTGTTCTTTAGCAACAGATTTAACGAATTCGCTTTACTCTTTCATGAAAGAAATTCTCTTTTCTATCTTTGTTTTCTCCATGTAATATGGTGTAAGAGTGTTGAATTTGGAATCCAACGATCAAGATCATGTTCTTTCTTAATCTTCTTCAGCAATTATGCTATTTTGATTTTGGTTGATCGGATTATTTCTCCGATTCACCATTTTCTTCTTCAATTCATGGATTTTCTTCCAAGAATCTTCTTATTTTGTTCTTCAATCACAAGTTATTATGCCGTGCAAAAAGATATGTTTGGTTATTTCACTAAACATATCATTTTCTCTCTTTGCTACTATGGTTGTTATTCGAAGCAATCCTCCGAGATCAAGAAAGGCGAGTTCGTCAGCTAGAAAGAAAACTCGGTATGTGAAATCATTGACATCTGATCAAGCTCATGAAGAAACAGAGAATAATCAAAGTCAAAATCAGCTCGTATTTGATGGAGTTCAAAGTTCTCCATACTTCCTTGCTTCTGGAGACAAAATGAATCGTATTGCTGAGGTATTAAATGGAACTAGCTATAACACTTGGATATTAGCTATTACAACATCATTAGAAGCAAAGAATAAACTGGTGTTTGTAGATGGTTCTCTACCTAGGCCTTTTGATTCTCATCCTCATTTCAAGATTTGGTCAAGATGCAACAACATGGTAAAATCCTGGTTATTGATATGCACGAATTTTACCATATTTTAGAGTCTCATTTAGCTTAGTTTTCATGCATACTCATAACATTCTCATCATTTTAGAGTCGTTTTAGGTCAGTATCGTATATTTTGCATTTGCATAGCATGCATACTGCACTTGGTCCATTATTAGGTACTTTGGAAGGAATTTGGACCATTCTGGGAGCTAATGAAAGTAAGGATGGACGTGGACCTGAACGGAATGTTGTTCGTGATCAGAAGAAACAGCTAAGTGTTGGGACCGGACGGACTCGACACACATACTCGACCAGCCCTTGATCGAGCCATGGATTTTTGGAGATTTTACTCGCAGCTCGACCCAGCCACTCGACCTGGTGGGTCGAGTCTCATCTTGACTAAGTTGCATCTGGGTTTCTACTCGACTGAAAGGACCAACATCCAACACTCGAGCTGGCCATCTGCTGAGCACAAAGCCCCGACTCGACTGACAAACTCAAGTGCGCTAGACTCGAGTCTACTAAGGATCTCACAGAAATCCAGTCACTCGACTGAAGGACTCGACCAACCCTTGGTCGAGTCACCTATCCACACACTTTTTGTTGACTTTTTCAATGTTGACTTAGATCATTTTTGTACTTGGGCTATAAATACCCTTTATTAGCCCACATTTTAAACATCTGATTTTCTATGCGAGTTTCTTTCTGTTTTTGGCTAAGTTTGTATTTCCATATTCCGAAATGCTTAATCTAAGTTTAATGCATTGAGTTTTAGTTTCTTCTTCTCTAATCTTTCTTGTTTATCTTCCCATGAGCTTGCTAATCATGTTTATTAATGTTGTTGTTGAGTTGATTATGATGATTAGTGAGTAGATTTGCTTAGGGTTTAAGAGGAAATGGTTAGAATTAATGTGAAACTAGGGTGTTTCCAGCTTGCTTAAGCTCTTCTATGTTAGGATTTCTTTAGATTTGGTGTGCCTAATGCTTGTTTCTACTTGATCACTAGAAATATGTTGTTTGCTTGTCTTTCCCGGAAGGTGTTGGATTAAATGCTTGATAGAACCAAAGTCTGAGATATGTTTGTCTATCCCAAGGGATTGATTGAATAGATAACATATTAGATAGAATAAATTGATTCTTATTGCATGCTTGTTCAGATTCCACTAACGAGAGTTAGGTCTGATCAGTGCTTGCTGAGTTCATTGACCACGAGAGTGGTTGTGTTATCGTTGAATTTATTGCCTAGAAATCACCCTTAATAGGTTGTTAAGCAAGTCTGAAAGTCCCTAGTGTAGCATTAATCATTGATCCAAATCCTCTTGAACCCTTCTTTCCGTTTATTGACTATCGTTATCATTCTGTTTCGGTTCTACTTATTTTGCTTGCTAAGTTGTTATTGTTATTCACTGCAAGTTATGTCTCTGTTATATTATTATTGCTATGTTCAGTTCCGTGACACTTTGATGAACTGATCATCGAAGTTAAATTAGGTTGATCCGTATAATTCCGACTGTTAGTGACACACTTGATTTGGATTGACACCTATCATACTGCATCGATATGTTTGCATTCTGTTATAGAATTTGATCTGATTGCACAAACCTGTAAAAATCTTAATTTTAGTTATTGAACTTAGTTATGAAAGAGATTCACAGTAGCATCTTGCGTTTTAATGATGCTTCGGAGATATGGAAGGATCTGCTTATGAGATTTCACATTACAAATCTTCCAAGAGCATGTCAAATTACTCAATAGATTTGGAATCTCCAACATGGATCATTATCTTTGTCGGCCTATTACACAAAGTTAAAGACTTTGTGGGATGTGTAAAAATTTGTTGCAACAAGATCAGAACATTCAAAGATTATAAAATTTCTTGCATGATTAAATGAGTCTTATGCCAATGTCAGAGGACAAATTATAATGAAGAAGACAGTTCAAGACTTGGCAGAGGTCTATAATCTCTTAGATCAAGACTTCAGTCAGAGAAATATCAATCCAATTCAAACAGCTTCGGCTTCACAAGTGAGCAGTACAAATTCAACTCAGTCGGCTTTAGTCAATGCAAGCTACATGATTCAGAAGAATTAGAGACAAATATGCTCTCATTGCAAATACACATGGCACACAATTGATAAATGTTATAAGATACATGGATATCCTCCTGGATTTAAACACAAGACAAAACCAAATACATAAACAGTGAAGCAAAGTGGATTGAAACCAACAAATGCTCAAATCAGCTATCCAACTACAGAAAATGGAGAAAACATTGTTATAGGAATGCTTAAAACCCTCTCCAATGATCATAGAAGGATTCATATCTTATTTCAACAACCAACATAGACTTCCTGCAACACCGGAGGAGACTCCTTCTACTTTAAATGAAATCATCATAGCTGTGTTTGGTATGGCTTTTTCATCTTCTAGTCTTCATTTTGTTGGGGTCTTAAGAGCAACTGGCAATATAATTTCTTCTTAGTCCTTGATAATTGATAGTGAAGCCACTCATCATGTGTCAAGAGATAGGAATTTGTTTGAAACCATGTCAGATCTTTTAATAAGTTAATCTCTTTGCCTACAGGTTAAAAAAGTGCAAATTCCAAGCGTTGGAAGTGTTCGTTTAAATGATTATTTAATGATTTCATCAACAAGATGGTTTTAATGTCTATATACTTGCCATCTTGAGAGGTGATATTAGGATAAATTGATATTGGTTTAAGTCAATATCAATTAGTTTCTGGTTTATATTTGGTTAACTCTTATTTTAGCTGACTGCATTTTCCTTCTTTCATATAAAAGAGAAACTCGCTCTGTAACAACAGATTTAACGAATGAATGAAATTCTCATTTTTCTTTTTGTTTTCTTCTGTGTAATAAGACGGTTAACTCTCCTAAGCTAGATAGCCCAACCTCATCTCTTTTTTTAGGTGCTTCAAAAACCAAAGAAACAATATCGCTAAAATAAATCAATAACATTTAGATCCTTGCAAATCGAACAAAATTTCAAATTGTAAACGATGATACCACGACAAGTTCATGTCCTAGTCAACATCATGGACATGAGTTAGTTTACGACGGCTTATAACAAACAACATAAAATTTTGCAAATAATTAAAATAGCCCACATAAAGAATTATGGAGTATGTATCCATTCGTTTAAAAGAAAAAGAAGACTCTTGGTAAGAAAGAGTACAGAAAGGGTCTGCTTTGAAGTAGTTTTGTAGCTCAAATGAATCTGAGAAATTCTTGTCTTACTTCACGCCATAAATTACATCCATTAAAGAGTGGTTTTGCGTCTATTTTAGAAAACACATTGAGATCAGGTTGTATACCTGCAAAGGAAAACGTGCAATCTGTTGCAATAGGTTTCCCTTTTCTGTTTTCTTCGCATTAGATTAGTACTCAACATGTACATTAAATGTTTCTTCTGGAACATGATGATGTATTTGTCTCGGGTAACCCCTCGTAGGGGCATTAGAAGAAAGAAAATGTGAACAAAGGCTATGATTTTGGGGTCTGCTACATAATTTCTTTGTTATTCATCCGAAATTTCTTTATTTATTTGGAAAATTGGTCAAAAGAAATAAGAACTTACCAAAATTTACCAGATAAAATACAAAAAATTTGGTTTGCCAAATTAAATACAAACTATCGTTGATCTAACCGATTTTAAACCAAAACTATTAAGTGTTGACATGACATTAACTCTGTTAATCTCTGACATTAAGTATTCTTTTAGCTCCAAATCAAATTACGAAATCCCTAAATCCATTTATATTTTCTCCGATATCTTCTTCTCATTGATATCTCGTGAGGCGATATCCAGTCCACTTTTATACCTCATTTTGCCTCAGTCTATCAGCTAACCAAACAAACATCAATTTAGCAACATTCATCTTCTTCTTTTGGTTCATCAAACAAACAAGATTCCAAAATCAAGTCCTTAGATCATAAAGATGATGTTGGTATAGAGGTCAAGCTTAAAATCCATGTCTCTTCTTCAGCTCAACAGGTGAGTGATATCATTCATAGTTTTGTTATCAAGCAACTGCTATGTTGTTACTATATATACCTCACAGAGTGATCAAAGTTACTTAGATGCATGATGTTTCGACACTACAAGAAAACATGCGTTTTGTGATTACACAATCAGTCTCAGTTTAGTCGCACTTCTCAAAAGTGAGACTGAAGTGCGACTGATGCAAATAGTAGCAAAGCGTTAGTTACATTTTTAATCAGTTGCACTTTAGTCTCAAAAGTGAGAGTGATTTAAGACTCAGCGAAACAATCTCAATGTGCAACTGTTTTTGCAACTGCTATTGTCGTCTCTATTTGTGACTGCATTGCGACTACAAAAATCAGTGATAAACGGTGTAATCGCACTTCAGGAGAAAACTTCGAGAGTATGTTATCAGCTGCAAATCACTCGCATTGCATCAGTTGTAGATCAGTCACACTGTATCAGTTGCAGATCAGTCACACTGTATCAGTTGCAGATCAGTCAAACTGCATCAGTTACAAATCAGTCGCACTATATCAGTTTCAGCTAATCAGTTTCAGATCAGTCAAACTTTATTGGTTGCAGATCAACTACACTTTTTCAGTTGCAGATCAGTCGCATTTTTTCAATTTTCAATTTTTTTTATTTTATATATATATATATAGTTATTCTTTTAAAAAATTATATTTAAAATATTAAAATTTGTTAGATATTATATAGCCAAAAAGAAACTGTTTAGAAACGAAAAATTTTAAAATATATAAATTGTTCAAAAGAAACAAAAATCAAATAAAATCACTCGGGATTGGTAAAATAGAGCTCATAGGGGAATGGTTCGGTCGGATTGACTGCAGAAGACGACCCCAAACCATCATGCCGTGCAAGACGAGGAGGAGGAGGCATCAAAGTCAAGTGAGCAGGAAAAGACAGGTCTTTCGCCTGGAGGTACTGTAGAAGCGCGAAGTTTTGCTGTTTGAGTTGTGCCATTTCTTGTGCCTCGGTTTACTTGTAACTCGCCATCTCTTGCTTTGTATCTGTCAACTACTTCTCAAAATCGAAAATTTTATTTGTGACACAAAACTGTGCGATCCCCTTCTTCTTTGAGGTACACCTTTGGCCGATATTTTCAAGTCCGTAGACGTTGCCTCTGCGGTCATGCAACGTAAACTGAAAAATAAGTGCAATGTTTTTCTCCAAATTACAAAGTATTAAAACTATGTCTTCCTTCATAATTTGAACACGACTTTCCTATAATGTTTTATTGCACAAATCTCGAAAAAATCCTCCAAGTGCTATGCAAACATTAAACATCAGTATAATTTGTTAATTAAAAACAAATAGCATATATATATATATATATATTGATACTAACTAAGTACCTGATAGTGCAAGATGCACATTTCGTGGTAAGAGTTCGGCAAAGATTATTAGAAATAAGTGTTCCATGAAAACGTGACAGTCATGACTCTTCATGCATAAAAATTTCCTTCATTCTATATTTGTACAAGTCGCTAAATCAGCTGCGTAGCCATCTGAAAATTTAATATCATGTTTAATACATGCTAATAAACGTTCTTTTGCTGCCGCACTCAGTCTGAATATAGGAACATGAGTTCTTCCACGGATATCAAAATGTAACTCTTTTCGCAAGAAAAATTGTGTTATATCCAATCTTGCGTTGACTTTGTATTTTGATTTATCTTTAACGTTCATAACAGTATTTAAGAAGTTATCGAGAACATTCTTCCCTATGTGCATCAGATCAAGACAATGTCGTAGTTTGAGATCTTTCCAATATGGTAATTCCCAAATATGTTTTCTTTGTGCCAATTATGCTACTTTTCATATCCATCTGCTTTTTCCTCATGTCAGTTTCTTCCACAAACAAATGTTTTTGCTGGATTAACCTCCCTTATTTGTTGATTGTACACTTCATCACTGGTTAGTGTTGGGGGTGGGACCTAATTTATAGCATATTTTCCTTTCAGGAAATTTCTTTTATTCCTTCTTAAAGGATGATCCGGAGGAAAAACCTTCTTTGACAATCAAATTAACATGTCTTCCTTTATACACATATCTAGAGGTAAATTATATGAAGTCATGATCACATGTCACACAAGTGATTACGAAACATTCCAAAAGGATTGAACCCGTCTGTGCAGAATCCAAAATATAGATTGCGAGGTTCACTTGTAAATCTCGGGTGCAACTGCTAAAAATTCTTCCACTCTGCTGCATCGAATGGATTAGACATCTCTCATTCGTTTGATTCATATTCTACATGTCATCTCATTGCCTCTGCATTATGGGCACTCTGATATAGTTTTTTTATTCTATCAGCGATAGTTAAATACCACATACGACTAAATAGTATTTTGGTTCTTCAAGAACTCTCCTTATATCTTGTTGCTCCGCAAATTTACATTTATCCCATTTTTCATCTTCTTTCAAGAATATCATACAATTATGCATATATACATCAATTGTATAGTCAGGGGCCCCTAAAATGATGTAGTGCACTGATTACCCTTAGTTCGATAATGATAATTGTGAGTGACCTTCCTCACACCCATCAAATAAAGGATTGTTAGGAGCTTCTAACATGGCATAAAAAAATTTGTGCATCACTATTAGGTACTTCATCAATATTTCGATAAAATCTATGCTTAGGTTGATCGTAATTCTGATCATAACCCGTGTTATGTTGAGCAGAAAATGCATCATGTACCATCCATATATATGTATCTTCTACATGACAAACTTCTTCTTGATTATCACTTCTATCATGACGTGCACTACAACTGCCTAAATCCACATTCAGATTTTCCCCATGCATGTACCAAACATAATAGTGAGGCATAAATCCTCGACTAAAGAGATTGTTTGCAATTTTGGTCCCGAAAGTATTTTATTATTTTGACACAAAATACACGGACAACAAAACTTACCCCTATAACTGAGTGCTAGCGGCTGATTATCCGCAAAATTCATGAACTCGTCCACTCCAGGAGCAAATTCCACCGAGATATTTCTTGTTTCTTTGTCGATTTTTCTATACATTCACTCGCGAAAATTTGTGTAATTATAATTCCCACCCTATTTCTCTAAAACGTTTTTTTTCTCTAAAAAGGTTTTTTTCCCTCAAAACACTTGTTTTTTTGGGTGATTTGTTTGTTTGTTTGGAAAATGAAATCGTTGGTGTATAAATTTTTGTCACTGAATTGTCACTAAAGTGAGACTGAAATGTGCGACTGAATATTCAGTTGCACATTTTTAGAAAAATGTCGGCAGAAAATGTAAAAAAACGTTTGTAACTAATATGTTGCTACTATTGTGCGACTGATACATTGCCACTAATAAGTCAGTATCACTTTAGTAGCAGAATTGCTACTAAAATGCGATTGATTTGTAACTACATAGTTCAATAACAAAAGTGTGACTGATTTTTTGTAATCGCACATGAGTCGTATATCAATTGCTAAATGTGCGACTAAAAATTCAGTCTCAATTTTCAGTCGTAAAATGCGTGTTTACTTGTAATGCGAGAACGAAGAAGAAAGGAAACTTGAAAACTACTGCAAGTTCATTGAATATTCATCATCTCAAGTTGTTGAAGACAAATCATTTATGTTATTACCATTTAAACTTGTAAATTGTTATACAGAAGAAACTTCTTTTTTGATTGAATGATACCAACAAAAATAATCGAAAACTCCCTAGAGAGTTTGAGTACATGAAGGGTTAACTATTTACAAATTTAGCCACTTCAAAATCAAATTCTACTCCAAAATGGTTCGAAGTTTCCTCCAATGCAAAATTTAAAACCAGGATGCTATGTTGGATCCATCATACATAGGTGGCGAGGCAACAAAGATGTCTCCACCAATTCATTCACACCTTTTTGCACAGGCTGTGGTGGGTCCAATGAGATCTCATCCTGTAAACAACAACCCGAAAATGTCATATTCATCCATTTGACAAATGCACAAACCAATTCTATATGTTTTGAATGTTTGTAGTATTTAAATCTTGTTGGAGATGTAAAATGATGCTTATACCACTTCCGAAAAATATTGTGGTGCAAAAAAAAAAAAAGATATCAGAGGCGCTTTAGGACTAAAATCAGAGACTAGCAACGTTAGAGAAGAGTTAATGTGACGTTAACTTTGATTTATTTTCGGATTAAAATCGGGTAAGTAAATAAAATTTTATATTTAATTTGGCAAATAAGAAAATTCGTATTTTATTCGTGTAAATTTTTTTTAGTTTTTTTTTTTTTACCATTTTCACTTATTTACTTTTGTAATGTGCAATGTATTGGGCCGGATACTTTCAAATAGGCCCAATACCAGCTCATAGGATCGGATGCGTCGGCTGTTAAGCTAACACGTGAGGTTATTTTCGTCATTAAGTAAGGCTCTAAAATGATTCGTTAATCAGAACTCTTTGGTTCTAGGGTTTCAATTTTCTTCCCTCCGCGCTCTTGAGTTCGAGTTGAGAGATTTCCGGGATTCCAAATATCGGAAATTGGAACACCTCCATTAACATCTTCAGGTTTGGTCTACCCTCTCCGTCGATCCCTTATATGCTTATTAGTGTACTGTATTCGACGATTTTTGGGAATCTTACTGTCTTCTTGTTTGAACGATTCGCATAATAATTCAGTTGGTTAACTCTGGATTTTGTTAAAACAAAAAAAATTCTCATCTTTCTGAGAAATACCAAACGACTAGTGCTCTGGAAACCATTACATGAGTTGAAATTTGTGAATTTTTAGATTCATCTATTCTCAAACTGCTGATGCCATCGTTTCTGTCACTCTCAAAAGCTGCAATGAACGCTATTTTTACTATGAAATCTTGTTGTTTCTTATGTGGATTAGAGTTACCTAGTTGATGTTGTTGAGCTTTCTACTGTGATAAATAATGCTTAAAAAGAACGATTTGTTGCATTTGCAGGGAGATAATACTCTGTTGTGTGAAAATGAGTACTACAGCTCATAGGACTCCGAGAACAGGAAGAAAATCTCTGCTCTTTCAAGATTTAGCTTCTCCTGTCTCAGCACGCAGAGGAAAATTCTCGAGCCCGGGGCAGGCAGCTGCGGTATCTGCACTATGGCGTGAAAATTTTGGAGGATCGGATCTTCCACCACCACCAATGTATACTTTGGATGACCGGTCAGATTTCTCTCCTGAAGCAGGTATTGCAGACTACTCTGCGTCTCCAGATGTCAAATCTGACAGAAGAACACCTTTCCAGAGTGCTGGAAAAAATGTTGTAACTCCCGCTAAAGGAAAGTTGGAGGCAAGCCCGTCTTTTTCTCTAATGAATGCACAACAGAGTCAGCAAGTTTCAGGGAATCCGAGTTGGTGGTCGCAGTCAAAGGCAGGTAGTAGTACTGAACAGGATGATAAAGGAAAGGGCTCTCCTGTAGAAGGCGTGGTTCAGCCAGGTGCATTGGTCACTCTTCCACCGCCAAGGGAAGTTGCTAGGCCAGAGGTTCAGAGGCAGATCATACCGACAGGAAACCTTGATGAAGAAGAGTGGGTCACTGTCTATGGGTAAGACAATTTAATCCTCATTGCTCTCATTTTCCTCTTTTCATTTGTAATTGTTTTGCTGTTGTGATGGTCTGTATTTGTCAACATTCTCTCGTGTCTCGTCTCTGAAATTCTTAGTGCATGGTGTATAACTGGTATATTGTTCTATTTCTCACGTCTACAATCTTAGAGACTGTTCATCTTTACTGCAGTTGTTGACGCCTTTTTTTTTTGGTTAACATTCATGATCTATGAAATTTTAGGTCACCAAATATTATGTTAATAATGCTCGCATATGTCTCAGTCTTGAATTGTGATTATGTTTTAGAGCATTGTGAATTCTGACTCTCTTCATGGATAATAACTATTACAATGGTATTGTTATTCAGTGCCTTATCTTCTCTATTTCCCATTTTTTCGATCACAAGAACTGATCATAGTAACTGCGTTCAGATTTTCTCCAGGTGATACGAATTTGGTACTACGGGAGTTTGAAAAGTGCAGTATGATCTTAAAACATGTTCCTGGTCCAAGGAATGCCAACTGGATGCACATCCTCTACCAGGTTGCTCTTCTTCCCTTCAAACGTGTTTTATGCATGGTGATAAGTATTCGTAATTCTTCGAGACGATTAGTCATCATTCTTGAAAAACTAATTGAATCTTCTGAATGATAGAAAATACGGAAATTAACAAATGGTCTATGTATTTGATGCAGAACCGGTCTGATGCACAAAAGGCGCTGAACAAAGCTGGGATGATGATAAACGGAGTTGTAATAGTAGGAGTGAAGCCAGTAGACCCAATACAGAAGCAAGCGTTAAACGAAAGACTCAACAACCAAGGATTCATGCCTTTACCTCCTCCACAATCATCCACCAGAGACGCTGCTCGACCCTCGTCTCGTCCTCACTACTTGCAAAACAGTAGTGCTTTCTCCCCCCAACCAAGTGGTGGTGCAATGGCTTCTCCTTCGAAGTCGATGGTGTCAAAATTCTTTGACTTGATGTTCGGTGTTTAAAGCTTCTTCGGTTGGTGGGTTTTCCCAAGTAATCTTCTAGTATTACACAAAAATTATAAAAGTTTTGAGAACATAGAGGCTAAGTAAATTCAGAGCGTGATCAACTTGTAATTGTTAGAGTTGTTTCCAAAATTGTATGTGTATTGACAACAGCTATCATTGTTATTAATCTGATAAAAAAAATCTCAACTTTGAGCAGTGATTCCTTTTGAATTTTTGTTTGGATTTGAGCAGTCCGAGGTCATGTATCGTGCAGAGCGATGCTCGAAGCTGAAAGACACAATTTCCATAGACCTGCGAAGCCTCACGGGCATTGTTTCAGAACCCCCGCTAAAAACTAGCCACGTATCCAGCATATGTATTTATATATCCCCTCTTTGGCTCTCGTTACTTTCATGTTTATAATCGATTAGAACTCAAAATGGCGAAAGCATCAGAGCAGAAACAGGACTTGGCCGTTGTGGTGGAAGAGACTAAGCTTGATATCCGCGATGTAGTCCACTCAACCATCACTTACGGTGAGGATAACTCTCACGGTATCAAGAGACGCAATGACGTGGCAATGGTTGTGATAAGAGCCATGTGCATGACCGTATCGACAGTGGCTGTGACGTTAATGGTGACAGCCCATGAGACTAGCATGACCGCTCTCTACGGCTTCGAGTTTCAGCTCCACGCCGTTTGGTCTCTCTCAGATTCTCTAATGTAAGCCAACTTCATAAAATCATAAATCATGAAAGGATAATACACTGACGGCTTTGTTATTACAGATATCTTGTAGTTGTGACATCGGCAACTGTTGTTTACTCGCTGCTCCAACTGGTTATAAGTGGAATCAGACTTATGAGAAAATATCCAGTGATTCCGACAAGAAGACAAGCATGGTTTTGCTTCGTTGCAGATCAGATTATGGGATATGTGATGGTGAGTGGTGGATCTGCAGCTTTAGGAGTGACGAATATGAACAGAACAGGAATCAGACACATGCCTCTTCCTAATTTCTGCAAATCTCTCAGTTACTTCTGTGACCATCTCGGTATCTCTGTCGTCTTCGCATTGTTTGCATTTCTCCTCCTCGCTGTTTCTTCTGTTCTCGACGTTCTCCGTCTCTCACGCGACCATTAAGACAATATTACCATTATACCCTTTTGTACTTTGGGAATTGTTTGTTTCAATCGATGTCAGCGAATCTACGAATTCCAAAGTTCTGAATTTTGTTGACTGATCCGAGTTACATATTTATATATATGTTTTAAAATAAATTCAAAAGCACCCGCGACAAAATTAACGTCTAAAGTTAAATGGGCCTAACTTATATTATTGGGCTTTTAGAAGCCAATGTATATCACCACTGCTCTTTGTTAGTTTGCTCCACTGCTTGTTCTATCCCCTTGGCCTGGAAAATAAGACTTGAGACTACACGAATCTCTATTCTTCGCTTTAATGGCGGTCAATCCATCTCTACTTGCTTAGTTGTTTGCAATTCACTTCTCCATGTAAGTGGAATTTATCTTTATTTTGATGCAATTACGCTATGACTTGTCGCTTCCCTCTGCATTCGTCGCCACCCTCTCAATTCCTCTCTCCGGAAAACCCCCCGAGAATCCTAAGATTGCCCAGAAATCACCCTTCAATTTCATGCCAAAATAATTCAGCTACGAATGATATTCATGATGATGGTAGCGATAAAGAAAAAGCCATGGTAAACCAAGTCAATCTTCTCGCAATACCCATCACACTCACTGTAATCTCCGCGTCTCTGGCCCAACCGTCGCTTGCGGCTAAAGTATCGGAGAGAAAGAAATCCCAGAAAAAACCCCAGGAAGCTTTGACCCTTGAACAGCTTAAAGCTTGGTCCAAAGATTTGCCTGTAGTTTCGAATCGTATACCGTACACCGACATTTTGAGCTTAAAGACTGAAGGTAAGCTTAAACATGTGATAAAGCCTCCTAATTTAAGTTTGCGGGAAAAGGCAGAGCCTGTGTTAGTAGTTTTAGAGGATTCTAAAGTACTGAGAACTGTACTGCCTTCTTTAGAGGGTAATAAGAGGTTTTGGGAACAATGGGATGAATTAGGGATCGATGTAGCATGTGTCAATGCCTATTCTCCTCCGGTAAAGAGGCCTCCTGTGCCGACTCCTTATTTAGGGTTCTTATGGAAAGTGCCTGCGTATATGTTAACATGGGTTAAGCCAAAGAAAGAGTCGAAACGTGCTGCTGAGTTGAAGAGAATAAGGGAGAATTTCAAGAGGCAGAGGAAGGAGGAGATGGAGAGGATGAAAGAGGAAAGAGAGATGATGGAAAAGACAATGAGGGCGCAGAAGAAACAGCAGGAGAGGAAGAAAAGGAAGGCGCTTAGGAAGAAGAAATATGAGGAGTCTTTACGTGAGGCTAGGAGAAATTATCGCGATATGGCGGATATGTGGGCAAGATTGGCTCAAGATCCTAATGTGGCTACAGCTCTGGGATTGGTGTTCTTTTATATATTTTATCGTGTAGTGGTGCTCAACTATAGGAAGCAAAAGAAGGATTATGAAGATAGGTTGAAGATCGAGAAGGCAGAAGCAGATGAGAGGAAGAAAATGAGGGAGTTAGAGAGGGAGATGGAGGGAATTGAGGAAGAGGATGAGGAGGTTGAAGAAGGAACCGGTGAGAAAAATCCATACTTACAGATGGCTATGCAGTTCATGAAGTCAGGTGCACGTGTTAGAAGAGCATCGAATAAGAGGCTACCTGAGTATCTAGAGAGGGGTGTAGACGTGAAATTTACAGATGTTGCTGGGCTTGGGAAGATTCGTCTCGAACTCGAGGAAATCGTTAAATTTTTTACTCATGGAGAGATGTACCGCAGAAGAGGGGTGAAGATTCCAGGTTCGATGTTGTAAAAGCTTTTGTTTTTCCTTAAATCAACAAGTATTCGGTATAAAGTTTACATAAGCTGTGAAATTCTTCAGTTTGATCATCTGTCTAATTATGTGTTATTCTTCAGGTGGGTATAAAGTTTACATAAGCTGTGAAATTCTTCAGTTTAATCATCTGTCAAATTATGTGTTATTCTTCAGGTGGTATTCTTTTATGTGGCCCCCCTGGGGTTGGAAAAACTTTATTGGCCAAAGCTGTAGCTGGTGAAGCAGGAGTCAGTTTCTTCTCTATCTCTGCTTCTCAGTTTGTGGAAATATATGTTGGTGTTGGTGCATCTCGTGTCCGAGCATTGTACCAAGAAGCTAGAGAGAATGTACGTTCAATACATTCCTTATCTGTGTGCGTGAAACTTAAATCTCACTTCCATGCATCTAGAAAAAGCAGTCTATTACTGGATGCTAATTTTAAGGTGATCTAATTGCAGGCTCCATCTGTAGTATTCATTGATGAATTAGATGCTGTTGGAAGGGAGCGTGGGTTAATAAAGGGTTCTGGAGGACAAGAAAGGGATGCCACTCTTAATCAGGTTCCAGACATTTTAGATTTGGTGATGTCCTTTCCTTTTTCTAAGGGGTGACAATTTTATTTGTTTTTCTCGTTGTGTTACAGCTCCTTGTTTCTTTAGATGGTTTTGAAGGAAGAGGAGAGGTCATTACCATCGCGTCCACAAACAGACCAGACATTCTAGATCCTGCGCTTGTGAGGCCTGGAAGGTTTGACCGCAAAATTTTTATCCCTAAACCTGGTCTAATAGGACGGAAGGAAATTCTGCAGGTAATGGCGTGGTATCTATGTTTATGTGTTTTAAACTTGTAAATCTTTTCCGTATAGTAGAGTTTTGTCCTTTGGTCCAAAATTATATATATTTTTCTGTTTTGCTGTTCAGGTCCATGCTCGTAAGAAGCCAATGGCTGAAGATTTGGATTATATGGCAGTTGCTAGCATGACAGATGGCATGGTTGGAGCAGAGCTTGCTAATATCGTTGAGATAGCGGCAATTAATATGATGCGTGATGGAAGGACAGAGGTGGGAATAAATATCTGCTCTTGCTCTTAAGCTAATATCAAATTGAGAAGTTTATCTTCAATACCAGTGAGTAAAGACTGAGAAATCATCTATTCTCTGTAACTATAATGCAGTTAACAACAGATGATTTGCTTCAAGCTGCACAAATAGAAGAAAGAGGAATGTTAGATAGAAAAGATAGGAGCTCCGAGACATGGCGACAAGTTGCTATAAATGAAGCTGCTATGGCTGTTGTGGCAGTGAACTTTCCTGATCTGAAGAACATAGAATTTGTAAGTTTCTTGAATCTTTGTTTTTCCTTCAAACGCCTCCTTTCTACATTGAAATTTAACCATTCTGTTCTGCCGCACCATGACGTCTCGATGACTTTGACCAGCTGACAATCAACCCTAGAGCTGGTAGAGAATTGGGTTATGTCCGGGTGAAGATGGATCATATCAAATTTAAGGAAGGCATGCTTAGGTTAGTGACTTTCAGCGTACAGGTTTACTTGCTTAATTACAAAGGTTCGTTATTTAATCTATGTCCTTTCGTGGTCTACTCTATGCAGCCGACAATCTATCTTGGATCACATCACTGTTCAGTTGGCACCACGGGCTGCCGATGAACTATGGTACGGGGAGGATCAGGTGAGAGATCTGATCTCCTTTAAACCATGTCACAGCATCAGAAAAATCTATGATTTTAATTTTCTCCAGTAGTGTTTTTTTGGTTACCAATTCTTGCAAATGATTTGTTCCAGTTAAGCACGATATGGGCTGAAACATCGGATAACGCAAGATCAGCTGCTCGATCATTGGTTCTTGGTGGTCTTTCTGAAAAGCATCATGGCTTGAATAACTTCTGGGTAGCGGATCGAATTAATGTAAGCCCATATCGTATATTGTCTTCATTTCAATTTTCAGAAACAAGTATCATCTTCTTCTACGAATTGGATTTGTAGGAAATTGATGTGGAGGCATTGCGGATATTGAACATGTGTTACGAGCGTGCTAAAGAGGTAAAAGAGACTTCTAAATCAACTAAATCAAGATCATGACATCTCTTTTATATTGGTTCTCTTAAATATGAATAACAAATGCATACATCAGATTCTTGGAAAGAACCGGACGCTCATGGACGAGGTGGTAGAGAAACTGGTTCAAAAGAAGAGTCTTTCAAAACAGGAATTCTTCACTCTTGTTGAGCTCTATGGCTCTATTAGACCAATGCCACCAAGCATCCTTGAACTCAGGAAAATGAAACGGCTTGTGCTAGAAGAGACGGTGGTGAAAACTGGACATGTCTAAAGTCGTTTTGGAGAAAAGAGACAGTTCGTGGCAAAAGTAGGGATTTTACAGCAAAACCCATTAGAGGCAATGAGCTTGATCTTATATGTTTCGTATTTAATCATAGATAATGTTAGATAATTCTTTGACCTTCTATAGTAATTTTTCGTTTTAGCCATTTAAAAATAATTGGCAATTTTATACTACTTCACTTGTTGTTTAGAAGGTTCGTGGATCTTTCAGACATGTACATAATGTCAAAGCATGGGATTATCAATTGCACTGCCCCAAAAAAAAGATTGAGAGACATTGAAAAATGCCACATGGTAATGTATGAAAGGTTGGGTGTTCTTTTTAGGTGAAATTGCAAATTGATGATAGTAACGAAATCAAGAGTCCAGGGTTGGTCAATATACATAAAGATTATAGAATAAGAGCAGATAAGATTTGACTTGTAAGAATCGACAACTAAATGATATTTACGTATTACCAAATTATTTACTTAAATCTTCTTCTTATTGGTAATTGGCCACCTTAATGGCTTAGTCTCTTCATTATTGAATTGAACCCACTCTTCTCCTTTTATAATTTATACTATACAATCTTCAATAAACCCAATCGTTGATTTGCATTTTACATTAAAATATATATATATATATATATATATTAAGTTGTTTTTTATTAGTCATAATCTTTGTAAATAGTTTCTTACACAATTTCGTTGGGGTTTTGTCTCATAACAACGGTAGAAATTTATTTGAATACGTCAAAAAAAAAGAAAATAAGAGAAGAAGAAAAAGAGGTCGTCGCGACAACGGCAATATTTGACTCCAATTCGGTTTGCTCGTTCCCACGCCACCATCTTCTCCTCGTTGTCTATTTAAATAATATATTTCAATTAAAACCAACACGCTCAAAGTATTATTAAATTTTTATTTTTTTTTGAAAACCTCGTGTTTAAGAAAGACTCATAATTTTAAATTAAAAATATATGTGAATCCACGTTATGTGAAAATCCAATTAATTTTTTTTTCGATTTTTTTTGTCACTCTTTTTTTAGTTATGGCAATTGTTTAGTTTGACAAAAATAAATAACTATTAATGGCATGTGGTTTTTAGATTAGTGGTATGTGGTAAGTTCATTAAAAGCAGACGCACTTGCGCATCTAAAGATTGAATTTCACTGTTTATATTATATAGAAATTTAGCTAATGGACCGGCCAATTATGATCTAATGTTGATAAAAAAATGAATATTGATGAGCTTGGAACCAAAGACAAAACAAAAATACTTACCCATTTACGGGTTGATTTAAATTCAGTGTGATTATATGTGTTTGTTAGTTATAGACGTTTTAAATAGTAGAAGCATATTGATTTTTGAACATCAGCATATTAACTTTTGACATAACATTAGATATAACTTTTATTATTAGTAATGTTAGTTTAGAACTGTTTGATTATAGAAAGTGAATGATAAAAAGCCAAAATATTTTATTACTAAAAGTAGACAGGACGGTGTACCTCAACGGAATTATTTTAACGTGTTCTATAATGCAGTGTCGTATTTATTTGTTTAAAGTTATGTTCCAACCTAAATTCTTTACAATTACCTAACTACAATATTTATATATTTACATAAATTTCTTCCTTCTAGATTAATTATTCAATCTCGTAAACTGCAAATCTATTCTTATTAAAATAAAGGTCCATTTTTCTAAACAACCTTAATTTGTAAACAATTAACAAAAATCCTATTCTATAATTGCATTTTAGTCCTTTTATTATTCCTGTTTTTAAAATATTTTTAAAACATAAATTGTCTAAAATATAAATGTAATGGTAAATAAAAAAGCAATTCACGTTCACTTACACATTAATAGGAATCTGTTAAATTGCAATATATTATTAAATATATTTTTTAAAACAAATTCAACTGCAAACTTAAACGTGGACAAAACAATTACATTCATTTTGTTTTTTGTCTAACTAATCTTGATTAATTAGCACAAATCATTCGTTACAATTACAATTAAAGTCGTTATTTGCTTTAATATAATTATAAAAAAAATTGAAAACCAAAAATATTGGTAGTAAATTATCTACGTTCTTATAAAAATCCTCCGGGATGTTAAATATAACTGAATAGCCTGTAAATAACGCCACGTTTTTCATCAATTTTTACTTTTTTATCTATGTTGTTTCTTTTGTTTTTCTGCTCATATATATATATATATATATATATATATATATATATATATATATTATTAACATTTACTTTCATTTCAAAACCATTACGCAAACATGGAATCCATTCGAAAGAAAAACAATAATTTGGTAAATTTCAAAAGTTTAGACGATATCTCCTCTAAAACCACTTCTCTATGACTTCGTGATTCTCCATTCGTCAGAGAGTCACATCTCTTCTTAACCCTTCATCTTTTCTATTCACAAAACACATCATTACAAAAATTCCGATTCAATACATCTTTGAAAACCTCAATTTAAAAAAATATCGTTCAATCGGCATATGTCTTGATTGGGCAAAAGAAGAGTTTGTCTACCTTCTTGATTGGGCATATGTCTTGCAAGAACAAGGGAATCTTCTCGAACTCATTTATCTGGATCTAGGTGCAAACTTTTCGAAGAAAGAAGCAATGCATATGTTGAACATAGCTTTACTATGCACAAACACATCTCCAACATTGAGACCACCAATGTCTTCTGTCGTAAGTATGTTAGAAGGAAAAATCAAAGTTCAACCACCAGTGCTGAAACGTAATGATGATTCAACTGGTGCAGATGCAATGAGATTTAACGTCTTTGAGCTTTTGTCACAAGACAGCGACACAAGTCTCTACTTTTACAAGAAACAGAGACAAACATGTAAGCTCATCCACCATGGACGGTTCTTTAGTTGATTCTTCCTTCTTTGAGCCTAGGAAAAATGTTAGTGGGAAACAAGAAGAAGAAGGACGTTCATCATCTTTGTCGAGGAAACTCTTAGATGATCTTACCAACCTCAAAATTGAATAATGAATTGTCTCTTTTCCCGATGAAGCTCTCTCAATACTATATTATTTATGAGCTATAAGCTTATAAGTTTTTAAAATGTTTGAGAGCTATTTATTAACAATTTTTTTATAATTTTTATATTTTTCTGCTATGAGTTTGGGTTAACAAGCAGACAATTTAAATTATTTCTTTTAACTTAAATTAATAAAACTAAACTAAATAAATTTGAAACAAAGAGAAGAAGACTAACTTTTTAGAACTCACCTTAATTTTAATGTGAAGCATCAAATCCATGGTTTGTTGTGGTGATATATACGCTACTGAAAGAACGTACTTTATGAGCGTTTATTGTATTTTACTGAAAATGAGGCCAAACAATCAACTTTATGAGCGTTTATTGTATTTTAGATTCGAACTCTCTCGCGTCTCGCCTCATCATAATCATAATAACAATCAGTATTATAAAATTGTTGAATCAATTATATAATAAGTCAGTCAACATTGAAGAAAAGAGTAGTTTAAGAATTTGTACGTTAAGAAGAATAAAATAACATAGTATATGTATTGTTTTTATACAAAGACAAGAAGAAGATTGCGTAAGGACAGTTTCCAATATCCCAAACTTACAATAATTGTATGTTGTTTTACAAATAAATATAAGTATTTCAATAATTAGGGATTAATGAATGAGTTCCGTGAGAGGGAAGCTCCATAAATCCACGAAATTAAACTCTTCTTCATAAAATTCCATAACCGGAGGAGGATACATCCAATAATTCAACGGCTCTGAATAAGCCACATCACCACCTGACGTCACACTCTCGTCTTCAATGTTAGGCAACTCCACTATTTCTTCTAACTTCTCTTCTTCCTCTGACGATTCCGGCGACGGTAACGACTCTGTTTTCTCTTCTACAACCATAGCGGCGGCTTCTGCGGCGGCTGCTTGGATATGATGCGGCGAAGAAGAAGCCGGACGAGGGAAGAGAGAAGCGAGCTCCGGGAAGTTAATGACGGCAGAGGAGCCTTTGATGGTGAGAGCAGCGACGTCATGAGCACGCGCCGCCATATCTGCTGTTGCGAATGTACCGAGCCAAATTCGAGTTTTCTTGCGAGGTTGTCTGATTTCAGAGACCCATTTGCCCCAACTTCTCATCCGTACACCTCTATAAACAGGATACCTAGAAGACGAAGAAGAAGATGATGATGAAGAAGAAGAAGAAGCAGAGGAATCAGCTCGTCTCTTCTTAGAGTTTTTTGGAGTAAGTTGAGACAAGTGGGTGCTTGTTGTTGTTGTAGTAGCATCAGATTGGTCCGAGGAAGATGATGTTGGTGATGAAGAACTGTTGTTGAGTGACGTCATCTCTTTGTACTAGTTTGAGAGAAGAAAGAGAGAGACTTAGTTCTTGTTTTTGTGTGGATGTGAGAGAGATGTGTGTATTTATAGAGAAGCACATGTGTTTTCTGGTAGTTGGATCTCTGAATAAATTAGAATTACTATTATAAAGTTCACCATGAAGAATGTGTCATAAGATGTTCAGAACTTAGCAATCATAACACATTAGACTCTTAAACCTCTATAGTCAATATTTTGTTGCATTCCATATACTATGCATCTTGACAAGGCCGGTCTTCAAAATATGGACTCCATAAACGACATACAAATATTGGACCCTTTTTGTACTCATACTAAATATTTAGACGTAAATATATATAATTATTATTTAAAAATATTTTTCATAATTGAGAAAAAAAAAGTAGTAACGAAAACACATAAAGATAAGTTTTTTTTTCCTTTTTTCAATTGAGTCTTACTATAATCATTATTTAATACATCTATTACGCCAACTTATTGATGAGAAATTTTGTATATATAAACATTAGTAGAATAAAAATTTAGGGACCTTTCAAAATTGGAGGCTATAAGCTTATTTTCACTGGTCTATGTTTCAGGTCGGCCCTGCATGTTAATGTTCATCATGATTTTTTTTTATTGTTTGATAAAATATTGTCTTCTTATCTTTACAGTTTTTTTTTTTGGCTTTTTCAAGAATTAGATTTTTTGGTATGGAAAATAAAATTGGTGGAAATGTGTCAAACTATGAAAGAAAATAAAATACGAAAGTTGACAAAATGAAACAAGACGCTCCATCTTAAGTGACATTTAGCCTACCAATCTTTTAATTACTATGAAGCTTAGACTAACAAATACACAATAAAAATCGCAACTATTATTAGTAGTAAAAAAACAAAAACTATACAATAATAATATATGTATAAAGAAATTAAAAGGAAGGAACGAGAAAAGAGACAGTTTCGAACTTTTGAAATAATCATCTCAAAGCTTACCTATGTTTCCTTTGCTGAGTGTCGCAATCAATCCGGCCGTTGAGGTTTTTACATATTATAGTAATTACCCAATATCTTATCTCTCATTCATCATTTTCCCGTTACCACTTTTTTTAAAAATAATAATAATTACAAAGTAACTTTCACCATTTCTAATCGGGCTTTTCTTCTATCTTTACCGTTGGTACATAAAGCATCAAATCGAACTTTAGGTAGAAAAACAATTTCAAATGTAAAGGACAAAAATTTCTGTCTCTATTAATAGATAATTAATAGAGTTTAATTCAAAGGTCATTTTTCCCTTAATATGTGTGTATACTCGAAATATCATTGAATAAGAAACATGAATAGTATTTAATATCCAAATTCGTAAGAAGAAGCTACAAATGCAACAATGGACCAATGGCGTATTCAATAAATAAACACACCAAATTAAATGAAGAAACAAGCGAAACAGACAGACAACGTCCAAGATATGGACCAAGTATAACGTGTGAGAAAAAGCCCACCGCAACAACCATTAGATCATCTACCTTTTTTATTAGCTCATAAATGCTTCAATTTGGGAATACAATTATATAATTTTAATTAAGCCGGACATCGCAGGTGACTTTTAGTCTAATGGCATCTGGTAAATCCCAGAGATCGAGTCTCATTGCCTACATTATATAATGGTTGTTGCAGTGGGCTTTTTTCTAGGGATCGAATCTCACTATTTACATTATGTAAAAATTTACTAATAGGCCGGCCAATTGTAACTCAATGTTAGACAAAAAAATTACTAATAGGCCGGCCAATTGTAACTCAATGTTAGACAAAAAAGCCGAACATCAGGAAGAATTAATAAGAAATTAAGGAAAGCAAAAAGAACTACCTGAACATATATTAGCTCATATGCTTCCGTAAACTACTCCAAAAAGAAATAGAAAGGGCTTTTTCTTCCTTAGTTTTATTGTCTACTTCGATACACAGACACATGTCTCGTCAGATATAGTAGCAAAAGGGTCAAAAGAAACACATCTACTAACAAACATGTGAAGATTCAGAGCAACTCTACTACTACAATCATGCCGAGAACAAGAGTAAAAACAAAGACAAACGAGCAAACCACAAAAAGAAGCGCAAAGCTTACCATATAATTCAAATCCAACAGATTCCAGATTATATAAAGCGCATTTCATAGCTCTTATAGGTTAACAAATTTAGCTTGATCCCCCCCCCCCCCCTTTATGTCCACATCTGACGTAATAACATTCAACACCGGAAAGGTCGAATTTTTAGCAAGCATTAAGACACTCTCTTTGTGTCCCGGGCCGATGCAAGATGATCCTGCACCACATTAATATATATGTCGTTGATCCATTAGTGTTTGTAAATCAAACAAAGGTTTTTGTATTCGTGCCACAAAATTAGATCTAGTCTGACTATGTTTAAGCCTACTTGGTGGTTGTAAAGAAGACTTCGAGCTAGCTATTTGATATTCCACGTACAAAGGCAACTGACCAAAATTATATTCAAGTATCAGACGCAAGACTGAAGAACATACCGAGATGAAATCGAATGCTCTGGTATCTTCTTTTTTCGAACCATTCATTGTTGAGGTTGGAGCCTGATTAGCAAAATTTTGCTGGAATATATCAGGGAGAGCTGACTGACTCCCTCCGCTAGTATCCATGGAAAAAACATTTCCGCTACCCTGAGCGTTCAGGTTGCCAAACTGCTGCAAGCTAGATATATTCCCAAGGTACTGCTGCTGCTGAGCTAACAAGCTTGCCATGGCAGCGTAATTTAAAGGTTGGGATCCAAAAGCTGGATTCATCATCGCCCCTGGAGGAAAATTGAATGGCATAACAACCCCAGGAAGCATTGGGTTTTTAATAAACCCAGGATTTTGTGAACCAAGAATGCCTCCAACAGGATTTTCCAGTGCTTGATGGCTGGAGGTGTTCGGCATCGCAAACAAATTCTCTGGAAGGGTGCATGACGACGGGCCTTTCTGATTTGAATTGTTTTCGTCAATGGAGAAACTTGCCATCAAATCATTTATGTTTTGCCCTGCTTCGAGTTTTTCAGTCGACCCAAACATATCAAACAGCTCAGGCACATGATTACCAGCAGCAGCAGCGGGCTTGTCGTCCCCTACAGTCATTCCTGAAAATAGGTCATCAGCATTTTCTTTTTCTTCATTCGGATGAAACGATACATCTGCAAATGGGTCATCGTCATTTTTCTTCTCGCTGCTACTCAGTCCAGTGTCAGTGCTATCCCCAAACCAATCACCATCCATCAATGGAGCTGCCGTCGCCACTGTACTGCCAGTATTTATAGCATTTGGCTTGTTTAAAGTATCTTCTGTAGTATAATCTGAATCACCAGTGTCAATCAAGTCAGGCAAATCAACAGGAGCCTCTTGCTTCACAGTATTATCTGAGCTACTCATCAACCCACTTGACTGCCCACCATTTAGCAGGTTCAGGACCTACATAACGCTGGTATCTTGAGTTACCATCAAATAAGTATAATGCCATAAAGAAAATTTCGGGACTGCTTACAACAAGCAGAATCTTACCTTGTTAGCCTTTTCACGAAGGGAAGATTGCGGAGACTCTGAGCATCTTTGTATGACATCCATGTTTTCACTAAAATAAGTATGTACAATTGAAGGATTATCATCTTCCTTTTTCCTCAAAATGGCCTCAAGGACACATAAAGCTTTCATTCGAACCTGCCAAACAAAGATCAGAGTTTCTTTTAAATTACAAAAGGGGAAGCCTATTTAAGGCTGAGAATAAACAAGTCAGGGAAGCAGGATACAAATGGCATAACCTATAAAAACTTAAAAAAGAATATCCACATTTAAAAATTTCCAGGGAGGTGATGGGAGATTATCATAAAAATACCTGCCACATTGGAGATTGGAGCTTCCCGTCAAGAGCAATGCTCAAAGCTACAGAATCCATTTTTGCAGCCTCTAATATGAAGACATGAAGTGCATCACGAGTTGGCTGCAAGCGTACACCTCCAGATGTAACAATGGTTTCCAGAAGCTTTTCCTCACGAGTTTTGCTCTCAACACGAACAGAGGCAGAGCTTTCACTTGCCTCTCCAGAAACATTCCCCCAAGATCCACCAGTCGTGTTCTTAGATATCCCATAATTACCATCATTACCCAGCTTAACCGGATCATATCTACTGAAGTTCTCATTTTCCAGAGTTAATGATCTATGGAGATTTGGACCTCTGTAGGTGCTGCTTCCATTCTCATTCTTCTTTGGCAAATGGCCTTGAGCAAAATTACTGATTCCTTGCTTTATCGATGCACTTCCAATACCCACCACCTCACTCAGGAACGATTTATTATCATTAGGGGGCACCTGAAAGTTAGTATTCCCAAATCCTTCGATACGTCTGTTGATGCTTTCAGGAGCAGCTGGTTTACTACCGTTCTCTTCCGAAAATATAGCAGAAATGGTTTCATGAGCAGTTTCCCGTACAGCCTTATTAAGCGCATCGCCTTTCAAAGGATCTGGATGCCCTTTGTAGTGGAATAGATTGCGGACTGCAACGGAGTTCCTTTGCATTTCTCTTCTAAACTCTGAGCCAGACTTTCCAACAGCATACTTTATCAACCTAAGAGCCTGTGTACATACGATTACAAAAACCATACTCAGCATATCAAGTTCCTAGAGAGATTTTAACCAGAATTAGATCAGAAAGTTATCGATTCTACATTTCCCTATGAAGTGCAAGCTATTATCAAACGATTAATGTCCATTCTAGCTTAGATACAAGAACTCTCTCTCTGATGCATTCTCACAGAACAGACATCAACCAGCAAACTGAAGCAATCACCGCATGTAAAATCTCAATCAAGATCTTCATAGAAACAAATGATTCACAAAGGGAACACTTAATCAGCAGTCACTATACACTTATCCGCGTAAAAACCCAATTAAAACAGAAAACGAATGCAGTTGACATACCTTCTGCTTAACAATGGGGCTTTTGTTATCAAGACGTTTCAAAATGAACTCCGAAAACTCCTTGACGATGCTGACATGAGAAGAACGAAGGAGGTCACAGATCTCTTCCAATTTGTACACAGGAGCTACTTTGTCCTCATCAGACGTGACCGCATCAATCATCCGCGACCTCCAGTACGATTCCACGGCTCTTCTGCTGGTATCCATGACGAATTCGAAAAATACCTAATTCCCAAAACGAGACAACCCTTCGTCCTCGCTCAACACAATTCGCGAAAAGAAAAACGCTTTACCAAACAAGAGATCAATCGAAGACCAATCCCACAATATCAGATCAGTAAAACAGAGCGATCTTCTGAGCTCCAATTCAGCTTAAATCACCAAACTAAAGATCGCAATCGGATCGGGAGCCCAATTTCCCCAGCAAACCAATACGCAGAGGTAGATTAGACCCCTGAGACAGGAAATTCGTTAGGCAATCGGAACCAAATTGATCATCTCATCTAAATTGCCAAAGAGATCGGAGAAGCTATTGAAGAGACGAAACTTACCGGTTCGTAGGTAACAGGGAAGGAAGTAGTCAATAAAGAGGAATGGAACCGATATCAGAAGCATGCATCATTGATTCATTTTTTCTTAGGTGGCTTTCTTAAATTCGCAAAAAAAAAAAAAAAAAAACCTATTTTTTCTCATAATTCACATGATGCACATGAATTTTTATTTATTTCCTTCACAGGAAAAATTAATTAAATATTTATATATCATTCTAAAAGAATACAACACAAAACAGAGGACACAATACAGAACATTCTAAAAGTTCTAATTGATGAAAAAGCTTGGGACTTTGTCACTCATCAAGCCATCATCATCATCAGTATCTTCTTCTTCAACTACCTGGTTTCTGAACAGAGTTTTGAAGTAAGGTAAAATCTTAGGAAGCACATGTATATCCGCCATGTTTATACTCATCATATCAAAGGCAATGCATGTGTTGTGCATATGCGACTCGTCAATCACCGGAATCTTGGGGTATCTCTGACTAAAATGAGTCAGTACGATGCGGTAGACACCTGCCAAAGATCCAACGTCAATTGCTTCTTTCGTTGTGCTATGATTCTTCGCCACAGCTTCTTCTACCAAAGCATCTTCAAACGTAGCCTGTTAGAAAGATGGTAAAGAACAAATAAGGTTGATAATTTATTAGAGTGTGAACCAAGTACTATGCAGACTCTATCTCGATTAGAATATATAGAAAAACTCACAAACCTCATGTATAAGAATAGTTGCTCCTTTAGAAGCTTCAACCATCTCAGGACAAGGTCTTGTGTCACCCGAGTAAACCATTTTCCAACCAGGAATTTGATCTCCGGCACTGTTATCTCTCTGCGCTGCTTTTAAAACAATCCCAAAGGCTTGAGGGCAATGCACAACAGGAAAACTAATCAAATCCTCCAATCCCATTTCCCCGATGGCCTTTTTCAGTTTCCTCAAGAATGGTAAAGCTGAAGAATTGTCCATCAGAGCGCTACTCGGTCTTTTATATATACTCTGCATTGGACTTCCTTTACCGAACAAAGAACCCTCTGCATTGCCGCTACTGGTAATTTTCTCAGGGCGGTTGGTTTCTAGAGAATTCCAAGAAGTTGTTGTGGTGTTCCTGCAATCAAGAAACTCCATATCTAATTCCTCAAGTCTTTGATATGCATCGAGAAAGTTCTTCAGCGGTCTTGGACCAACCACAATTACTGGCTCATGAGCCACTCCTTTCAGAAGCTCGCGTCTACGAGCAAGGATTCTTGCAAGACCCGTATGGTGATCAGCATGGATGTGAGAGATCCATATACATCTTAAGTTTCTGACAGCTTCATCAGCTCCTTCTAAACCATATCTTCGTTTAAGCTGGCCTAAGGTACCTTCCCCACAATCCAAGAGAATACTGCCTCTAGAGAATAGGTCGATGTAAACTGCGCTGACATTTCGGTATTTTGAGGGTTGGGATGAACCAGTGCCCAAAAGAACTACCTCCATGTCATCTCGTCTAATGTTTTCCAGACAGCTTGGAATAGTGCTTTCACCCAGCCATGGCTCTTCGATCATCATCTTGTTGTGTAGTCCATTCCATAACCGCTTGATTTCTTCGCTCTTACTGCTGATATCAGGGATTTCTAAATGAAGCTCATCCATAACTCGTAAGGATGTCAATCGACTAGGGATACAAGATCTGTCTATCCCAAGATTACCATGTGGACGCAAAGTGAACTGCCCACAGCATAACAACGAGAGAAGGGAGATTTAAGAGCTAAAGGAAACAAGTTTCATATGGAGGAAGCAATGCACCAAAGAAATCATTCAATACCTTGAGGAGATTTTCAGCGGAAATGCTTTCACTAGTATTTGAACCAAAGCACTGAAAAGATAAGAAAAGAACACAGCTTGCTTAAATGAACATGGCCACATTCAACTTAATAAGAAAATATTAGAAAACATTTGTAACCTTGCTTAAAGAAGTAGAATTTATTGAGTTATTAACATGTTGAGAACTCCAAAATCCAGGAGCTGGAAAGAACTGTGGGCATAAATAATGAAGTCTGGCTGTGATTCTAGAACTGGCTCTCAGGATTGGAAACTCTATATTATTCCTGTAGAGACACCAGAACTAAATATTAGACAAATAAATTCAACAGTTTTTATATAAGAAAGAACCCTGGTTAAGAAGCCTCACATTTCATGTCCAGCAAGAATGTGCTGGGCAGAATGGAATCTCTTCATCCAGCTTTGGTAAGTAGAATTCTCTGTTACAGAAGCTGGACTTAAATGTATAATACAATTAACAGACTTTGCCCCATCTGTTGAATTTTCAGGACATGAATAATAACTCTTCATGGACGGAATAGATAACAGTTCCTTGGCATGTGACTCTGTTGGACAGTCCACAAGCAAAACAACAGGACCAGGAACTGAAGGTCCCATCACATCACTCGGGTGAACCTATGATCAATCGTGAACAGTGTTAGTCTGCTCGTATAGAAATTAATACTAGTTGTTGGATATACCCAAGAATTTCTCTCTGAGAACTACCGTAATATCTTTGAAATCTGACTTCACTGATTGTCCAGACTGGAGATAACTATATTTTGGACCAGCTCTCAGCCCAAGAGCAGCAGCCTTCTTTGGGTCAAACTTTCCTTTGATTTCAGGTAATTCACATACATATATAACTGATGTTTCACCAGGTTTGCTGCCAGATTCCTCTAAGCGACTTGGTTCTAGGAGAATGGCAGAGATTTTCACAACTTCATCATCCACAAGAACATAGGGATCATCTTTGGGTTTACTTGAGCCAATCAGAGGCGTGGAGTCAGAAGTAGTCAATGACGGACCAAAACTTCGTGTATGAACCATTGCAGCACGAGGGATAAATGACCTCATAGCATCAACTAAATACTTAAGATCCGAAGGACCCCATACGTTTACCTTTGAACACAAGAAATATTAAAAGTTCAGCAATTCCGTTCATATACTAATTGTCAGGTGGTAAGTGGCAAACAAAAACTCAGGAAAACCGACAGAAAACATACAAAGAGATCATATGAGAAGAACACTCACGGATAGTCCTTCTTCACCGATGCCGGCTAGAGTCAGTAGAAGACCTAATTCAAAATAATAAAACTAATCACCATCTAATGATCTAGCAGCAAACACATTGAGAAGCTGATGCCTGGATCAAGAAAACAAACCTGGAAGCCCGCCTGCAGTTTCTGAGCAGACACGAGATAAAAATATATGATCTACCTGAAAGTGTTAACCGGTTTTATCAAATTTCAAACTCACCTCATCACACAAAGGAAAGAGAAACACTTACCTTTGATAACTTAATTTTATGCTCTGTACAGAAACGTTGCAATCCCTGCAATTCATTTTTTGTTACCAATCAAATGAAAGATACACTTATGACTAAATATACACACGGCACAGAAATTGCAGAAAGCTTACCTCTCCAGCATTAAAGATGAATCTTTGTTTGTCAAAGAAGAGTAATACAGAAGGTGATGTATCCTGTGTATCCATTCCAGTCCCAAGGATCTTGAAATGCAGATGAAAACCAAAAGAAACAAAATTTCTCAATTGCAAACTTGAACGAATTGAGAATTTGAAGTTTAGGTTAGATATTAAACCTGAACATAAGCAATGGTGTTGGTAGGATTAAGCGTTCGAGTTTTGCGTTTGAGATTCTTCTTAGGTTTATCAATCTTATCTTTTCCTTGAGCTCTTCTCTGATTAAACTCAAAAGGAGTAGAAGAAGAGTTGAAACTAGACTCTTCCTTCTCCATCGGAGACATCTCTTTTCTCTGCCTGCTCTTATCCTTCGTCTCCTCAAAACTAGACCACTTGCGTCTCGGAGGGAAACGAGGAGAAGGGTCAGTACGTCGATAAGTGGTGGTACGAGGACGTCTCGAAGGAGACGAGGTAGCAAAAATGGTGCGAATAGAAAAGGGTTTGACAATGAGAGTGAAAGGAGAAGAATTGCAAGGAAAATAGCCGAAAAAGCGTAGATTTTGAGGTGAGTGAGGAATTGAAGCTAACATCTTTTCGGATTTTCTTCTTCCCGTTTTTTCCGCAGTTGCTCAGAGCACTCGCTCGAGCGATTTTCCATTTTTTTTCTTTATTCTTTAAATTTATCCTTCAAAAAGTCCGATAATTTAAGCCCATGGGCCTTAAGTTTTCCGAGGCCCATAAAACCTATAAAATCCCAAACCATTTAGACAATTCTCCCGATCGATCCAATTCAATAAAACCGAGACAAATCAAACCAAAATTGAGCTGAAAACATGAATTACAAACTTAGTAAGTCACTTTTTTATTGAAATTGTACAAAACTAAACAAAATTAAAACTGGTAGCGTAAACATTCAACTAGTTTTGCAATTGCTTTGCTGGTACTGGAATTTTCGGTCCAAATCTTTAACCGGTTTGGTTTCCTATTGGTTAACCAATGACCAAACCCAAGTACATAGACCTTAGATAAGATAGAGCAAATGCACCACACATCTCACAGAAACCTCATGAATTCATATAAAACATTATCCAAAATAAAACTCTAAGGCTCTTTTTTTGTTCTGTTGAGAGTGAGAGAGAGAGGAGTAATGGGAAGCAGTGTACAGTTGAATGGTTCAGGCTTAGTAGCTTCTCTGTCTCGAAATCATAGCTTTACCCACAAAACCAAACTTAATTACTCAAAATACAATGCCACTAGATTGTACAGAGCCAAAACCATCCGAGCCATTAGCACTGCACCAGTGAGCCAACCCCAACCTCAAACCGTAGATGAAACCGAAGATGAACCTCCAGCTGTGGATTTTGCGTTCGTCCATGTAAGCTAACTCTTAAACAAGATATTTACATATTCTAATTTTTGTAATTTTGATAGTAATTTAGTGATTAAGTGTGGATAATTATGATTGTTAGTCGGTATTGTTACCGGACGGTACACCGGACGTGCATTGGAGAAGAGCCTGCGGTGGACAAAAACTAAGAGACATAATGTTGGATTCTAACATTGAACTCTATGGTCCTTACGTATGCTTGATTTTCTCTCCCTTCATTTTTTACATTAAATTTCTCTTAATTAAAAACAAAATTATAATGTGTAAATGTCTCATTAATGTCGCAGAGCAAGCCCTTGTCAAACTGCGCAGGAGTAGGAACTTGCGCTACTTGCATGGTCGAGGTATATATCTTTTTTAGTAAATCCTCCAGCTTTTTCAATCTTACCCGGATGATTTCTCACGTGTCATGAATTTGTTTAGGGTGTTTTTTTTTAGTTTCTATAATCTTTCGTTCTCTCAATCATAAAGCAGATTTTCTGGCCCACAGTGTTAGAGAGTAATCCAGAGATCGTGTTTTTGTGGATAATGTACCTTTGTACTGGTTTCGGCAGATTGTAAATGGAAAGGAGCTTCTAAATCCACGTACTGACATTGAGAAGGAGAAGCTCAAAAGAGTATGTACTGTTATCATATTTAATAGTTTTATTAATTATACTTATAATTAAATAAGTTGTTGTTTGATCAGAAACCAAAAAACTGGAGACTCGCCTGTCAAACAAACGTGGGAAGTCCAGATTCTACCGGTTTGGTAATATAACCTCATTAACTCTAATCTCTTCATAATCTAAATGTACATCTTTCTAATATGAATTACTTAAGTGAATAGGTGGTGATACAACAATTGCCAGAGTGGAAAGCTCATGAATGGAATATCCCTAAGAATTTACCTAATGATGATGATGATCCCAATACTTCTACCTGAACCATCCATTATTTTGTTATTGTTATTACATTTCATATAATTGTAACATTCCATTTTTATTTATATATGTCAATAATTAACCATAGAGGTACATAACTGTTCAGATCAATAAATTTATTATATGAATAATCAATCATTACATAGAAACCAAACATTGCTTTGATTTCACCAAGTCGCGTAGCTTTGTGCAATATTATTAGCCGTTTTAGCAGTTTGAGGTTTCGGTTATGGATATTATCGATTCTATTAAATGATATTCATACAAATACGATAAGAATTACAAGGAAACCGGACCAACGAAGTTCAAATTCAAAACAACAAAAGATGGAAACAAAGAACCAATAGAGAAACAAGAATTAAGAATCATCACAGTTTGTGCTTAGAAATCAGCAGAGGCAAGTGGAACATGTTCGGACGAACTCATGAAGACATTGCCGTAGATAACTCCAGCAAGTCCACCGCCGATAAGTGGGCCTACCCAGTAAACCCAGTGACCAGAGAAGTCTCCGGCCGCAACAGCTGGTCCAAAGGAACGTGCTGGGTTCATTGATCCACCGGAAAATGGACCGGCGGCGAGGATGTTGGCACCAACAATGAGACCAATGGCGAGAGGAGCAATGGTTCCAAGAGAACCTTTCTTGGGATCAGCAGCAGTGGCGTAGACAGTGTAGACCAAAGCGAAGGTGATGATGATCTCCATCACTACTCCTTCTATCGATCCCAGTCCAGCTCCAACACTGTGGATTGGAACCGCCTGCGTTTTTCATTATTTATAAGTATTCTTCTCAAGATTTTTTGTCTTGTAGACCTACTAATGCTTACAATTTGCTATAATAATAAGTTAGAGATCCTTAGGTTTTGCTACTGAATTAAGCAATATATCCCTATATTAAAATTAATAGTGTAATTAATATGAATAAGTGTAGAATCAAATGTGAAAAATAGCTCAATTTTTTGTATTGGAAATGTAAAACATCGTATATGTTAAGACAAAAACATGAAACTAAAACATCATTTATAATGAGACGGAGGAAGTATAAAATATGGTTTAATTTTACGAGTAATAAGGATTGGTAATGAGAACATACCGAACCACCGGTGACGAATTTAAGGAGGAAGCAAGCAGCGGTGGAGCCGAGAAGCTGAGCGATCCAGTAGAAAATTCCGGTGATGACTGTGATTTGACCACCAACAGCAAGACCAAAAGTAACGGCTGGGTTCACATGGCCACCGGAGATGTTGGCTCCGATTGCAACAGCAACAAAGAGGGCAAAACCATGGCAAACCGCAATGGCCACCAGTCCCGGTGTATCAAGAGCAGCGTCCGATGTCAGCTTTGCTATATACACAAATAATGTAACACATTTCATTAAGTATTAGAAACCCATTACTGGTTACAAAATAATGATATATTTAGATTTGTTTAAGTACGAACCGTAGGCAATGGCAGAGCCAACACCAGCGAAAACAAAGAGCAAAGTGGAGATAAACTCAGCAAGATAAGCTCTTAGAGAAGCCAAGCTGAAAGAATCATCAAAGGAACCAAAAGCAATTCCTGCCATTTTTGGTAGGAAAGAAAGAAAGAAGATGTTTTAAAGGTTTTTGCCTATTGAGATAGATGAAAAGACCTTTTGCATGCCATTCTCTTTATATAGGAGCCTCTCTACATATATCCATGCATTATATAAGTTTAACTTTAAATTATTAATTTAATTATAATTTAATACTTTAATGAGTTTTTGTGGTTGGTTTACACAAATTAATAAATGATTGTGTTTCCATTATACTCTATATCTATTCGTAATTTAGGTTAGGAAGGTGCCTAAAAAGACAAGAAAAAATAGTGTGATTTACCTAAGATAGCTTTGTTTCTTTCAGTACTAACACAAATTAGAATACGATTAAATGTGTCTAACATTTTATATGTGTTTTACCGGTCGAGAATGAAAACAAACAATATATATACATATATATATATATATATCCATTTATTTGTGATGTTTTCTCTATAATTTTTTAAAAAATTTATGTTAAACAATGATTCAGCTTATGACTTGGTATCTGGATGTAGATTCCATTTTTTATATATGAATATAAGATTTTAGAAATAAATTAGGTTTAGATTATAGATCGGATTTTGTTGATCCAGTTATTAATAAAAAAGAATTATTGAGTGATTGTACTACTACTAAAGGTAAGTGAATGTTCAATGCATTTAAACAAATATATAATCAAAATCATTTAGCATAGTGTTTCATTAGTTAAAACTAACTAGCTATCGTTTTCGAAATGGTGGAGTTAAATTTTAGATATCTAAACTGTTAACTAAAACATACAATCACCATATCGAGAAAAAATCAGAGTACCAAAAATGCTCTTTATTTGACAATATCATATTAGAGCGAGTGTATGAGTCACATGAATTAGTCAAAATTTTGGATGGGATTGTCGTAGTAGTAAAAAAGGTCGGTTTAAAGTAATGGTCGGCCGGTTAAAAGTGATTGAAATTGGAGATGTGTGGATGGTGGACCCAAAGGACAGAGTAGCTTCAAAATTCAAAAATATAATAAAAAGGATAAACATAAAGATGAGATTAGACAATTTAAAGAGAGAAGATAACAAATGGATACAAACAAAACAATAAGGAGGGACAAGAGTGAGCTGTAAACAATGTGTATGGGTTCTAAACCGGCCAAAATATGATTATGATTATTATTGGTTCCATGTGATCTTCTTCCTTTTATTTCATTCCTAGTGTATATCTTTTGAAGATGTGACTCAATTATGATTATATTCCATTTCTACAATGTTGTCTTGGGTTCCCTCCATTATTTACCTTCTTCTATCAACTTCCTCCATTATCACACTCATTATTTCCCACTCTTACTACATTTTTGAAAATTCTTTGTTGTTCTTGGTTTTAAGTTACCAAATTTGAAGTATGACTTCTTTTGTTGTTTTCAATTTTCGCTGATTTACGATTGCCATCTTCCACGGATGTTTGAACGACATTTGATTAATTTTTCTTATATAAATGAGTAGATCACAATGTAGCAAAATTAACATTGACTAACACACTCAATTAAGAAGATAATGAGCCCAAATATGAAGAACATTTTCTACAAATACACAATTATATGATTTTTGGATAATTTTCTAATATTATGGATGAAGTAATAGGTTTTGTGGTTGAGTATACATGAAAATGGAAGTAATGAACAAACTCTAAATAAGTTTTTAAGTCGAAAGAAGTCTTCAAGATATGAGAGAAAAATTGGCCAGTGATTGTCGAAAAATTTACATATGTAATTTTATAGAAGTCTTTAGTTAAAAAATAATAATTTCAATAATCTAAAAATACAATAATAAGATTTTTTTGTTTTCTTAAAACACCAAAGTTTGTTTAACCTATCAATACATTATATGTTAGGTGCCATGAATTTTTTTTTTTATAATGTGCTATTCTTCTGCATCCACTATTACAATTTTATACTTATTAAGATTTTTTTTTTCATTTACAATTCTAACATGTATACAGATTTACGAATCATTAGAATCTCTATGGTCATGTCAAAACATATTATTTTGTATGTTAACTGGAATGACATGTGTCGACTGTTTTACGTTTACACTTTTTAAAACTTCCTACTAATTCAAGAAACTCAATTTATCTTTAGATTGCCAGGTTTGGTTAGGTTAATTTCTGCCACCTTACCAAATACGCCAAGGGTCGTTTAGATGGGATCATTATTTCTCGTAATTAATTAAATTTATAGACACTCGTTTATTAAGCTTAAATATGTGGATGATGCTTATCCTAATCGTAATTATAGTATTTTAATGTACAAAACACCAATGCTCTTTTAGATGGAATTGGTTGTTGCCAGTGGAATTATAAGATTTTTTTTTTTGTCAAACCACAATTGCATTTTGAAAGTTATAATTGGGCTAGGCAATACAAAGACCTCATAAAATAACTGATTAAAATATTTAAAAATAAAAGGTTCAATGGACTAGATAAACATCTCCAAAACATGGAGAATAGAATGAAACAAATGGATCTAAAAGGCTCAATTCCAATTAAAACGAAAAACATGCTCATCAACAAAACCCTAGGCTAGCCACACTCTGCTAGGGTTTGTGTTGGTGGAGCACCGCCACCAGAACAAGACTCACAAGGCTCTTGCTTCAAGCTTCATGGAGATGTTCACGTTTGAAGGGTTCTTCATCGATCTGAGATCGACTAATGTGGAGTTTACAACTATTTTAACATATCAGCAAGGCTTTAGACGACTGAGACTGGCGGTCCAAAGACAATGATCGGAGGTCAAAGGCAGATAAAGAACAGAAGAGATGGACTGTTGAAAAGGGTTCTTGGCAGTAGAGCTTTGCCTGAGGTGTAGTTTCGGTTTCGCCGTCACCACTGCAGGAGGTGCTCTGTTGTTGCCGGTATATCCTCGGCCGAAGAAACTGTTGAAACAACGAATCTTGCCATGAGGAAACCAGCGGACAGTCGGAGCACGAAGCTCGCAACGCAAAAGTGGATCGACCTCGCCAAAAGTTTTTGTTGGAGGATCCGGAGGTCAGTGGACCCGAGGAAACCGGCGGAAAGAGGATGAAGACAGAGACTGGTAGCTTGTTCTGTTTTGCTGGACATTTTCGGTGGGCTGGCGATAGATCTGCTGTTCCAAATCTAGATTTATTGAAGTGAATTTTGATGTCACCGTCGAGATTAGAAACTGAAAGGAAAAAGAGAAGAGAAGAATGGAGGGGAGACGAAAATGACTCAAAGAGGATGAAAATAGCTATGTAGTTAACAGCGACAAGAGAAGCAAAATAAAATTTTTTGATAGTCGAGTCTGAGAGATAACCTTGTTTAGATTGAAAAATTATACTTATCTTAAAACAGTTTTATCTTAAAGAGTTTAAATAAGCGTGATTTTCGTTGTCTTGCTTCCATCTCCACGAATCTTTCCAAATTTAGATCTGTTGACTTCAATTATTATTTCATTACTAAATAAAGCTAATCAATTAGCCCCTAATAAAACTAGTCTTGTAAATTAGTATCACCCTATTAAAACGTTCATTTTATATATCATAAAAGAATTTCAGGTTTAGTTGGCATGTTCCCGATTTAGTTAAATATCGGATGGTGAGTTCGAATCTAAGTTATGAATCGAGTCTTGTCGATTCAGTGGTTACTTGTTTCAAAAAAAAAAAAACCTCTAGCTCTGTAAGAAAACTACAAAAAGGTCTTGGCTCGGTTTATTGAAATAAGACAAACCAAACCGAAGAGGACTATTGTCTTCTCACAGTTGCAAGTGTTCATACAATACAATGCCCCACACACCACAACTGATTTATTGTCATAATTAGATGAAGCTGAAGATAGATGTTGGGACCAAAACCAGTGAACATGCTTAGATTTGAGAGTGTGACCGGTTCGCTGTTTCTTCACTGGCTCTCTCTTCTTCTGGAAATCGTATTGAAGCACAGCAACGGTAATAACCGTTCTGGTCAAACACAAAACGCTGCGAGAGATGAGCTTCTCGGATTAGATATTCTCCCCAATTTTCGTTTCCAAACTGTTTGTGTATCTCTCTTGCATCAAACGTCTCCATCTTTTTCCTTTGGTCCTTTCTGAGACCGCTTTTTTTCATATAATCAGAATTATGTAACATTCGTTTTCTTTATCTACACATTAATCTAAAGTTAGGGATCAATCACCTCCTTTTTCTGTGCCTTGCATTCATCACGGTCGCATGCAGCTGCAAAGAACGGGACAAATATTAAACAGAAGCACGAGTCACCACTTTCAAGCCCACTAGTTTTGAGCTTTTAGCTAAAAATGAAGCGCCTGCAATAATCTTTCCATCTTTAAAATAGTTCTTAAACTCAAAAAGCTCTTACCTTTAAGCTTTGCTTTGCATCTTTCTCCATAACAAGCCCGGCTTTCACAAATGCATCAGTAATAACTTCTGAAAACTTGGAGTTAAGAAAATTGAAAGCACTTACGCAGCTACGCCATACTCTTAATTTACAGTCCACAGGCATTTCATTGCTTAAAATAACATTCTTTCTTAAACTAGGATACGACAAGCACGTATAAGCCGGCCTTCATCGCCAATTTCTTCAACAGGAACATAAAGCACACGAGCCTTGGCTAATGGTCCTTTCATACAATCCTTAAGAAGGCAGCAAAATGACAAATGTGCATATAGGTAGAAGCTGACCAGTATGTAAATGAATTGTACAAGTAAAGTCAAGGATGTATCATCTTACCAATCCTTTAAGTCTTATGAATACCGGCCTATTATCCAAAGCATCCATCACACTAGGAGATATACTCTGGATTTAAAAATAGAAAACACTCAAATTCATCTAACATTCCTAAATGAATGAATACCATCTCTTCAGAAAGAAGTTACCTTCAGAACATCACATGCTGTATTGAGTCGATCTTTGTTCCATAACTTTAGCATAAGCACAGTCAAGTGAAAAGTATTTGGCTTAATAAATATGGACTTTTCAATTCCCAAGTCTGCTAGTGTATAAAAATTCCTTAGCATATCAGAAGAGAACAAGTTTTCCTCTTTCTCAGATGCAACGATTTAATTAGTTTCTTACCCAACAAAGTAGATGAATTTGTTCCTGTGGCCTTAGGCTGGTAATTGACAATTGGTATGCTCTTGATATCCACATTAACCTGGATTGTTTCACTGTTAGCTTTTAGGCCAACAGCCACATTTGTGGTTTTATCCATTTGCTGGTTGTCTTGTTCAACACCAGCTCTGCTATGGTTTCCGAGTATAGAGTTCTGAAAATTCACTAGCTTGTCCACCAACTCAGGGTTTAAGGCCAATGGAAGTGATACAAAGTGTGAGTAGTCAAGACTTGGACTCCTTACAACCTATATAATGTGAATCACAATCAGAAAGAAAAAAAATTAGAGCAAAAAAGAAAACTAAAAAGCCTAGCAAAAGTGTAAAGATCAAAGGGACAAAAAAAAGGAACCTCATCGATAATGGTTGCTATTCTTTCTGAAGCTTTCGTTACACATTCTACTGAACCCCCTTCAATGACTGCGAAAATGGATACTAACTAAATAAGATTTAGTCAGCCAAAATTAGTTAAAACTGTAGCTACTCGACCCTATAGGATAAAAGTCATAGACATCAGATTATACATTACAATTGGTTCCAAAATCTTACTGATGTGGTCGTTGTTCCTTGATGATGGAAGAATGATCTTCACTCCCATTTCCTCTTCAATTTTCATCGGTGTAGTTCCTCTTTTCCAAATTATGCAACCCATTAGCCCATACATGTGAAGTTAAAATAAACCTCGAAGTATAAGACAGACAAACTAAAGCTCTTACTCTTTCCCTCTAATGAACTTAATCAAAGAAGCCCCAACCTGCAACCAATTATACAAACGTCAGATAAAGGAGTTGAAACAGAAGGCTATAAGAAACTCCAGTAATAGAAAAAAAAGAACACCTCGAGAGAAACTGAATGCTTTCCAGCTGAAATAACTGAGCTTGTTTCATTCATTACTCCTTCTGTGACTTCCTCAGAAACATAACTTGATTTGCCACACTGAGCTGCTTCTTGGACTTCACTTCCAGCTTCTGTCTCATCGTGAGATAGAAAATTTTAAAACCAAGTTCAGATCATACGATTAAACTGCTGAAGTTAAACTGCTAACCCGCAATAATTGAAGAGGATGAGATAGGACTCCACACTGAATTTGCCATCTTCTGCTTCTTGAATCCATCCATGTCCATCTTCTCAGCTTTTCTCCTAAAGCTCCTCAAAACTGAAATATTCCTACGAATTGAAGTGATGTAGACACAGAAATTAATCCAACTATACGAATAACAATCTCAAATCACTTGCAGAGTTACATTTCACAACAACTACACTAACGAATGCTAAGGAGACAACAAAGTATCCAGTATTATACATCAAAACTAGCTTACCGGTTTCAGTTGTAAACATCTACTCGTAAATCCTAAAACAAGATCAACCCTACGAAATTTCCAGAAGAAACAACATCAATTAAGACTGAATCATACCCTTTTAACGAATTTTGGAAACCAGGAAGAAAATAAATTTCGGGTCTTGGTTGAAATAATGTCTAAAGATCAAATTTATAAGAAAGAATCAATTTTTTGAGCAAAGGCGAGAAACGAACCTAAACAGGGTCCGGCAAGTTAACATCTTCATCCCCCTCCTCCGGTAACCAGCCGTAAGATATATTTCCTTCCGCCTATGGTTTTAACTATTTACTAATAACCCCACCACTTTTTTAAAATTATATGTCTTACCACATACTTCCCAAAGTGATGATCAATGACCCTGAACATATTTGTCAAGTCTACCAAAGGAAGTATACCTGAATTTTTATACAAATTGCTTCTCTCCTCTACAATCTCGTTGTTACTTAACAAAATTTGATGATTGAAAGAGAAATTAATACAAGAAAAGGAAAAAAAAAATCAATCAGAATGATCCGAAGCTATTTGATCGTTTTGAAGCATCTCTTACAAACACAAATCAGTTACCACACTGGCACAGTGATCATAGTTTTGACCGAAAATCCATCAATTTTCCGACAACAAAACATGTGGAGGAGATGTGATCAATTTCAATGTCACTTTTGTGGAAAAGGTAGTGAAGCGCAGCAATGGTAGTAGCCATTCGGGTCATAGACAAAGCGTTGTGAGATATGAGCTTCTTTGATTAGATATGTTCCTCAATCTTTGTTCCCAAACTCTTTGTGGATCTCTCGATCATCAAAAGTATCCATCTTTTTGCTTTTATCATGTCTGTAGTTGGCATTCATCACCGTTGCATGTAGCTGCAAATAAATAACAAACTTGGAGAGATTTTGCAGTTTCTTACACAGTGGAATGAATACTCAAAAAGGCAAACAGTAAAACACTTAGGAGAATGAAAAAGCATTACCTTTAAGCGTGACTTTGCGTCTTTCCCAGCAAATCCAACATTATCGAACGCATCAATGATAACATCTGAACGATGAAGTTAAAGAATTCCAAAGCGACTAGCATAATCTAAAGTCATGTGCTTGGTCTCCACATTTAAAAATCCCAAGTTTAACTAAAACAAAGGCAAACGAGTAAAGATAAGCTCTAATAGAGTTTGGGATACGACAAGCTTTGAGCAGCCGACCTTCATCTCCAACTTCTTCAACAGGAGCATAGAGCACGCGGGTTTTGTCTAAAGCTCCAGTCATACTTTTCTTCACAAGACAAAACAAACACGAAGCAGACCATTGGGATTGAGTCAGATATTATGTTTTAAGCACTAGAATATAGTAATGTAAAAACCAGCAATGTGAGATCTTACCAAACCTTTAAGTCTTATGTAGACAGGTCGTTTTTCCAAAGCGCGCCTCACAATAGGAGAAATGTTCTGATTTTCAGAAAAAGAAGATGAAGAAGCAGACAATATTGTAGACAATCTCAAGACAATGATAGATTTGTGCTCAATGAGCTTTATTGTGATAGAGAAAAGTTACTATAAGAACACCAAGATCAAACTAATTCTTAAATTGATATCATAGAATGGGAGGGAGAGTTGCTTGGAAGCAACTCCCAAAATTGTCTTACAAAGATTCTCATAACACTTGACTACAAAGATTCTCAAAGATTCCTCTTATATGACTACTTGCTAAATCTAATCACATGACTTGATGATCATAAACATGGGCTTGTAGACTTGTATTGGGCTTATCCTCTAATAAATATTTCTTACTTCAGAGGAATTTAATTACACCTTGAGGATATCTTTAGCTTTTTCCACAGTCATTGTTCTCTAACTTTAATATAACCACAGTCAAATGGAAAGTTTTGGGCTAAATAAAGATTGATTTGTCGATTCCCATTTCTGTCCAATATTAACCGAGCATTTCAAAGAAACAAGTTTTATACCAAAACCATTAATGCATAGTAATTTTCTTTAAGTACTTTACCAGCTAAAGTGTTCTTATGCTGCAATGGATTCTTATCATTGTTACCCAATATAGAATTCTTAAAAGCTTCAAAGTTTTTATTCAACTCAGGGTATATGGCTAATGGAAGTGACACAAAGTGTGTGAACACTTCTCTTTGATCCTGTCCACTCTACCAAGCATTTGAGAATTCAAGTCTCCACAGTATGTTAAAAGGTCAAAATTGAGACATTCTCGACGCTACAACAAAGAATCTCGAAAGTTGATAAGCAAACCTGCTTCTGCTTGCCTTTGAAGGCGAAAGGAGTGAGATGAGAAGTGGACGATCCCTCGCGATTCTGAAAGAAATTAGCCATAGCCTTAGTTTTCACGTGATTCTCGGCACTTTTACACACGATAACATCCAGATTAAACCCGAAAACTCTAGAGAGACTTTACTCTTGGTGTGATCTTGCTGTCGTTTGTGACTTTTTACGTTAAAGGTCTTACTTTAAACATACAATGATTGGAGTACGCAAAAGACGTTGCCAAAAGCCCTGGTTAGTGACCCCATAATTAATCTTCTGTGCACCTTAATCAAAAGTTAAGCATTGTTTTTTAACTTTAACCATTAAGTTAATCAATGATTTACACATGCGCTCTCCCAAAGCCTTTGATCTTAATGGTTTTGCCTTTTGGTTATAAATCAGTAAATAAATCTAACTTTAAAGACCTTTTTATTCCTACACAATTTTGCATCGTTGCATCTCCTTCTATAAGGAACACCAGACACACAAAAATGTCGGAATTTCTCCCAGAAGACTTAGCCATTGAGATTCTCGCGAGGCTATCGATGAAGGATCTAGCACGATTCAAATGTGTCTACAAGACATGGAAAAATCTTATCAATCACCGTCAGTTCGCCGAAAGTTACCGAGACATTTCTCCGGCGAAGTTCGTGTCGTTTCACGACAATTGTTTCTACTTACTTGACGTGGAAGGCAATAATTCAGTTCTTACAAATTCCCTTAAGCTCGATCTCCCTTTGGATCAATCGATGATCGATGAATCCACATGTGTGCTTCATTGTGATGGGACGTTATGTGTTTCCTTAAAGAATCATACTTGAATGGTTTGGAATCCATCTCTGAAGCAATTCAGATCTTACCAAATCCTGGTATATACCAAGATTCGAACATTCTGGGTTTCGGTTATGATCCGGTTCACGATGAGTATAAAGTCGTAACGTTTATCGACCGGTTAGATTCTTCAACGGCTCAAGTCTACGAATTCGGATCCGATTCTTGGCAAGAGACCGTACAGATTCCTTGGCAAGAGACCGTACAGATTCCTCTTCCCAATTGGCATTACAGAGTGAGAAAAGGTACGTTTTTGGATCAATACCTCTATTGGATTGCGTACGTGTCTCATGTTGACCGGTTTGTGCTATGCTTTAATCTCTCAACTCATGAATACCGGAAATTCCCTCTCCCGGTTTACAACCAAGGCATGATCACCTATTCCTGGTTAAAAGTTAAAAGTCAACCTCTGTATCACTGAGTATGAACCGTGCGAGAAACATATTCAGATTTCGGTTATGGAGAAAACCGGATCATGGAGCAAGATTATAAGCCTTTCAATGTCGAGTCTGATCTCTGTACAAGATCAGATCTGCGATTATCAGCTGGATTTCGTGTCGTTTACGAAAAGAACGACCTCGTTGTAACATTCACTGAGTATCACGATAATTACGAGACGGAATCTAAAGAACGTGCGGAGAAGAAGGTGTTCTTATACAAAACCGGAGCCGAGATGTTTGAGCAGGCCCGGTTCTGTAACACTCTAGCCGGAATTCGGGTTCTCTGTGAATTTGTAGAGATTCCTGTGATTATTAACCGTATTTTTATCTTCTACACAATTACCCAATAAAAAGATAGCAATATTTAGAATTTGCCTTACTAAATTGAATATATTACATAGAATGACATTGTATTTTATAATATTAATGAGAGTATTTTGAGAAGATTATCACAATTATTTTCGTAAACGTCATATATTTTTCCATTTAATTATCGCCGAGTTTAATTGAAAGATATATTTATGGTAATTAATGGATAAATTATAGAAATTTTATTATAAAAATCATATTTGATTACGTAAAATTTATTACAAAAAATTAGTGCTCATTAAATCTATTCGATTTTTATACAATATTATATATTGTTTTGTATTCAATGAAATCAATTTATATTGTAATCAATCTATATTTAATATAATACAATAATCGAGCTTTATTAGTTAAGATTAGATTTGAATATGTATTAATTTTTGTAATAAAAATAAACAGAATTAATTTTCAATTAATTATCGTATTAATTTCTTTAATAAACTAAATCAATCTATATGGTAAACATATGGTAAAAATTTGATAATTATAGAAGATTCGATTTTTATACACTATATATGTACATTACCTTCATGTCACAATTGGCATAAACCTCTTCACAATAGTCATTCACTTCTTATAATCTTCAACTATGGTGTCTAGGTAAATAATTATATTTTGCTTATTCTAATAATTTTGCTTGTTTTATAATTATTTTTTTAATCATTACACTCACCATTATTACATTTTTTGGTCGATCGATCCATTGCCTATCGATCTCTTGGGACTAAATTTTGCAGATTTCAATGATATGTTTATGGAAAATTTAATGACACACACTTTATGGATATGTATTCTCAATTCTATTTATATATATATCGAATCTTCCAAAATACTTCATTTTGTTGTATTAGTTTGGAATTGCGTTTTTAATTTTCGGATTTATTTACCAATCTTTTTAATTGTTTTTGTAGATATAATTGGTCATTTGGTCTGTGTTAATAATATTATTATCACATAAGCAAATAGGAAACAAACTAAACGTAAGAAATCTAAGTATGTTTCTTCTCATATTTTAATTAATACTAAAAATTATTCGTTAGTTTTTTATATTTTTTTGTAGAGATATGTGATTACCATGTGCTTTATAGGAAAAATATGTCGTATCTCTTCAAAAAAAGGCGTCTAAAAGATTTAATAACCAAATCATACAATTTGCTAAAATCAATGAGTTTAGAGGTATGTTATTTTACATTTTTCCATATTTTGATAATGAATTTTATAAGTTTACAATTATTGTCTTTCATATTCTTATGATTTTATTTTATATTGTTAATTTAAAAATCATAAAAATTATTTTCAGAACATTCTTGGTATTGTTAAAGCAATAGACATGGTTTGCATGAGTTCATTATCATCGTCCCGTTAATCTTTTACTATTATGTTTGTTGAATAATAAGTTTGAGCGTATTTCTTTCTTATTCATATGTTTTTATTTTAGGTTATTAATTTCAATAAATAGAAAAAAAACTAGAAAAAGTTTTAATCAACATTATTTAAAACTATGATGCATACATTGAATAATTTATAATGATAATTCTGTTAGTTTGGGTTTGTGATTTCAATATTCATTAATTAGTTTTTTCGGAATATGTTTTATCAATATTTATATTGATTGGTTTATTTTTGTCTTTAACTATTATTTTTTTGCAAAAACAGAAAACTAAACTGTTAAAGAGAGTTATAATCATTCAGTATTTAAATCTTTAATACAAACCTTAACTGGTTAATAACGATGAAACTGTTTAAATTTGGTATTTTATATTATTTTTTCTGTTTAAGTTTTTTACCAAGTAACTTTGATTATTTTTGTTAATAAGTAATCATTGGATCAAAAACGATCTGATTTATAATTTAAGTTTTCTAAATAGAAATTGGTAGGATTCGAACTCTTTACCTGGTAGCTAGGGACAAATTACTTGGACCACCTGTTTCTTGGCCCTAATATTTGGTTTTATACTTATTGGTTTCAATTTTTCATTTTACTATTAGTTGTGTTGAAAAATATTCTCGACTTGAATGATGAATTTACAATATTGAGCTTATTCTCTTTCTTATTATTATGGTCTTATGAAATATTGATAAATTCAAAAACACAAAAACATTTTAACACTGGGTCACAACTGGCCAGCCCATTAGTCAAGTTCCTACATAATGTAGGCGGTGAAACTTACCGCCTGCCACTAGACTAAAGACCACTTGCTTTTAGGAACGTTTTAATCATCCATATTTAAATATTTAATAATATACTTTTAATGACTCAAAAATATATAAAAGTCATTTAAATTACCTTAAATATCGATTATTATGAATACGAGTCTAACTAACAATCTAAATGAATATGAATCTAAAAAGCTAAATGAATATGAATCTAAAAAAATGAACATGGATCTAAAAACATAAATAAACATAAGTTTAAAAACTTAAATGAACACAGATATAAAAATCTAAAATAACACAAATCTAAAAATTTAAATAAAATGTATCTAGGAACATATGAGTTAAAAGAAAACCTAAATAACAATATTGTTTTACTTCATGTCAGATTTACGAGATTATAATAATATATATACTTATTTCCTTCTAAATTTTGAATATTTTAGATTTTGTTATTTTATTTTTACTAAAAATTATAAATTTATGACAATAAACAAACCATAAATTTAAAAGCTAAACGAACATATGTTAAAAAACCTAAATAAACATGTGTGTAAGAACTTAAATAAACATGAATATAAAAACCCAAATGCACATACACACATCTAAAAACTTAAATAATTATGTCTCTAACAACTTAAATAAACATGAGTAAAAAAAATTATATGATTCATCAAAACTTTAATTAATATGAATCTAAAAAATATGTTTTGTGCACAACACGAATCATCATTACAAATTGAATTTTAGTATATTAATTATATATAAAAATAATAAATTACAAATACAAATTAAACTATAAAAAACAAATATCACATATAAAGATAAATCTAAATGTATATTTATTTTACATAACGAATAATACACAGGGACATCATCTAGTTTGAAGAGAAAACAATATAACATTAGCTTTGTAATTATTAACCGGTTTAATTCACAGGTTGCTCGTAAACAGTTTCAATTGAGTTCATAAAAGTACATGGCAGAGTAAATTTCGAGGTTGATTAGTTTATATTAGTTTAAAAGATCAAACTATTACAAAGATGAAACCAATTTGATACCCTATTAAATATTAATTTTCAGAAAAACTTATAATTGAAATAACGGTTCAAAACCGATTCGGTCTGTGATTGTGATTACTTCATCGTTGATTACTTTTTTTTGGGACACGTCACCCGTAAAATTTTACATTAATTTCGGATTAAGCAAGTAATATAGTTTATGGTTTCTTGTCAAAACAGAAACCATTTTAAATTACAAAAATTGAATAACCCAAAAAAAAAAGAGAAGAAATATTAAAATGGAGAGAGGGTTGAACAACGGACAATCACTCTGGCATTCTCAGTCACCGAAGACTCCAACAACGATGCTGGATCGGGCTTTTTCCTCTCGCCGTCCTCACTCCGACGCCGATCTCTCTGCTTCTGGTGAATCCGGCACCGACGAATCTAAGACCAAACGCCCACACATCTACCTCCTTGCTTCCAATTTCCTTTCTCGGATCGGACATCAGTGGTGGCCTTGCCTCATTCTCGCACTCATCTTCCTTGTCCTTCTCTTCCTCATCTCCGTAGCTTTCCATTCTCATAGCTTTGTCTGCATCTCCCGCTTCGATCCAATTGCTCGGGTCGGGTTTTTCGGTCTTGACGGGCTCGAATCGGACTTTGGTGTCCTAGGTGTTCCTTGGTGTAAGCACTCGAGATCTCTGTTATTTTAAGCTGTTGTTTCCTTGTGCCTTGATTAATTTGGTTTTCCAGTGAAATTTCTAGTGATTCGATGTGGATATCAGAATGTTCTGGCGAGATTTGATCTACGTTTCTTTGGCTATAGTACTCAGGTCAATTTGGAAATCGCTATCTAAATTAGTTTCAGAAGAAATATTAACATACCCAGTTGTTGTAGTATTATCAATTTTTAAACAAGAAACATGAATTCAGTTCAGTGCTTTGTATCTGCCAGTCTGTGGATAGTAGTGTGTGAAAAAATCAAGGGAGACGAACCATTAATTTCTCTAATTCACTTTGATTACTAGTTTTTTACTCTGAGATAGCGATGTTGTTCTCATTCAATTATAGCAAGATGATTTTTTGGGGCCTTTTGAGGGGTGTTATAGAATACACTGTTCACCAACATGTTGACTTTTTGTGCGATGGAAGTATTTAATTTTTTTCCTTGGCAAAAGGCAGATCGAAACATGGAAAAGAAGTTGAGTGGACCTCCAAAGATTTACTCAAAGGTCTACAAGAGTTTGTACCGATATATGAAACACGGCCAATAAAGAACAACATGCATGGAATGGGTTTTGACCACAGCTTTGGGCTATGGTTCATGACCCGTTGGCTAAAGCCAGATCTAATGATTGAGAGTGGTGCGTTCAAGGGACACTCCACTTGGGTTATGCGGCAGGCGATGCCAGATACACCTATGATCTCACTGACACCCAGGCACCCCGAGAAGTACCTAGTAAAGGGACCTGCTTATGTAGATGGAAACTGCACGTATTTTGCAGGCAAAGATTTTGTTGATTTTGGAAGTGTTGATTGGAAGACTGTGTTGAGAAAACATGGAATAACAGATCTTGACCGCGTTGTTGTCTTCTTTGATGACCATCAGAGTGAACTTAAAAGGTAGTTTTCAATTCCTCATCTCTTGCCCGTATTGCATTGCATGACCTAATAAATTACTGATTATTTTCTGTGATATACTACCAAGAGTAGGCTAAAGCAGGCACGGAAGGTGGGATTCAGACATCTTATTTTCGAGGATAACTATGATACAGGAACCGGGGATCACTATTCTATGAGACAGATATGTGACCAGCAATACATAAGAGGTGTGTTTGAAAGACATCACACATTAACGGGTTGGGAATTGGATTATTTCTCATATGATTGGTTTGTTATTCCCAGGTGGTGGCCACAGCTGTTACAAAGACAGCGATGAAGCTAGAATGAGATCCAAGAGGAAAAAGTTCTGGGATAAAGCAGTTGATACAGAGGAACTGTGTGGTCCAGGTGAAACATGGTGGGGAGTTAGAGGAGATATGAGAGACAATTTCAACCATACTAATGTACCGATTTCGTACAATCAGCATTTTCAAAACAGTAGGTATGTCGAATCAATTCTTGATGTCTATTGGGAGGTACCTCCTGTTGCAGGACCGTCATTGACCCATCAATCGCGATATGACCCTGCTCGTGTGACTCCACCGGTGGTAGCAGATGGCAAGTGCCGTTTGTTCCAACGACTCGGTTTAGATCGGCTAGATAAGTCTGTGTTTAATGGCTATACTCAGATGGTTTACCTTCAGATCTCCAAGCCCGGGTCATAGATATTGTGTGATCCTGCAAAAGAGGAGTTTGTTCCTTTAGCTTCTTTTTTTCCCTTTACTGTTACAAGTTAAACTGAAGTTTGTTAATACAGGAGATTCTTTTCTACTGTGATTTTTCTGTAAGTTTTATAGTGTCGATTGTGAATCTTGTGATGCTTCCTTCACCAGTCAACAGGGTTTAAATTTATAATAGAAATGGTTTGCTCCGTTCCTTCAGAACCAATCTTTTCTCTAAACCGGTCTTGAAATTGGCGAAATGTTAGGCAAACCGGAATATAGACAAGGATTGTGTTTCCTTTATTGTTGGGCCGACCGAGTAAGACAAGTTATGGGCCGAGATTCAGTAAGTGGATTATAGAGACAGAGAGAGCTAATCGTATTCAAAACATTTTTCTGCTCGAAACTCTTTCCCCTTGGAAACTATCATATCATATGATTTCCCCCACAAACTTTAAGCCTATTTAAAAATGTACATCGTAAAAAAAGTTAAACATTCAGCTCCCCCTACTATATAGAAGTTAAAATCTTATTTCCACCCAATTGATTGTGTTCGGTTTGATCGAGTACACCAGATCGCTACAAACACTAAAATCTTATTACCAACCGAATAAAATAATTACGGTTAAGTGGTACATAATAAACCAACTGTAGATACTTCTAGAAAGAGGGATATATGTTTGCAACTTCTGGGGATGTGCATTTTTTAATAGGTTCAAAGTTCGTGAAGAAATCATATGATACGATACTTACAAGGGGGAAATAGACCGACGTTCCAAACTCTTTCATTGTCTTTGTCACTGTGTCGGAACTCGGAACCATGGCCGCGAGATGGACGAATACGGCTCTACTCGTTATCGATATGCAGGTCTCACTCTCTCTCTCTGCGTTAATTGATGATTAGTGTTAGGATTGATCTTGATTGATTTCTGGGTTTTTGGAGTATGAAATTATTTTTTGTGCTTGTTCAGAACGATTTCATAGATGAAGGTTCTGTGATGCAAGTGAAAGGAGGAAAATCCATAGTTCCTAATGTTATTAAAGTCGTCGAAGTCGCGAGGAAGCGTGGAATTCTCGTAATTTGGGTATCTCTTTCTTCCTTTTCATGGCATGTATTTATGCATTTTGTGCTGGGACTTCGTTTGAGAAACTGATGGATTTTGCTTTATGAAATTCCAACTTGATGAAGTGTCAATTCAGGGGTACTCTTCAAGTGTAGTACTCTGTTGATACTTTCTTATGGAGTAAAGGTTCTGGCTTTGGAAGGTTGATGATTTATGTTCACATTGCTAGCACTGATGAATCATATGAGAAACAAGTATACAATGTCACATTCAGTATATGGTCCTCTTAATTGACAAAGTGTTTTTGATTTTATTTAATCTTTTTTAGGTTGTTCGAGAACATGATCCTCAAGGAAGAGATGTTGAATTATTCAGGCGCCATCTCTACGATTCTGAGAAAGTTGGGCCAACGGTTAAAGGCACCGTAGGTGCGGAATTGGTAGACGGATTGACCATCAGAGAAGAAGATTATAAGATAGTGAAAACCAGATTTAGTGCATTCTTGGGTACAAATCTACATTCGTTCTTGCAAACTTCAGGGGTTAACAAGTTAGTGATTGCTGGTGAGTATGTTAAAGAGTCTAAAACACAATCATGATCATGCCTCTTCTTCTATGAAACTTTTGTTGGACTGCTTTCTATACGATTCTCTCGGATTAAGCCAGCCTGTTTTATAACTCTTGTTCAGGTGTCCAAACGCCAAACTGTATCCGACAAACAGTTTTTGATGCAGTAGAGCTGGATTATCCATATGTGACTGTTATTGCAGATGCTACTGCTGCTGCAACACCAGAGATCCATAATGGTAAAACCAATCTTTTATTGTTGTCTTTGTCTTTGTGGTTTAACATTGAAATTGGATGATTTAATTGTCATAATGGTCAACAAGCAAAACCTTATTGTTAGAATCTTGATTGATTGTTTTGTTATTTGTCAATTGTCATTATCCAAAAGGAACTAAGATTGTCGTAACTTGCTTTGGATCTCAGCGAATATTCTGGACATGAAGAACATTGGCGTCAAGACTCCTACGTTACACGAGTGGTCCGAAGAACTTGCTTGAGTACTCCTATGACAAATTATCACCTAAACCCTTCTTCTATCTTTTTCCACGTTTCATTATTTTTGTATACTTGTAATAAACAAAAGAAAGACATAAAATGCAAGTCTTCATGTAAGTTATAAAATAATTTTGTGGTATTTTTGTTGGAAACTGTGGATTTAACATTGTAATTAGCAAAAGTCGATATTAAATATTGAATTCTGGATGTGGTTGATTAAACATTTAATTTAATGTTTGACTTTTTGAAAATTTAGTTGACCAATTGAACATTTCGTTAATTTTAAATAAATTTTTTTTCTAAATTTGAAAACTAAATCAATTTTTGAAGTTCGATATAGTTCTTATCTTTCTTCTAAAAAACTTATAAGTTTGATTTTCTTTTTTTTTTCGAGAATGAACTCAAATTCGTCGATTTGAAATGTTGTCTTCGATATTTCAAACCGACGAATTTGAGTTTATTCTTGAAAGAAAAGACAAAATCAAGATTAAGAGTTTTTCAAAGGAATATAAGAATTGAATCAAACTTCTAAAATAGATTTGACTTTTGAATTTAGAGAAATTTTTGATTTGAAATTAACAGAATGTTCAATTGGCCAAGTCAACATAAAGTTTAGTGTTCTTTTAAAAGTCAACATTAAATTGAATGTTTAATCAACCATATCCGGAGTTCAATGTTTAATCAACGACTTTTGGTAAGTACAATGTTAAATCTACAGTTTTCCATTTTTGTTTTCTGTAGAAATTTAAAGATTTGTATCCGAGCCAAAAACAATGAAAAATTATTACATATAAATTGATTATAGCAAAACATCTCTTTTAGTGTTTTTGAAATTATAATTATAATACACATTATAGGAAAACTGCTTTTAGTGCTTTTGAAATTATAATAGAAAAGTGCATTTGATCTAATTAGTTAAATGATTTTTTTCCCACCAAATTCAAGTAGTCGGGTGAGAGCATGTAATATAAAGTTTTAGGATTTCGATCAAACAAATAAAAAAAATAGATAAGAAGAGTAAGTAACGTGGGGAGGGAGAGGAATGGTCGGTAATGCTTATCCTCATCTTATTGTCCTCTCCTTCCTTTATTGCTTTTCCATTGATCCATCTCTCCACTTTGTTCCCTCTCATTTTGGTTCATTTTTCACGAATATAAATTCAATCAATTACATAAGATTTATCCTAATCTAGTAATATTCCAATTTGCTTTCACACTCATCCTAATACTCCATGCAGTATTCATTTCACCAACTGCTTGTAACTTCTAACATTCTAAATCACTCAAAAAATTCTAGCCATAAAGAGATCGAGTAGAGTTCTTACGTTATCAAATTCTTCTGTTTATGGTAATATCTTATATGGGAAAAATGTGGATCAAATACGAAATTTATCAAAAGAGGATTAATATCCAATGTATTGTTAAATACCCCCTCTTGAAAACAGAGAACAAAGATTGAAACTATGTGTATTTCTTTTAAGCCTTAATCTCCACGTGGAGCTTGATATGAGATCAAATCATTTCTTGGTAATGACATCATCCGTACGAGTCACACTTCTGGTGCCTGCTTCATTTTGCTTTTGATCGTTTTGTCGTTTGCTGATTATGAGAGAAGAATGCTTCTCTTGACTATTGGACCTATTCTTCTTGTCACTCGAGTTGGGCTTCTATTGGTTTAGGCCCAACTCGATTTCTAATTTCTCTGTTTTCACTTCTCTAATACCTCCCTTAAATTTTGTGTAGGTGGAAAGTCAACACTAAGTTTGTACCTGAACTTACTGAATGCTGCATTAGAAAGGGACTTTGTAAAGATATCTGCCAACTGATGCTGAGATGGAATATGCTTGACAATTAATGTTTCAAGAGCAACCCTTTCTCGAACATTATGGTGATCCTTATCAAAGTGTTTTGATATGGCGTGAAATACTAGAATTTCTATAACCTATACAGCTGAGAGATTATCATAGTATAATTCTGGTGTGTTGTGAAGAACAATGTTGAGAGCTTTCAACACCGAGCTTAGCCACTTAATTTATGATGATGTTTCTGATAGAGTTTAGTATTCTGCCTCACAACTGCTCTTGGAGGTGGTGTCATGCTTCTTTGAAGACCATGAGATAATGTTTGATCCAAAGAATGTACAAAATCTACTAGTATGTCGTCTAGTAATCTTGCAACCTCCCCAATCACTGTCACTATATACTCAACTCGAAGTGTATAATCTGTATCTTTGACAAAGTTAATTCCCATGTTTATTATTCCTTTGATGTATCTCAAGATACGCTTAAACATATTAAAATCAGATAAGATAGGGGTGTGCATTTTCCTACCCACGTAATTGACAGCAAATTGAATGTTCGGCCTTGTCAAAGTAAGGTATTGGAGCTTACCGGCTAAGGCTTCGAAAATATGTAGGGTGTTCAAAAACCACTTCTTGATTTGAAACTCTGTCCAGTTGAAGTGGACGGGGAGTAGGCATTGAGGAACACATAATCATGGTTACTACAATAAGGATGTCCTCAGCATACTTTTGTTGTGATAAGAACAATCCTGCTGAGTGAAAGTGAGCTTGAATCTCGAGAAAATAATGTAGTTTACCTAGATCATTCATTCAAAATTGCTTATTCATCTCTCGTAAGAGTAGATCAAGACTGTTAGAGTTGTTTCCGGCAATCACCATGTCATCAACATAAAAAAAGAGGAGGATCACATCTTTTCCCTTGATGTACACGAACAGAGATGGATCCGGTGTACTACACGTGAAGCCAAATTCCAGTAAATATGTGGTGATCTTGTTGAACCATGCCTTTGGAGACTGTTTAAGTCCATAAATAGATTTATGGAGTAAATACACATGATTTGGTCTTAGAGGGTCCACAAAATCCTTCAGGTTGAGACATGTAATCAACTTCATCATGTTCACCATGCAAGAATGCATTTTTGACATCTAATTGTTTTATGTCCCAGCTCATAGTGGTAGCAACATGAAGAACTGATCTCATTGTTGCCGATCGAACCATATGACTATATGTTTCCAAATAATATATCCCTTCTTCTTGTTTGTGTCATTGATGTTGGATAAGTCCAAAAGATTCAACATTATCTTGGTGAACAAGGTTTCATATCTTAAGCATGAAAATAGGTAGAATAAGATATTCTCGAAGATAGACTAGCTAGGATTTAAAGGAACTAATCTTAATCGAATAAGGAAAATAACTATGTTGTGTTATTATAAATACTTTGGTTGAGTTGTGACCAAAGCATACTTTGAGTTGTTTAGTTTTTGAGCATATATTTCTAAGCAATAAAGAAGAGCAAATTTCTTAATCAAAGTTCATACGAAACATTAGTTTATTCGAAACCTTATTTGGTATCAGAGCAATCGATCTAGCATATCACATAAAGGTTTCAAAACCGAGTTATGGAAAACGAAAGCAAACCATCAAAGGGAAAAGATGTCGTACCCGCGTCGGTGGTATATCCGATGTTGAACTCATCAAACTACACAGTGTGGTCGATGAGGATGAAAGTTCTCTTGCGTGTTCACGAAGTATGGGAGGCGATTGAACCGAGAATAACTATTGCTAAAAAGAATGACTTAGCAACCTCGTTGCTCTTTCAATCTATACCCGAGAGTCTCATATTACAAGTAGGCGTACAAGATTCTGCCAAAGGTATATGGGAAGCTATCAAATCGAGGCATCTAGGTGCGGATAGGGTGAAAGAAACAAGACTACAAACTCTTATGGCTGAATTCAAAAGAATGAGCATAAAGGAAACATATACAATTGATAGCTTCTTGGGGAAGTTATCGGAGATTGCCTCTAAGGCAGCTACCTTGGGACACACGGTTGAGGAATGGAAGATGGTTAAGAAATTCCTCAATAGTTTACCTCCACAAAGATACATACAAATCATTGCATCTTTAGAACAAGTTCCTGACCTAAACAAAACCACATACGATGATATTGTTGGTCGACTTAAAGCATACAAAGAAAGAATTATTCTAAGTGAAAGCCAAAACTACGATGAGGTTTTTTTTGTATGCGAGTAACAAGGCATACAGGAAAGGATCAAGGTATGAGAGCACGAGAGGAAGAGGTAGAGGTCGAGAAAGGGATCAAGGGAGATCTAATTCAAGAGACCAAATCAAAGAAAAGAAAGATCGATCACAAGTTATGTGTTTTCGATGTGACAAAAGGGGACACTTTGCTTCGGTTTGTCCCGAAAGAAAAAAGAAACTAGAATAGATGCATAAGGTGGAAGTAGAAGAGAACAGAGAGAAAGAAGAAGGTACTGATGATGAAACTCTTTACATGCACGGGGTTGTATTTTTAAACGAGGAAAATCTTACTCCTAGGAAATACGAGAACGAAAAGAAAGAAGATGGTTGTTGGTAGTTGGATAATGGAGCGAGTAATCACATGATGGGGGAAAATAGTTTCTTCTCGGAGCTAAACGAAAATGTGAAAGGGAGAGTAAAGTTCGGAGACGGATATTGTGTTAATATCGAAGGAAAATGATCGATATTGTTTGAAGGAAAAACGGGTGATCAAAAACTTCTTGCATACATCTACTATATTCAGGGACTCAAGAGTAATATACTGAGTCTCGGGTAAGCTACCGAACATGGATGTGATGTTAGAATGAGGGAAGACTACCTAACACTACATGACTCACAAGGTAGAGTACTTCTAAAAGTTTTAAGATCACCTAATAGACTCTACAAGATCAAACTAAAGATTAGTAAACCAATTTGTTTACATTCTCGGCTTGATGAGGAATCGTGGAAGTGGCTTTACAATCCAATAACAAACGCTTAGAGGCTTCACAATCCAAGAACAAAAAGGGTTGTGATAAGTCGAGATGTTGTCTTTAAAGAAACAACATGTTGGAATTGGAAGGGAGTTGAAGAAAACGATAGTGAGGTCTCGGGAATGTTTATAATGACTTGGGAAGAAGCCATTGACAATGATAATGGGACGAATGATGGTAATCAACAAGTCAGAGATCAACAAGGAGAAGGAAACGACGTGGAAACATGTCATGAAACTGATGAAGAAAGCAACGAGAATCACGAAGAAGAAGGAGGAACAACTCAATCTCCACCGCCATTGCGAAGGAAAATTGGGAAGTAAATTCTGCAAGTTATCTCAATGACTATGTTTTACTTGAAGATTTGAAAAGTGAGAATTTTCTTCTATTGATCAATGATGAACCAACGAGCTATAAAAAAGCCAAAGACACCTTTGAATGGACGAATGCATGTTTAGATGAGACTGATTCGATCAACAAGAATAAGACATGGTTCTTGCTTGATAAGCCACGAAGAGCAAAGGTTATTGGTCTACAATGGATTTTTAAGATTAAAAGGAATGCTGATGGATCAATTAACATGTATAAAGCTAGACTTGTTGCAAAAGGGTATGTACAAAAACAAGGAATTGATTATGAAGAACCTTTTGCACCAGTTGAAAAAATAGAGACAATTCGAATGTTAATTGGTTTGGCTGCGTCCGAAGGTTGGGAAATTCATCATTTAGATGTAAAAACAACATTTTTACATGGAGAAATCAATGAAGATGTATATGTATCTCAACCCGAGGGATTTAAAAAGAAGGGAGAAGAGCACAAGGTTTTCAAATTGACCAAGGCTTTGTACGGTTTGAGACAAGCTCCAAGAACATGGTATACAAAACTGAATCGGATTCTAAGAGATATGAAGTACATTAAGTGTTCAAAAGAAAGCTCTGTGTATCACAAAGAAGAAAGCAAAAATCTGCATGTTGTTGCCGTGTACATGGATGATCTTTTTGTCATCAAAACGTCAATGAGTATCATCAATGAATTCAAGAAAGGAATGGCAACCAAATTTGAGATGACCGATCTCGGAAAGCTTACATACTATCTTGGAATCGAAGTTGATCAAAGTAAAGATGGTATCACGATTAAGCAAGAGGCTTATGCACTTCGAATTCTTAAAGAAGCGGGTTCAGACACGTACAATCCTACTCAAATTCCAATGGAGTTTGGCTTGAAAGTTTCAAAAGCTCAAGATGAAAAACAAGTGGATGCTACAACATATCAAAGAAGAATAGGGTGTCTTCGATACCTATTACATACATGACCCGATCTAGCTTTCTCGGTTGGGGTTTTAAGTCGTTACATGCAAGACCCGAGAGAGTCTCACGCCACAGCTCTTAAACAAATCCTAAGGTATGTACAAGGAAAACTTAACTATGGTCTTAAATACAAACAAGGAGGAACAAAGGAGATCATAGGATATAGTGACAGCAGCCACAACATTGATGCCGACGATGGGAGAAGCACAACGGGCCATATATTTTATTTCGGGGATACACCAATCACTTGGTGTTCTCAAAAGCAAAACACGGTAGCTTTGCCTTCATGCAAGGCTGAGTTTATGGCAGCAATGGAGGCAGCTAAGCAAGCTATTTGGCTTTAAGACTTGATAAGTTAAATCACGGGAAAGATATGTGAAAAGACGATGATTTGTATTGACAACAAATCTGCGATAGAACTCACAAGAAACTCGGTGTTTCATGGACGAAGTAAACACATACATAAGTGATATCACTTCATCTGTCAAAGAATCATTTGGAGCTTAAGGGGAAAATGTTGGATAAGTCCAAAGGATTCAGCAGTATCTTGGTGAACAAGGTTTCATATCTTAAGCATGAAGATAGGTAGAATAAGATATTCTCCAAGATAGACTAAGATTTAAAGGAACTAATCCTAATAGAATAAGGAAAATAACCATGTTGTGTTATTATAAATACTTTGGTTGAGTTGTGACCAAATCATATTTTGAGTTGTTTAGTTTTTGAACATATATTTCTAAGCAACAAAGAAGAGCAAACTTCTTAATCAAAGTTCATACGAAAGCATATGAAACATTAGTTTATACGAAACTTTAATTGAGTTACTAATCTAGCTTTGAGTTTTTCTAGAGATCCAGTAGCGTTTAATTTAGTTCTAAACACCCACTTACTTTCAAGGATATGCATTTCAGGTGATGTTTCAACAAGAGACCAAGTATTTGCTTCTTTACAGGTTCCAATTTCTTCGCTTATTGCTCATGTTGTTTTCATCCTTTAGCGCCTCTGCAACAGATTTAGGCTCATGATATGCAACCTTATGAGTGAGTAATGCATATCTTGGATTTGGTTTGACAATGCCAGCCTTTAATCTCGTAGTCATAGGGTGTTGAGACATAGTTGTATCCGATTGACTTGCTTGAGGCTCTAGTGAACTTGAAGTATATCTCCTACTTGGTGAAGAGTGTAAACTGTCGCCTATAGAAGCATGTTCTAAGCATGTCTTACGCTCATGACTTACATCTCCACTTGTAGTAGACACATCAAGCTGATCTAACTGATCCCCATTTGATTCAATTGTCGCTTCTCTGTTTTCTGCAGGCTCATTAGCTATTGTGAAAGTGTTTTCGACGTTTGTGGCAGTAACTCGGAAGAGTGATTTCAGGTAGTTTATATAGTTGTTATGTGACTTGTGAAGGCTTCTGATGTACTTGATGCAGACCCATCTTCAGAGATTAACCAAGCTTGCATCAATGGCGTTAGAGACTTGGGGTGTTGATTTCTGTATTCAGAGGCAAATGGGAATGTAGACTCATCAAAAATCACATGTCTACATATGTACACTCTTCCAGTGGAACTGAGTAAACGTCTATAGCTTTTGTATTTGTCATTGTATCCAAGAAAAATACACACTTTAGTGATCTTATATCGAATTTGGTCTTGGTGTAATTTCTAAGGACTGGGAAACAAGCGCAAGCAAATACTCTTAAAGATGAGTAATCTGGTGAGTGTCCAAAAGCTACTTCATATAGACTTTGATTCCTTTTAAAATTGAAGTGGGAGGCAAGTTGATCAAGAAATTTGCTGTTGGAAAATGCCTCAACCCAAAATTTTTGAGGCATTTTACTCTCAAACATCATGTTTAGTCCAATCTCTGTTAAGTGTCTATGCTTTCTCTCAGAAATCCCGTTTTGCTAAGGAGTATGAGGGCTAGAGATCAATTGTTGGATCTCTTGCTTCTGTTAGTGGCTGAGAAACTGATTGCTTGTGAACTCACCCCCACCACCACATTGAAACATTTTAATTTTCTCTTGAAACTGATTTTCAACCAATGATTGAAAGGAGAGAAAAATTTCATAAAATTCTGACTTAAACTTTAAAGAATAGAACCAGCAGTATCTAGAGTAGTTATTGATGAAGACTACAAAGTATTTAAAACCCTAACCAAACATAACTGGAGCATGACACCAAAAGTCACAATGCAATTTTTCCAATATCCTACATGCAGAAAACAGTTGATGAAGCAAATGGCAGTCTTGAACTCTTGCTCCGCTGACATGATTCACAGAGTTCCTTAGTGAGTTTATTTATGATAAATAGATGATTATTAAGCAAACTGTTGGAGGATTTGATGATGAGGATTCCCCAACCTTTTGTGCCACATTTTGTCACTCACTGAGCCTTGTCGTGAAGCATAAGATATGAAGAGGAGTGTCCTCCAACATGTATAACCCATTACGATTGCTTCTCATTAACAACAACTTCCTTGTTATCTTGTCATTGATTCGGACCGAGTCCCCATCAAATACAAATGAGCAAGGGTAATCTTTGGTGAGTTTGGATACAGACAACAATGATTTAGTAATTTGTGGACATACTTAAGCATCTTTAAGTGGTAGATTACCTGAGGTACTAGGAATGTTTTTTGAGCCCGTATAGGTTATGGGCATATAATATCCATCACCAACCATCACAGAGTCTGAACCACTGTATGGTTGAGCTTGTTGCAAATGGTGAAGAGTGTTGGTGACATGTGTGGAAGCTCTTGTATATGGATACCTATCTTGACCAGTACTGTCAGTTACTTCAGTGATTCTCATTGATAGGAGATGTCAAATATATGCCAACACTTCAATGTCGGATGTCCCACCTTCCCACATATTTGGCAAATATGTCTATTGTCATGAGAATTTTCAGCAGATGAGTCCGAGCTGGAGGAGATTTGTTGATAAAATCCTCTTCCTCGTGTATTGAATGAGTTCCTGCCTTTGTTACCTCTTGACCTTCCAGATCTTCCATATGAGTTTACTTTTCCTCTGCCAATTTTTTGATAATACCTTTGAGAGTTATTTCTGTGAGTGATAAATGCAATTTGAGGAGTAATAATTGTAGTGTTATCATATCCCACCAATATATCATCATAATTGCAGAGTTTTGGAATCACATCTTCAAGTATAGGAGCAGGAAACCCATTTAAGGAGTTTTTCAATCATCGTTTTTATTGGCTCAAACTCTCTACCTAGACCATGTAACACTGCAAAGATTTTCATTTCTCACTCACATGGCTTCCTATTGATGCTAGCAGATCACACGTTACTTTAACATCCTTCAAATATTCACTCATACTTTTATCTCCCTTAGACAAAGTTTGCAGATGACATTGCAGCTCAAAAAGCCTTGATGAAGAGGAGCGACTAAACTACCTTTCCAGGGAAAGACATACATGTCTTGCAGTAGATATAGATCACCAACTTCATTCAGCATTTCTTCAGACAGTGAACCCATGATGCATGCTCTTATCATCTGATCACACAGACCAAGATTGCATAGTCCGGGTTTGCAGCTTCTCCAGTATACCCTTCGATATTTGGCACATGTATAGTGGCCGTAGGTGCAAAGCTTCCTCCATTTATAAACTCGAGCAAGCCTTGTCCAGAAAGAAAAAATTTGAACTGAAGCTTCCAAACATTGTAGTTTCTTGTGGTAAGCGTTAGTTTAACGCAATTTGTAATGTTCAAAGTGGAGAGTATGAAGGTCTCAAGAGCCATGACTTTGATACCATGAAAACAAAGAACAAAGATTGAAACTTTGTGTATTTCTTTTGATTTTGCTTTCTTAAACTGCATACATTGTTTACAACTTCTTTTATAGAGATAACATAAGTTCACAGCTAAATCCCTAATCTCCAAGCGGAGCTTGAACTTGATAGTGGATCAAATCGGTTCTTGGTGATGACAGCATCCGTATGAGTCACACTTCCTGTACCTGCTTCATTCTACTTTTGATTGTTTTGTTGTTTGTTGATTATGAGAGAAGAATGCTTCTCTTGATTATTGGGCATATTCTTCTTGTCACTCAGAGTTGGGCTTCTCTTGGTTTAGAAAAGAATGTTGTTTCAGAATTCCAATGTAAATTTTAACATAAAATACCTTTTCTAATTTTAATAATTTATTCAGAAAAATTTAGTTATAAGTATAATTCAAAAAGTCAGTTTCTGCAAATTAATTATTTATCTTATCAAGTCTCTCATTTTCCAATGCAAACACGTCCATCACCAAAATCTTCTACTTGAGTGGCATGATCGTCACTGTTCACAGGTAAATTATTCAAATCAAATGAGTTTTTTTGTGTTTTTTGTTTGTAGATAGAAGATGGAAATCAAAATTGTTTGTAGATAGAATGCTGTATAATTATAGTACAAACGTAAAACAAAACAACAGTAGTGTAATTACATAGATAACACAAGGGTATAAATTTATTTTAATCTAGTTTCTTAATTTGTGTGAAGAGTTCCGAAACAACACTCTGATACAGAGGAAGTATAAGTTAAAAGGAGTATATATGGTTACAAAAGAGTGCGTGTACGTGAAAGAGCGATGCATAATTAATTGTGAAAGGAGTATAAAAATAAATGTGAAGTGACGTAAATGATTAAAGGAAAATGTAACACAGCTCATTTCATGATTCCGAGGGACATTCCATTGTGTAAACCCTTAAAACAATGCTCCACTTTACAACACAATCATCTTCTTCTTTCTTTTTTTTTTCTTTTCTTTTGTTAAAATTTATTCGTAAAATAGTATTTTCTGTCTAAGTGTTGTTGTCCACTGGTAAAGACAAATGCGAGCCTTAACTAAATCGTGTGTTCTTTTGGACATTTTTTACATGAATATAGGTTTATCTAACAGTCTATTTGAATATCTGGAAAGATGATTTATTTATGGGTTGCATCTCCCTCTAAGAAAATATTCCAGACCCTTTCCATAAAGTTGGAAAATTCTTAAGTTATTAAAAAAAATAGTATTTTTCCATGAAATGTAAATGGGCATGCAAAATAGTATTTCTTGTTTCTGGATAATGATTTAACGTTTGATTTTTACGATTTTGATTTCGAGGAGAAAATGTAAAGTGAAAAACAAGAAGTTTTAAGATTTAGGATAATATAGATTGATATGACTTATGAAAAGAAAAGGGGACAATAGAGAGATGAAATATCACATGCATATTAATGAATTTAGATATATATAACAAAAAAATAGGAGTGGGGAGAAAAGGGCGGGAACATGAATTTTTCTCTATTTGCAAGTGAAATAAGATTAAGAAATATCATCCAAAATGCTTTTTTATATTTTAAGTTATAGAAAATGCTTTATTTTTAAAATCTTCTGCCAAATATTTTTTATTATGGGAAATAACCTTTTTTTAAATTGTAAATTATGTTTAAGATAGACAATGATATTGTAGTTTTGTATACGATGTACATATTCAGTATATATGTATACCATGTGCAAGTATATTACATTTTAATTCATTACATATGTAAATTTACTATATATGTCTGTGGTAGACAATATAAATGTTCACCATATACAAATATTGTATATTATGCTTTCATTTCGAAATATATTTTTTATGCGAAAAGAGGTATTTTGCAGAAGATTTTTAAAAATGGACATTTCCAATTATTCAAAACATAAAAAGGGTATTTTAGATAATTATTTCTAAAATTAAAGTTTTTTGTGTTTAAATCTGATATTAAGCAAATGAAAACAATTCATATAGTTTCGAAATTAAAAATCTCCAATATCCAAGAGTGGAGCTTATTTATTAACAAATCCATAATAGACTTAATTACAACAATAATAAGTTAGAAAACTCACAAAGAAGCCAATTTCCGAAAAATCAATAAACACAAAAAGAAGACGACAAGAGAAATAGGTGGTGTGTAAATGGAAAATAGATTTAGAAAAAGTGAAAAATAAAAAAAAGGAGAGAACATTACATTAAATAAGAAGCAGAGTAGGTGGAGAAAAATGAGACTGACAAAATATGAAAAAGAAGTCTGAAACCTGACACATCCCTCAATAGACATTTCCTTCTTGAAGTAAGAAATGGAAGAAGAAAATAGATGGAATTTGCGTGTAAGTCAAGCATTCTTATTTGATTTATTATAATATAACACTCTTCGCTTCAGTCATTTCATTTTCTACAGTCTTCTCCTTTTGGAACTGTCCCAGATTCATTTTCCTCCACACCTAATTTTTTATATTTTTAATATATTCATTCTCTAATGTTTTCACTCGTTATACTTAAATATTCCTTCAAATTACTACTCCATTACACTATTTATTACTATATTTTTATTCTGCCAGATTAGAAAAAAAGAATTTTGAATCAAAACATTCCAAAAAACTTCTTGAACACCATTACACAATATATTACCGTATGTTTTATTTTTGTTAGGCAAAATTTGGTCGAGTGTCTTTACAGTATAAGTAACTAACTCGCTTTTGAATGCTTTTTGTTTAATTAATGAAGAAGCTGCGTAAAATTATTTTTCAATTAAATCGATAAGTCTCGATCCATATTTCAAATCCAATATATTACTAAAATCTCATATAGATTGAAATCGAATTTTAAATGAATGAACTATTAGCTAAAACATGTAACTACTGGAATAAAAGAAACTTAGACAAATTCATTTAATAACAACACAAGAGAGTTTAAGTTGGTTTACATTTTGTGAACGAAGCTAAGTAACCAGAAGAATGAGAAAGTAACAAGTAGTTACGATGATCACAAATTAATAAGAAAAAAGTTTGAAATGACACAATAATGAGTAGAGAAGATCAATGAGTTCGCCAAAAAAGATGTTTCAGAGAATCCCACGTGCAACCCAATTTACCATCTCGCTCTCATCATTCTCCCTTTTCTTCACTGTTCTGTTTTTTTTAGAAAACATTATTTCTATAAGAAAGTAATTCCAATATTATATCAAATATAATTATTTAACAGATTTTCCAAATATATTTTTTGAATACCCGAATATTCTAGAGGTGATATCTTGATTAATTTCGTTTGATAATCTGGTATGACAGAAAATTTAAACTTTTGGTACAGTTAACTTACATCGTACTCTTACCTGTTAGATGTTTTAGAGCTAGAGTTTATTTATTTATTTAATGGCATTTTTATATTATAGTTTGATATTATGATATCACATTTCAGTATTTCATATTTCAAGGGAAGCATTATTGTTTTTGTGGATAATTATTAGACGATATTTGTTACGTTTGCATTAATTATTAGGATTTAGTCGCATCAAAAATATGGAATTTATAGTTGTCCATTTCGAATGGATAGTTTAACCAATTTGATTCAAAGAAACTTAAAAAGAGGAAGATAGAATAGATCTTCTTGAAGTCGACATTAGCAGGTAATAAATTAAATTAATTTATTATATTCTCTTATTTCGAAGTTATTATAGATCATATTGTCCAAAACTTCTTAGATACATAGAAGATTACATTATTAGAAACATGTAATATTCATGACAAAAGATCATCAACCCACAATCTAAATGTAGCTTTTTCTTTGTCAAAGATCTAACTGTAAACTTATTTCATAAAGTATATAAAGGTCATAAACTATGTATAAAATGTTTTCTCAATAATTATTGGGCCATATATATAAATATGTAATTAAGTTAAAACTAATTTATGTATGTGTATATAAGGATGTAACCGTGATGAATAAAATTTTTCTTGAATCTCTTTATATGGTATCAGAGCGGAAAAAATCCTATTTTTTTTCTCTCACGCTTCCTTTTCTTCTACGGTTATACCCATGAATTTTTTTTCATTCGCATCATTGATTGACTAATCAACAATGACTAAGCATTCTATTACTACTGAGGCCACATCTACAGCTCCCTTAATACTTTCTACCGACGAGATCAAGTTCACTCCAAAACTTTGATCTAGAGTTCAAATTTATTTTCTTATCTCTTGATTATTTTCAAGCCTAGTGCTTCTTCTATTTTACTTTTTTCTCCATTCTCTTCTACAATTTTCTACTAGTTCTATCATCCTAGGATTGAACCATCTACAACAACTACAAAACAAAATCTGTTGCTAATCCCAATCTTGTTTGATAGATCTCCGCAAACTCCATGATGCTCGATTGATCCAAAAAGCAAATACTTTGAAGTCTTGTCCAATCTCACACAGGTTACCACATATGAGCTTGTCAAGGATGTTGAGCCATATTGAACCATATGATATAAATGTGTACTTAGGTTAAAACTAGTTGTGGGCAAAAGAACTGAAACCAAAGAACCTAACCGGAACCGAACCGATATCCATTTGGAACCGAATGAAAACCAAAACCTAGATTATATGTCGGATAAACTGAACCGAAATCCAAGCATGTTCTCTCTCTCTCGCTCTGTTTCTTCTCTTCTCTCAGTCTCTCTCGATGTCTGAAGTCTGAAGCCTAATTAACGAAGCTGGATCGAGAAATATCATCTGCTTCGCCTCCTTCAGTGGCTGCGAAAAATCATTCCCAATCTCAGGTATATATCAATTTCATCTATATATCCTTTGCCTTGTTTGATTTTGGGGTTAATCAAAGACAAGCTCGTAGTTTATTCACAGACACTCTTCGATTTTGGGCTTTGTGTGTTGTGATATGTAGAACTATAACAAAAAGATTTTGAATTTCAGATTACGTTTGCATTTGTCATTAGTCTGTGTTCATCGTTTGTTTAGTCCACAAAAAAATTAATGCAATTCATACACAAGTGCAGTGAGTTAAGTATTTTTGATAACTTCTACTATTTGAACCTTTTAAGAGTGCTAAGATTTGGAGATGAAAGATGTCTATGAGTTTGCTTGTTAATTGGATGTTCCAAGTTTGTTTTTTTCCTCTGTTGCACTGTGCCAGTATGGTTTTGTTTATATCTCTGTAAATTCACAAGCTTAGATTAAATATCATATTATTTGTTTGTCTAAACGACTTGAGTGTGTATTTTTCATGTTTCACTTTTCTGAAGACTCGCCGCCACTAAGGATAGTTGAACCCAGGTTGATTCTAGAGCTATGAGTTACAATGAGATTACTCCTTAAAGCTCTAACTGGAATACTTTAAATCACATGGCATTTGATGGAATCTTAAGATGATGTTTCTTTCAGTTAATGAGTTAGATAAAAAGGATACGTTTCTATTTTATTTGTGTAGCTAGAAATGGCTTAAGATTCATCAAAGCCCAAAAGTTCAGAGTTTGCAGACATAGTTAATTTTAGGGGGTACGATCTTAAAAAACAATGGCTTATGAACTTGAATCAATTAGAGGGATAATTCATTGCTGTTAGAGATCATATCCGTTCTTTCTCGATGAAAGAGGGCATCGTCCTCTGATTGCCATTCCAAAATGATTAAGTTTATGTAGTTGAATGGATTTGTCTGATTAATTTGTGTTTGTCTGAAGTTAAAGATCAATCAGGTTTGCTCTGTTTCTTTTTTCCTATTTGCAGTGCATAGATGACGTTTTGCTTAGTTATTTATGTAAGTTGCTCTTGTGATTTTAATAAGGCGCTTATCTATTTCTCTTTTATCTCGTGAGACTATAATGAGAGCTGAATTTATTTTGAATTTTGTAGATGAATTCTTGTGAATTTCATGCAGTTAGTAATGATATTGACAACAATATGGATGAAGATGAACAAGATATACAAGAAGAAGACTCTTACTGTGAACCTAAGACTAGAAATACAAAAGAAAAGAAAAGAAAATCTAAAGCTAAAGAATTCAATGTACAAATGTCATGGGTTTGGAGGCATTATACAAGGCTGAATGATAACTCATAGAAATGCAAGTGTCATTACTGCGGAAGAGAAATGGGATGTCTTACAACTTCTGGTACCTCTAACTTAAGGAAGCATTTGACTACATGCAAAAAGTACCAGGATTGTATTCAATCTGAAAATCAAAGTAAGATAGACCGTTCAGCAGGTGATGGTTATGTTATGTTTGGAAGAGTATCTGAATATATATTTAAGGAGGTATGTAATGAGCTACTTGTATTGGCTGAGCTTCCATTGGCTTTTATTGAGAGCTTGGTGTGGAGGCATTTCTGCAATATTTTACTTGTCTTACCACTTTTTAACGACTGATTCACTTTATATTTTACTTGTCTTACCACTTTTAAGTTTTCAACAGCAATTTACTTATTTGTTGCTTTGTTTTTCTTATTTCTTAGGTGGTGAGTTTTTACACATGAAGTGTGCTGCTCATATTATAAACTTAGTAGTTAAGGATATATTAAAAGATGTTGATTCAAGTATTGTAGCCATTCGTAACGGAATCAGCTATGTGAGATCATCTACAGAGAGACTGAACTCTTTTGAATTACGAGTTGATCATGGAAAGATGAGTAGAGGTAGTCTCCCTTTAGATGTCAAGACACGTTGGAACTCCACTTATCTAATGTTAACTAGAGCTTCAAAGTTCAAATAGCTTTTGATAAGATGAAAGCAGAAGACAAGGTCTACACTGATTGGTTTAGTGAGACAGTGAATGGAGTAAAAAGAATTGGACCACCAACAAAGATGATTGGGAAGCAGTTGACATGTTAGTAGAATTTCTCAGAATTTTTTACGTCTCAACGTTGGTGGTTTCAGCTTCTGAAACTATTAACTCTTACAAGTGTTATTCTGAGATTGTCACTATTGAGAAAAATCTCATGACACTTTCCCAAGATCAAGATGAAGCCATGAGAGATAAAGCTTTTGTTATGAAAGGAAAATTTGACAAGTATTGGGATGGGTTGAAGGAGATAAACAAGCTGCTGATAGTTACTAGTATATTAGACCTAACAAACAAGATGTTTTTGCTACTATGTGCTTTGAAGTGCTTTATGGAAAAGATAGTTGGGAATCTAAAGACTTGGAGCTGGCAATTATGCAAGTTATGAACATTCTTTTTGCAGAATACAGTACTGTTTTTGGTAAACTAAAGAGTATTGAATTGTTAGAATCTCATTCTCAGACTCAAAGTCAATCCACAACAACATCAAATCATAATGGTGAAGTAGACATAAATGATTTGGCTGATGGTAAAGGTAGATATGAAAGAATTAGCTTGGTATACAAGAGGTTGATTAAAGAGAAAGGAATTCAACAACCCAGTAATGAGTTGGAGCTGTATTTGAACGAAAGTGTAGAAAACCCATAAGTAGTATTTGGAACAGAGTTTGATGTTCTGTCATGGTAGCGGCTCAATGCTCCAAAGTATCCTATTCTGTCTGAGATAGCAAAAGATGTATTTGCTATGCAAGTATCTTCGGTTGCATCAGAATCAGCCTTTAGCATAAGTGGTCGTGTGCTAGATCCTTATAGAAGCTATCTTACTCATTACACGATTGAAGTTCTAATGTGCACTGAGCAGTGGTTGAAAAGTGGTATTAATTTAAGAGAAAAGAGAGGAGAAATAACAACTAAACAAATCCTTGATGAAATTGTACTACAAGATGAACTTGAAAATGATAAATCTGATTGTGCTTTAAAGTTTTCGTTTATCAAATCTTGACTACAATTAAGCCACATTTGTAACTTTGGAGGATTTCGTTTATCAGGTATTCAACTAAATGTTTACCAAATGTTTTGTTGCAGACAATTAAACAAGACTTGTAAGTTTATGTTCATAAGACTTTAGAGTTTAACTAATATGTTTCATGTGATTTTTGTAAGTATTGTAACTTGGCTTATTCTAATTCTTTTTTACCTCAAATTGTAGTAGGTACTTGAAGTAGATGCTTAGTGGATTGTTCTCTTTGTGAAGTGGATGCTTAATTGGTACTTGTAACTTTATGCTCTTTACTTTTATGTTTGTTCAATCACTATAGGTTCCTAACAAGATTTTGTATCTTTGTTAGATATTTATTATGTTTTGTATACTCTCTTTTGTAACAAAATTATTATTTTAAGTGTTTTTGGTTGTTTTGGATAAAAATACCCATTTGGAACCGAAACTGATTGGGAACCATGGATATTTCGGTTTTATTCGGTTCCAATTTCAAGTATCCATTTGAAACCGGAACCGAGTATAACCGAACCGATTTTTTGGTAAGTACCTATTGGTTCTATAATTTAAGATCTGAAAGAACCAAGAACCACAAGACCGAACTAAACCAAACTGAAAAACTATATGCCCAGGCCTAGTTAAAATGAACTTATGTATGTGTATATAAAATTATGACGATCATAGATGAAGAAATCTTTTCCCAAACCTCTTCATATTAATTAATAAAATAAAATGTTTTTCTTTAAATGAGAAAGCTACTATTTTATTAGTATTTTTTCTTGGGCCGATTCTTTGGAGATGTTGACTTATTAGTGTGATATGGAGAAAGTGAAGCACTTTGCTTTAAATATGATTGCACAACCTTTAATGAATTCTTTTTGCACTTTGAAAAGTAAAATAAACTTAAATGAGATTAGAAAAGTTTCAATTTGTCAAGAAAAGAGAAAGAGAGAAAGCCAAGACAAAAGCTGTAAAACCTCATGGGATGTTTTCTTTGTTTCTCGATTATTTGTACACTTTGGTTATGATTTTGATCCCTTCCACTTTAACTAATGCGATGTGACTTTTGAAACCTAATTTACATTATTTGTCATTAAAATTATGATCATTCACATTTATAACCCTTTTATGTTGGAGCGATCATAAATCTTTTCAATTTATAAGATGATTTAGAAAAAAAATTTATTTCAATTTATAAAATATTTTACAAAATTCTATGCAAAATTAAATGTATTTGACTATTAATATTCTGTAGTATTGGTCAAATTTGTTTAAATTAAAATATCTAATAAATATTTATTGATAGAAGTTTAAATTTTTTAATATGCATGTTTTTATCTAAAAAATCTTATATTTTGAAACAGATGGAGTATTGACAATTTTGGAACATACTCGCTCATCTGTCTCGAAATATAAGATATTTGAGATATTTTGAAAATTCTAATACAAAATTTAATGTATCTAATGTTTTTGGACAATTAAAATTCTGCAATTTTAGTTTTTTTTATGATTGCTCAAATTGTAATAATCTAAAAATACTAAATAATTTTTGAAACAAATTATTAAAGTATCTAAATAAACTTATTTTTAACTAGAAAATTTTATATTTTGGAACATATGAAATATAATTTATTGAAAAAATATATATTTTTGGATCTTTCTATTATGTGTTCAATGAATAAAAAAAAATTTCCTAAGTTTATGCGAAATATTTTCCAATTAAATACTCATTTAATAGTATAAAAGGCCGATTGGTAAAGATTGTAGTTTTGAGTTTTTTGCTGTAGAATTTTTGGTATAGATTTTTTGGCTGTACGAATTTATAGTTATAGATTTTTTTTTAGGAATTTATTTTTATAAACCTCATAAATTTTTGCTCTAGGTTTTTGGCTTTCCATAGTCAAAAATATTCTATAAATAAAAAGTTAGTTTTCTAGAGCAACAAAAGCAAACAATAAAACTAAAGCATGATTAGTTAATACACATATCTTTTATATATATATATATATATATATATATTATTTTATGATAAATACACAAAATAATTATTATTTATTATTTGAGCATAATTAAATTTTTAAATTTCATGTCTAAATTAGTTTGGTAAAAAAAGTAATATTTAAATTAGTTTGGTCAATAAAAATTCGTGTAAATGTATATTGGCTTAAATATACAGGTATTTAATTTGGTTAATCTTTCAAAATCTGATATTTTTCCACAATGTAATAGTAGTACAGTACTATAACTTATTGTTCTGTTACTATTTCCTTAAATTTGATTATTTTCATACATAAATTGGATTACTCATCACTAATTTCTATTTTATTTGGGTAGAGTTATAGTTTATTGGGTGATTGGATAAAGTACTTTAAAATAATACATAATTATTCAAATATTCTTATAAAATTTTAAAATGTTATTTTATCTTGTAATTAAAAGCGTAATAACAAAAATACTATTAATAAAAAGTGCCATGTTAGTGCGCTCTATGCGACTAAGTTTATTAAATTAAGTGCCACGTCACCGCAACCTTCACCAAAATCTATTAAGCTAAGCATAAGCTCCACCAAACTCTATCATGCTATAATCTAACTCCTCCAAGTGCTACATCAACGCAAGATCCACCAAACTCTACCAAACTAAGTGCAAACTCTACCAAACTCTACCAAACTCTACTTTGCTATTATCTAACTCCTTAAAGTACCACGTCAGCACAACATCCACCAAACTTTACCAAACTAAGCGCAAGCTCTACCAAACTCTACTATGCTCTACCATGCTATTATCTAAGTCCTCCAAGTGCCACGTCAGCGCAAGCTCCACCAAACTCTACCATGCTCTACCATGCTGTTATCTAGCTTCTCCAAGTGCCACTTCAGTGCAAGCTCCACCAAACTCTAATAAACTAAGTGCAAGCTCCACCAAACTCTACCATGTTTTACTATGCTATTATATAACTCCTCCAAGTGCCATGTCAGCTTGGTAGAGTTAGGTAGTGTTTGTTTAAAGCTTGGCAGAGTTTGTCTCGAATGTGTAGATTTATTTGGTAGAGTTTGCTTATGCTCTACCATGGTAGCTCTAAACTCTTCCAAGCATCATCTACACTCCACCAAACTCTGCCATGTGTTATATAAACTCTATCTAACTATACAACATTTACCTTGAAGAAATCACAACAAATTTTGCCTTAAATTTGTAGATCTGTTAGGTTATAGTTCGAAATCTTCAAATTCTATCCAAAACCCTATGAAAAATATAAACAAAATCAATATGTTAGAAATCCAGTTCGATTTCGTGAAAATCCTAAGTTTTGGGGGTTCGATTTCATGAAAATCCAATGTTTTTGAGTTCAATTTTGTGAAAATCCTAAGTTTTCGAGTTCGAAATTGACTTCTTCTTCTACATTAGGTTTCGATTTTGAAATATAGAGAGAGAAAAAGAGAAAGAGAGAGAAGAATTAGATCTTGTTCATGAGATGAGCAAGAGAAGAAGAAAATGGAGAAGAAGAAGAGAATAAAGAAGAAGATGACGTGGAAGAAAAAGAATGAGAAGTTTTTTTTCAATGGCAAAAGTGTAATATAAAACACAACTCTCTTTTTATGATATTTCCCATATCCAATGAAGTATTTGATTAGTTAAGTATAAAATGTGGAGTATTTGAGTCATTCTTTCTAGTTTATATTTCCTTTGGCAAAACCGTGAAAGTTTTTTTTTTTTATAATAGGAATATCATAAAATTATTTTTAAACCTCATAATTTCTTAACGTTACACTTTATATTTACCTTAATCTAATTTGAGTATATAATATTTTGGAGGATTTTAAAAATTATTAAAATAAATGGCTATTCTCTCTCTAAAAGGTGATCGTATGGACAATTCACGGTGATGTGCCGTTGTTTCTCCAATGATGATCCAATCAGTTGTCGGAGGCTTTTGGCTGCTTCTCCATCTCTGTTTTGGTGTTATTACCAAGGTTCTTCAAGCTCATTTACTTATGTGGTGTATTATTCTTATGAGATTTTCATCCTTCACTTTGATGCTTGTCCTCGAGGTGGCTTATCATTCTCGATTCCTGCTTCTTCGTTAGAGGTAGATTCGATTCCGGTTGTTGTGTTCTTGGTTTCACTTAGACTAATTTGGCTTCTTGGAGGCATAAGGTGGATGTGATTCAATCAAACGTTTGCAATGGATTTTCGTGATGGTCTTTTTGTTCCTGACACTTGTTCTTAGTTCATGTGTCCACCGTTGGCTTCATTTCAATTGAAACTGGTGGTCCGAGTTTTTTGGGTTTGGAAATTCAATTTTCAAATTCCTAAGCTCATATGTTGGTTATTGGTTCTGATGGTTCAAGGATGCAGACTCTAGGGTTTTGTTCTTTTTATATCTCTATCAATTGGCATTTGGTTTCTCACTTCCCAATTTTATAATTATCGCTTTGTTTTACTGTTTTGCTTTGGTTTTCTTTTCGTTGGTGTTTCATGGCTCAGTTGGCTCTCAATGCTAAGATGGTTGCTTCTAATTAATCTCCGATTCGAATTCCTTTCTTTGACAACTCTGAGATCATTAAGAGTTATGAGTTGACTCTAATTGGTCGTTGTTTCAATCCCTCTAAGCAAGATGTGGCTTCTTTACTGATTATTTTTTCCCTAAAATTTAGCGCATGGAGCGTAGGGTTACTGATTTGGATCTCGGGTTTGGCAAGTTCCAGTTCAACTTTGAATCAAAGGAAGATATTCTCGAGGTGTTCCAGCTCAGTCCGTTCCATTTTGACAAATGGATGGTGTCTCTAGTGCGTTGGCAGCCAGCTTTGGATGTCAATTTCCCATCAGAAATCATCTTCTTGGTTTGCGTTTTGAGTCTCCCAAGGGCAGTACCGAGCTCCTCTTGCTTTTCAGGTTATTGGTGATGCTCTTGGTCTTGTTTTGGAAATTGATATGGATTTTGGTCGTGTTAAAGTTCAGTTGAATGGTTTAGAACCTTTGGTGTTTGAACTTCTGGTTGATTTTCGTGAGGGTAAATGTGTCAAAATTGGGTTTGAGTATGCTCGTTTGTATGTCTATTGTTGTTTATGCTATAACTTATGTCATGATGCATCTCGGTGTCCTTTGAGTGTTGCCATTGTGCAGCCTCCGGTAGTTAAAGATGTGGGTAATGTACCTGTTGATTCCTCTCAAAGCTTCAGAGGTACAATGGTGAGTGGTAGTGGTGCTGGAAATCAGCAAGCTGATCGATCTCGTAGGGGAGATGATGATGATTTTCAACAGGTTCGTGGTCGTTCTCGTATGGCACCTAGGCCTTTTCATAGGCATCCCTATGATAATGTAAGGTCTGGTAGTTCATTTCAGTACTCTTGTAATGATGCATGTCCTTCTTAAATTCAGGTACAAGGGTCTGGTAAAGGGAAGCAGGTTGCTGTTGCAGTTGACAAAGGTCAAGATCAGCGATGATGTTGAGTCATCCCCGTCATGTGGATGCACATGTTTCTGCCATTGCTCCAGGTTCGACTACTTCTTTTCCGAAGGCTCATAAGGTTCTTTTCCCGATATTTGCTGAAGTTGTAGCGACATATTCTGGTGTGGTCAAGATGGATGGTGTGGAAGGGGTGGCTATGGCTAAATCAGTTAGTGCTTTGGCTGAGGATGATGATTCATTAGGCTCGGAGTGGAAGTTATGAGCAAATATGAATTTTGATAACAATGATGTTGAAGACCCTTGTTTGATGATAGTAGCTGGTGGCGTTGAGGTTAATTCAACTAATTAAGTGGAGCCGTCTTATACTAGGAGTGCACGTGGGAAAAAGGGAGTTAGGTATGCAATTACGCTTCGTGGTGCTAGTTCAAAGAAAAGGAATGTGCAGAACTTCAAATCTCCAAGGCGTAAAGGGGACAAGAATAAATCAGGGGTTCATGGGTCAAAAGGTGTTGCTTCTGGTGATGAGGACAAGGTTTCTCCATTAGCTTGATTTTATTTCCTTCTTCTTTTATGAATAAAATTCTTAGTTGGAATTGCCAGAATATTTGTTGCTATTCTTCATTTGGTTTTTTAAGAGATTTAATTTTATGTAATAAGCCAGTTTTATTTTCTTATGTGAGACTAAGAAAAATAATTTGTATCTGCAAAATTCAATGGTTAATTTGGGTTTTGATAATCTGGTTACTGTTGAGCTTCGTGGTGGCCTTGCTTTACTTTATTCTTCTTCTTTTGCAATTTCAGTAAATTATAAAGATAAGAATATGATTGATATTTCATTGGCTGTGGTTGGGAGGAAATGTTTTATACTTTTATTTATGGTGAGCCAGTTCAACACCTCTGTGATGGAATCTGGAAGCGTTTAGTGCGGTTTAGTTTATCTTGAGATGACCCTTGGCTAATGGTCGATGATTTTAATGAGTTATCTGGTAACAATGGAAAATCTGATGGTTGGTTGCGTAGTGCTTCCTCTTTTGTTTCCTTTAATAATATGTTGCATTTTTTTGGGATGCTCGAGTTTCCATTCCATGAAAATTCATGGTCTTGGCGGGGTATGCACACATCCAGAGTTGTTTGTTGTAAGTTGGATAAAGCATTTGGGAATCTAGGCTGACATGCTCTTTTCCCAAACACTATTACAAGATATTTGGCGATGATTGGGTTAGATCATCGTCCAATTTTGTTGGAGACCACTAGGAGTGTTATAAAGCATCATTCTGGTTTCCACTTTGATAGACTATAACTAGGTAGACTGGGTCTTCAAGATTCTATTTCACAGGGTTGATCTTGATACTCTAGTGTTATTATTCTTAGAGTATCTTATAGGATTACTAATTGTCGTAAAGAGATTTCTCGTTGGCCGAAACAAAATGTTCAACTGGGGAAAGCAAGAATTGAGCATTGTAAACGTTCTGGATCAGCTCAAGAGTGATAATTCTCGTTCTTTTGATGAGATTCGGGTTGTCGCAGAAAATCTACGCCAGTCTTATCGGGATGAGGAGTTGTATTGGAAACAGAAGAGTAGGAATTGATGGTTAAAGGAGGGCGATCATAACACGCAGTTTTTTCATGCTAAAACAAAACAATGTAGGGCTACCAATAGGATGTCATGTTTTTTTTACTAATGAAGGAGTTCGGTTTCTAAGGAAAAGAATGTTGTCGCTGCGGCTGTGCGTTATTTTCAGGATTTGTTTACTTCGGTGGGGTCTTCATCACCTGTTCGAGTGAAATATATGGCCATTAAAACTGATATAACTAAATCTTATGATAGGATCGAATAGAATTTTTTATAAGAATTGCTTATGCGATTTGGCTTTCTTTCTCATTGGGTGACTTGTGTCATGAATTGTATTTGGTCTGTTAGGTATTCTATTCAATTTTGCCAAGTCTTCTATTTAGTTTGGTCATCAGGTATCTACTATTTCTAAGCAAGAGGTTCTGGATGCTCTTGGTATTCATAATATTGGTGGTATGGGGTTTTGCCTAGGACTCTCGGACAGTCTTGAAAGCCCTAAATCTAAGGTTTTTGCTTTTGTTTGGGATAAGATTGAGTCTCAGATTAATTCCTGGTCTTCAAGGTTTCTTTCTAAAGGTGGTAAGGAGGTGCTTATTAAATCGATCTTGATGGCTTTGCCGTCATATGTGATGTCCTGCTATAGGCTTCCTAAAGTTCTAACCACTAAGATTAATTCGACTGTTGCGGATTTTTGGTGTCAGAGTTCTCAGTCTTCTAAGGGTATTCATTGGGATATTTGGGCTAAGTTATGTCGTAGAAAACATGAAGGTGGGCTAGGTTTTTGAGCTATCGAGGAGTTTAAAACAGCCTTTCTGGCCAAGCAATTATGACGTCTTCTGGGGTCGGTATTACCCGGATTCGAGTCCATTGGTGACGCATAATGTGTGGTTTGCTTCCTATGGTTGGCAGAGTATTATTTTCACCAAAGCGTTAGTATGTAAGGGTTTGATTAAGCGCGTTGGAGATGGTTCTAGAAGTTTGGTTTGGCAGAATCCTTGGATTCCTGATTCTATACCGCGTCTACCTATTGGTGAAGGTTCCCTCTATCATATGTTTCTTACTGTGGATCAATTTATTTATCCACATACCTGGTGCTGGCGTCATGTTTTGGTTCGTCAGGATGCTTTTCTGATGTTAGGGATTCCGATTCGGTGATTTCCTCGTGCTGACTGGTTAGGTTGACATTTTACCGAATTTGGAAAATACTCAGTTAAATCTGGTTATTAGGCTGAGTGAAATCTTTCAGACTTAGAGTGTAGAAGGTTTGGCTTGTTTTTTGAGATCCTCCAGGGGCAAGTTTGGAAAGAAAAATGTTCGCCAAAGGTTAAACACTTTATGTGGCAGGCTATTTCTGGTCATTTGGCTGTTGGGACCAATCTATCTCATCGTCGTATTCCTTGTGCTCAGTCTTGTAGTCGATGTGGTGCTGATTTGGAGACTGTTAATCATGTCTTGTTTGAATGTCCACCGTCGGTTCAGTCTTGGGCCTTATCTAACATCCCGTCCGCTGTTAATGTTTTTCCGGGTGGTTCGGTATTCTCAAATTTGGATTTTCTATTTTGGTGGATCCCTCCGGATGTCGATAAGAGCAGTTATCCTTGGTTATTGTAGTTCATTTGGAAGGCAAAAAATGACAAGGTATTTTCCAATGTTGATTCCACGGTATATTGTTAGACATGCGGAGGAGGAAGCGGCTGCGTGGCTCAATGCGAATGTCAGGCCCACTACCACTTTTTTGGTTTCTGTAGAGAGCTGTTAGGAGCATGTGATTGCTAAGGAGTTGCTACGTAAGCCTCTATCTCGTTCTCCTGCTTTCTCGGGTTATAAGTGCTTCGTGGATGGTTCATGGAAAGATTATGAGTACTACTCGGGTTTGGGGTGGTACTGTTTTTCGAATGGTTTTGATGGTATTAACTTTGGAGCCCGTGGTGTCTTATGTAGCCTTTATCCGTTACACTTCGAGATCGAGGCTCTACTTTGGACCATGACATCCCTTCTTTCTCTCTCCAGATTTCAAAGGTGGAGTTTGCGGTGGATTGTGCTGAAGTCATGAAGATGGTGGCAGATCCTGTGGGTAGGCCTGCTTTTCCCTTGTTCACAGACGAATTTGTCTGCCTTCGCAGTCAGTTTTCGCATTTCTCCCTTCCCTTGATCCCACAAGCGTTAAATTTCAAAGCTGATTTCTTAGCCCGCAGTGTTAGAGGGTTCTCCAAGAATCGTTCTTTTATTAATCATGTTCCCTAACATTGGCTTTCCTTTTTGTTATGATATAAATGAGTTAAGTTGGAAAAAAAATTGAAGAAGTGCATTTGGTTAAGTGATTAAGTTCTTTTTTTTATCTTAATAAAATTGGTAGAATACATAAGTGAAATACAAAAATAAAATACTAGACCAGAGAAACTGAATCCCACATCTCTTGGAAATAGCGAAGTCGAAACCGAAACGAGGCTGACTATTTGACACCTGGATAGGACTATTGAGAAGAAAATGCCTCAAACTAGACTTGGTAGTACGAATAAGAAGCAAAATTAACTTTTACAAAGAAACAACTGGACTCGAAAAGCACAATACCTGATCGAACCAGAGAAAACTAAACAATCTATTTAAAGTACCAATAAAACGAGAACCTGACTAGAACCTAACTAAAATCGCTAAACAAGCATACCAAGTTAAGTGATTAAGTTCATTTATGCTTTCTTACATACTAAATTTAATTTCAAGAAAATTACGTGTCTCCACCTAATATTATCGATTCAATTTGTTTGTATCTTACCTTTTTTTCCTTACTTTGGGATTTCAAACTAAGAATGAAAACCTAAATAAACTCAAAAATTGTATTTTGCCAATAGGATAAAACTTCACTCTATAAAAATACAACTAGGACAATCTAATAATATAATATTTATAAAAAAACATTAATAATACATTACCCGAATATTTTTATTTGGCTTGAGAAAAGAAATGATATTTAAATATCTCCCATTTATTATTGCTCACTCCTCGCAGAAACAGAGATTCCTCGCTGTCTGAACTGAAAGAAGATCGCATTAAACTCAAAGCCCTTCACAAAGACAAAGATTTTCTCTTCTTCTTCTTCTTCTTCCTCTTTTCCTCTCTCTCAGCTAAACTGTAACAATGGAGAACCCTCCGGATCAAACAGAGTCAAAAGAGATTCTTCAACCCATAAGAAGAAGAGCAAAGGGTGGACTTCTCACTATGCCCTTCATCATTGGTAAATAAAATTATCACATCTCTCATTTTCGAGCAATTCAAAAATCAATTGATTCTAAATTCGATCTTTTTGAATCCATAAAGCAAACGAGGCGTTCGAGAAAGTGGCAAGCTATGGATTATTACAGAACATGATTCTCTATCTGATGATTGATTACGGATTGGGAATTGTTAAAGGACAAACAGTGTTGTTCATGTGGGTCGCTGCTACTAATTTCTTGCCTCTTCTTGGAGCTTTTCTCTCAGATTCATATTTGGGTCGTTTTCTCACCATCTCCATTGCTTCTCTCTCCAGCTTCCTGGTTATTTCTCTTCTCTTCTTTCTTTATTACCGGTTTAATTCTCCAAATTGGTTTTGTTTATGTTCACCCGGTTTATTGTCAATTCGGACAGACTTTGGGTTTTCTTCTTCTTCTTCTATTGAACTCTATAGAAGGGTTTTGTTAGATGGCTTTCGATAATTGGACCTAACTTGCGTTGCGTCGATTTTTGCACATAAAATTCCGGTGACAGTTTTCGATAATTAGACTTAACTTGCGCCGAAAACAAAAGAGAATTTAATACTAATTATCTAACCAAGTCATAGAATTTAGGGACTAGAATTAAATGGTACGAGGTTTTTCTAACTTTTTTCTTTTTTTTGGGTATGGTAAATTTTAGATATTTTTGAAGTATTTACAGCTCAATTTAAGAATGAATAATAGCTAGGCCTTGTTGATTTGGTTAAGTGTAATGGTAATCATGTACAGTGAAGTTTCTATTTAAAGAGTTTATATGAGTGAGCTTTTTAAGAAGCCACTTTCCATTAAGAGTCAAAATCTCACATGTGGCATGTGCGACCCTGAAATTGCTGTCTAAATGAATGAAACTTGAGTCCATTATATAAGAAAATTAAAGTCGGTAAAATTAAATTCGAAGCCAGGTGTTCTGAAATGTCCATGTGATTATATAATAACAGGTATTATATAATCATAAAGTCTTTAATTTCATTGTCATTTATTTATTAGTATTAATTTGTATTTGTTGTTTTCCTTGTGTGTGGGCTTTCTTTGCAAGTGGTGATTGTAAATGACTACGTTACTAATTATATAAAATATTGTGTATATTTCTTATAAATTATTGATTGAATTTCATAACATTTTATATGGGTAAAGCTGACAAGGACCCACTTTTGCCACCATTTTAGGATTTGACATTAATTGATCCAAAACTAAAATCCTTTTTATTCATTTTTTCTTTATAAAATAAAAATGAGAATATTACTTCTTGTTCTTGGAAGTATTTTTTGTCAATTTATGATATGATTGTTTAATGTTTATGATATAACAACCACTTTAAAAGATTGTTAATGTTCACAGGGGATGATGCTCCTATGGTTAACGGCGATGTTACCGCAAGTGAAACCATCACCGTGTGTACCAACTGCCGGAAACAACTGCAGTTCCGTGGCGGCGACATCTTCTCAAATGGCTCTTTTGTATTCTGCATTTGCTCTTATATCTATTGGTTCCGGCGGAATCAGGCCATGTTCTTTAGCCTTTGGTGCTGATCAATTGGACAACAAAGAGAATCCTAAGAACGAGAGAGTTCTTGAGAGTTTCTTCGGTTGGTACTACGCTTCTTCATCGGTTGCTGTCTTGATTGCTTTCACAGTCATTGTGTACATTCAAGATCATCTTGGATGGAGAATCGGGTTTGGAATACCCGCGATTCTCATGCTCTTCGCGGGTATCTTGTTTGTTTTGGCATCTCCACTATACGTTAAACGCAATGTGACTAAGAGTCTGCTCACTGGCTTAGCTCAAGTGGCTGTTGCAGCTTACGTGAACAGGAAGATAACTTTGCCAAATCATCATGATAACTACAATTGTTATTATCGCTCCAAAGATTCTGAACTCAAAGCTCCAACTGATAAATTGAGGTAACATAAAAAAGTCATCAATTTCGTATATCTATATATATTCTTGATTAGTTTCTGATATTGGCACTATTTAGGTTTTTGAACAAAGCTTGTGTCAGAAGAAACCGCGAGGAAGATATTGGTTCTGATGATTTGGCCTTGAACTCATGGAAGCTCTGCACAACGGACCAGGTTGAAGAACTCAAGGCGTTGGTCAAGGTGATACCGGTATGGTCCACAGGGATAATGATGTCGATAAACGTTAGCCAGAACTCATTTCAGTTGCTTCAAGCTAAATCAATGGACAGACGTTTGAGCAGCAATTCGTCTTTCCAAATCCCTGCTGGATCTTTTGGTATGTTCACAATCATAGCCTTATTCTTATGGGTCGTTCTATACGACCGGGCAATCCTCCCTTTAGCTTCAAAGATCCAAGGCAGACCGGTTAGAATTAGTGTCAAGATTCGAATGGGACTAGGGCTATTCATATCCTTCTTAGCAATGGCGATATCCGCAACTGTTGAGCATTACAGAAGGAAAACCGCGATAAGCCAAGGACTTGCAAACGATGCCAATGCAACAGTGAACCTCTCAGCAATGTGGCTTGTACCGCAGTATGTGCTACATGGTTTAGCCGAGGCCTTAACCGCGATAGGACAAACGGAGTTTTTCTACACCGAGTTTCCTAAAAGCATGTCGAGCATCGCAGCTTCACTGTTCGGTCTAGGAATGGCAGTGGCAAATATCTTGGCTAGTGTGCTCCTCAATGTGATCAAGAATAGCTCAAAGAAGGGCAACAAGAGCTGGATTGAAGATAACATAAACAAGGGTCATTATGACTATTACTATTGGATTTTAGCGATCTTGAGCTTCGTTAATATCATCTACTACGTGGTGTGTAGCTGGTCGTATGGTCCAACGGTTGATCAGGTAAGAAACGAGAAGGTTAATGGTGTAAGAGAGGAGGAAGACGAAGTTAAATTAACTTAAGATCCATTGATTCAGTGTGTTATAATATCTCTATATATATGAATGAATGTAATTAGCTTATGGATTTGAATTTTAGGATGTAGAAGATGATGTTAATTAATGAATGTGCTTATTTATTGATTACAAAAGAAAAAAGAAAAAAGCAATTGTGTGTATGATAATTGGATTGAAAAGTAAAATGTTCATAAAATAATTTTTTTTTTGGAATATGAATGATATATAATAATATAAGAAAATCAAAGCTTACTAAGAGAAAAAGGAGCATTATTATGTTTGAATTTAAGGCCAAGTGGAGCCATCCACAACCTTCCAGTGGCTATGATGTCTCCACTTGTTTCTCTTCTAATCTCAATCTCTGCTGATTTTAATCCTCCTCTTCCTCCTTTCACTTTTCCTTCTATCTCTACTTTTTCCTGCAAATTAATTTCTCTTACTTTTTTATCATTACTACTTGTAATTGAATCTTCATGTTTTTTCATGTAAACTGTAATTATCACGTTTCATTTCAATTCTGACATTTCCTTTCCCAATTCAGATGAAATTAGAATTTTAACTTTAAATTTGTGAGCAAGAAAACTAACAAATTTTGACTATTCTAACGATTATATGTGATAATTTGGGGAATTGAGTTTTTTTTAACAAAAAAAAAAATTTCCTTAACCTATCACATATAATCATTAGAGGGACGAATTTTAATTTTAGTATTGTTTGCAATTAAGAAAATAAACTCCGAATATTTCAAAAAGGAAAGCAAATTCCGAATATTCCTGGTACTATATGTGATCATTCGGAGAAAATAGATCTCATCCTCATAATTTCAAAGATAATTCACGAGTAAAACGATAAAAAGAATTTATCAAAAAAAAAAACGATAAAAAGAAAATAAGGATAGAATTACGAACTTGAATCTTGACCGTTGAATAAAACGAACAGTTGAGATCAACGGAGGAATGGAGTCCGTCGCCGAAGGAGTACACAGCAGAAGCTCCGATGGAGTCCATCACCGCCATTATAGCTCCGGTGTGCCAAGTTCCATCGTCTCCCTGAAAAATCAATAATATCATGAATCAATCAAAAACAAAACAAAAAGATCAGATCAAACCGAAATTCGACAATTATACCACGACTCGATCTGTGACGACTAATTTACATCGTAAGATTCCTTTTCCGACATGAATAAGCTCTAACCCTTGAAGGATCAAACCTTCGAATTCGCGTGGGCCGTTTCCTTGAGCTATCTCTTCGAGATACGCCGTCGTTATGAGGATATCTCCCATATTCTCTTTAGTCTTTCACGTTATCTAAACTCGGAGATGCGAGAGAGTATTTTAAATATTTAAATATCATTATGATTTACTTCCCAAATAGTTTGGTCTGATTCTTGACTTTTATCAGTCAAAATTAAAAAAAGAAAAAACATTTTCGTAGGTAAATATGATCAGAGAACAAGAAGCAAAGGAGAGTTGGATGGTTGTCTGAGAATTTATTCATGATTATCCAGAGATTTCTTCAGCTCCTTCTTATTCACCTGCAACTCGAACAAACATTCACAAAATTAAAAGATTTAATGATTTCTGTTGATTACATCAAACAAACATCTCTTGTATCATTCAGGTTGAAAAAGCTTTGAGAGTGTTTTAGTTACCTTTCCCATGGCGTTACGGGGCAAGCTCTCCCATATTAGCAAACGTGTAGGTAGCTATAAATACAGCAAATATTTATAGGTTAGAAGGTGAATGATTTTACAGATTGTTTTTTTTTTTTGGTTCAACAACATCTTGGCAGCTTTTGAGTACCTTGTAAGGAGCAAGCTTGTCTTTAGCCCAACCACGTAGTTCTTCTAAGGTCATAACAGGTTTCGACTCATCTTCCCTTTTCTTCTTTGCTTCAGTCTCTGCAACAATTATGGCGACTACCGCTTCCCCATAATCTTTGTCTGGTAATCCCAACACACAACATTCTGCAACCGCAGGGTGCTGCATAACAGAACCCACAGATTTCAGTTTATGGTGAGATTTTCTTTGATTTAGTTATCTAAAGTTTTATTCTCTACTTCCCAAGTAGATAGACCCTGCTGATAGCGTCAATATCACATAAATAAATCAAATGGATGTTAATGTTACCTCGAGAAGGGTTGATTCGATTTCTAAGGCAGACAATTTGTATCCTCCAACCTTCATAATGTCAGCGCTCGTGCCTTATCAATGCCAGAGAAGAGAATATGTCAAGAGAAGGAACAAAAAGCACTCGTATATTGTGTTTGAATGTGTTCATGGGTTCTGCTTACGTCCTAGAATCACGTAATACCCATCTTCATCCACTCTACCGGCATCTCCCGTCTTGAAGTATCCATCTTCCGTAAATGATTCTTTGGTCACTTCTGGAAGATTCCAATACTCCTTGAACAAAGACGGGCTTTTAACACAAATCTCACCCACTCCATTTGAATTACTGTCATCTTCTATTATTTTAGCCTATCATGTTTACAGACACTTTCAGTATCACAGTATTAGTACCTTAGTTGCGTGGCACTATTTAAATCTCTTGAATTTGAACCTAAGAGAAACAAGATTTCACTGACCTCTACACCAGGAAGCGGTTTGCCCACAGTACCTGCCTTCCGTTCACCCCGTATGGGGTTTGCTATTGCCATTACAAACTGAAAATATTAAACAATAGTAGATGTACAGTAAGAGCATGCTTTATTTAAAGTAGTGCATTATGGTAACTAAAGAGACAGGGAAATATACTTACCTCAGTCATGCCATATCTTTCCAGAAGACGATGACCTGTGATACTTTCCCATCGATGCATGACTGGTCGAGGGAGAGCAGAGGAGCCACACATCTGAAATGTATTTCATTAGCAAACATGTGAGCATTATTTTCACCAGAATTTGGAAACACAACAGACGCTTACGCATATTAATAATTATTATTAAGCTAGATTTGGTTGCTAACCATTAGGCGAAGCTTCCGTGCAGCAAAAGCGCTAGAGTTCTGCATATCTTTATCCATTGCTTCATAACCTTGTATCAACCGAGTATACATGGTTGGAACCTGTTTATCACAACATCACTTTTACTAAATGAAAATGGTTAAATCTCTCTGTCTCTCACTTTTTCTCGCCTCAAACTCAACTTCTCGTAAGCAAAATGTGTTTGTATATATACGTAGAACGCCAGAGGCAAAATGGAAACTGATCAACTCAGCAACGACTATCACTTTGTTAAATAATATAATTGAGTAAAGTGGCACTAAAATACTTCCCTCGATTCAGATATTAACCAAATATATAAACAGTTGATAAGTTGGCTAAACCAGATTCAAGAAGGGCTTATGCAACATAAAATTTAACAATTAGCATGAGGCAAGGGCAGGTAAAGCATGAACAAGTAATTATCAGGCATAAATGCAAAGAAAGGGTAAAAAAAGGACTTACACCAGTGAATACAGTTATGGCGTCGTCGGCTTTATCATTCACCGGATATGATTCTTGCCATCTACGCCAGATTCCACTAACACTAAATTTTGGCAAAAACTCAACCTTCAAAGAAGGATGTAAACATTTTTAGAACCTATAACCAGCCCGATGTTTTCAAACGTTAATGTATTTCGAGAGAACTAGGAGACACAGGTCTTGATAGTATTAGTTACCGAAGACCGTGCATAAAGAGGAGCAAATAGAGCGTTGAAAAGCCCATGAACGTGATGCAGTGGGAGACAGTGGAGAAAATGATCGGCTGATGTGTACTCCCAAGCTTCAGTTAGCATTTTTACCTGGAACATATACAACCTTATGAGTTATAAGCCACATCATAATTTCGCTAGCTCAGAGAGACATAAAAATATTGCGAACGCTCAGAAGAGATCAAAATTATTATCAGACTATCAGTAGGTTATACGCAGCCACACTCTAATGCAGTCGAGTGAATTGTAAATATGACATGAACTGCATATCCTATATACCTGGGAATTGATGCTTTTGTGAGTATGGACAACTCCTTTTGGCTTACCAGTTGTACCACTAGTATAGACGATCAATGCTGGATCATCTGAGCAAGTAAAGACTGATGTAATGGAGAAAAGACCAGAAAATATTTTTTTGAATCTATCTTGGTAGAAATAAAAAGGCAGCCTAACATATAAGTTCATCCTTTTCAGTGTGTTCAAAATCTTACCTAGAAGTTTTTCTTCTGCTTCAAATGTGTCCTCCTGAAACTGATTGCTTGCAACAGTTTCTGAAGTTGAGTTAACAACAGTGGGAATTAGAAGAAATTGAGCTCCACTCTTTGCTGCGATAGTTTTCATAGTTTCACTATGGTCCTCTGTGCTTAATATCAGAAATATGTCCTAAAAAACAAAGACAGTAAGGTTATAACCCAAGAAAATATTAATGAATAGCAGTATAGGGCAAAATGAAATTGCTAAGCGTGATTGTGATTGAAAACAGAGTCAACCTGAAAAACCTAGGCCTTCTAGTATCTATTCTACTTTGTATTACTGAACACCGCTTTTTAGTATTGGGAAAACAAATGATGCCAGAAAAACTAAGAGTTTAGATTATGGATCAGAATTTCTGAGGTCACATAATTAAAATCAGGAATACCTAAAATTGTCCACATAAGAAATCAAGCAAACAATTTCCTCAAGATTGTGTGGCCACATATCAGAAATCAAGCAAACAATTCTACTTTGTATTACTGAACACCGCTTTTTAGTATTGGGAAAACAAATGATGCCAGAAAAAATAGATTATGGATCAGAATTTCTGAGGTCACATAATTAAAATCAGGAATACCTAAAATTGTCCACATAAGAAATCAAGCAAACAATTTCCTCAAGATTGTGTGGCCACATATCAGAAATTAAAGCACTAGAAAATAGGAAAGCAAGTAGATTTCATACCGAATCATTCATCACATGTAAGAGTTCAGCCTCTGGGTAGCTGAGTGCAAGTGGAACCGCTACACCACCGCTAAACCATGTTCCCAGGACTCCTGCAATAAACTCAGCTGAAGGTTTTGCCACAATTCCAATCCTAGCTCCTTGAAGACTACCAAACCCTCCATACTTCTTAGCTTCACCTCCCTAAGATTTTTAGTAAAGACAAAAAGTCAATAACTAGAAACCTTTGCAGAATAAAAATAAAAAATAAAAATGTAGTGATGGCTTCAAGTTGATATATATAGCTATAGTTTGAAACCAACTATCATACATTTGTAGTATCATCTTTGCAGAACAATTTAGATATTCCCAAGGCAGATGATGTTAGCTGGCCATAAGAGTAACTCTTTCCATCGGCTTTAATTGCTACCCTATCAGTGGAATTAGATCCTTCTGAAAAAGCTGCTTTAAAGACTTCCATGAGTGAACCAGCCTGTGTAGCTGCAACATTGATTAATTCAGATCATCGAATTATAAGTATCAAAGGACTTTTCAAACAATATGTCTAATATATAAAGAGAAGATTGTGGTATGTGATTGTAATCTTCCTCTTCCGAGATGCTAAAATTTCCAAAAAGTCAATTCAAAATGATATTTTGTTCTGTGTCTATCGGATCATCAACGTTATACACTGAAAGCATGAATCTTTACGACATTTCGTCGAACACGTAACATGCGTAAGCACAAAAAAACACACACAGACACAAAAACACGAATCGAAACCAAACCCAACAAAAGAAGAGCCCGATCACAATCACCGGAAAAGAAAGAAAGAAAACTTACAGAAGAAATGGTTAGATTGGAAGAATCGAAACCCAGAATAGAAAAACGAAGTAGCTGGGTGAGGCAAACGAGAGGAGAGAATTATGGAGTTGTGGTGGTGGAGTCGAAGGTTAATTAAAGATAAGTAGTTGAAACTCTTTAATGTCGTAGCGGTCATATTTAGGTGAGTAGTAATGTGGAATTATTGGAATTATCGAATCGAAAGGTTTCAGCTTTTTCCAGTCGTCGTCGTAAAGTCAAATTACGTAAGAGTTCAATCTTTCTTGTGTTTGCAATCGCGACAAAGCGCCTTCGTCGTGCTTCAGTGGATCAATGAATTAGCGATTGCAGCGTTTGGCAACTTTTGTTCTCAGGAGAATTCAGCCACGTGCGTGTTTATATATGCGATAGAATTTTCCTGAAATGTGAAATTGTGAAGAGCTTTATTTTCTTTAGTTTAGTTCCTTGGGATATTCAGAGTATTTAGTGGTTGATTAGTGGTTAGTGATTCTTGTTCGTATCAGTCTTACCACACTTTTTATATGAACATTTTTAGAAGAATGGTTGTACCGTGCTCGGTTGCCTACGTATCCTCTAAAGGGATCAAGACGATAGTAGTTCTATTTTCTAATCTGTCATGTGTATTGTGAAATATTTTTCATGGGTCGAGATTTTCGTATATGAAGTCTTTATGTCAGCTACGAGCGTCTGTTCTCCTACTCGTCACTGATGTTTCTCCGTTTGACTTCTGTTCGTCGATCTCTTTCTCCACTTGAGTGTTTCGTCTAACGTCTGTTCGTCTTCTTCTTTCACCACTAGGGTGATTCGTCTAACGTCTGTTCGTCGATCTCTTTCACCATTAGGGTGTTTCGTCTAACGATTGTTCGTCCTCCTCTTTCACCGCTAGGGTGTTTCGTCTAACGTTTGTTCGTCGATCTCTTTCACCACTAGGGTGTTTCGTCTAACGTCTGTTCGTCTTCTTCTTTCACCACTAGGGTGTTTCGTCTAACATCTATTCGTCTTCCTATTTCTTCTGTTCGTCAACGCTTGAATGCTCTTTGTTCTTATGGGTTTTTCCTTTGAATGTTCTTCTTTCTTCTGGGTTTTTCCTTTGATTATTCTTCGTTGTGTTTGAAGTTCTTCCGCTCTCCTTCCTCCTCCCTTTCTTCTTCATTCAGCCTTCCTTTTATAGGGGGTTTAGAATGAGCACATGTTCTTCAGTGGAATATAGGTGTCATCTTGCATGTCTTTCCCTTGTTGGGCTTTGGCTTAATGGACTTTAGATTTATTTGGGCTTCAGTTGGGTTGGGTTCTAGTAATTAGGCTAAAACCCAATTACCCCTCTACAATCAGTCCCCCCAATTTCGTTCGAAAAAAGAGTATCTGAATTTCGACGAACTGATGTATGTGCCACGTGTCACATCTCTGTTGGGCTGCTCGTTTTTGGGAAACCGAACAGTCTCCTAGGTTTGAGAGGTTACTTTGTTTCCTTATAAATAAATACCATTCTCTTTGCTTTGCTTCATTTGCTCCTTGTCTTCTTCAAGGTACTTATTTCTCTCTCTAGATTATTTTGTCTTCTCTTTTTTTCCTTTTTGTTTTTTTTTGTCGCGGGTTTTGGGTTCTCCGAGGTCCGAACTCGTGTTCGGTATTACCATCTCGATCCTTGTTTGAATTCGGCATGTCTCGCGAGGATTCTGTTTCCACTGAACACGTGTTCGTGGGTACATCCGACGTTGTTGGCTCCATGGATTTCTCCACCGAGTGCTCGTCGTTTAGAGAAGAAGATATTTATTCTGTCAAGGTCGTTGAGTGAGAAACGTGTGCTCGTCGTATAGAGAGATGCGGGCTCGTCTTTAGGGATTGGCGAATGGAAGAATTTTGGCTGTGAATTTGAGGAGAGAGATGCGCGTGCTCGCCAATCTGAAGGAGATGTTTTGATTGATGAACAAGCCAAGCGGATGGTGGCTAATCATGTTATGGACGAACAAGACACGTGTGTTCGTCAATTGGAAGGGGAAACAACTTTGATTACAAGCCGCGACGAACAGACGCTCGTCGATCAAAATAATGATGAGCGTGTGAAGTCTATTCATGAATTGGAAAAAGAAGAAGCTTCACCTACTCACCACGACAAGCAGGTGGTCTTCAATCATGATCTCGACAAGTGTGAGACGAGTGTTCGTCAATTGGAAGGAGAGAGAGCTTTGCCTACTGTCAACGACGAACATAGGCCTTTCAATCATGAATCTGATGAACGTAAAACATCTGTTCGTCAAATAGGAAGTGGTGTTGTCTCTTCTGGCCACGACGAGCAGGTGGTTGACGAACACGAGGAATCTACTCATCTTGCTCTCGTTCCTTTTTCAAGAGGTCATTGGACTGAAGTTGGTGGCACAAGTAGGCAATACGACGAACACGAGTTAGCCTTTAATGATGAATATAAGGTTAAAGATATGCTTATTGAGATGGGGGATGCTCCTCTTGGCGATGAGCATATGCTGTCACCACTAGGTCCGCGGTTCATCAACTTTTCTGGTAGTTCTCGGGGAAGTGCTTCCAATGATTCTCCCAAAGACGAGCACACATCTGGCCCCTCTACTACTATTCGTCGTGAGATCAGGAATTTGAAAGATTAGCTTGATTCACTGAAGGGTCTTCCTTCTACTTGTGATGACGCATATGTTCGTCAATTGATAGAGAATCGCGAGCTAGGAGGTATTGAGTTTCTTTTTCCTCAATCTCATGATCGTCCATGGCATTCCCCTGAAGGCTACTTTTGTGTGTACGAAGGTTTTTTTACGTGTGGTCTTTGTTTCCCTCTCCCGCAGCTGTTCGTCAATTATTGTGACAAATGTAAGTTGGCCTTCACTCAATTGGCTCCCACTTCAGATCCAAAGAGAAGAAGCGTGAAGCTGATATCCGTTCGTCTAAGCATTCAGGAGCTGGGAGTTCGTCTGCTCGTCCAGATTATCTGGATTTCCATTACGACAAGCCTACTACGTTCATCAACAATAGACAAACATGCGGTGAGTATCTCTACTCAGTGAGAAATTCTGACTCGCCCTTTCCACCACTTGACGAGCTCGAAAAAAGGGAGGCCTTTCTGGACTACACTCGTAGTAAGATGCGGGTAATTGCTTCATCATTAATGTATCATTTCTTTTTTTTGTTAATGTGTTTCATACTTATGCTCTTCGTATTGGTTTGCAGAGCGATGCGGCCTTGAACCAGTTGATAGCTCGATATCAATCCAAGCTCGTTGTTGTTCGTCAAGCTTCAGAGAATACTGGTGGATCTGAGGAATTAAGGAATGAGCTCAAGAAGGAGAAAGACGAGAACGCTCTCCTCAAAGCTCAACTTGGGGATCTCAAGGAGCAAATTGGCGAACTTAGGAAAGAGAATGCATCTGCAGTGGCTGATCTGAAAGACGAGCTCATCAACAAGATTAGTGAGCTCGACACTTTCAAAGGAAGCTATCGGAAGCTTCAATCGATGAGCAAGTGCCATAGGAAACTCTATGATTCTGTCAAGTCTGAGAACGACAAATTGCTTCTATCTCTTGATCCTCTTTCTACTCGTCTAGACAGGCTGCACTGTCGTCTTGTTTTTCTTAGTAAGATCATAGGACCATCGACTTTATTTTATCAATGTGCAGGTACCCTTAATTGCCTTAAGTTCCTTAAGGAGGATGGAGTTGACATTCCACAAGACACTCTGGACTTGATGGAAGAGGATTTGAAGACGTACGAGCTTCATGTCAAAGTCATTGAGCCGTTCTCCATTGAAGAAGAAGACCTTTTTCCAGCGTTTGACCTTGCTGTTGCTCAAACTGGTCTTCTTGGAGAGCAGCGCGATTTAGAGGCTGGGCTTGTTGTTCCAGGAAAACAATGCGATGGTGGTGCTAAGGATGAAGACACTGCTGCTTGTAAAGACGTACCTGTGGCGCCGCCGTGCTGGCAGATGAGGAGATATCTCAAGGCCAAACTAGGGATCCAGAAGCCTGAGTGTTTGCAGCTTTTATGCATCTTAGTTGTATTTTGACATTTTATCTTGTTCGAGATTTTGTAGTTCCTTACTTTTGTTCGTTCAATCTTTTGTCTTCTTGGAACTTTGTCTTTTGTTGGTTTTATGAATGAAACGTTTTGGAACTTATGCGATTTGCGATCCCGTACTTTGAGATATTCTTTAAAGCGGCTTCATATTATGATTCCTGTCATTTACTCTGAAATCAAAGATTAGCATAGAGACAAGCTTGTTACCTTAGTAAAGTTAGGCTTGTCTTTGCGTGATGAAAGTTGATTTGTATTTATGCCGAGGCTAAGCTCGTCTCTTTTGACGAGGCCAGGCTTTGTATTAGCATTGTGAGGCTTTTGGACTCGTCGCTACGTTTTGAGGAATAAGCTCATGTACGCGTTGCGAGAGGCTTTACGCTCGTCGCTGCATTTTGAGGACTAAGCTCGTAAACGCGTTGCGAGAGACTTTACGCTCATCGCTGCGTTTTGAAGACTAAACTCGTCTACGCATTGCGAGAGACTCGATACTGTGTTTTTAGGACTAAGCTCGTATACGCGTTGTACGAGGTTTTCGTGCTCGTTGTTGTGTTTTGAGGACTAAGCTTGTATACGCGTTGCGAGAGACTTGCCACTGCGTTTTGAGGACTAAGCTCGTATACGCGTTGTGCGAGACTTGGCACTGCGTTTTGAGGACTAAGCTCGTATACAGGTTGTGTTAGGTTTTGGATGTCTTCAGATCGTCGTTTATCGTCGGCCTGATTTTCTTCTGCTTTGGTGAACCTTCAACATGTTCGCATATATATATATTTTATACAAGTGGTTGCACCGTGTTCGGTTGCCTACGTACCCTCTTAGAATGAGATCAAACCAAACGTAGTTCTTGTTACAAACATTCATAGATAAGAGTATTTAGTTAGTTATATATGTTGAACCACATGTTCTCGAGATTACTTTAGTAGTAGTAACGGCGCAGGTTTACTGCACTCCAGCTTCGCGGTATTGCCGTTCCATCCATCCTCAAAAGTTTGTACACCCCAGGTTTGACGATCTTTGCGACTATGTGAGGACCTTCCCAATTTATGCCAAGTTATCCTGCATTTGGTTCCATTATGTTCTCGTATACTCTGCGTAGTACCAAATCTCCTTCTTCAAAATGACATCCTCGGACTTTGGCGTTGTAGTACTTTGGTGCTTTTTGCTGATAATTTTGGAGCTTTAGCAGGGCTTGGTCTCATAGTTCCTTAACTTGATTTAGGGAATCTTTGATCATTGCGTTATTCAACTTGTGTTGCTTGGAAGTTCTGTCCTTCGTAAGTTCGGGATACTTGCTTCGGCTGGTGCCAAGGCTTCCATTCCATGCGATAATGAGAAAGGAGTTTTTCTTGTAGTGCTTCGAGGGGTTGTCATGTACGACCATAATACACTGTCAAGTTCATCCGCCCATTTCCCTTTCTTGTCATCTAGGCGCTTCTTGAGTCCATTTATGGTGATTTTGTTTGATGCTTCAGCTAGTCCGTTTCCTTGTGGGTTTCGTGGTGTCGCTTTGCTGAGACGAATCCGCCAATTTGCGCAAAAGTCTTCAAATTTGTTGGAGATCAATTGCGAGTTGTTGTCTGGCACTATCTTGTAGGGGAGTCTGTGGCGGCAGATGATGTTTCTCCATACGAATTTCCGAACATTTGAGTCTTGAATCTTTGCGTAAGAATTCGCCTCGACCCATTTGGTAAAGTAATCGGTGAGCACTAGTATGAAGCATTTTTATCGGGAAGAAGGTAGTGGTCCGATAATGTCCATCGCCCATCTCATAATGTTCTTCTTTCTTCTGTGTTTTTCCTTTGAATGTTCTTCTTTCTTCTGGGTTTTTCCTTTGATTGTTCTTCGTTGTGTTTGAAGTTCTTCCGCTCTCCTTCCTCCTCCCTTTCTTCTTCATTCAGCCTTCCTTTTATAGGGGGTTTAGGATGAGCACATGTTCTTCAGTGGAATATAAGTGTCATCTTGCATGTCTTTCCCTTATTGTCCTTTGGCTTAATGGACTTTAGTTTTATTGGGGCTTCAGTTGGGTTGAGTTCTACTAATTGGGCTTTAGCCCAATTACCCCTATACAATTCCACATTTCTTTCATCAATTGCGTCGGTTAATTTCTCGAAGCAAAGGGCATCTCCAACTTTAACAATTCATAGGAGAGTTAAATTTCAAAATCTTGTTTTGAAGTTAGATAACTCCAACGATAATTTTCAAATTTAATTTGAAGCTTTCCACTATATTCTACGATACATGAGAACCTAAATTGGTTTGTAAACATTGATGATTCGTTTAATTAATAAAAGCTGGTTGTAATTAAAAAATAAAAATCAACATATTGCACCGCCATTGTAGAGGCATAACCGTCGATATTAGCAACTTTGATAATTAGCTACATTTTACCGATATACACTGATTTGAATTGGACATTTTACCGACATACACTGCTTTCAGTGAAAGCATCCACTTTCATCGATGCAGTTAACCCCCACGATCCTCAACCCTTTTAATTCTCACATTCCTCAACGCTTTTATTTTCCATGATCATCTACAAGTATTTACTTTTTTTTTCATATCCTTTATTGTTTTTCTTTTGAACACTAACCTGTTTCACTGATATCTTTCTTATCATAAACAAAACAAAAACCAGGCAGCCAATCTAAAAGAAAACAAAAATTTAGTACCTTTCTCAAGTTCTTCTGAATACTTCACTCTTTTCAATTCACTCAAGCCATATAAAATTATGTGGACAATCAGAGCAAAGATTCTCCACTCTTGGAGACAATATTCAGAAGCCAATGGTGAATCCATAGAGTTGATTCTCACCGATCAATCTGTAAGTTAGAAAAACATCAAACACAATTCTATTCAGACTACTACTACTAATGTTACACTATATCTTATTTGATAGGGAGCCAAAATTGGAACAATTGTTAAATAAATAAAAAAGATAATAAGTTTGCCAACATATTGAAAGTTGGACAATGGAAGATAATTAAAATTTTCATACTGAACAAAGACTATGGGCAATATAAACCATCTGAGCTTCTCTACAAAATAGTTTTCATCCATTCGACGACGGTTATGAACTGTGACTCTGAAAGAGACGAATCGTTTATAAGACCAGCGAGATATGATGATGTTCTTTCTAGTGAACTAAAGACGAAATACTTAATTAGTATATTATCTTACTACCTCAACTAAACAATATGATCTTAGTAAATGATATGATCTCTACTAATCTTATGCTTTTGGTGTAGATATTGTTGGGCAAATTTTTACTATTGGTGAGATGCTTGATGTTGATGTTCAAGGGAAAGCAACAAAAAGAAATTAAATTTGGCATGAGAGATAATGAGTAAGTGTTCAAAGATTAACTTAAATAATATATATGCGGAATAAAAAGCGTTGATCTACTCCTCATTCCACATTATATTCAGGGAAAATCATATGGATTGTACTATGTGGGGTAAATATGCCTAGATAGTGAATGTTGCATGCCAAAATTCAAACAACCAGAGTGTGTATTGTTTGATTCGATTTGGTAAAATAAATGTGTGGAAAGGTAAATTGAAAGTATTATGAGTTACTTGATTATTTCACCTATATTTCATATGGGATGATATTCTAACATAATTGCAATTTTTACTAACTGTTTTTCAGAAAAGTTAAGCATGTGCAATGTTTCAATGCGTCAATAATCACCACTGATGACTCCATTTCGGAAATCAAATATTTTAAGAATTTGTTAAGTTTTTTTTATTTCAACCTATATTAAATGCCATTCAAATTTATTTGTTGTTACTAAGCCTATTTACCATGCAACTTTCCTAATGAATCTCTCACTATTACTCTGATGGTCTCTAAGAACAACATTCTGGAATTAACCTATGCAAGCGAGGACTACTATCTTCAGTTCTCTAGCAAAACTGTTTCAAAACTTTTGGAAACAGATGAGGTATGCGTTGTTTTTGTTTTGCTAGCAATGTTTAGTTTATTGTACTTTTTGTAAACAACTTTATGCTTACAAATACATGTTACTTTTAAATTGTTTTCAGGTCGGATAGTGTCGGGTTTTATGTACAATAAACACAATTGACACTGACCTTGAACACTTACATATATCAGATTAATCATCTATACTTGAAAGGACCAAGATCTCCAACACCATACTAGTAGGGATCGTGCATCATCCAAACAAGTATAGAGCCGAGAAACCGAGAAGCAGCGTTGCAAGTTTTGAACGGAAATCAAACCCGAGCCTCTGCAAGTTACCACCACCACTGGGTTAAAAAATTAATTTTTATATATTTTCCTTTCCTAAGACTTGGACCTAGGACCTCCAATGTGCTAAAGCACAAGAAAGCCAATATACTACAAACCTTTTGGCAAGACATGCTACTTTATGGTCAAGAAATAGTTGTAAAGAGATTATCGAAGACATTAGTTCAAAGGACAATTGATTTTAAGAATGAGGTGAGATTGATTAAGGCTTCAACACATTAACCTTTTGCGACTTCTTAATTGTTCTGGAGAAGCGGATGAAAAAAGGTTGATATATGAGTACTTGGATAATTTACACCTTGATTCCCGTATCTTTGGTTAGAGTCTCAACATCTTACAACTCTGTTATAGCAATTGAATATTTTAGTAACAACTCTGTTTAAGGTCGTTGCAATTTAGTAATTAATCATTATCCAAAAATTATTAAAAAATATTATTTATAAATTTGCTTGATCATGTTCATACTGCATAGTTTGGGTTAGTTGTTCAACTTTTGCCATTTTTAGTTTTGTTTTCATTTGTATGCTCATTTTCAGAGTTCTGTTTTGTAGTCTAAGTCTCTGTGTTTATTATGTTTATGTGTTGGTTTGCATTGTTTATGGTCCAACTTTACTGAAATTTCACGATTATTTTTTATCCAAATATTTTCTCTTTGCTAAAGATATAAATTTGGTATTTCATGGTTCGTTTCCTCCTACTTTGGATATATACTAAAAAATTAATTTAAAAAAATATATATATATATATATATATTTATATGTATATGTTTATTTTTAATTTTCATCAAATCCTAATTTTTTCCTGTATATATATTATTTGCAATTGTGTTACAGTGGCTGGTATGAAGGCAATACTTCAACTGACGTATTTGGCATTCTTTCCTACTTATTGTTGGAGGAATTTTTCTTACCTCTGTTAACGAACTTTGTTTCAACATGTGCATTATTTTTTGTTATGTTTGGATGCTTAGCTAGTTCTACTAAGACCACTCTACCGAGTTTTTTTCTTTATGGTTACAAATGTGACAAGACAGTGCTCTTCCTTTGGAGAAGAAAATCTAACAAATATCTATCTATGCACAAGCAAAAATTTTTTTATGTCTATTTTCTTTGTTTAACATAAACATTGTATACTATATATATGGTGCATTTTGCCATCATGTAATCTCTAAATCTATTCTAATCAGTCATTAGCGATTGAATGCTAATTGTTTCTTTGTGTGCTAAGTAATCTAGATATGCTAATTGTTTTTGTGTGTGCTAAGTTATTGAATGCTACAAAGTTACATGTTGTCTCCGCTAAATCTGTTCTTATCTGGCGCCTATCGATTGCCTACTAATTTTGTTTTTGTGTCCTTTGTAGTAGGTCGTGTATCTCCCTTTCTGGTTGGAACTGTGTTGCTTCTGCCTCTGGTTGAATCACTTAGTGATTCGGGTATCATGGTCCTTCTACTTATCGAAGCTCACGCCGTTGGAGGTATCGAGGCATACAAGGAAATTGCACATGTGTACATTGACTACCACTGTAAAAAAATTGTTTCCTCTATGATCTAGCGCTAACTTTGACTACACCCTCTAAACTGGCTCATATTTGCTCCTACCCTCTTTAATTCTATACCTACTTTATTCACTACACTCCCTATTATCCGCTGCCATCACTGTTTCCCTACACTATTTCCTATTAATGTATCCTTGTCCGTTTCTTTAAATTACCCTACAACGTAACTTGTTATGCCTCATCATCTTTTAGTTATATATCTTGATCTACACACATTTTCCTCGTAGTTTTAGCAAGAGACTTAGTTACAAATATTGATCTACAGTTGTATGCTCAACAAACTTAGGTACAAGACTCAAATCAATTACCTGCTAACATTTCCATTATTCTTATTCTGATCTCGATCTCTTCGTTTAACAGCTCTCATCATTTTTTGCGTGACATCTAGGCTTTTATAACATTTATCATCATTAGCATGGTATTATATTGTTTGCCCTTTATATTATTGCGAAACATGTACCACATTTCTTAGCATAAATTTTATAGCAGCAGTGGAGATTATATAGCTATCCATTAAAATGCCAATCAACTCAACTTAATTACAATTAAATCTCTCTAATGGTAACTCCCCTACTCAGCCACCAATCACCATCGACCCTCTCTCCAATTTAATGCTCTTGAAGGTAGTACAGTCATTTAACACCTTAGCCCATGTGTACTTCCTTAATTCATAAAACCAAATGGGTATTTACTAGGTTTTCATTTTGTTTGTGTATATGAACCAAATTTACTCATAAGAGTATCTTAATTATGGTTAATCCCTTTTATAAATTATAATTTATAAATTGTACATTACATAATCACACAGATTTATTAAAGTAGCGAGTTATTAAAATTTATAAAATAATTAGTGAAAACAAAAAACAAGTATTATTCACCACAATACACTAATGGATAAAATATATTAAATATATTGTTAATATTAATAATATACACCTTTAATATGTATTATGTGAAATAAGTTATATCGCAAAATGTTACATATATTTTAAATAAATTATTACCCAATGCGTTTGGATGTGAATATTTTTTTTGTATATGAAATTTTACAGGATTATTTCTTCTTAGCAAGTCAAAACTTCCTATGTAATTTTGACCCAGTAATATATACCAGTGTCGGTATATACATAAGTTCTTATATATTAAGTAATATATGTTTTCTCTAAAAGTTTGGATTTATAACATATGGGAAAAATATCGTAAATTTTATTATATATTTGTTTTTTTTATTATATTTCATAAAAATCATAAAAGGTTTTAGTTATTAAAAATTTATAAAATTAGTTATCATAAGAAATAAACTTTGATCTGATCAAATTATATAGCTAATTATCATAATTTTATTTTATTTTTATAATTAAATTTAAATTTTGGTTATTTCCGATTGATTTTATTATTATATTCTGTAATTAGCTTTACTCTGTTAGTTTATTGGATAATCTAATATTTTTAGTTAATTTTATTTTAAATAAAGAACAAAATAACACTAATGAAGATTTTTTTTACTATTTTGAATACATTACTAATGACATATTATGTAAATTTTTACAAATTTCAAATTAATTTTTTATTGCATCGTCTTTTAATAGTACCAATATAGTTTTTAATGGTTGCATGAATAACAATCCCATACAAAAAGTATTAATATAATTAAATATTACTTTCTTAACAATTTTGTGGTTATATTTAAATCGAGTAAAATTTAAAACTTACCTAAACATCACACAAAATCATTTCAATTGTACATTCATTGTAGGTAATATGTTGCTTCTAAGAATACAATATCTTAAATGATTTGATGTCTCTAACTTTAGTAAAATGAACCATTTTTATGAAAAGAAATTGAGTGTAATTGACACAGGGTTGTCGTAAGAGGGATACCTATTATTTATTTATAGGTAGGTTATGTGGTAGCTTATTAGTATTGTTAACAATACTTTAAGTAAAATCTGTAATTTTATGCCGATAACTTTGGATGATATTCCAAATCTTATGGGCTTTAAGGTTTTGTTTTGTAAATCTAAATTAGGCATTTATTTGGTTCGTTGTATATTTAATTTGATTTTTAAAAGTTAGTTTAACTTGAATAGATTCTCAACTATTTTTGTGGTCCAAATTTCAAAATTAAATTCAAATATTATAGTTTTAAGATATCTAGTATGATATATGCTATATATATATTCCAACAACCAAAATTTAATGGTCAAAATTCAAATCCATAATCTAAAATTCAAAATTGTAATTTTTCTTTTTGTTAACACTGGGTCACAATTGGCCGACCTATTAGCCAAATTCATACATAATGTAGACGGTGGGACTCGATCCCTGGTTGTGCAAGTGCGCATGTCTTTTGTGGACTTACCGCCTACCAGTAGACTAAAGACCACTTGCAAAAAAGATTACGATTGTAATCTAAAAATTCAAAATTTAGATATATCATAAATATATGTTAAATATATTAAAAATGAGTCATCTATATAAGTGTTTTAAATATTCTCTGTATAAGAAATATGTTTCATAAAACTTATATTAAAAATATGTTTCATAGATTCTCAACTATTTTTGTGGTCCAAATTTCAAAACTTAATTCAAATATAATAGTTTTAAGATATCTAGTTTGATATATTCTATATATATTCCAACAACCAAAACTTGGTGGTCTAAATTCAAATCCTTAACCTAAAATTAAAAATTGTAATCTAAAATTCAAAATTTAGATATATCATATATATATGCTAAATATATTAAAAATGAGCCATCTATATAAGCGTTTTAAATATTCTGTGTATAAGAAATATGTTTCATAAAAACTTATATTATAAATATATGTTTATTAATTATATAACTATAGATATATGATAAATTTAAAAAAGATATTCTAGATATATTAAAAATTAATCATTACTATAAACGTTTTACTCTTTGTATATAACAAATATATTCATTAATTATATAAATTTTTTTTTTGTCAACATTGGATCGACAAGGTCCGATCCATAGCGTAAAGCCCACCCCCAATAATCTCTTTTTTTAATCTACCATAATGCAACGGGTAGGAATCGAACCCTAGTGCCAAGTCATTAGCTGGATCATCCTAACCATCAGATTGAGAGCAACTCGGTCTTAATTATATAAATTTAGATATACGATAAATACATTAAAAACATATGCTAAATATATACTATTATAAATGAGCCATCACATAAAGTATATAAAATATGTGCATTAATTATAACTATAGAAAAATGATGAATAAAAGATATATTAAAAATGAGCCATCAATATGCACGATATATATATAGATATGCTCATTAGTTATAGATAGATGTATTAAAGAGTTATTATGTATTTAAAAATAATCTTATCATATTTTTATGGGTTTACTTTATAGATATTTTGAATGGACATTTTCACAACTATTCCTGCCATTTTATATATTTTTAAAAATACTCCTAATTAAATAACACAAAAAGATGAAAATACCCTCAAATATTTTTTTTTGAAATTTTGTATAAAAAAATTTTTGATTTTTTTTTGCGAAACTTTTTCCCGAAAAAACTTTTTCCGCCATTTTTCTCATCTCATAATTTTGTTTTAGGATTTATAAGGTTTTATAAGATATTTTATAAAATCTTACAAATAGTATATTTATAAGTTATCTTACAAATCTTTATAGAAAATCAATTTATAAGTTATCTTATGAATCATTATAAGTAAACTATTTTGAATAAAAAAATAAACTTCAATTAGATACTGAAACCCCCAAAAGAATCATCAAACTTAGTAAAAAAAAAAAATACTATACTCTAAAGAAACTCACTGTATGTCTAAACCCAAGAGAATGATTATACCAACTCTTATAATGAAAGCTAAACCCATATTTGATGCTTAAATCCAAGGGAATACCTTTACCCGCAGATATAGTCCACGATTGCCTCAAGATCCTTAAAGATGAATGTGTATTTGTCCGTTCCATGACAGAAATGAGATGTTCTGCTTATAGACAACTGGGATGTTCTTTATTCATAACATCACTTAATTACACTACACCAGAGACTACACCAAAGTTGTCCATTAAAGACCACAAGAACCATGATGTAACGTTCACTTTATCTTCACTGCAAAGTTGAAAAGGTATACAACTTGATGTAAATGAAACACATTTACGAATAAAGAACAAAGCTTTTACCAAAATTCAGTAATTGATCTCACCACATAGCTTCATGTAGAAACATGAAGGGTTTATTTTCCGAAATTCTTCTCACTAATTTGTTATAAAGTTTAACAAGAAACTTTATAAAACAATATAAAATCAAAAAAGAAAAAAAACTAAATAAAAGAAAATGTCAAACATTTACGGGTTTAATACGAAAATTATCTTTTGTTTGAAAGAAATTAAACTTAAATTTTACTTGGTTCCCTCAATTAAGAAGTGGCGCTGTTTAATTTTATGAAATTCCTCTCACTGATCTTTTTATAAAGCTTTATAAGAAACCTTAAAAATACGTATAAAACCAAACAAAAATGTTAAATGAAAGAAAATGTCCAACATTTAGGGTTTTAATACAAAAATTCTATTTTGTTGAGATATTAAGTTTAAATTTCACTTTAGTTCTCTCAACTAAGAAGGAGTAGGATTTAGCTCTATGAAATTCTTCTCACTAATTTGTTTATAAAGCGTTACAAGAAATCTTATAAAACTGTATAAAATCAAACAAAAATAATAAATAAAAAAAGTTATGAATATTTAGGGGTTTAATATGAAAATTATCTTTAGTTTAAGAAAAAATATTTTAAATTTCACTTGCATTCCCTTAATTAAGAAGAGTATGATTTAGTTTTATGAAATTGGTCTCACTAGGTTTTTTATAAAGATTTATAAGAAACATTGAACAAAAATATTAAATGAAAGAAAATTTTCAACATTCAATAGGTTTATACGAAAACTATCTTTAGTTTATGAAAAATTATGTTTACTTTCCATTGGTTCCTTCAAATAAGAGGGGATAAGGTCTAGTTTTATGAAATTGGCCACACTAATTTGTTTATAAAGTTTTATAGTATATCTTATAAAACTGTATAAAATCAAACAAAAATACTTAAACAAAGAAAATTCTCAACATTCAGTGGGTTTATACGAAAACTATCTTTAGTTTATGAAAAAATAAGTTGAATTTCCTTGGGTTCCCTCTATTAAGAGGAGGGTAGAGTTTAGTTTTAATAGATAAGTTGACTAGTTTGTTTATTAAGGTTATAAGATACCTTATAAAACTGTATAAAACCAAGCGAAAATACTTAAACAAATAATCTTTAGTTTTTAGTGGGTTTATACAAAAATTATCTTTAGTTTATGAAAAAAAATAAGAGGAGAGCAGGGCTTAGTTTTAATAGATAGGTCAACTCGTTTGTTTATTAAGGTTATAAGATACTTTATAAAACTATATAAAACCAAACAAAAATACTAAACCCTAATTGGATGCCTAAACCCAAATGAATAATCTAATTAGTAAATCAAACTAAATACTATACCCTAAACAAACTCACTCGATGTGTAAACCCAAAAGAATGATTATAACTCAGAAAAATTTATCTATAAGATAAGTTATGAATTCTAATAAAAGTATATTTATTAGGTTTAATAAAATAAGTTATAAATCTCAATAACTCAAACAATAATTAAAATTAGTAAATCAAGCAAAATAATATCCCTAATAGACTCATTGATACATAAACTCAAGAGACTAATTGTATCATAAAATTTAAAATAGTATATTTATAAGGGTTAATAAGATAATTTATAAATCCTAATAAATAGTCTATTTATTAAGTTTTATAAGATAATTTATAAATCCTAATAAATAGTCTATTTATTAAGTTTTATAAGATAATTTATAAATCTGAATAAATAAACTATTTAAGAAGGTTTCTTATTAAACTTAATAAACTTTTAGGGTAAAAAAATTTGTAAGAATATGATGAGATGAGAAAATTGGCGGAAATTTTTTTTGATGGAAAATTTGTTTTTTCGAATTTTCTTTTTCAAAATATTTCTTTTTCAAAAAAACATTTTGAGGGTAAAACGAAATTTTGAAAAAAGTTGAGGAGTATTTTCGAAAAGTGTATGAATAAACTAATATTTTTGAAAAGGGGTATAAGTGAAAGGTTATTATTGGTAATTTTTCTATTTTGAATTAATTATAAAAGCTCAAATTTTATATCTGAAAAATTATAGATAATCTATTAAAAAATTGGATAATAATATGTATTATAATTTTGTAATGACATTTTCTATATTATCTTACAAATTCAGATTATTTTTTGTAATTTTTTATAAATGCATCCTCCTTTAATATAATAGATATACAAACTATTATATCTATATATATATAAAAAAACCAAAACTAACATGTATATTTTTGGTACTATATATTATTATTACTAATGTGTGATAATTAATATCATATAATTGGAAAAGGTATCATAAATAAAATGTGTAATGTAATATGAATAATAACTATCACAGCATAATAATATAATTAGCGTATAATAAAATATTGAAAAGAGAATTTTAATATTATTATAATTTTATTTATTGTAAAAATTATTATCATATTAATTATTATAATATAGTCATAATTTAAATTTATAAAAACTTATATATCATTTATGTAAATTATTATCATACTAATTATTATGATATAGATGTATTTTTTTTTGCCAACTATTATATAAATGTAGTTTAAATTATAAAAATTTATATATATTATTTGTTATTCAATGAATTATTAAAAATATTATTGGACTAAAACAAATAATATTTTAAAATTTGTAGATATGACATCAAATCGTGGACGAAACACAAAATCTTTTGTACAAGTAGATACCATCCGCCACACAGAAACATCAGCATGGGTAGAATATTTAATAAATATTTTAAAGTTGTAGTGTAGTTAATAGTTTTAGTGAAAAAATACATTGGCGTATTTTTGATATTTGTAGAGTGAAGACAATTTCAAATGGACTCCTAGTCGAGAAAGAATATTTCTTGAACTCTATAACGAAGTTATTGCCATGAATAATTACCGTTTAAAAGACTATACTCCCATTGGTAAAGAGGTTATAGTTGAAAAGTTCAACCAAGAGTTTAATCTTACTATAAACTACAAGTTCTTCAGAGAAAAGCTTGATCAATTAAAAAGAAAGTACAAGAACTATTCAAGTCTTTTGCAAAACTCCACGAGCATCTTTGTTGATCCTATTACATCTGTGATATTTGCATCTGATTCATGGTAGAAAGATCGTGAAGTAAGTACTTAAAATATCTCTCACACCCAAAATTTGTAAAATATTAACAACAATTTGTAAATTTAGTTCACTAAATTTTCTATAAGTTTGTCAACAAGTATGTAGAATTATAAAATCATTTAAATAAAAACCGCCAGAGCTATGGGATGTAATGCAACGTTGTTTTACATTATATGACGTTCAATCCCAACCTCAATACTCTACGAACCAAAGAAGAGCTGAGATGATGACTGAGGGTTTAGCTAATGAGGAAGATCATGTGTACTCGGAATTGTATGGTGGGGATCCCCCACAAACTCAAGTTCCTGAGACATAAGAAGATGATGAGGTGTATTGCATTAACATTAACGATGAAACGCGTCGTTCAAATGAGTTTGTACGAGAATCTATGTGTCAGAATTCTCCATTGGTTGATCTGTTTCATATTCTCACTTCTAGAACTAAACAAGGAGGAAGAGTAATACGGGAAACTACTTCACAGGGAGCTCACAAGTTTCTACCAGAAATGGTTCACGAGGAAATCATAGAAAACAATCTTTTGAGGCAACTTTAATATATATAATGGCTGGTTTCAGAGAGTTTCAACGGCAAAGTCTACAGCATATACACTCAAATTGTTTTGATCAAGACGATTACGACGAATGCATACATTCAAAGCAGACTATTTTTGAACGCTTTAAAGATATTTAAATCGATGGAGGTTCTTAAGTACACTATTTTTTACTGGGCATGCATTCAAGCATTGAAAGATGAAAGATTTTGGCGTAAGTATTTTATTGATCGACGTGAAAACACCACCGAAGATAAGTTACAATTTTTACAAGCTTTAACTGGATATACAAGAGATAGCGAATTTGTGGGGAAGTAGTTAGCCTCGGGACAAAATGTTGAGAGTCCAAATTTAGGCGAGATTCCTTATGGTACACCTCCAAATGTTTAATAATGGGGTTTCTCGCCAAATACCCAACCATATGGTACACCTCCAAATGCTCAACAATAGGGTTTCTCGCCAAATATCCAACCATATGATACACCTCCAAATGCTTACCAATTGGGTTTCTCGCCAAATACCCAACTATATGGTGCACCTCCAAATGCTCGACAATGGGGTTTCTCTCCAAATAACAAACCATATCGTACACTTCCAAATGCTCAACAATGGGGTTCATCATCAACTGGTCTACAGTGGGGTTCATCATCAAATGGTCCACAATGGGGTTCATCATCAAATGTTCCACCACAAATTACTTTGACATATTTTCAACGTGGATTTTCAGTGGGAGTTGAAGTGAATACTACAACAAATGCTCAACAAAGATTTCCAGAGAAAGTGGAAGCTCACACTCCTACCAACGTTTAGAGGTGAGGATCACCAGAATTTGGTTTCACGAATCATTCTCAAATGGAAAACTTACCAGGAACACCTAAAACTAGAGGATTATTCAACATATGAGGAAATAAATGAGGACCAAATTTGAATGAAAGTCATCAAAGTGATTCTAGAACTGAAAATTACTTTAGTAGCACTTTTTTTTTTTTATTAGCATCCATAAAATGTTTGTAATTTTTTATATTATCCATTATATATGATGTATTATTGAACAATTCCATTTTTTTTTATCAATTTGATTTATCTTTAACCTCGTGTTTAAAAAATTTCAGGCATTCCATATATGTTAGTTTCAATCACAAGGTGTCCAAAATCTAAGTTATGATGAGAGAATTGAGTTATGGAATTTGGAAAATGAACAATTTGAAGAGCTAATAATTCAACCATCATTGAATTACTACCACCGATATTTTGAGAGGAGACCAATCAAAACTGATGGTGGTTTGGGGTGGGTGTGAATATATGGCGTCGATTACAAGTAGATAATGTTGCTTGTCTTCAGTTACTATGAATGTCACTTGATTGTTTGCGAAGATTATGTGGTGAACTAGAAACGAGATATGGCTTACAATCAACTTTGAATGTAAGCATTGAAGATAGTATAACCATGTTTCTACGTATATGTGGATACAACGAGGTTCAGAGAGATGTTGGGTTGCAATTTGGGCAAACACAAGAGACAGTGAATAGAAATATTTTAGAAGTTCTTAGAGCGACAAAGTTACTTGCTTGTGATTATATCAAGACTCCAACGAGAGAAAAACTAAACCAAATTCCTGAACGAGGGTTAATGAAGTGAAAATATTGGCCATATTTTAGTGGATTTGTTGGGGCCATGGATGGAGTTCACGTATGTGTTAAAGTGAAGCCTGAAATACAAGGAATGTATTGAAATCGATACAATATATCGTTTAATATAATGGTTGTATGTGATCAGAACATGTTATTCAATATGTTTGGAATGGAGCACCAGGTTCATATCGCAATACAATAGTTCTCACAATGGCACAAGACAATGATTCTGAATTTTCTTCGCCTCCAGAAGACAAGTATTATCTAGTTGATTCTAGCTATCCAAATAAACAAAGGTTTTTAGTGCCATTTAGATCTTCACGAAACACGGTTGTCAGGTATCACATGTCACAGTTCGAAAATGGTCCTCCTCTTATAACCAAGCAAGAATTGTTTAATCGATACAGAAATAGGAGAAAGAGATCATATGGCAAACATTATAGAAAATATTGAAAATTTGTTATGTGAAAATAAAAATACAATTTTAAATGTATGTTCTCCAGTTATGAGGAAATCCGTTTATGTGTCATAATTTGTAAACTCACTTTGTTTTTGGATTTGTTTATTGATAATTTTGGTTGACAAAAAAAAATATGTTCTGCATGATCTGTATTTTTATCTGCATTCACCATTCAAAGCCAAGATCTATTTTTTTGGTTATTAGCTCAAACAGATTTTCCAAAAAGATAACCACTTTGTGATCTTTGTCGAGAAAAAATACAAATCATGAGGTATGTACTCTAAACTCTATCACTTTGTGAGACTAAGGTTTTGAATGCTTGGCAAATTAAATACTGATTTTCTGCAGGTGGGGTCATATGCTTTTAATGTCTCTATTCACACACTAATAATGCAGTTCAAATGTGTGTACATATATATATATATATATAAAGTAAAATATTGCTCTGTTCTTAGAGTATCACATTATCATATACATTTTAAAAACAACCTCCTAATTTTAAGCCATAACTAAAAACAATTTATAAATTTTAAATCAAAGACAAATGATAAAGTTATTGGATAAATTATAAATTCATTACATACCTAATATAGTTTTATATCATAGAGCAAAATTGAAATTAAAAAAATTATGTCTAATAATTGGTGAATTTAAAATTTATAAATAGATATGTAATTTTCTTAATTCTAAATTTGTAGACAATAAAAAAAAGGGAGAAATTACTAAACTTTATTTTAGTATAGAAATTCAAGAAAATATAGTGAGTTTTTGCATTAAACTTATTTTAAAGGAAAAATAAACTAAATATAAAATTAAATTCTCCAAATATTGTTATATAATTGGTATCTTATTAAATTTATTAGATATATGTAGAATATTCACGAATATAGTGACAATGAGGTTATTAATATTTACATAAGCATCACATATAGTGAAGACGATAGTTTCAAGTGAATCAAACATTTCATTTGTAATGGTTAAATATTGTAATATGTTTGAATATATTTTATTCAACCTCATATGTTTTGTTCATGCAGATGTTAATGATGTCTCCTCATATTCTCTAATTCAATACGTGTAAGAAAATAATCTCATTTTAATGAAAACACAATTAAATTACTTAGAGTAATATCAAATTCTATTACCTACATTTTTTTTAATCGATAAAATGTAACCTTCTTTTAAAATATATATATCAGTTCCAACTTACATTCCATTGCCACCTATTAAAATTTTAATTTCTCAAATTTCCACCATATCAATATGAAAACCTTTTATTTCTTTTTTTTCAGATTTAAAATATGGTTAATTCATTGCAAGACTTTAAAGATTTTGGAAAACTCATAATTTCAAACGCATTATGGTATCAATATATTATTCATTGTATAATAACTTCTATGATATATGCAATCAAATTCATCCAAAGGGCATGTCACTAATTAGTAAATAATAAACTAAATAATCGGTTTGCATATCTAGAAAAAATGGAGAAAAGAGACCATGTATCACATTTATCCTTTACATCTAATTTATTGCAGATTAATAAAAAAACTATTTATTTTTCCATCTTCGTCTTTACTTTTCTATTTGATTGTTATATTTATTCATTTTACCCTTAACTACATTATTTTTTTTGTTTTTGTGATATAGAATTTGATTTTTTTCGGCAACGTATATTTCCAGATCTAGATTATTATAGTACTACTTAAATCTGAGATTAAATATCGTATCTGCCATTTATACGGATCTGTATCCGAAATTTTATCTAAAAAATGGATATCCGGTCAAAATGAATACAAATACGGATAGTAAATTTCATGATCCGGCGAATACAGATACGAATATGGATAATACGGATATCCGAGTATCCATATTTTTGTTCATATTTTTTTATTTGTTTACGTATTTAATACCAATTTATATCATTTTATATTTTTATTTGATTTAGTTATATTATATTTATTGTTTTGATACTTAATTTTTCAAACATTATTTTTAAAAAAAAAATTAAGGAAAAAATAGGCATTTTCACGTTTTTAAGAAAAATAATTCAATTTTTTTTCAAATATCGAAGACGGATACGAATATCTACAGATATCCATTTTTTCACGGATATCCAGAACCCAGATATTCATATTTTTTGGATACAAATACAGATATTAATTTGACGGATTGTACGAATACAAATACAGATATTTTTAAAAAGGCGGGATATCCGCTTCGTTACAAAGCTACTACTACTTAGTACTTACTCTTATATTAATATTCTTGTAAACTAAAAAACACAAAAAATCTTAGTAATATGTAATTCATGTTGACCAAGAATATTATTCCCATAACCGAATAAAAATAGAACGGAAATTACAGATTTTGAGTTACTTTTAAATATTTCTAAAAGTAATCGATAATTTTTGTATGATCTGTATGTTCTGCATAATTTGCATATGTTTTATATGATTTGTATAATATGCATTTACCATTCAAAGTCTGAATCAAGAAAACACTTTTTTTTTTATAAAGATATTAGAAAACACTTGTTCACAAGAGGTGTCTCTCATATCTTTTCCGATTTGTAAGTATCTGGAATGATCTGCCGTTTGTAATTGCAGTTCAATTGGCTTTGAAAATTTCTCATTACTAGAATCTGCAGTAACCTCTGTTTGCTTGGTTTTATCAACAAACTTACTTCAAAATCTAATCGTACAAGACCTGAACAGGACAATTATAAAGCCAGATGATAAGAAAGACATTGAGAGCTGTCAAAATGCTTCCGAGTATATGAATGATTCCTAAAAAGTGGTACTCATTCCATCTCTATTTTTATTTTATCTTTTTGGTTTTAATGTTAAGATTCATCACAATTTGATCTTTTTTTTGGGACTAAAACAATTCGAGAATTTCTGCTTCATTTTCTATTACTTGTAACAGGTTAGTTTCATTTACCTAGTCGAGAGCTAAACCATAGTTAAAAAATCTTAAAAGTGAAAATCACACATCAAAGACACAATTAACGTACATCAATACTGGACTAGAGGATAACCAAATACCTAAATTTGATACTCCAGGTTTATGTGTAATAAATCTAAATTCTTTTTTATTTTATTTTTAATAATATAAATTTAAATTCTTTTTATTTGCTTTTTTTTTATCACTCCCAAATAGCAACCTCCATGAACCCATCCTCCGTTGCACATCCCCTGAACATCCCATTAGAATTAAAACCACAAACTACTTCTCCTTTATTCGACACAGCAATGAGTCCAGCGAAACCTTCATCAAGCCGATGCTTAATAACGTAATCAACCGCTTCTTGAAGCCCAACTCCTTTGTACTCCATAACAGCCGACACATCACGAGCTAGAGTCGACCTTATGATTGCTTCTCCTTCTCCAGTACATGAAACGCCACAAATCTCCGACGCATATGTCCCGGCTCCTATAAGCGGCGAGTCTCCAATCCTTCCCATCATCTTGTTCATCAGACCACCTGTTGATGTCCCTGCAGCGCATCTTCCTTCTCCGTCTACCACAACGCATCCAACTGTCTCCGGCGCGTAAATGCTGATCGGAAGGCCATTCATCTGGATTGGACTGTCAGTTGCAGCTGCACCGGCACATCCCATAGGCGGAATACGATAATCAAACTGCAATAAGAAAAAAAAAATGAATCATACAATCAAAAAGAAGACGAAATATAAATGGACGGTTGAGATCGAGGGATATGGTTATACCAAGATGGAGTTAGCTTCCTTAGCCAACTTGAGCATGCCAACGTTGTCGTCCGTGACAAAGTAGTCATTGTCAACAATTTCAACACCCTTTAAAACCAATGAATTATTACGGTCATGCGATTAATTGAATTAAACCGGTCGGTTAAGAATAAAAAGTGGAAGAGGGGCAAAAGAGTAAAATACCTGTTTCCTGGCGAAATCCTCAGCGCCTGAGAAAGCAAGGTAAGAATGAGGAGATTTGTCCATGACGAGACGAGCAAGAGATATTGGATTCTTCACAGTGGTTATCCCAGAAACGGCACCGCATCGTCTCTTCGTACCGTCCATAATGCTTGCTTCCATCTCCACCGTTCCTTTCTCCGTCAAAGCAGATCCACGGCCTGAATTAAACAGAGGATCCGTCTCCAATTCCCTCACCTGTTTCATCATCAATCAATTCGTTTAATAAAATAAATTCATAAACACCATAAGAATAAATTAAAATGGTGAAACGTACGACGAGCTCAACAACATCAATGGCGGAGGCATTGGAACGTAAAGCAGCTATGCCGAGGTTAAGACATCGAGTCAAAAGCTGTTTGGCTTCTTCCTGTCTCTCCGCCGGAAGATTAGGATCGATTCCGGCACCACCGTGTACTGCAATTGCCCACCCACCCATTTTTGTTTTCTCGGTGTAATATGTGTCTCAGAGTTTACACCTGAATTATTGATTTTTGACCTAAAAAATAAAAGCGAGTTTTGATGGGAGAAAGGAAGAGTGGCTTGGGATGGCTTATATAGGGGCTTTAAGGGTGGACCAACATTTAAGGGAAGTCGGGTCAGGTCAGCTCCAGTTATTATTCATTCACCTCTCAATTCTTTACACATCTTTTAATTTCATCCATCTGTTTTTTCCTTTTTTGTTTAATATATTTACCCATTATTCCTTACCAAAAAAGTAGTGGTGGATACTTACAATACAAAGATTATTGACATCTACCAAGATGAAAAATTGATTTACATTATATAAATTCAAAATGCATGTATTCTACAACCTATCATAATCCAACCATCGGTTCTTGCGATTACTACTACTATTATGCATTTTACTTCTTGTCAAGGAAAAAGAAGAGACCGAATGCAATTTTTGATGATATTTTAAACAAAACAAAGTAGTCTTTGGAACTTGCAATTGCAGCTGTTACGTTGAATTCTACGTCAGGCTTATTGTAAGATGCATGAAGGGAACGATAACTAGTGGTTATTTATTACTCTATATATTCATGGTTCACTTATTTATAATAAAATGTGTTTTTGTTCATAAAGTAATAATAAAAAGTGTTTGACAGAAAGCACAACTTTCACAACTTGAGAAATAAATAAATTAAAACTCCAAGTCGGCACGCAATCTCTCTTTTAGTTTAAACATATATATGTCTTCCTTTGACGAGAAAATCTCTGTTTTCCTTATGTTTATCGTCAATTTTGTGCTAATCAAGACGTCAAATACTTATAGCTCAACATTATGTGTATACTCTATCCTGCTGATTATTTAGGTCCAACTCGACAGGTATATCAAATTACTTCTTTTATTTTTTCCTCATAAATTTACGTAATTGTATGCATCATTATTTTTAGGTCCAACTCGACAGGTATATCATATCTTTTTCTTCCATCAAAAAAAAACTATGAACCGAAACATTTCAGTTCTTAATTATAGTCATGATATGCATAGAGACCATACAAAGCCATCTTTGATATACCAAAACATTTCAGTCCTTAATTATAGTCATTTCAGTCCTTATTCCAAAAAAAATATTATATAACATCTACTCTTCTTATTTCATATTGTTTTTAACTTTATTTATTACTTAAAAATAAAAAAAAAGATTTCTTTTGTTAATAAATAATAAATAACCATTGAATTGACAAGACTCGCTAGAACACAGTAGGATTCAAACTCATCACTTAGTACCTAGTTAAATAAAGTCAAACTAACAAAATCGCTTATTTTTGATAATAATAATAAAATATTCAAAAAATATATATATAATTGAGGACAAAAAAAAATACAAAGTCAAATATGCATTAAAAATCTAAATCATTAATCTTTAAAATAAATATATATATATATATATATATATTTTAAAAAAATATCAACTATAACTAAACATTGGAAATATATTATTTTTTGGAATGTATCACGAGTTATTACTGGCTTGTAGTTACACGAAGAAAAAAAACAGTATTAAAGAAGAATGAAATTAGTTATTAAAATACTCAACATAAATAAAAAACAAAGCCTATAGATCAGCCTACCTATAGACTAATGCAGCCAAGAAACAAATCAAACTCAATTCGAAATTTCGTATGCGTGAAGTTGTAAAGTAGTTGTAGCAGAATTACTAGAGTATCCAATGCATGAGGCATAGAGTAATATTTTATATATTTACCATAAGATTTATGTCTATATAATTAAATTAATGTATTGATGGTCTGTAACATCTCCCTGTCTCTCTCACCACACGTTTCGAATCTCCGAGAATTTCTCGTCATCATGTGTGGAAAAGGACAGAAGCTTAGTGACTTTGGTTGTGGATTCCAATAGATTCCGTCATGTTGCAAATTCCAATTAGAAAGACGTATCTTCGCTTCTCTCTTTTTATTGCCTCTCCTATCTCTTAGGGGTCAATTAGATCCCTCCTCCCCACTCTAGTGGAATCTTGTCCTTTCAAACATGTTTTCATGGTCCCACTTCTCGTCCTCTTCTCTTTTTTTACCACTAATTATTATTAAGAAAACCTAAAATAGAATACGTTTGCATAATACAAAATTAGAATAAATTTAAGCGAATGAAATATACATATATCTCTGGAAACTAAACCCAAAAAGAAGAAACGATAATATAAATCCCAAAAAAGATTAGACTAGGATACTTAAAGGAAAGGCTCGAGAAATCATCAATTGAAACCAATAATAACTAACCAACGTCCAAGCTAAAGACGGAGCTTTCTATGGCGAATACAAGTACCTCACAAATTAAGAAAGAACTGCTAAATCGGAAGACCGAACTGTACGAAGCTACAAAAAGAAACCTATCTGGAGACGAGACCGAAGACAAACTTAATGGTCGAACGAACTAATGTAAGAATACAATCTACTCCCGGAAATGGTGAAGTTGAACGACATGTCAACTGCTTTTACACTCTTATATTGCTCATGACTAGACCAGACCTCGATCAAGTCCTTAAAGTACAGAAAGAGAACGATCCAATCAACCCTTTACACGGAGTAACTGAACCCGGACAAGCACAATTACCAATCAAACCTGAAGGCGATAAACTAACCAATCAACCTAAGAAAGCGATAACTGAAGCCTAAACCAATACCCTAACTAAAGATAATTAAGGGCTAAACCAAAGAAAAAAGGAAACTCTGGAAGAGCTAACCGAAGAAACAAGACCCAGACGCAAAAGTCTCCGACAAGACCAACATCAAGGTTAGACACGTACCGGCGGACAAAAGCAGATTTGGACAAGCGAAGATCCGATTCTTCTCCGAGCAATGCCTTCACCATCACTCACCTCCGTCGCTTCAGGAGAAGCCATACACGTCAGAAAAATGCAGAGGACCAGAGCTTCAAAACCATAAAGAAAATCATGAGATCCTTACCTAAACAAAGACTACAAGCGAAGAAGGACCAAGAGAAAGGTGAACGATGGTGGTGCTGAAGAAGCCACCACCCGCCGTTCACCAGAGATGTGATCTGAAATTGAGGCGGCGCTAGATTGAACGAGAGAGACGATAGAGTTTTCCACCAAGAGTAGTCTCTCCTCTTCTTTCTTTTTTTACAAATTATATTGCAAACTAAAATTTTAATTCTCTACTTCTTTTAGCTATTGGTTTTTCTTCTTTCTTTCACTAGAAAGATTTCTTACAATACAAAAGAAACGTACACTAGATAGCATAGACTAGATATTTTTGGCCAACAACTAAAATTAAAAAAAAAGAACCAAGCTAAAACATTAGACTTCTAATCTAAGCCAAATAGATTCAATGGTCTTCTATCAACCTATATGAGCTATTTAAACGAACAAGTAACTGAAAGAAACAACAAATAGTAATACAAAACAAGCTTTAGAAACTATATAAAAAACAGAGCAGATTGCAGCAAAAATAAAGGATTAAGCAAAGACAGAGTAATAAGCAATCAAGTAAGAAAGGGGGTTCCTGAGGAGTGAGAATAATAGATCAATGATTCACTTAGGTATGCTAAAACATTAGACTTATAATCTAAGCCAAATAGATTCAATGGTCTTCTATCAACCTACATGAGCTATTTAAACGAACAAGTAACTGAAAGAAACAACAAGTAGTAATACAAAACAAGCTTTAGAAACTATATAAAAAACAGAGCAGATTGCAGCAAAAATAAAGGATTAAGCAAAGACAGAGTAATAAGCAATCAAGTAAGAAAGGGGGTTCCTGAGGAGTGAGAATGATGGATCAATAATTCACTTAGGTATGCTAGACTACTTAACAATACTCACACATATATTATCTCCACACATCAAGTTCATAAATTATTGAATCCACTTTCATGGCAAAATTTCAGAGAAGCTATCAACAGAACCTATCATCATATGCGTTCTACAACTTAACATGCAATAAGAAACAACTCAATCTAGCCAACAAACACCCTAGACATTCAATCCCTTGAGCTAAGAATGTAAATCTCGGAGATGGTTCAATCATACATTTTATCAAACACTTTCTAGGTGCTAAAATGTCTAAAATCAGATTTTAATTGATCAAAGAGAAATAAACATTAATGACACAAAATAGAAGAGATCTAAGCTAATCTACCAATAAGCAACCTAAAAGACCAAAGATCCACACCAATCTAATCCATTTCCTCAAAAACTCTAAGTAAACTACTCAAATTTCATTAAGAACAAAAAAAAAATCAGAGATCAATGTAAGCATCATAAATGGAAAGATAAGGGAGAAATAGACTAGATGAAAAGAGAACAAAAATTACATTTAAAACTCATAAAAAGAAAGGTTTTGGATCTAAAATTACAAATGAGAGAATATTCAATCTGTTCTTCACAAAAAAGGCAAAAACTAGGATCCAACGTTTTTTGTGACATAAGATGAGTATATATACTCTTTTTCCATTAAACCTAAAGAGACAAGTTGAAAAAAATAAAAATCTTCGAAATCACTAGCTCGGCCACGTGGATAGAGCTGAGTGGTCGAGTTGGAGAAATCTCATGATCTGGCTGCCAACTCGACCGTTGTGGTCCAATTGGCATATCGAGCTAGCACATGCGAAACCAACTTGAGCCATCTGGTCGAGTTACCCATCGAGATGCATCAAAAAATTTCATTCTTTGCTCATATTCAGCTCCAAAGTGTATTCTCTTGTCAAATTTCGCTGGGTCCTTTCATCTTTGGTCCAGATTAGCCTTTAAAATGCCAAAATGCTCCTGAAAACAACTCCAAATGCAAAATGTGTGCAATGCAGATGGTAAGTGTGCAAATGAACCTAAATGGACTCTAGTGTAATGCAAATGATATGAATATGTATGTAAAATGAAGTAAATAAGACACATTAAACTAACTAAAATGCATACATATTAACTCCCCCAAACTTAGTATTTGCTTGTCATCAAGCAAACAAATAGAACTAAAAAGGAAAAGAGGTTGCAAGAGGGGAATCAGAACCAAAGACAAGCTGATCCAAATGCTAAACTCACTATCTTAGCTAGATGTTCTAAATCGCTCCAAAGCTTCAGAGAATGACTCTGAATTTGTTTGCACAAAGCCTGATATGACATTGCGCAATTTTGCAGTTCTGGAATGTAAGAAGAACTTAGCAAGGAATGCTTTCTTGCACTCATCCCATGACGTGATAGACCCATGTGGTAAGTGCTTCTCTTAGATCTGTGTCTTGTTCCCTAGAGAGAATGGGAACAACCTCAGCTTAAAAGCATCATCACCAACCCCATTTATCTTAGTGAGTCCCTAGAGCCTCTCAAACTCATCAAAATGAAGACGATCCTTTGCAGGTAGTCCATGAAACTTGTTGCTCTGGATCATGAGATGGAGATGAGACTACTTTTGATCTCAAAGTTGTTGTTTGGAATAGCAAGTGGAACAATCTTATGTCGTTAGGTGTGATTGTTAGGCGCATCTCCTGCTCCAATTGTTCTTGGCCTCCTCTGGTGAGGTCCATGCATAGGAGGTACTGCTGTATTTGATCCTTATGGGTGATCCATTCCCATTGAATTTTCTTGCTCACTGTGGAGGCGGTTTCTCTATTCTCTCAACTCACGTGGAAGCTGGTCAATGTTATTGAGAAAACATAGAAGGTTTTAAATGCCTTAGGAATGTGTCTGCATACAACGAGAGAACTCAACTCGAGTAGGACAGCCGAGCTGAGTGACAAGGTTGCAGAATCACCTGAAACAGAACGACAAAGGCAGAACCACATGTAAGTTATCAACATGGAACAAAAGGAACTTGATCTCTGAAAGTTCAAAATCCTAAATATGGTTAACAAACACCCAGTTGGCAACGACGTCAATTTGATAACAGGATTTTACTCAGTTTCAAATACCTAATACGCAGATCAAATCATTGCAGTATAATAGGCTATCAAACTAAATGAGTGAGTAACTAATCAATCAGGAGGCAATCAGACTATTCTAATCTAAGCCAAATAGATTCAATGGTCTTCTATCACCTAAATGAGCAATTTAAACAAACAAGTAAATGAAAGAAACAACAAGTAGTAATACAAACAAGCTTTAGAAACTATATAAAAAACAGAGCAGATTGCAGCAAAAATAGAGGATTAAGCAAAGACAGAGTAATAAGCAATCAAGTAAGAAATGGGGTTCCTAAGGAGTGGGAATAATGGATCAATGGTTCACTTAGGTCTTCTAGAGTACTTAACAAAACTCACACATATATTATCTCAACGCATCAAGTTCATAAATTATTGAATCCACTTTCATGGCAAAATCTCAGAGAAGCTATCAACAGACCCTATCACCATAGGCATTCTACAACTTATCATGTAATAAGAAACAACTCAATCTAGCCAATAAATACCTTTGACATTCAATCCCTTGAGTTAAGAATGTAAATCTCTGAGATGGTTCAATAAGATATTTTATCTAACACTTTTTGGGTGCTAAAATGTCTAAGATCAGTTTCAATTGATCAAAGAGAAATAAGTATTAATAACACCAAAATAGAAGAAATCTAAGCTAATATACCTTAAGCAACCTAGAAGACCTAAGATCTACACTAATCTAACCCATTTTCTCAAAAACCCTAATTAAGCTACTCAAATTTCATTAAGAACAAAAAAAACTCAGATATCAAAGTAAGCATCATAAATGGAATGATAAGGGATAAATAGACCAGATGAAAAGAGAACAAAAATTGCATTTAAAAACTCATAAGAAGACAGGATTTGGATATGAAATTACAAAGGAGAGAATATTCAATCTGTTCTTTCACAAAAGAGGCAAAAACTAGGATCCACGTTTTTTGTGACATAAGATGAGTATCTATACTCTCTTTCCAATAAACCTAAAAAGACAAGTTGAAAAAGTCAATAAAAATCTTTGGAATCGTCTAGGTCGGCCACGTGGATAAAGCTGAGTGGTTGAACTGGCAAATGCAGAACCAACTCAAGCCATCTGGTCGAGTTACCCATCAAGCTGCATCCAATTTGTCCATTCTTTGCTCCTATTAAGTCCAAAGTGTAGTCTCTTCTCAAATCTCGTAGGGTCTTTTCACCTCTGGTCCGGATAAGCTTTTAAAGTGCCAAAATGCTCATGAAAACAACTCCAAATATGAAATGTGTGCAATGTAGTGCTAAGTGTGCAAATAAACCTAAAGGACTCTAATATAATGCAAATGCTATGGATATGTATATAAAATGAAGTACTGACAAAGACTAGAATCCGGTGGAAGAAGACGTTTCCCTAATCATCATGATATTCCCCGAGAGACCATCAAACATGACCATCTACCGACTAGGACCACCACGACATGAAAATAGAGTAGCTCGACTCATGAATAGCTCCGCCGTGAAGACCTTCAACAACTAGAAGAGAAAACACAGAAACAACCTCACCACCCGAAAAAAGAGCCGAAGACCCAACAACGTTAGATCTGATGAGACCAACTATGACTCCTACAACAAAGCCTCTCACCATTGGCATCTAACTACATCGATGTCTCTCACCAACGATTTCTACTCAAGCCAGATCTAAACTCATCTCTCTCACCCAACAAAAATTACATAATATAAAAAGGTATGAGCAAACATCGACATTGACAGAGTTGTGGAAGCCTCCTATTACCACTCCCAAATCAAATCAACGATGACAGTGGGATAAGTTAAACGAGGCTTAGAGAGAGAAAATTAATTGTGATGGTTTGATTGGTTATATGTTTATTTTGCTATTAATTAGCATTTTGCTTGAAATCAATGGTTGACATGATTGTTTGAAAAATACTGTTTCAAACAAACTTATTTATAGGCAATTGGGAATCGACTATTTTTCGAAATTTATTAACAATAATCGCTTATGAGTTGAAATTAATAATAAAACCAATAATGTAAATTTCTCCATGATTTATGTATCATAGGAGAAATTTTGCAAGACAAACCAAGTTCACATATTTTTTAATAGAAAATTCTGAAGCAACGACTGTCAGAGTAAATATCACAATCATTCGTAATCAAATTGCAAATATGATATGAGCAGATCGTAAATGAACAATACAATGATATTACATTTAGAAAAATATTATTTTAAAAACAATAATAATTTATATATTTATTTTTATAAAAAGAATATTAAATTATATTTTATTGCATAATTTGGAATAAAAATCTAAATTAAATTTTATATACTAATTTTTATTCCATTATACTACTCAACCGCTGCAATATAGCCATCAACATTAATTTTCAAATAATCTTTGTTAGATAAAAGTCTGTTGCCAACCACTATCTTCAACTGATCGTTTAAACCGCTTATTATTTTTCAAACAATTATTTTAGATGATGTCAACTAATTTGATTTATATCTGTGATTGGTTCAAGAAATACGAGATTATGTGTAAATCAAATTGTTTGAGTATAGAAGATACTTAGAAAAAAATTAGACCTTAAAAAGGTGGTCAGTTAAAGAAAAATTTGATGTAATTTTCTCCATTTAAAGTGTCAATAGTCACAACCCTTGTTGGAAATCTCGGCCTGAAAAACGATGCTCGAGTCTTCACCGTGCAGAGTTGGAGATAGTATGCGGAAAGCCAAATTATAATTGTTGGAGATAGTATGCGGAAAGCCAAATTATAATTGTTTCAGCCGTATAATTTGAGTAATCATCAATTAAATAAGTGAAATAGGTTGGCCCAAAAAATAAATTTAGAAAGAAAAAAAACCCGTGTTTTTTGCCATTTTAGAGTTGGATAACAAATATATTCACTAGATCTGGAATTTTTGGACACACACTAAAAAAAACACAAAAAATGATGAGAAAAGAGATTGTCGGTCGCAAAATTCAGGATTCGCAAAAAACTAGGTTTTGTGAGGAAAAAGATGATGGTGAAAAGACATTTTTACCCTCCATTTAAAGTAACAAAATATGAGTTATGCACATAGTTGTTTTCCAGGGAAGTTCGTCTCTTAGATCTGTCTCTTTCACTCAATGATATTCGTTTAGCCTTAGATTCAATTGTTTTTTCTTTTAAGTCTCCTTTCTCGTCTTTTCAGGGTTAGGATTAGATAAGGTTTTTAGTTTTTGGATAAGGCTTTACTTGATGGGTTCCTCTGATTAAGTAAAGTGCTTTGCTATATTTGTCCTTTACCTATAGAAATATTTGTTTGTCTAGGGTTTGATGGAGCTGTAGTTTGAATTAGTCTTTCTCTTAGTATATATGGTAAATCTGATTTCATATCTCGACCAAGTTGTGTGATGTAATCTTTGGTTCCCCTGGCTCAGGCAGGACAACTCTCGACATTGGCAATTTCAAAGAAAATAACTCATCATTTTCTAGAGAAAGCCAATCTTTGGTTTTCAAGTTCTTGTCTTGAGATTTGAAACCCGTTTTCAAGGATTACTGCGCAGAAAACTCCAAATGTTATATTCACAAGGCTTGAATCATGGGTATATAGTTCTATCTTTGGATCGCCAACATATTATCTTCTTCTAGTATATGATAGATAACATCCATTTTTCTCTATATGATTTAATGTTGTTTTTTATTCTTTATATGTTTCTCCAAATTCAATATCAGTCATATTCAAATTTTAAAAAAAAAATTCTAGATTTTTCAAAATCAGAGCTCAAAATAAAAATGATAACTTGCAACTGGTTGGAGTTTTTCGTACCTAAATTTTTTTGGGGCTTTTCACCAAATAAGCATAAACAAGGGGCCCAAAAATAAAATCTCTAAGGACACTAAAAATACGTTTCCAACGAAATTCAACGTTATTAAAGGAAATCCAAACAGGACCTGTTTTAGTTAGAAGAACTTTACAAGATAGCCTTATCTAACTAAATTCAACGTGGCATTTCGTAAGTGGTAGAAGAAAATCTTTGAGTGGTAATTTCAGTTGCCACGTGTTAGGAGAAGATCAAAATCTAGCCGTTTTGAGCAAAGGCTATCTCCTAAACAAATTCCCAATCACCTATTGTTTACACACTTCCAAAAATATAGTGATCGGAGCTTATGGCGTCTCTTGCAACCGTCGCCTCCGTGAAACCATCCGCCGCCATTAAAGGCCTCGGCGGCAGCTCACTCGCCGGAGCCAAGCTCTCCATCAAGCCTTCTCACTTGAGCTTCAAACCCAAATCCATCCGGTAATTAAAACTCTTCGTTAATTGAAACTGTTAAAATGCTGCTTGAACCACACTGTAAAATTGAATTCCAAAATTTATAGTTCATAACTTCATATAAATCCACTAAAAATCTAAAAAATATAATAGTGTTTTGGTGGCATAAGTAGTGATAATTAGCTAAATAAAGATTAAATTCGGACATTTTTCTCTATTGTAATCAATTAGCTTGAGGTTGTTCATGTCTTATATAGAGCTGGTGGTGTGGTGGCTAAGTATGGAGACAAGAGTGTTTACTTTGACTTAGAAGATTTGGGAAACACAACTGGTCAATGGGACTTATACGGCTCTGATGCTCCATCTCCTTACAATCCTCTTCAGGTTTGTTCATCTCCAAACCTAAAATGACTTTTATATATCAATCAAACAGGATTTTGAAAAGATCCTCTTCTTCTTTACTTACTTGTAGAGCAAGTTTTTTGAGACATTCGCTGCTCCATTTACAAAGAGAGGATTGCTCCTCAAGTTCTTAATTCTTGGAGGAGGCTCTTTGCTTACTTATGTCAGTGCTAATTCCACCGGCGATGTTCTTCCTATCAAGAGAGGTCCTCAAGAGAAGCCTAAGCTTGGTCCTCGTGGCAAGCTCTAATTTAAATTGACGCATTGTAACCTTCTATTCCTTCTTCTAAAACCATAAACATTTCTCAAATACGGCAAATCCTTTAAATCATTTTATGTATATTTCTGTTTCTCTGTTACATTTGAATTGTTTAATACTTCACCTAATTTTACAAAAGGAATCTGTTTTTTCAAGAGTATCGACCTGCGGTTGGGCTCTTTGTGGTTCCAAGAGATTCAAGATAAGAAGTAGTCTTCTTGTTTATCATGGTTGATACTCTCGTCAACAGTTTCTTGCCTGGTGCTTCGTTCTTTTCTTTCTTCGGTTGTTCATTGGTTTCGATGTTCCATTGCAATACCTCAGACAGTGATATGGTAGACTTCGACTTTTTTGGTCTCTCCTCTAAAATACAAAAGTTTGTCTCTTCTTCCTTTGTTTCCTTCAGTATATATCTCTTACAAACCGTGATTTCTGGTCCTTGCGTTAGCTGATCAGCTTCAAGGACATCTTCTATTCTTGACATTACTGTATGTGCCAAGCTTTCAAGTACTCTCGAGTAACTCTCCAATATAGCTAACCCTATATCCTGCAAATCCATATTAAAGATTTTCTTTAGACACAACACAAACACAAACAATTACGATTAATGTGATTTAACATCTGATTGATTAGTTACTTTGTTGAATTGAATCTTGCTGATGTCAAGTGTGGATTGAGAGATCCCTGGGAATTGCTGTTTAATAAGAAGCAAGATGGTCTCTGCTCTTTCTTCTAACTGTTGTCTCTTCTCCATACTCAAATTTGTACTCCATGGAGACGATTTGTTGTCTTTCTGCACCATCTTTCTCTTCCATATCTCAACCGAAGCTTCGATTTTGTTCTTTAGATCAAGAATCTTGTGCTCAGATGATAAATCCATTTCTAGAAGGAACAGTTCTGCATCAAACATATCTAACGTTATCATTCTGTAAATCATGTCTCCAAGACTAGATCTCCCATTCTGTAAAGTAGAAAGAAAAAAAACATCGATAAGATAATATACAAAATCGAAAGGGATCCATGGATGGTAATCTTGATGTGTAATTAATAGAACTCAAAGTTTAGAATTAGGAGTTATACCTTAGGAAGTGAGTCAATGTAGCTCTCAGGGACCTCCATTACAGATAGAGCTTGAGCGTTTATGGCCAATGCGGATTTAAGAACTTGGTACACACAATCTTTCTGACTCAGTAGAAACCTTTTCGACGTTTCAGATAAGCCTTCAGATCGAACTTTCACTGTCGGAAGCCACCATTTATCGTCATTTCTGGTAGAGTTGCTATGATCAGATTCCAAGGAATCATTTCTGACATAATAGAACTCATCCTGATCTTTGAACTTATCTAGACAATCCTGCAAGCATTGTGACATTTTACATTCTTAGATCTTTCTTTTAATCTGCAAATGTAGAGAAGAGATTTAAGTATTTGTTTTATCTTACAATGAGCATCATATCGAGTTTCTTAAGCGCAGGGATGTTGGTGACAAGATCTGTTCTCTGTTTCGTAGTCATTACCTACAAGAGAAGCAGTAAGATTCAGACATACGTAGATACACAACTTTCTCCAAGAAACTACAATAAGAATAGGAACATGTTTTCAGAAACCTCCATGGAAGATCCATCCTCGTTGGTTTGGTGTGTTGGAGAGAATTCAACAATATGATCAGTAACAGAGAGAAACCACCCCATTTCTCTTCTCCACCGTTCTTTTCTATCCTCAGATATTGGTTCTAAACGCCGTTGTTCTCCAAACGCAGAAGCTGAAAGATTTGTGATTGCGTTTGACAATGCTAATGCTGACGAAACACCTTTTCCTCCTCCTGACATGTCTCCTCCTAGAAGCAATTTCGCAAACCTTTCTTTCATCTGTTCCTTTTCTGTAAAATAAGCAAAAATAACATGAGTTTGACTAGTGAATCTCTCATTCCCAATCCTAGCTTGAGACCCACGAAACCTGCACAATAACTCATTGGAGTCCTAGCTTGCAACCCAAGAAACCTCAATGACTACTCACTAATCTTACCTGTCTCTTCCTGTAATTCTTCATCGGTTGCTCCATCCTCAGCCAAAGTCGGTCGAAACGGCAACGTTGGCCTGACGCTCCAGACGGCCGTTTTTTTGAAAACAGATTCATCATCAATGTCAGGATCTTCAAATCTCAAGGAGGAACCTGAATTCCATCTCTTGAGGTGCCTCGAAGATGAGTGTTTCACCTTTGCGTTTTCGAAATCGAGAAAACTTGACTTGTAGCATTCTTGTTCTTGCTCAACGGCTCCCACCATTTCCATAATTTTCTTAAATCAAAAGAAAGGTTCTCTGTTTTTACCTCTTGAACCGAGATGTGTTTGCAAGATAGTTTCAAGAAACAAATGTTAAACTAACGAAAGCGCGAGGTAATAATGTTGGAGAGCATGGCAAATCCAGACTAGCTTTTTGAGGTTTCACTTCTATTATTTCTCTGTTATTATTCTCTTTTTTACCGCATTAAATTATTAACTAACTAACTAACTAACCGATTTTCTGTCCAAGAATTCTCTCGAATAATTTCTCATTTACAGTTATATAAACAGATTTGATTTTTTATTTTAAGATGCTGAGTTTACATCTTGGAAAAGTATATATAAAATTTGGACTTTTTTCACTTTGCTATTTATAAACAGTAACCAAGTAAATACATATATGCACTATTTCGCACTTGTAAGGCATATTTTAAAATTTTAATTCACCATTTTTTACATCATAAAAACCATTTAAATTTCTGAAGTCATCCCAACATGATAAAGCATCTTACGATTTTATCTAAAACAAGATTTCTTACAAAAAAAATAACATAAAGAAGGAACATCTTTCATTCTTCCTACACAAAAAGCTATTTATATATTCCGACCAAAAAAGAAAAAAAGCTATTTATATATATATAAAAGAAACTAAAGAGTGGCGCTTTTGAAGATAAGGAAGTCAAGAGTGCCCAAATGAAAATAGATAAAAGTTCCTTTGGAATGAGTGAAGAAACACCCAAAATTACTTATTTATATTAGCCACAGAAGATAGAACAAAACGAATTCACTCCACGAATTATACAAAAAGATGGAGAGATTGAGAAGCAATACTCATTGCTTGCATTTGCATCTTCACTGGCATGTCTGTCTCTTCCATCTTCTATTTTTGATAAATCTTCTTATCTTTAAGAGATAGGAATAGTAATTGTGAAAATCATAAATGGATTGATCGGCTATATTCTGAATTTGATGACTAGGACAAAAGAGCAGTAAGGAACCAGAGTGTGATTTTATGCACAAACCTTTTAATTAAGGAATCGTTTGTGGACCGCATTTCCTCTCCAATTTAACAATTAAGTTTCCAAACTTTATAGTTTATAACAAAGATAACCTAAAAGTTAATTCACTAGTCAAATACAAGTACCTTAATCTCATTGTTCCATAATTCACAAGTTACAAACCAACGGTGAAGCAATGAAGACCATTTAACGAATGAGAGATGGACAAGTAGGTAGCTGAATCCACCGATACTCAATTACTGACTCACTCACCAAACCTAAGCCAACGGTTTCGGAAACTCGGTCTGGATTTAGCCTCGGTATTACTCAAACACAAGACACCCGTTGCTTCATTTCATTGTTTCTCTTCTCGTGCTCTCTTCTCGTGCTCTCTTCTCACATCCACTTGGTATAACAAACATTCCCAAAATATCTTCTTCATTAGTCTTTCACCATCTTTCTATTGATTTACACGTCACTTTTCTTGCAGATTCTGCCACATTTCTCGAACGTCACCATCGCGATCTTTAAAACGCGCTTTTTTACCACGTGCAGAGTCCTTCACGTGACGACTCATTGTTCGTACCGGTCTTAGCACACGTTAATTACGAACAATTTTTATGATTTTTGACTGAACCGTTGTTTGGGTTGCCTACGTATCCGTTTCACGGAATCAAGTCAATTCGTAGTTCTTAGTGTTGAGGGGACATGAAGATTGAGTGGGTTGAGATCCTCGTTTATGTGGTCAGATGGTCGTCAATCACCGATTGTTCTCGTCGTTTATTTCAGGAACAGTATTCGGCGATCGTGTGGTCGTCGATATGTGTCGCCACAAGGGTGTTGAGTTTCTGTTTGTCAACGTGTCAATTTAATTTGCGTTCGTCGAGGTGTCAATTTAGTGTACGTTCGTCGATGTGTCAATTTAGTGTACGTTCGTCGAATGCCTCACCACTTAGGGTGTTTAGGCTCGTCGATTAGGTTATGTGAGGTTGCGTTCGTCGTTCGATATTTTAATTCTCGCGCTCGTCGAATGCCTCACCACTTAGGGTGTTTAGGCTCGTCGTTCGATGTTTCGGTTCTTGCGTCCGTCGTTTAAATAACCTGAATTATGTTGATAACTTACGCTCGTCGATAGGATCTTTTTGAGTTGTGTTCGTCGATTTGTTCGTTATGCTCGTCGGGTTGATTTTTCTTTTCAATTTGTCCAAGATTTTTTTTTTCTGGGCTCTCCGTTGATCTAGGCCTCCCTTTTATAGTGGAATGAGGATGATGACGAGCAGGTGGTCTCAAGTCACAGGTGTCATTCCGCATGTAAGTCTATGGGACACGTGTCGGCACCGTACGCTCGTCGTCATACTACATGTGTCATTTTGGTCGGACATGGGCCATGCGTACTTGGGCCCACCTGGTAGTGGGCCATTTCTTATTGGGCTTCAGACGATTTGGGCCGTAAAATTGGGCCCAGTCAAATTGGGCCTATACACTCATCGACGTCGACTATACAACCAACTTCGATGGATTTACCCACACAGGATTCCTCCTCCCTCGGCCGTCACTCTCGTAACTCATCATCCAGTAGATTCTCCGGGTTATTCCGATCATCTTCTTCTCTGAACGAAGAGCTTCATGTGAGAAGTTTGTGAGCTGCATTCAAATGAGAGTCACGAGGATCTGAAGAACACTGAACAAGCTTGGAGACAGCAAAACATATATCAGGTCTTGTAAGGCATTGAAGCTTCCTAATAAGTTTGCGATACTGCTTGGCATCTACAAAAGGAGAACCATCAGATTTAGAGAGTTTCAAGTTTGGTTCCATAGGTGTTGCTGAAGGTTTACAGCCAATGAATCCTGTAGACGCAAGTAAATCCCTAACATATTTGCGTTGACTTAAAGAGATTCCTGCAAAAGAATAAGCTAACTCCAGACCCAAAAAGAAACGTGGAGTTCCCAAGTCACGGAGCTTGAAAACAGAACTGAGAGTAGCCTTCAATTCAACCACAACTTCATCATTTGTACTAGCAAAGAGTATGTGATCAACATACACTAACACCACCAGAATGTTACCTGCAGATTCTTTCACAAAGAGAGTATGATCACCATTACATTTCTCAAATCCCAATCCAAGTAAGGTAGTAGAAAACTTGAGAAATCACTGGCGAGATGTTTGCTTCAACCCATAAATCGACTTATGAAGTTTGCAAACCGCATTAGGAGGGAGTTCTTCCCCCTAAAGTGTAGAATACCCAGGTGGAAGTTTCATATAGATTTTTTCATCCAAATCACTGTTCAAAAAGGCATTAGAAATGTCCAATTGAGTAAGTGACCATTTCAGTTTAGGAGCCATAGAGATGATGAGCTTCACAGTGGCCATCTTAGCTACATGTGAGAAAGTATCAAGGAAGTCAATACTCTCTTGTTGAATATACTTTTTAGCAACCAAATGAGCCTTGTAACGTTCAATGCTACCATCAACATTATACTTGATTGTGAATATCCATTTACATCCAATGATTGTTTTCCTTGCAGGTAATTCACATACAGTCCAAGTATTTATCCTTTTAAAAGCACCAACCTCTAAACCCATAGCATCACACCATATTATAGAGAAAACAACAAAAGCTGTTGCAAATAATGCACTTTTGTTACATAATAAGAGTGTGAATCAGAGTATGGATCAACAGGATTATAAGCGTGAAAGGCCCATCAAGGTTAATGAATCAGCAGAAGAAACGATGCCCATGAAGCCTGTTGAAGCTGCAGTAAAAGACAAAGGAAAAACAACTATTCAAAATGACAATAACAGAAAAGAGAAAAGTAGAGCAAGCTCCACATCAACAATCTCAATGAGTAACATATTCAAAATCCTTGAATCTATAGATTGCACATGATGAAGATATGTGGCTCTAATAAGTCGGTTTTGTAATTTAAGGCTCTTCTTTATAAACAAATCAATGTATCTCTTGAGATTAATAAGAATGAATAACAAAGTTTTTTCTTAGAATTTGTTTTCTCTGTTCTTCAAAATCTCTTTATGGTATCATAGCTTCAGCCGAATCCTTGGAGGGAGCCTTAGAAATATATTATTGTCCTTCGCTTACCATCACCAACTGCGTAACACTGAAGCTCACATAGAGAAATTACATTCTCTGGAAATTGCAGTTCAAATCGTCAAAGCTTGCTAGGTTTTGTTGATGGATAGCAAAAGATTCCCAGTACAACAATTCTAGTTCGAGACATAGAATGAATTGAAACGTAGGTGATAAATCCAAACATTCAAGCTTAGAGGAAATCAGATCAAGTTGTGAAGTCTTGGATTCTTGTATCTTTATTAGAAGAAATTCTTAGTCTCGTCATCGGAAGCGATACTTCTCATGATGTCTGGTACGCTTTAGCTAGGCACTTTAATTGTATCTCCTCTTCAAGGTTGTTTGAACTTCAACATAGGCTGCAGATATTATCCAAAGATAATAAGATTATGGATGATTATCTTAGAGAAGTTAAGAACATATGTGATCAACTTACTGCTATTGGAAATCCTGTGAATGAAAAGATGAAGATCTTTGTTGCTCTTCATGGTTTAAGCCGAGAGTATGAATCGATCGTTACAGTTATAGGGAACGCTATGGATATATCTGTTGGTCCAAGCTTTGAAGATGTGGTATCTCATTTAATTGGTTTTGATGATATGATTAAAGGATATTCTCTTGATGTAACAAATGTAAATGCTCACATGGCTTTTCAGACTGATGGGTATAATTCTGGTCAATACAGCAACAGAGACATATGCCAAAGTTCATCAAGATATGGAAATCAGAGAGGTGGATCATCCTTTTCAATTCAAGGTCGTGGATTTCATCAATAGTTTGCTTTCTCTTCTAACTCTGAAGTAGATAACATACCTATTTGTCAGATATGTGGCAAAATTGGACATTAAGCTTTAAAATGTTGGTACTGATTTGATAATAGCTATCAACATGAGGACGTTCATGTTGCTTTGAACACAGTAAATATTATAGATGTGAAAAACAAATCTGGTCAAGAATGGTATACTGATACAAGAGCTTCAACACATGTTACAAATTCTCGAAACCATCTGCAACAAGCTCAACCATACTATGGAAATGATGCATGGTCGATTGTTACAGTTATAGAGAATGCTATGGATACATATCTTGGTCCAAGATTTGAAGAAGTGGTATCTCATTTAACTGGTTTTGATGATAGGATTATAGGATATTCTCTTGCTGTAATAAATGTAAATGCTCGCATGGCTTTTAAGACTGATGGGTCTAATTCTGGTCAATATAACAACAGAGGCAGATGCCAAAGTTCATCAAGATATGGAAATCAGAGAGGTGGATCATTCTTTTCAACTCGAGGTCGTGGATTTCATCAACAATTTTCTTTCTCTTCTAATTTTGAAGTAGATAACAGACCTATTTGTCAGATATGTGGCAAAGTTGGACATTAAGCTTTAAAATGTTGGCACCGATTTGATAATAGCTATCAACATGAGGATGTTCTTATTGCTTTGAACATAGTAAAGATTACAGATGTGATAAACCAATCTGGTCAAGAATGGTATATTGATACAAGAGCTTCAACATATGTTACAAATTCTCGAAACCATCTACAACAAGCTCAACCATACTATGAAAACGATGCAGTTATGGTTGGTGATGGAAACTTCTTACAAATCACTCATATAGGATCAGTAGATTAGCCTTCTACCTCAGGTAAGTTACCTCTTAAAGATATTTTTGTATGTCCGGACATTGCCAAATCTTTGTTGTCTGTTTCAAAGCTTACAGTAGATTACCCATGTATGTTTGAGTTTTACTGTGATGGGGTATATGTAAAGGACAAGCAAGCAAGATGTCTGTTGACAAAGGGAAGAAACCATAATGGTCTTAGGATCATAAGTCTCATGTGTTATACTCCACAAGACAGAATGCTACTACTGATGAAGTTTGGCATATGCGTCTTTTAGTTGCTATTTCCAAGAAAATATATCATCATAAACAAGTCATGTCATCTCCAAGAATTGCAATTTATCATTTTCTTCATCTTTTACTCCATCCAGAACCTTAGAGAGGATTCATTGTGATTTGTGGGGTCTTTATTTTGTTATTTTTGTTCAAGGTTATAGGTATTACGTCGTGTTCATTGAAAATTACTCTTGCTTTTGTTGGTTATACCCTTTTAAGCATAAATCAGACTTTTATCAAGTGTTTCTTATGTTTCAAAGCTTTGTTGAGAATAACTTTGCTTCAAAAATTAGTATTTTCCAATGTGGCGGTGGAGGAGAGTTTGGAAGTAATCAGTTTCTGAACCATCTAAAAAATTTTGGTATTCAACAATATATTTCATATCCTTATACACCTCACCAAAATGGTTTAGCTGAGAGAAAACACAGACATATAACAGAATTGGGTTTAGCCATGATGTTTCATAGTAAAGTACCGCTAAAGTTTTGGGTATAAACATTCTTTACAGCAAGTTTTCTTGGAAATTTGTTACCATCAATAGTCTTAGATGAAAACTAGAGTCCTTTTGAAGTTTTACATCATAAGGCTCCTTCATATTCTACTATTCGGTCCTTTGGATGTGCATGTTTTCCAATGCTCATGCCATATACTCAAAAAAAATTTGATCCAAGATTTTTGGAGTGTGTCTTCTTAGGTTACGATGAAAAGTATAAGAGATATAAATGCTTGTATCATCCTACTGGTAGAGTCTACAATAGTAGACATGTTATTTTTGATGAGTCACATTTTCCTTTTGAATATACTTATGTGAATCTTCAAACTCAAGCAGTAACACATATTATTAATGCTTGGCAGCAAAGTTTTTTATGGCCTGAGATTCCTTCTGTAGTTCAAAACGAATCTCCTCTCAGTTCTGGTAACGTTCCAAATATGGTGGTTCAACCTCTTCAACTCAATTCAACAAGAGAAAGTAGTTCAGAGTTTCATGACTTAAATGTTGAGATTGATGAAGCTGATGATGTAACAGAAGAAGGCGAGTGTAATGTGTGTACGATAGACTCTGATTCTGCTTCTATTGGAGACATCACTTGTCCTTCTTCAGTTCCCTCTCAGCCATTCCTATCCCATTCGCAAACTCAGGAAATGCCGTTGCGAAATTCATAGACTACATATCATAATTCAGAAAAAGTTGTTGATACCGCTGCAAATTCAGAGACAATAAATCAGAACTTAGATACAGTTGTTGCAAATTCAGAGATTTGACAAAATAATGATAGCCAAGCTGTTAATGAAGACGTAGTGTTACAATTAAATCATCAGATGATCACGAGATCAAAGTCTGGAATAGTCAAACCAAAACCAAGGTATGCAATGTTAACTCATAGAGTGAATTATCCAGAACCACGTACAGTTGAAGAAGCTCTTAATGATGAAGGTTGGACTGATGCAATGAAGAAAAAGTATGAAATTTGTTTTGAGGCAGAAAGAAACATGGACTTTGCTTCCTCCTACATCAGATATGCATGTATAGGGAAGTAATTGGGTTCTTAGAACAAAATGAAAGGTTGATGGAAGTCTAGATAAACTCGGAGCAAGATTAGTTGCCCAAGGATATAACCAAGAAGAAGATGTTGATTACTTAGAGACTTATATTCCCGTAGTAAGAACGGCTACAATGAGATATGTTCTTCATTTAGCTACTATAATGAAGTTGGATTTAAAACAAATATATGTAAAAAATGCTTTTTTCCATGGTGATCTCACTGATACTGTGTATATGAAGCAACCAGCAGGATTTGTTGATCCAACAAAACCAGATTATGTGTGTCATTTACATAAGTCTCTCTATGGATTAAAACAATCTTCATGGGCATGGTTTGATAAGTTTAGTAATTTTCTGATGGAGTTTGGTTTCCAATGAAGCACACATGATCATTCTCTGTTCATTTTCAATACAAACAATGATATAATTCTCCTTTTATTGTATGTTGATGATATGGTCATTACTGGAATGTTTCTTCAAGTATTATTCATCTTCTTGAAGAGATGAATCTGCACTTTAAGATGAAATACTTAGGCCATCTACGTCACCTTCTGGGAATTCACGTTGTTAAACATCAAAATGGTTTTCTTTTTTCTCAAGAAAAATATGTTAAAGATCTCTTAAGAGCTGCATCAATGGAAGATTTTGCTCATATGCTTACTTCTTTACATTTGAGACTTGATAAAGTACCATTTTAAGATGATCTTTTTGAACATCTGAAGTATTTTAGAAGTTTTGCTAGAAAACTGTAGTATTTAACCTTAACAAGACCAGACATTCAGTTTGATGTGAATTATGTATGTCAAAAGATGTATATTCCAACTACTTCAGGCTTTCAAATTCTTAAATGTATCATGCAATATGTCAAAGGTACAATGACAATAGGAGTTTCTTTCTCAAATGATACAGATTGTAAATTATGCGCTTATAGCGACAGTGATTGGGTTGGTTGTCATGTGACAAGACATTCTACAGGCGGGTTTTGCACCTTTCTTGGCTCTAATCGGATATCCTGGTATAGAGAGTACAACTAAAGTTTTTTCAAATGATGCAATTTTGTTACATAATAAGAGTGTGAATCAGAGTATGGATCACTAGGATTGTAAACGTGAAAGGCCCATCAAAGTTAATGAATCTGCAAAAGAAACAAGGCCCATGAAGCATGTTGAAGCTGCAGTAAAAGACAAAGAAAAAGCAGCTGTGCAAAATAACAATAATAGAATTGAGAAAAGCAGAGCAAGCTCCACATTAACAATCTCAACAAGTAACATATTCAAAATCCTTGAATCTATAGATTGCACAAGATGAAGATATATGGTTCTAATAAGTCGGTTGTGCAATCTAAGGCTCTTCTTTATAAACAAATAAATGTATCTGTTGAGATTAAGAAGAATGAATAACAAAGTTTTCTCTTAAAATCTGTTTTCTCTGTTCTTTAAAATTTCTTTACATATAAGCTCCTTCAGAGCTTCTAATTAGGTTGTAGGTATGGAAGTATTGGTGATAATATTAACAAAGGCACGAAAAGGCTAAGATAAGTATGAATAAGAAATAAAATATTCAAGTGGGTAGGGTGTAGTTATATGAGTACTAGTATTAGTATAACAATGAAAGTCTTTCTAATGGGCAGGGGTCTATCGTACACACATTATAGAGAACATTATGCAAAGAGAGAGCATCAAATAATTGAATGTAACCAGCACCATTTATCTTAACCGTAAGTCCATTTAGAAGAGTGACAAAGGTTTTCTCTAAGCTATGATAATCTCTATATATGTTCCTTTGATGTGTAACATGATGACTAGCCCATAAATCTATTACCCAATTACTACTAGACATCTTAGTTCCCAAAGATAAAGAATAGTTAAGCATGGCATAAAAATATTTAGAGTGAGTATAAAGAGAAAGGAAGGTACTGAAAACATGTGAGACTACCGGACCAGAAGTTGAAAGTTGAAGCAACTGAAGTCTCTTGACATGGTGTAACACTAGGAGGTTGAAATTTAGAACTCAAATAAGAAATTAAACCTTGAATTTGTTCTTTAGATAGATTCTCTGTTGAATCTTGTTGAGATGGAGTAGATTGATGAGATGAAATATTAGCAACTACGAATGAAGCTTAAGTAATTGTTATCTTGTCTCGCATAGGATATCGTGAAGGATATTCATGGAGTTTGTAACATTTTTCAACTATATGACCAGTCTTAGAGAAATGTGAGCATTTCAGCTTTTGATTGTTTCCTCCATATGCAAGTAGAACATTCAGATTATTAGGCACAATAACTTGAGTATGAAATGCAGTAGGCTGAGGAACAACTCTATCAGCAAATCCAACTAATCGTTGACTTTCATCATAATCGAAGATGTTATAAATCTCATTTAGACATGGTTTTAGTTTCATATTCAATATTTGACCTCTAATGTTACTGAACTCATCATTTAATCCCATCAAAAACTGTATAATCCTACTAGTTTTCGCTTCCTCAAAAAGTTGCTTTACTTGATTACAATTGCATCTTTTAATTGAACTGGATTTAGTGTTTGCAAGCTATTCACAGAGAGTTTCCTTCTAAGTATAGTAAGTAGATAAAAGTAGTATACCTTGTTTCAAAGTCATCATTGATGTTCCAGTTGATATCTTCAAGGAAGATTATTGACTTTAAATCTCCTATACATATCATTCTACATATCAACAACATCTTCATAGTAAAGAATACTACCATAGATTTGACTATTAATAACATTTAATAGCCACGATTTCACCTTACTATTGCATTGATTCCATATTTTGTAAGAACTATTATCATCAGCTGGACGAGGTAAGATTCCATCAACAAAACTCAACTTTTGCATCAAGAATTATCCTCATTGCTATAGACCAGCTCATGTTGTTCGTTCCATCTAATGTATAAGTAACGATGTTCATACCTGGATGATCAACAGAATGAAGGAAGAATGGACTATGGTTGTTGTCGAAAGATTCGATATCCAAATCAACATGATCTTGAACAGAAGACTTTGGAATCGCACTTAACTTTCCAATCACAGAAACAGGTTCCACCAGAGAGAAGAGATCTCGTCGTAATTGAAGATGTGAAGCTTCATCTCCTTGAATTGAGCTCATTCAATCTTTTCCTCCTCTTTGTACCATTTCTACTTCTATTTGAACTCAACAAAATGATTGATCAGATAAAAAGGAAGATAGAAGTCGAATTCAAACTACGATTTGAAAAAAAATGATGAGAGATTTAACAGAGAGAGCTCTGATACCATATTAGCAAAACAGAATCCATGATTATGAAAAATGAAATTATGTTATTCTCATCTGATTTGAATCAGAGATCCAAATGTCTAATATATACAAATGTACTCGACATTAAACCAAAATAGACCAATACAAAATCATAAATCAAATGGTTATTAAACCATATAAAATGTATATTGTTGATAAAGTACCAACCAACGTCAATAATCTCATCTTTTTATTACTATTGCAACTACGTATCTTTTTCTTGTGGTGTTCGTTCTATTTTTCCTTTTGAATTTATCCAAAAAATGCCGACTACTTTTCTTTTGAATTTATTCAAAAATGGGAGAAGAAATTGGAAACTTATGAGATTTCTTTGGAAAATTCATGTTGGGATATATTTATTTGGATTTTTTTTCTCTTTCTTCATCTCTTCACCTCAACTTCCCATTCTCTTTATCTTTGAATCTCACTACAGAACTTATCATTGTTCTATTTAATTATAAAATAAAACTAAACAAAAGAAAGACCTAGGGCAAAATGCCCTTCTTGGATAACATGTAAAAGACTTACAAAAAAAAAAGATGGGGGTTGGGCTTCCCGGAAATTTAGTTTTTCAACAATGCCTGTTTTCCAAGAATAGTTGGAGAATTCTCCAAAATCCGAACCGCCTTCTTAGCTGTGTGTTGCTAGGTAAGTACTCTCACAATCCTTCACATCATAATCGCATGGCTGTGAAGGCATACAAAATTGGAAAAGAGCTTATTAAAAAGGATTGTGGGAAAACAATTGGAAATGGTGAATCTACTTACATTTGGGACGATGATTGGTTTTACACAACTGAAAAGAAACGACCCTTCAGACCAGCGCCTTATGCAGTTGCAGCAACTCGTGTTGCTGATCAATTATATTCTAACTCCACAGTATGGAATAAAGAAAATATCAAGGAATTAATCCCAAATTTCGAACCTGATGTCCTTGCATAAAATCGAGCAAGCTCAAAGTCAAGGATAAACTCATTTGGCTCCTTACTGAATCAGGACATTACTCAACTAGAACAAGCTACTTCTTTTGCCTCCTACCTAAAGTAAATTGTGACACAGAGCAAAGAACATATCAAAAATTCAATTAAGAAAAAGAAATCTGGAACATGAACTTTCTTCAAATATTAAGATGTTACTTTGGAGAATTATGCAAAACGTCTTACCCACATTTGAAGGCTTAGAAAAAAGCACATAACAGATTCTATCAACTCCAAGCGATGTGGTGTATATGAAACAAATGAGCACATTTTCTTACAATTCTCTGTTCGCTTTAGAAGTTTGGGGAAATACTCTACTCTAATCCACTGATCAATCCGGCCGAATTTTCCTCTTTCCGTGAGGCACTTAAAGCTTCCAAGAACCTTATTTCTCTGCCTCCCACTAAAGTTGCATCGAGCTCTCAATTTCCTTGGATCTTCAAATGCTCTATGGACAACCACGAACCTCCTTATCTTCGAGAATAAGACATTCAATGTAGAGGACACAAGCAAAGGAATTAAGGATGCTAATTAGGGGTTGTATGCACAAATCAAATCTACACACAAATCCCAAGGATGCTATTTCTCCTTTTGATCTGACCGCAGCGGACAATCCCGGAGCCATCATCTCCAGGCCTCTCCTTCGTGGCAATAACTATGACGATTGGGCAGTGGCGTTCAAGACGGCGCTCTGTTCTCGAAAGAAATTTGGTTTCTTGGACGGAACCATAACAAAACCTTCTCCTCAATCTGCACATTTTGAGGAGTGGGAACCGATAAATGCTTTGCTGGTGTCATGGATCAAAATGACGATTGAGCCAGCATTACTGCCGAATATATCTCACCGTGAGAATGCGAAGGATTTGTGGCAGCATATTAAAAAGAGGTATGTTGTGACAAGTGGCCCAAGGAATCAGCAGATCAAGGCTGAATTGGCCAATTGCAAGCAAGTGGGTACCTCTGTGGAAGAGTACTTTGGAAAGCTGAACAAAATTTGGGATTGTATGACCAGCTATCGACCAATATGTGTGTGTTCATGTGGCCATTGCACGTGTGATTTGCAGAAACTGCAGGAAAAAGACAAAGAAGAGGATCAAGTTCAGCAATTTCTCTTCGGTTTGGATGATCGCTTGTTTGGTACAATCCGTTCCAATCTGACTTCTCGTGTACCACTTCCAACTCTGGAGGAGGCTTACAATCTGGTGAAACAAGAAGATATGCAAAACAGTACAAGAGGAAGAGAGGCTGTACCTGAAATCACTGCTTTTGCAGCTCAATTCAAACCACAACCTAAACGTGAGTCCACTGTGGTTTGTAAGCACTGCCACCGTTCAGGTCACTCATCGGGCAGCTGCTTTGCTGTCATCGGATACCCGGATTGGTGGGGTGATAGACCCTAATCACGTCAAGTATCTGCAAAGAGCAAAGGCAAATCCAGTGTAGCAGCATCGTTTAAGGGACCAGTTTATGCTAATGTTGCAGCCACGTCTTTGTTGCCACCCGTACAAGCTAACCGTGTAGTTACGGACCAGGACCAAAATGAATTGCTTGGGCTGACAGACGACCAATGGCGTGCTATACGTCAAGCTCTTACTGCTGGCACAAGCGGTGCAACCGAAACTCTATCTGGTACGTCTCCTAAACCCTCTTGGATTCTTGACACTGGGGCTTCCCATCACATGACTGGCAAGCTATCGGCACTGCGTGATTTGCGAGATATGTCTCCTATTCTTGTTATTCTTGCTGACGGTACAGAGAGAGTTTCAGTTAAAGAAGAGACAGTATACTTGGGTTCAGATTTGGTTTTACAATCAGTTTTCTATGTTGAAGAAATGAAGTCGGATCTTATTTCTCTTGGTCAGTTGATGGATGATACTAATTGTATCTTGCAAGTAGCTCACAACTTCCTTGTGATTCAGGACCACATTACGAGGATGGTGATTGGGGTGGGTAAGAGACAGAAGGACACCTTCTATTTTTGCAGTATGGAGTCTGTGGCAGCGGTTGGAACAAAGGAGTTAGGCGATTTCACTCTTTGGCACAACCGTATGGACATCCATCCACGCAGATTTTGAAGGCTTTACCAGAAGTTTCTCTTTCTGATAATTCAAATAATGTTTGTGATGCTTGTTATCGTGCGAAACAGACACGTGATTCATTTCCATTGAATGACAATAAGAGTTTAAAAGCTTTTGAACTTATTCACTGTGATGCTTGGGGGTCCTTATCACACCCAATCTTATTCTGGAGTTCGGTATTTCTTGACAGTAGTTGATGATTTCTCGGGCACTGTATGGGTTTTCCTGATGGCTACTAAGCAAGAGACTCAACAACATTTGTTGAATTTTGTATCTATAGTCAAAAAGCAGTTCGACGCCAGAGTAAAGATAATCCAGTCCGACAATGGGACAGAGTTTATGGCTTTATCCGGACATTTAAAGACAAGGGAATACTTCAGAAGACTTCGTGTGTCGGTACACCGAATCAGAACGGTCGAGTAGAGCGTAAACACAGGCACATCCTGAACATTGCAAGAGCCTTACGCTTTCAATCATCTCTCCCAATTCGTTTTTGGGGAGAATGCATACTTTCAGCGGCTTACTTGATAAATCGAACCCCATCCGCTGTGTTGAATGGGAAATCACCGTATGAGCTTCTCCACAATAAACCACCATCGTTGTCTCACCTCAGAGTATTGTGTTCTCTCTGCTATGTTCACAATCAAAAGACAAATACGGACAAATTTGCTTCCAAAGCTTGGAAGTGTGTCTTTGTAGGCTACCCATATGGACAGAAGGGTTGGAGAGTTTTCGATCTTGAAGCAAATAGCTTCTTCAGTTCTTTGTGTCACGAGACGTGATTTTTCACGAAACTGAATTTCCTTATCAAACACATGAAATTCACGAGAAATAAGAAGATGATGTGCATCTTTGGGCCTCTTTGTGTCCAACAATAATACATAATGAGGAAATATTGCAAAATGGGCTTTCTTTGGGAATTACTCAAGCCCAACAAACAAGTCCACCTATGCCAAATCCTGAACAGAGAACACACCACAATGAGGACACATTGACCGCGATTCCTTCAGTTTCCGATGTCACCTCCTTCACCGGTGCGGATACTGCCGCACCTGATCCGCCGGTCATAGATTCCGAGCCCGAACAACCGGCTCCGACCACCGCGCCTGACCCTCCACTTGGCCGAGGTTATCGCACGAAATCAAAATCTGTCACGTTGAAGGATTACGTGATAAATTCAGTTAGCTCAAAATCTGCATCAACTTCAACTGCTTATCCTCTGGATTCGTACCTCACAAACGAAAAATTATCCTCCTCACACAAAGCTTTCCAAGCTGCAATTTTATCAGCTGTTGAGCCATCAAGTTTTCGTGAAGCTATTGAGGATGAGCGTTGGTGTAACGCAATGACGGATGAGATAGATGCGAACAGAATCACATAACTTACTCAGTGGTCACACTACCTGAAGGTAAGAAAGCTATTGGAAGTCATTGGGTATATAAGTTAAAGTATAAAGCTGATGGCACACTTGAACGCTATAAAACCAGACTTGTAGCAATGGGAAATCGACAGGTAGAGGGCGAAGATTACGGTGAAACCTTTGCGCATGTAGCCAAAATGGACACTGTTCGTATGTTCCTTCGTGTGGCTGCAGGTAGAGGTATGAGGTTCATCAAATGACAAACTAATTTTAGCTTATGATTTCTTTAACAATTATACCCTTGTGAATATTTTTGTTTTAACTTTTTTCGAATGACATAAATTGTAAATAACACAACAACTACATTCGGTTTATTAAAAATTATTACAAGCATTATATCCATGTGTCTAGATTTTGTTGATTGGAATGGGATATTTGATTTTTTTCTGTATACCTTATACACAATCCTGGTTCAAAAACTCATTCGTCTAATCGATTAATCTTCCGCATATATGCTAGACGGTGACCAATGAATCGATTAATGCCTAAGCGTTTATAAAAATCGGGTTTTGGATTAGTCTCCGTCTAATTCGAATAATTTCTGCCTATCCCGATTAATTTCCGTCTAATACGATTAATAATATATTTTAAATAAATTTATTAAATTTTAAATTAAACTTTGTAGTTAAAATAAATTTTAACAACACATTAAATTATTTATAAATTGATTTTTTTATGTTAATTACAACTAACAAACTATCTATAATTATATTTAATATTTTTCATTAATGTATTTTATACAATTGCAACACTAAATTATTGATTAATAAAACTAAAACATATAATAAATTTTCTCGATTAATTCTCGCGTAATCTCCTATGTGCTACCTCACGGATAGCACCTAATGAAATTCAAAACATGGAATACAATTATAGAACCATGAGAAATAAGAATCGAAGGATTCAATAATCAGAGCCCCATCCTGATATGCAAAACCAGTAATTTTCTTTTTAAAAACAAAGGTTTATGATTCAGTCTCAAGCTTTTCTAATTTCTATGAGTGACTAGAACATATACACTTTTGGGAGCAATGATAAATTTCGTCTTCTCTGAGGAAAAGAAATCAGAAAGTTTTGTCCTTTCTCTATCTGCTCTGCTCTCAGTTAAATACTTGAGTTCTGTTTATTCTACTGAAATTTCACTTCGCTTCATGTACAGACGCATCCTCAATCGCCTTTCCTTTGTTATCTGGTTCGTCTGTTAACTCGGTGGATTCCGGTTTCTTCTTCTCCAGAAAATTAAGCCGGTTTCGAAAAATCTACACCAGAACGTTAATTACAGGATAAAAACGCCGTCTCGTAGAAGCTATATAAGCATATGTTCTGGAATTACAGATAAGAGGGATTATATTACTCAGGGACCATACCTCGAGGTGGGTCTCAATAGATTTTCTCATTTCTTCCAGCTTAGTCTCCGATAAATTTGCATAGGCATGAGTATTTTCACCTGGAAGATTGTGTAGAGGAAACTGAGATGGAGAAAAGGATGACGAACCAGTTCGATGTGATTCAATTGACACTTGCTCTCTACCAGGAATACCCGGCGACCTTAACATAAAGGACAAACATATTTGTCAGTTTTCCCTCTACCACATTGAAAGGGAGTTCACAAAAGATTTCAAAAGCTAAAATAGCTGTACAACATGACTACCAAGTAGTATATAGATCACATGTTTGTCACATTGTGGAAAATCTCGAGGGACTAAATTCAATATGATATGGAAAGTGAGACTAGATAAGCAGAAACTACAAGTGAGGACGTAGTACAATATGTTGCTTTTAAGACCCTGTGGTGAGAACCCTAAGGAACCTAAACCAAGCATAGAGTCAACAGATCAGTACATACCATGCTACTGTGTTTGCAGATGGGTAGACCATTGATTTCCCGTACATGGAGGCTGCAGAAGCAGCTGCTTGAAGCCTGGCGTGGTGTCTGCTCATATAATCATTAGAAACGCCAGCAGAAGAACTTGTTTCAGTTCCCTGGTTACCTGAGCTTGCTGTACCTGCTAAAAGATATTTAAAGTCTCAAAAGCAAAAAAGTATCGTGCATAAACAATAGATTTAGGTTTGGTAGTAAATCTGCATGCGCCGCAATATGATTACCCTGTTGTGAACCTTGGTGTAATCCACGTTGGCCTGCAGCTGCAGATGTGGCATTCTCAGGAGGTACGACAAGTGCTCTGCAAGTAGGACACGTCTGCTGTCGCTCCAACCATGATCGAAGACAATGCACATGAAAGAGATGCCCACATATTAGCTTCTTTGCAATTGTCATCTCTTCGCGACATATAATACATGTAGCATCACTTCTGCATGTTCGAAAGAAATGAAAGACCAATGGCCATCAGATTTTCCAAGAATGTAAGAATTGTGTCTACTCTCCGTGGAGTCATGAAAAAACAAATGAGATATAAGGAACTTACGCAGTAAGTTCTTCGGCTGTTGCATCAGGAAACCTCTCGTTCATATTGGATGTGATTTTACGATACCGAAGGTAGTCAGAAACACGAATCTGGAAGTTCCTGAAGGTTTCGTAGAGCTCCCGTAATAAGTGCAAAGGCACACCATAGTTCCTATACAACAAATAAGCAATATTGGTGAGTCGAACATAGGGATGAGAGCTTCTTCTACCACAGACTAAGCAACTTTAATTTAAAGATACTTCATTCCGCGACATAAATTCCGGAAATAATATAGTTTGAGAACAATATAACTGGATGGAAGAACTTACATGAATATGACAAAGAAGAAGCAGATATACATGGACAAGTGAAGCAGGTCACGAATAAGCTCCAGATAGAAAGTATAAACTGGTCTCTTCTCCCAATGACCATCCATCATCATATCTGTCACATAGAAAACATACTTCACAAAAATAGCAACACTTGTTGTTGCCAGGATCATATACCTGTAACAAAAACTTATCATCAGCTACATAATATATCAGCAGTACGAAAGAGTCTCCGGGTCCTGCTACGGATCACAGAGGTAAGACTAGCATAGCACTAAGAAAATATCACCCTAGTCTTCTTCGCCCGAATACAAATCTATAACCATGGAGTACAATGAAAGCAGAAAAACTGCAAAAGGTACTTACTCGAATGAGAAGAAGAGAGAAACCGAAGCTTGCCGTGTCAGTATCAAGTGGCGTATGGAACTGTACATAAAGAGACTATCCACAAGAAGAAGGAAACCCATGAAAGAGACAATACGAATATGAGACAACTTAGACACAGCAGGAGTGGTCTCAATGTATTCCACTCTTTTCTGGGCCAGCCAATGTAAAGCCTTAATCAACAGAAGAGTGACGACCAATGGAAGAAACCCACTAGAGAAGTCCTGTCGAAAAATAGTGATGGCAAAGAGAATCTCCATGAGTTCTCTCCAAGCTTGCTCATTCAACCTCTCGACTTCTGCTTCTCTAAGGGATCCCAAGAAGACAAATTTGACCAAATGCCAGAGACTGAGCATAAGTACCAAACACATATTGAGAAGCAGCACCAAACTGATCTTTGAGGTCGACAAATAAACAGTCGCAGGGTAAAATTGGCCTCTACTACTGAAAGCATGATAAATTACAGCCAAAGTCGCCATAAAACTAAAGCCTGCGTATGTTCTCAGTCGAATCATCGTTTTCGTCTTTACAAATATCAAAGATAGATCTGTGAAAAATAAACAGATCGAATTCGAAATCAAATTCAACACACAGCCAAATCAATCGAAGGAAACTCAAAAGATCCTATTACTAATCAAGAACAAACGCAAGAGAATTGTAAGAACTCGTATTTTGGTGACAAACATATATAGAGGGGAGAAAATATAAACCTGATTCGAAATCGGGGAAGCGATATTCACCAGAGAGAGAGAAAGGTTAAATAGCAGCGAATCGAAATCTGCGAGTTAAAAATGGAGACAGTGACGACGGTTACCCGAAGAAGCGGGGGAGGAAAGAGCCAGCGTCAGGAGGCGTACGGTGTTTCTTGTTTTTCCGATTACCAATAAACCAATTTTTAAATTCTCTGCGCTAATTTTCTAGAATTCCAATTATACCGCTGTCTTCACTTGCTTATTACTCTCTCGGGCCATGACCCAATCATATTTTATAGGCATGTTTGTAACTTTGCATTCAAGCGCTTTAACTAGGTGTGGGCATTCGGAAAGTTCTGTTCGGTACGTTCTTCATCTCCATTATTTCTTATGTTTTATTTTGCAATTTGTTGTTGGTTTGTGTTTTTTTTCTAAGGAATTGAAGGTATGTATTTATAACTTATAAAAGGAGAAAATGAGTGTTTCAAGAAGAGGGAGGTGGGAGGTGGAGAAGACTCACCGGATAAGAAGAAGAACATCACCACAATTTTCTATGAAAGTTTCATATACGACCTATTTCCCCCAGAAACTTTCATATAGCACCAAATTCCTCCCGAATTTTCACCTCTATCTAAATCCCTCCATCGTAACTTTTCAACCAAAATCCCCCTCATCTAAACTTTTTTGATCTATTTCCCCCTCATCTTGGTTTGGTAAGGATTTACTTGATTTGAACCATAATTTTATATTGGGGGAAATAGATCGAAAAAGTTTAGATGAGGGAGATTTTGGTTGAGAAGTTATGATGGGAGGGATTTAGATAGAGGTGAAAGTTCGGAAGGATTTAGTGCTATACGAAAATTTTTGGGGAAGGGGGGAAATAGGCCATTTACCCAAAAGGTTTTGGATTAGTTTTGAAGAATTGATGATTCCAAAGAAAACGAAGCAATAAACAACTCTCAGTGGATGTAAATCTGATATGTTTGGGTGTTTAATAAAAGAAGGCTTGTAAGATGATATTTAAAGCAAGTTCAAAACTTTATAAGTGAATAACAATAACAAAACAAAACCCACAACACATAATGTATTAGAATCCTCAGGAACAGTAATCTTGAACTAGATAGTACGAAAAATGCCAAGTTTTAAGTCCTTCCTGCCGAGTACTCGAACTGCCTCTTTAAGCTGATGAAGCTGCCGCCTTGTTCCTTGGCTTGGCTTCAGTACCTATGTAAACAAAGGAAATGGTGCCATTGAACCTCTTTCTACTAGAAGATATCAATCAAAGCTAATTACGTATGAGAGATACATTACCTTCTCTGAATCCAGTCTTGAACCGACGGGGAACATTACGGAGATACCTCATCCTTCCGGTACCAGTAGTCTTTCTCCTGATGGCCTTCACACTCCAGTTGTCTGCACAAAAGACACAAGGGATTCTTAAATCTTGCAACATAAAAGGGCTATTATGAATTTGAGCTAACAGACCAAAATGAGCATTTCTTTCCCGAATTTGAACAACTTCCCAGCAAATCAAGCGAACCAAACATACAAAACACAAAGTTTCTACATTTCAGGCAATAAACCGGTGAGACAATTGCGCTAAAAGCATAGAAGAACAGATAAGCTTGTTCTATGCCAGAGCGATTATAGCAATTGCTCCATTCAATAAGTAATCAATCCACATGCAAAGCATGCTCAAACACAACCATGTCTCTAACGAAACCCCGTCAAAAGTGGAAAATGGAGATTAAATCGAACACACAGAGCAAATCTAGGAAACCGCATTGATGGAAAAAATTGATAATGAAATACGTCTTGCGAGCTGAAGAATTCTTACAAGTCCTTTTGCGAGCTGCAGGGTAAGCACAAGCCGAGCAACGACTCTTCTGGATGTGGAAACTACGACGACCACATCTCACACAGAGAGTGTGACTCTTGTTTCTCCTCTTACCGAAACTTCCTGTTCCCTTTCCCTGAAATATTCAAAGTTCCACAACAAGATCAGCTAATGGTTCTGGGGTCAATCGACGAGAAAGTGAAGAAATGAGAAAAGAGATAGAGAGGAGAGATCACCATTGGAGCTAACTGCGTGCAAAAAAAACCCTAGGATTCGGCTTCAGGAAAGAAGAAGCTTTAGTTTTAGGAGAGCCAATTTATATGATGGTGAGATTTTCTAGGGTTGAAGTTCAATCATGGGCATTAATGGGCTATTGGGCCTACTACGTATGTTGCCCATTATATAGTTCTGTTTTTCTTTTGTCAAGCCCATTAATATACTTCTCGTCTGCGAAAAGTGTATATTGTTTGTTAATTACATCACTTTTCAGGATTAAAAACTACTACAGGAGACCATTTCAAAAATCCTAAAAAGATGAATTAAATTAAAGAAAAACAATGGATTAACGTTGTGCAAAGATGGTGTAAAATCAATTATTCGGATTAAGATTAACGTTGGGATGGGTAGGTCCAAAGACAAAATCAGAGCCAGCTTTAGCTTTGCATCTTAATGAATAATACTAAACATGCTTTAGACAACAACTAGTCAAAAAAACAATTATGTACTTCCAAGCCACCAATATTGTATTCTCTCTTCTTCTTAGTCAATATTATCAACTTTAATGTAAGATCTTCAAATCATCAAAAGACATAAACATGAAGAAAGAAAAAAAAGTGAAAGGTGACATTCCAAGACAAGACAAATTTTTACTTTAGCCTTTTCGATGCTGAGTAATTGACACTACATCGGCAAATACTATGAAGAAACTAAAGTAACATAAAATACTATAATTCGATTTCTGTGATTTGAAAATGATCTATATATTAATCTACCGACATGAACATATCAGTTGAAGAGAAAAAGAGAGAAATGTTTCAGAAAACAAACAGTTTCTTCCACAGAACACTACACAGTGTCAAGTCGTTTATTGTTCGAGCAGGTAAGAAACTCTCTAGACCAAAAACTCACTTCTCCTGCACATTTTGCAGATCAAGTTCTCTGGATGGCGACAATATCTACGCAAGTTTCCTCAACATATGGGAGTCTGATCTCGAAAATAGCTTTGGAGGCCCATTGAAGTTGGAGCAGAAGCCTCAAAAGCAAGAACAAGATCAAGAGAAGAAAACAGAAGCTTGCTCATCAAGAGACTGTGATGCAATGGAGAAGAAGATTAGTAAGATGTACATAAGTGAGACTGGAGATATAGAGCAAGCCCTTGACGTCGAAGAGGCACTTCATTACTATTCTTGTATTAGAAGTCCTGTGTATCTCAACATCGTTGACAAGTTCTTCAATGATCTCTACTCTTGACCTCCAAAGTCTCTGAAGCCATTATACTCTGTCTTTTTCGTATATTCTTGCTCTATTTGGTTTATAGTCTTCTTTGTTTTTGTTTATTTGTTTCCTTTTTATTTTGTACCAAAATCATTTGATGGTGAATCGTATCTCAGTGCCAAGAACTCTGATGCTGTGAGACGATTGAACATACTGTTCTTGGTGATTTAGTTCCAATCTTTCAATTAGTCATCGGCATTTGGTTCTTTAGGTTTTCGATTTTTCCGGTTCTAAAAATATAGTAACCAATGGGTACCGAGTAAATTTCGGTTCTGCAAATGTGGAACCGAATTAGTCCTTAAATAATATTGGTTCGGTTCCTAATAGTTATTTTTTTCAAAAAATAACCAGAAATAACCATATATCCAAAAAAATATGATTACTTATGTCCAAAAGTAAGCAAAACATTTTTAATATTAACTAATTTCGGTTCCTATTTGGTATTTTTCGCTTTTCGGAACCGAAAACCAAAGTTAACCTAGATATTTGGAATCGAACGGTTCTTTTCTAGAAACCGAAAGCGAACCAAAATTATATGTTTGTTTCGGTTCAGTTTTTTTCAGTTTCGATTATTATGCTCATGGCTACTTGTACTCGGTGAGATCTAAATTTCCTGCTTTTGATCTGCAAACTTTTCAGTTTGGCCATAGGGCACGACTCGCAAATAATATGGTATATAATAGAAGGCAAGCTCATTAATAGCACAAATGCAATATTACATAGGTATTTCATCTTCTGCAACAAATCCATTACAAGAATCTGATAGAATTTAAGGTGCCGTGCGGCAGCATGAACAGAATGCATATCTTTTACGTATGAGAAACTCTGTAATCATTAATAGCTCTTCCCTGTAAAGTTCTCAATAGACTGCAAATAGATACACTTCTGATCTCCAGTCCACAGCAATAGGGCGGCACAAGTGCAAACCCAAGATTAGGTCGATTAAAGGAGGACCAGTATTTACTCGAGAGAGTGATTCAGTACCCAGTGGTAGATACCAACACACTGTGCTCCCTTAGGCGTTTCTGGAAATGAGCAAGGCGGTTTTGTAGTTGGAGTATACCTGCAGCCTTCTGAGATAGAATTGTGTTAAGTCTTGAAATGTAACCATCTAGCTGGTTTCCGGGTTGGTCTGCTTCAACGAGCAAGTTCATCTCCTGCAAAGGTGATTTAAAAAAGGGATTTTAGAGAAGCTCAAGACATAGAAATGAAACTCCAACTGACCAAATTCAATACCTCTTTCACAATGTTCATAGTATCCTCAACTTGTTTACGGTGTGCATTCACAAGGTCTTCTTCTTCCTGGTAAAATTCATGAGCAATGATGTAGGTGTCAAATAATGACAGAAGTTGATGTTTTTCCTGAAGAAGAATACTTTAGCCGAATGTTACCTGCAGAAGTGCATTTAGATTGTCATCAGAGTTCGACTTCTTCACATCGGGCCGTGGCATGTCTCTTGACTTCATCTGAATAGTAGGTTTCGGGATTCTCTCCTGTGCCAGACCGTTATAGGATGGCTCTAGCTTCCCGTTCTTCTTCCACATTTGTTTCTCTTGCTCAAAATCTGATGCATCAAAGTCATCGTTCTCTTCAGCCCACATCTCATTCACGTCATCATCATAGTTAGTTGGAGTCGGAAGTGCGGAAGACAAGGGAATTTTTGTGGATTCCCTTAGGTTCATGGTCGAAGAAGATACATCTTTCTTCGAGGCATTTCCCTTTGAAAGACTCTTAACCCTACAATTTTCACAGTTTATGCAAAACTTTATGAGATCCACATATGACAAAAGATAGAAAAGGATATATCATTATACCACCAAACAAGAGAAACCAACCTGTCCGCGTATCGTAATGTGTTAAGCGTGTGCTCACATGATCCAGAGCTGGGAGATATGCACGATATCATTACAGTACGAGAATTTCCCATAAAGGAGTCCCTGAGAACTTCGGTTAACTTGCTGCCTCTAAAAGGGATGTGACCTTGATCATTATCCAGAGCTCTAATACATTCCTTTAAGGCAAGTAAGCTCTTATTGATCTCTGCTCCTTCCAATCTGTGTCATATGATACAATTGAAATATATAAGCATATACTCGGAAACATTATTCACACTAAAAAAAATTTATTGGTGTAAAGTGTTACCTTGTCTGCTTGTCATTGTCTGTGGTGTCTGCACCACGTTCACTTCCAGCAAGATCGATGAAAGAAAGCTTACCAACGAGGCGAGCGGGCTTAGACTGATTTCCCTCTACTGATTTTTTTATTGCAAGCTGAAGTATAGCATGCGAGCGAGAGGATTCTTCATTTGCACCAGTGGTTCCAGTACTTCTTGTTGCACTTCCTCTCTCAATAAGCTCCATAATCGCATCTGTATCAGATACTCTGTACTCTTGCAAACCAACTATGCACACTTGCTGCTTTCCATCCTCTCTCATGCACAGTTTCCTATAAAGGTAAAACAGTTTATATACAGCTATATAATACGCATTGCAATCAAGATATGTAACCTCGTAAGATGCCTTTCAACTTACTTTCTCTCACTGAGGAGATCATATAGCTTTCCTCCATAAATCTCAAAGAAGCTGACAAACAGATGAAACCCTTGGTTTCTATATGTGTGGTGCATCAACCTCAGGATGTCCCTTGAAGCCTTAAGAGGCAAAGGCTTCATAGTGTAGGTTTTACCACTACCTGAGAGGCAAATATAAAACCGAGAACAGTTCAGGATAAAAATATAGTTGAAGCAGACTAGTACTTGCTTCCGATAACTAGATGCTGAATATTGCGTTTCAAACTATTTTCACAATTAAATTGAAGAGACTTTTACATGCATAGTTCAGGATAGTAGAGTAGGCCTTAACCTCCAACAGCAGAAACACATGCCAAATACTTTAGATGGTGGATCTAAGGTCTTAATATTAGCTTGTCAGATTTTCCAGGAAAGTGATCTTGTGTATCTATGATTCCTTTGGAGATAGTTTACCTGTTTGCCCATATGCAAAGCAAGTGGCTTTGATCCGTTGAAAAATTAGGGGGACTACAGGCTCCACAGTCTCACGATAAACCTACAGAAATTTGAGAAATCAGTGCCATAGTAATAAGGCTTCCTCCAAAGTTAAATTCTTCCCTGTTACTTTCAAAGCACTTACCTCATCATTTGATACTTCCTCATCTAGCACAGCATCAAACACAAATTCATGCTTTTCAACATAAGCTGTTAAGTCAACCTGCAATAATTTAATAATCGATCAGTCTTTGTAATTGAGATTACATGAAGCCAAACTATCAGATACTCACCTTCAGTTTAGTTTCATGAACTGTCAAGCCATTGGAATGGGTGTCAATGATGTCTTCCTCGTTCTTTGTCGATTCTTTTTTGTTAAGTGGTCGCTTTCGAACCTGTTCTCGAACAGTAGGGGAACATCATGTTATGGTAAGGATTAAAATGTTGGAAAGCTCAAGTAATTCAAGGGGAAAATCAAGTTATGCGTTATAGGGACTGGAGTAAGGGAAGAAAACGTACAACAACTTTGATCTTTGCAACAGCATTCATCCTCTCTTTCTCAGCAGCCAAGTTATCAGCCAAGACACGACTACGGTTAGGCTGCTTGCTGTAAGCTTCAAAGTCATCAAAGCTTTGGCCTTGACTTGGATTGAAAATTGAGGGGCCATCTAATTGGTTAGAGACTGGAATCTGCTGATAAGTAGCGAGTTAAAAGCATATAATGTGGTCAGTAAAGATAATGAAATTCATGAATTAATCTAATGCTAAACTGAAAATCAAACAACCGGATGGTGCCAGATGATTCTATTACTCGTTTCAACTGTGATGTCAAATCGGTTAGGGGGTAATACTAATAATGTGGTCTCAGAATAAGTAATTGTTCTTTTACTAAAAATAGTCTGATGACCTAAAAGTGCTGCGTAAGAAGTTCACTCTTCCAGCAAGTAATCAATTTTAAGAATGTCGACCTACCTGCATCGAAATTATAGCAATGGGGCAAAAAATAAAACATGAATGCAGGTCTGATCTTATTCTAGCACATGTAAATAGCAATTACAAAGGCAAAATAGTCATAATATCACATAACACCAATTACTGGAAATTTTTCCAGAGAACCTACCTCAGGAAGAAGCTCAGTATCAAAAGAATGCAGATCTAAGAGCCCAGGACTAAACTCAGGTTCATCAGCGTTCTTTCTTTGGTTTGAAGGACGACCACCGTATTGAGGAGTAGTGGGTTCTCCGAAGAACTCGTTTCCTCCATTAAACCCTCTTTGAGCATTCTGGTATGCTCTGGTTGCTTGGCCTCCGCCTTGTCCACCAGCATAGTATCCGTAATCCTGTTTGTTTTCTCAGCATTAGGTTATAAAATGGAATACACTAAACTTGGGTTCATCAACAAAATGCATATTAGAAAACTCAAAACCAATCTTCCCAGAACTAGAGATCGAAGAAAATAAGTCCCGTGGAGAATTTCCATCTAAAAGATCCACAAATCTTTTAGATGAACAGATCTTCTTAATATTCAAAATTTCAAACAAAGTATTTCGGAGTTTGAATCCCGATGAAGTATTAAAGGAATAGAAAAAAAGGATCAGATTCTTAGATTACATTGGCCGATTGCTGGAAATGCTGGAGACCAGTAGATTGAAGCCATCTGCCATTGGAGGAAGGCATGTCGAGAGGATTATCGGAGAGCTGCCTCTGGTGGTGCACCGCCGCTGCACCAGATCTCTGTCTCCCGTTCATCGCCTCTCAGTTATCTCAAGCTCAAATAGGAGCTCCAAATGGATCCTTTAATCGGATCTCTAACAACAATTCCTAGCCGAAGTTCTGCTCTCTTCTCTCTACCTCTCTCTCTTTCTCTCGCTATCTATCTAACTCTTTCTCTCTCCACAAGTTCAAATTAAAGCGCAGAGTAGAGAGAGCATTGGTCGCTGTTTCTCTCTCTCTCACGCTCCCTTAAACTCGAGTTCTAAATCTCGTTTCAATTCATTTTAATTATTACTGATTTTTTTTATTGGAATATAAATATGTGGAACAATACTAATGATTACATATTCTTCCTTTTTCTTCACTGAAATTATATTTAAAAAAATCATATTTTTCTGAGATTACAACAACGATAAAATAAAACTAAAACTAATAAAAAATAAAAATATCTGCGGATACAAAATCTAAATAAGAGAAATCAAATCCCAAACAAAAGAACCTTTTGAAGACCAACCCCAAAAATGATCATGCTAAGATTCTAGTACACAAACTGAAGAAATTACTACCCAACAAAACCGCAGATAGAAACATTGCTTAGCAAAACAAAACCTGAAGCAATGAGGAATCCTCCTATGGCAACTGAATGTACCGCAAGAATGAAGAACATTGAACTACTCCGGTGAGAATATATCTCACAAAACTCCCAAAAATAGTGAACTCGAAACCGATTATAGGCCGACTATTTTGGCACCTTGATAGGATCCTTGATAAGAGAAGACCTCGAGCAAGTCTATAACATACGAACAAGGAGCAAAACGATCCTTTACTTAGAAAAACCAAACCCAAAAAAGCATAACACCTGCTCGAACCGAAGAGGAAAAACAATCAACCTAAGGCAGTAGATAACTAAGAAACTGACTAAAAACCTAATCAAACCCCTAATCAGAGCTAAATACAAATTAAAATACTAAATAAACCAACTACGAACCAAATAATGATGAGGAGAATAAATAGTCAAATCACAAACACACGAAGAAGAGGAGAGCACCAGAGACCAAAGATCGAGGTCGGGAAGAGGATACACCAGCAATATCTTTGGTGGCTCTGCGGTAATTCGTTCCAAGACTCATCACCGAAACTCCAAAACTCACCACCAAACCTCACCGTAAAACTCATCCTCAACTCGTTATTTGCGTTGTCTGACCACATCCTCACCACCGGTCTAGTGAAAAGGGTGATCGGCGTCGGTGCTGGCTGAGCCACAAGCGGCCGATCACCATACACAGATCTGGTTTACGGTTAATACGAACTCGAGATAAGAGAGAAGAGAGTGTTTCTTTATTTAACAGGTAATGGTTACATACTCGGGATAAGAGAGAAGAGAGTGTTAGTACTAATTTATTTATTTGTATTTATGTTTTTTTGTTAACTTTATTAAATTTGAATAATACGTAGGTAATCGATTTGATCCACATGGTTAACTTAGATTACAATGTTAAAACTAAATTTTGGTAATATATCACTAAGTAACATTGTTTATGATGTAATACGTTCTAAAACAATAGATAATATTATCTTTACACTAATACATAACTAAAGTTGATTTGTTCAAATTATCCTCACACTACTATATTAAATTAATATTATGTCTTAAAATGCTTATAGTAATGATGATGGCTTTCAAATAATAATTCATGTTGTTTTGGTGGTGTTATGGATTAAGGTAAACAAGAGTAGTGAAGACTCTTTTGATCTGAACGAGGACCCAAACAAAATAGATAAGAGAATGGATATTGCTCACGAGAAACCTCTTCAATGGGTAGCAAATAGATTCCACGTCATCCTTAAGTAATGTCCATGTGGTGGGAAGATAATACGTGAGACTACATACAAAGTCGGAAAGACATACTTTAAGTGTAAGGTGTTTAAGGTAAGAATATGAAATCAATATTTGTTTTATGCTATATGTTGATTAAGTCATGATCTTAAACGTCTTACATACATGATGATGGACTCAACTGGCGAACATGTTGGGATCTTGCTATAGAAGGTGAGATAGAAAGTTTAAAGTATAAGTCGATGGACCACTTAGTCGAGCTTTTTAAGCTGAAATGGAGGTCTCTAATCTGAAAAGGATATTGAAACGATGAATAATGCGTTTGCAAAGCTGATTGCAAAACTGGATGTTGCTCGCTAATGTTAATTTATGGTTCCGAATGTTATTTTGTAGTTTCTGAAACTATACTAAAGCCGTTCAGACCAACTAAGGTTTCTTGTGGTCCTCTCTCCACTTCCTTTGGTCACAGACTTAAAAAAATACAGCATAACCATCTTCAAGATATCCCTTGAATATGTATTCATCGACATAAACTTCTTCTCCACATCCTCTTGTGTCACTTTAGCCTTTTTGAAATGCTTCAATAGAAAATTGAGATTCCCCATCCCTCCATAATTATTCAGATAATGATGGCAATGTAGACCTAATAGCAAGGTGTGTTCTCTCAGTGAGTACCAAACAAGTACACCATTGACAATAGACCACAACTCCTACATCTTCTATATACGAGCCATGCACAAGAGTAGCATCCACATTCTCATCGTCTTGTGAAATACATCCTGTGGCATATGAAAGAAATGTCCAAACTGCGGATGCTCCTAAACCATTGCTTCTCAGGAGAGTCTAGCATTTTCTCTATGTTTTATCCAAGTTTGTGCAACATAGTACCTAGTTGCAATTTTTATCATCTTGGTGTACTCACTTGTCAGCAGATACATAGTCAAAGGTGGGATCACTCCCGTTCCTCCCTCATCCGATTCTTATAGTACAAAATTGACAAAAAAAACCATATTTTCCAAAATTGACATAAACATACAAAATGTACACAATATTTACGTACTAATACAAAACAAAAGCAATAAATGTTTCTCTACTCTCAGTTCAATACTATAACAATCGTTTTAATCATTCCAAATATCTAAAACACATAACACTATATTAATAATCGTTATAATAAATCCAAAAATTTAACCAAATCACCATAGAACTTAACGAAATAATCCAACAATTTGATCACACAAAACAAGAAATGATTCTCTATTCTCAGTTCAATACTATAAGAAACGTTTTAATCAATCCAAATCTCAGAATCATTCCAATACTATAATTTAATCAATCCAAATCTATGAATCGTTCCAAATCTCTAAAACACAAAACAATACCTTTACAAAGGAGATAATAATTCTAAATTTCTTAACCAAATCACCACAAAAATTAACTAGATAATCTAATAATCACAGAACTAGACTTATAATCCTTCACAATCACCACAAAAATTGTTTTAGGGTTTCATAAGTACAACTATTTCAATAATCAAACATTGAAAACTTGGATTAAAGTTACTTATCGTTTCCGAATAATTCTTCTGACTCCTCATCTTTTGACTCGCGTAAGGTTTCCTCATCTTGTTTGCTTTCTTCCTATACCAAGTCCGCCTATTCTTCTACACTTTCCGGATGTTCCACCAGAGGTTTGATAGAGTGTTCTACAGGATGTTCGATCATGTTTTCAACCGAAGATTCCACTTGAGGTTTCACCGGAGGGAAGAGAGAAGAGAGAAAGCTCGCGACGCCTCCATTTCCCCTATTTCAAGTCACATTCTTTGTTTGAGGCAATGTCCCCTTGAGTAGAAACAATGATATAATCAGATAATGAAAAAAAAAATAGAAAGAATCGGAGAATCTCTTCCAGTAGAATCATGTGAAAGAAGAGAGAGAAGATAAGGTGAAATTGTGTTTGATTAAAATAGGATAATGCCCGACCAATTAGGGTTAATTTGAGGGAAATTAAGATCTTGGTTATTGACGGGTCAGTTTATCGACATTTCCGGTTTTAATCAAATGAACCAACACTGATCCGAGAGATCTAGGTTTTCTTTAATGGATCACATATTCGAGTGGATACTACATGTTGGATCTTCTAATTATCTTCGACTAGTGAGGACAACAACGTAAAACACCTAATTTTCTTTTACCAATCGATTTAAATAAATTAGCAATATAGGAAGAGAATATATGAGTCACTTTCTCTTCAAAGAAGAGTCATTGTTCTTTTTTTTTGCCCATCTGACTTTTCAGGTCCATCTTGGCATCGATTTGTTTTAGCGTCGATCTAGTAAACACTATGGCTCTAGCTCACTTTGAAAAATTTGCAATGTATTTAATGCACTACAAAATAAGACAACTACCAGAATAACTTGCCAAACCACAAAGAATAAGGGGTGTTAGGTCAACTGCGCCCTAAACGCTGTTGGTCTATTACCCTAGTAGCAACGTGCTGAATCTGACAACAACAATTTGGAAATAGGATCAGGTCATACACGCCAAAAGATGGTGTAAACAACACACTCATCTAGTCTATAAAAGACAGACAACCTTCATTTCAAAAAAGACCTCTCTCGGATAAATTTACTCTATATTTTTATTCTTATTTACAAACTTTTAAATCCATTTTGTAACTTGTAACCTCTCTTTATCAATAAATTGATTGTACTAATCCCATCTCAAACAACATTGATGATGGTTTTCAAATGTGGATAATGTGAACTATATATATATATATATATATGTTTTTCTGTCATCTGAATTAAGATTAAACTTGGGAGGAATACAACGTTTCAGTACAAGAGCCGGCAGAAGACAAAATTTCCACGGATACTATGTCCAAAAAAGGGAAACTAAAATGAAAAAACTCCAAAAGGACTAAACTAGAACATGAAAAGATAAAAGACTCTAAAAACCCACAACCCCGGACCGGATGAACGAAACCACCAGAGACAAAACAAAGCCTAAATTGATGCTGAAGTCTCCTATGGCGACTAAGAGTACCTCGCATATGAAGAAGGAGTTGCTAAACCGGTAAGATCGATCGAAAAACCATAGCTACACGAAGCCACATAAAGAAACTAAACAAAGCGAGATCGAGACAAACTAATGGCAGAAATGTATATGAACAAGATACACTTCTTCCAAAACTGACAAAACAGGATCATAACCGACCAAATGACGCCACAATAAAGCCCATAAAAGACCAGACTTCAATTTGGTCCTTAAAGTACAAACAAGGAGCGAACCAACCCTCTAAATAGAGAAACATGACTCAGACGAGCACATCCACCGATCAAAGGAAAATTATGAACAACCAAGGAAGCATGTAAGAGAGCTTAAACCAAAAGTATCTAGCTTAGAACCAATTAAAGCTTAACCAACTAATTAAACCAAATAAACCAGCCACCAAACCCTAAGAAACTAAAAACTCAGCCAGAAACAAAGAGGTTAGTGTTAACCAAACCATAGCCAACACCAATGACAGTGTGGACCAGAGATGCGTAGGAGAACTCGGACAAAGCCCAACTGAAGAGAATCTTTCGATCTTCTATAAGCTGAAACCTCACCCGTTATAACAGCTCTGCCGCTTCACAACCTGAGCACCATTGTAGAGACAAGCTGGAAAAAGGGGCCACAACAGAGATCCATGCCGGCGAAACTCTCTTATTTGAATGTCGTTGCCAAGATCTTAGCATCCAGGGACACCGGCAGAAGGGCAAAAGAAGGTGAGCAGCGATGGTGCTAATGGATGCACCAACCGCTGCTCACCGGAGCTGAGAACGGAGAAGATGGTGTCGCAAGTTTCAGATCTGGTTCTTTTTCTATCTTCGATGAGAGAGAAAAGCGTGTTGTTCGGATAGTGTGAACTATATATAGATATAAATATATTTTAATGTGAAATATACTTGACTGATTGCAGAATCCGAAAATGGGATAATAAGAATGTACAAACAAATTAGTTTGAAAATAAATCTAAATTTTTTTAGACTTTAATCTTGTTGGAGGCCATAAAAATTGGAGTTAGCATTGATCTCCAAGCTTTCTAGTGGAATTTTGCCAATAAAAAAAAACAAAAATACTCTTTCACTCTAGAATAAATTATGATCATACCATTTGAATATAAAATTAATATGGAAAACTATATATTCATCTTTTTTCTTTCTCTTTCTTACCGACTGATTTTGTCTCATCTAAAAATATTATAGTTCTTACAAGCTTTTCAACTTTGTATGATTGCCCTCCCTGCCTTGAATATGTCAGTGGGAGAGTAAAACCCAAGGAAAGAGCACAGCACAGATTTTACGTACACAATTATTTATTTTGCTTCACAATTGTAGAAAAACAAGAAAATTGTCGAACCAACAACAACCTGAAGCACGTGAGGAGCACTAAAACGACACCGTCTAGGTCGTGTGATAATTTAACAAACAACATGGTGGGCCAGGCCACTAAGTAAGACAGTTGTTAGATATCGATTTCTTTATTTCGTAAATTTCGAAATTTTGTCTTTTGACTCGCGTGTGTGTGTCAATCTAAAAAATATCATCATTTCAAATATCTTTCACGATGATGCCACGTATCTTCTTTAAATCCGACGGCTCTCAGCAAAAATGGTAGTAAAAGTCGTCTACTTGGGTCATGGGAGCCCACTTTGTTTCCTCTTTTCGCAATACGACGTCGTTTTGAAGACGGTGACGAACAATCTCTCCGAAGCTTCCAGACCAAACCACACTCTTCTTCTCCATTCTCTATATTTCTCCTTTCTTTCAACACAATCCGTCTCGTTCTCGTCTCCATCTTTTCCAATCAAACCGCGTCAATATCTAACTCCATTTTCCGGCGAAGAATACCTCTGTTACTTACCTACAATGGCGGATCAAGATCAGGGTGCTGTTACTCTCTACAGCGGAACAGCCATTATTACCGACGCCAAGAAAAACCATCCATTCTCTGTCAAGGTCGGATTAGCTCAGGTACTCCGCGGAGGTGCCATTGTCGAGGTTTGCTCTGTAAACCAGGCTAAAATCGCTCAATCTGCAGGCGCGTGTTCTGTATTAGTCGCAGATCCGGTTCGATCACGCGCTGGTGTCCGTCGGATGCCGGATCCGGATCTTGTCAAAGACATTAAACGAGCGGTGTCTGTACCGGTGATGGCGCGAGCTCGAGTTGGTCATTTCGTCGAGGCTCAGATCTTGGAATCTCTTTCGGTTGATTACATTGACGAAAGCGAGGTTATCTCCATAGCGGACGAAGATAATTTCATCAACAAACACAATTTCCGATCTCCGTTCATTTGTGGTTGCCGTGATACAGGAGAAGCTTTAAGGAGAATCCGAGAGGGTGCTGCTATGATCAGGATCCAAGGAGATATAACCGAAACAGGTAACATTTCCGAGACTGTGAGAAACGTTAGATCACTGATGGGTGAAGTTAGAATCCTGAACAACATGGATGATGATGAGGTGTTCACATTTGCTAAGAAGATCTCAGCACCTTATGATCTTGTGGCTCAGACTAAGCAGATGGGAAGAGTTCCGGTGGTTCAGTTCGCATCAGGTGGGATAACGACTCCAGCTGATGCAGCTCTAATGATGCAGCTAGGTTGTGATGGAGTATTCGTGGGTTCAGAGGTTTTCAACGGTTCAGATCCGTACAAGAAACTCAGGAGCATTGTTCAAGCTGTTCAGCATTACAATGATCCTCACGTGTTGGCTGAGATGAGTTCTGGATTAGAGACTGCAATGGAAAGCTTGAGCGTTCGTGGTGACAGGATTCAAGATTTTAGCCAAGCAAGTGTTTGATCTGACTTCAAAATTTGTAACGCTTTCTGTTTTGTCTTAAAATATATGGCTTGTGTTTTTTCGTTAATGCTGATGCAAATTGATATTTTTGGTTTAATCGGAGCTTTGCAACAACAAAAACCCTTAAGAAATTTGCAGAATTTCAAAGTCATAAATTTTGTTATCTTTTACTCCCACAATACGATTGTGATATGAGGTTTACATTGAAGCAGATTGGTCTTACTTCTTCCCACTTTTCTTAAGTCCAGTACCTCCAAATGATCCCTTTTGTGAAGCCTTGGCCCTGAGCTCTTTAAGTGCCTGTTTTCATCCCCAAACATAAATAGATAATCAACAACTATGACAATTGACATTGTTAAGATTGTTCAATGAATAAGAAATAAGTACCTTCTCTTCATCTTTCTTTTTCTGCATTAACTCCTTATCGTGCTGCATTCCAAAAACAGTAAAGCCATTAGCTAAATAAACGTGTCGGTGCAATTGCAGATATTACCAAAACTGCCAAAAGGTTACAACGTAAAGCGAAATTAGCGAGGTTGTAAGAAAGATCATACCTCATCGTACTCCTTCTTACCGGACTTAGGCTGCTTCAAAGGCTTCAATTTCCCTCCTGAAACACCATAAAGAAACCGATCAATCGAGAATCCTATTACGACGTATCATTTGAAATGATTGGATTTCCATGACTTTTTATACAAGGAACCATATAATATCAGACGTGATTTTCGATGAGATTAATAAGAGGTCAAAGGATCGATTGATGAAGCTGTGATATTAAATCAGAAAGGAAGACACATATGAACCAAATTTGTGAAAGCGAGAATAGATCAAAATGATTGATTTCAACCGAGATAACAGCAATGAGAGAAAGAGGAGAATAATAACCTTGCTTTGACGTCATCGCCGAATATTAAGGTTAGGGTTTAGACCTGAAACTCGAGGAGAACAAAGATAACAAGAGAAATATCTCTGTTTCTTCGAGGATTAGATATTTGATTCTTCTTCTGACCCATCATATTTATAGTTATTGGAACCCACCTGGAACTCCTAATTTTTTTTTTGGTGAAATTAGAAAAAAGGGACAAAACAACTACTCTTTTACAAAACTAAACATTTTCATTATTTTCAAAACTAAACCTTTTGGTCATTGTAATTTTTAATGATAAGAAGTAACTTTTAATAATAATAATAATATATCCCTAATATATTCTAAAATGTAAATTTAAGAGCCACAACAAAAACCATTTTCTCATTTACCAAAAAAAACATTTTTTTGAAATTTTAATTACAATTTAATGGATATCCAAAAACATTAATAACAAAAGAACAATTAAGGAGTACATCTTCATAAAGTCTGAAAGACCTAAAACCAGTTTGGCCCAATAGAAAATAATAGCGCTTTCAATAAAACCATCGATTTGTCCGAAATCTGAACTGAGCCGAAAATTTGATAAATTAGGTTAGGTATTTATTTGAAATTTGGGTAATATGGTAAGTGATTTATTGAAAAATTCGGATAGTAATTCGGATCGGGTAGTTCGGGTCAAGTAATTCGGGTGTCAAGTATTTACATAATATTTAAATTCAACCGAAACTAACTCAAGTAGAAGCTAATTCGGATCATTTTGGGTCGGATTTTTTAGATTTTTTCGGATTTTTGCAAAAAAGTCATTTTTTGTATTTTTACTTTTTATTCGGGTTAATTCGGCACTATTAGATACTACTCAAACTACTTAATACTTGATCCGATCCAAAATTTTTTATATTTCGATTAATTTTAGTATAACTTTAAAATTTGTTAAATACCCAAATTCTAAATATATCGATCCAGCCCGAACCGCCTTTGAAAATAATATCACCTTCTTTTAAATTGCAAAGGTTTGACAAATCTTTCCATGTTGTCCACTTGCAACCTTTATTTTCTCATTCAATCTTACTAATTACATGGAATTTATCGACTCCAAAATTTATTATTTTCTTGATAACAATTTTTATAATTTCCTTCAATACAATGTTGAATATTACATAAAATACCATTAAAAATTAGAATGTTAGTAAAAAAATTTTGGTGATATTTTTTTTATTTTTAAATTATTTATTAGTGAAATCACTATTGATTCTATATTTAAAAGACAGATTTAATCAGAACTTTTTAATGGTATTTAGTTAATATAATTGAAGAAATTATGTAGTGTTGTCAACATAATTTTATTCTCATTTAATTCAATTCCTATTTCAATCATTTAATATTTAAATCACAATTGATTATATATTTATGTGAAACATTTAATTCATAAATATATTTTAGGTATTTAATTAATGTATTTAAAGAAAATATGTAATGTATTGTATAATATTCTCTAAATTTATATCCAAAAATTTCAAATTTAATTTTTAAGATATCTTTTTAACAATTTAGTCTAATTTAGAAAAATATAAAATATCACTATAATTTCAATTTATCATTTTGGCTAATAATAGTTCGTGCCGAAATTTAAATTTTGAACAGTATGATTATATTAACTATTTAAAATCTTATCGCCATATTTAATTGGTTGTAATTTTTAAAAATATACCCTAATTTTCATTATAAATAGATACAGTACATTTGCTTTCATTGTAATTCACCTCTTTACAATTGTCATTTATCCTTTTATTTATTATTCTAAAAATCTTTCACTATGAAATCTAGGTAATATTTTATCTATAAAACATTAATATTATTTATAATTTATTTGCATATTTTATATTGTGTTTATATGGTAATCATTTCGACATAATTTTCATATTATGTTGTCGATTTTTTATATTCAAACTTTATAACTTTTTGAAAATATTATGCTATCGAATCTATTATTTAACTTTTTTTTTTCTTTTCATACAACTAACACAAAATTTTATAATTTTTTAGATGATCTAAATATTTTCATCCCCTTACCATTTCTATTAATTCAGGAAAAAGTAGACCAAGTGGATTTGTGTATACAATTATGTTGATGAAATATTTCAATGCTAGATCCGATCTTATTAATGGAACAAATTTCAAATCATCAAAATATGCAAAAGATTTATTGAAGTTATGATTATTTCTAGTGACAAAATTGGTGATATTGTTCTACTCCCGAAGTCAAATGAACTCTTCAATTCATTTGTATGTTTATAGTGATGAATCATGGAAACTTTCAAAATTATCTATTTATGTTTAATTTTCTTTTTCTTCAAATATTTATAAATTAGTAGTCTTATATTTTTCATAATTCATAAATAAAATTGTTTTAATTATTCAATCATTGATCTTATATTTTGGATTGTGTAAATTGTGTATTTTAATTATTTTGAATCCAATTTGTATATTTGAAGATATTTTAATAATAAAATTTAATAAAATAAATTGAATTCGTTAAATTATATTCCTTAATTTGTAAATTTCTATAATTTCCTAACTTATTAGAGAAACTCTTTAAAGATTAAAAAAATCTTCATTACGAATATTAAATTTGTGTTATAAATATATCAATTTTGGTTTCTATATTTGTAACCAAAATATATTGATTTCAACCAAATGAATAATTCATTTTTAATAGGCATCCATGTTCTATAATATTTATGAAATTTATCAAACAATAATAAGAAAGAAAATTGATAATATGGTGAAAACTGGGTTATGAGTTAATAATCCACATTAATGTTATGTTATTTCAACATTAAGTTTTTAAAAAAATCTCAAATGAGTTCTAAGTTAAGGATCTAAAACTTTGATTGTACTCATATAATTATTGGCAATTGTATATGTCGTAATTTTCAAATTAAATGTTGCATTTGTCAATAGAAATCAAAGAATCATTTAAATATTTCATATTTAATATAATATTAACCAACATTAAAAAGAGCAAATTAACAATTGGAATTGCATTTAGTGAATTTGTAAATTAAATTTTGAATCTATTAATGTAAATCAAAGAATCATTCGAGTATCTCATATTAAATGTGGTATAAACGAAAATTAGGATGACAAAATTATCCTCAATAATACTAGAGTATTCTTAATACATTCACACTTTATATAAGATTTTAGAAGTATTATATATCTTGCCTTAATTATCCATATGTAAATATTGAATACATACCTTGAAATATTCAAATCAAGTATAACAAATAGAAGATAAACATTATTTTTTTTGTCAATAAGCTTTTTCATTAGATTAAGAGTTTCAAATTACACCAGCAGAATTATAAAACATAATCCATACAAAATAGCCTATAAGGCATAAATGAAAAATAAAAACAGCAGCTGAGGAAAAACCTCAAACGTTCTTAGAGACTTGGATAAATTGTGGTAGATAGACATTATTCAATCTCATTTATTACTATTAAATTATACACATTTGGAGAATATCTTTATAATAAATAATAAAATGAAATACATTTACGACTAGTATTTATATTATAAATGGTTACTATATAAATTGTTGAAATAAAAGAAACTTATCATTTATATTTTTAAACATAAATGCATTCTATAACCTAAAATAGTAAAACATATTAAATGCAATTTGTTAATCCAATAACAAGTATTGGAATTGTAGACCAATAATATGTTTACAGGGAACATTTACCTATCCAATTTATGTTTAAGTTTATAATATATATATATATATATATATATATATATTTAAGATATCATAACTATTGGAATTGTTTTATTTCGTCTAACCTATGTCTTCGAGCAATATTAAATGTATTTTGTTATTTCAATAATATGTATTAGTTTTTGTTTTTATAATTATAGAAACAAAGGAGATATTGGTGGGTCCAAGACACATATAATTTATTTGAAATTGTTATAGAAGATTTCTTTGTAATTTTTAGATCTATCTACAATACATTGATTATATTATATATTAAGTATAGTATTTGGTTATAAGACATAAATTTGAAATCTATTTATAAACATATATTAGTTATTATTTTTTTATAATTATAGAAACAAATGATATATTATTTTTAGTTCGAGATACATATAATTTATTTGAATTTATTATTTAAGAATTTTTTGTAATTTTTGAATGTATCTATAATACATTGACTATAATAACATAATTTAGGTATAGTATTAATTATAATACATAAATTCGAAATCCATTTATGACATATATTAGTTCTTATTTTTTTATAATTATAAAAACTAACATAAAGATATGGTTCGAGATACATATAATTGATTTGCATTCATTATAGAATATTTCTTTGTAATCTTTTGATGTATCTATAATACATTGATTATAGTAATATAATTTAGGTATATCATTGATCATAATACTATAATTTAGCTATTGTTTTGTAAGCTATAAAATTGGACTTATTAATACAATATCCATTTTAAAGCAAATTTTTAAATATGCTTGTTTCTAGATACATATAATTGATTTGAATTTATTATAGGATATTTCTTTGATATTATTGGGCAGTTGGTTCATGTTGCCAAGATGGTTGTCACTGAGGCTAATGGAAAACAAATCAATCGGATTAATATTGAGCTTAGGAATGATAAATATATTTTAAACTCCTATTTTAATCATCTATATAAATATATATGACAATTTTAAAATCTCTTACATACAGTGATGCTCGAATTTCGTTTGTGCTTCATGGTAAATATACTAAGACTCTGTAAGAGAATGTTTCTTCAGGGTTTACCAATAAAACAATTATTGTTATGCAATTCTCTAAGATTAAAGTATTTAAAGGTATTATCATTTTCGTATAAATTTTTATTCCTTCTCAAATCATGCGATTGATGATACTAATTTAATGTCTAAATTTAATTATTTCAGATTTTGAAGGGTATTTTTGTCATAAATTTACAAAGGTATAAATGGACAAATCTAAAAAGAAAACTATCCCCTTGATTTAATGTTTACCATAACCAAAAAGGAAAAATACAAACAAATTTTTAAAAATTACAATTTGGATATTCTTAACATAAAATAATGTAAATGAATGAAATATAGAAATATGAAAATTTAACATATTTGAATAATTAAATATATTACTAATTACATATACTATGATATAGAATATAGAGATATTTAAAATTACCATATTGGAATTCAGTAATTATTTAAAGAAGTGTAGTTGTACTAAGAATATGATTCTGTTTAATTACATTTAACTAAATCATATTGTCTGTTATTCTAATATTTAAAAAATATATATATACATTTCTAAATTTTTAGTTAATATAAAAATTATCTATAAGACTCATTTTTGATACTTTCTTTAAATAAGACGACATTGCTCCACTGATACATATGCAACTTTTATATGTTTAGTATACAAAGTAATTATTTTGTTAAATCCTAATTTTTTTCTTATATATAGACATAATTTACATTGTTTTTTATCTTTATATTTCGCTTTACTTCGTTATTCACCAAACTATTTGATGGCTTATATATATTTTTTTGCCCGATGATATTCTTATCACAATAACCTCCTTTTGTGATGCTTCTTCTTTGACAACAATTCTTAATCGTAGATTAGTGTGTAAGAAATTTAAGAACATATGCTATGAACCTCACGTTATGTGTCGAGTATCTCTCTTTCAAAGATTTCTATCCATATTGGGGTAGTCATCAGCAAGTGTACAGAAAATATAAAAAATTAGCTGAAGTTTAAAATCCTAAAATTTTGTATTGGTTAGGAATAACCAACACAAAAATAAAAGACTAAGTTTGCTTCATCCAGCTTCTCTTGGTAATTTCTAACATGCCACGTATTTTTATGGAGTTATTCTAATATGTCTTGAAGGTATCAATAAAAGAAAAAGTTTTGAAATACTGTCTTCTTTGATAATGCTCCGAATGTCGAAAATGTTAAATAACTTTGAAAGACTTCGGCTTACAATAGAAAGACATATAAGGTCCAATATATATGGTTTATGTTGGGATTTGAAAAAACCTTGCATCAAAGATAGTTGTAGTTGTAAAAGTCTTGACTACTAAATTTGTCAAGCAAAATAATTTTGGGCTTCGATACAGTGTTAATAAGGACATGAATACATCTTCTGCAATATTTATTTATGGGATCACGAAATCAAACTTTTGATATGCGGTTACTACTTGTAGAACATCAAGAACTAATTTGTTATGTTATTTGGTTTTTTTCAAAATTATTTATTTACTGTATAAAACTTTATTTTTTTTCGTATAACACTATTAAGAAAATAAGCCACAAATGTAATAGCTAACTAAAATATGAAATCATTAGAATTTTTTTATCATAATATGAAATCATTAGATAGTAATAGAATTAAATAACTATAAAACTAATACCAAAAAGAGACTAAAAATATAAAACATTTTCTTCTAATTCTTTTTTTTCTATAACAAAATTATAAAATATTTTTGATCTTCCTATCTCATAAATAACAAATATTAGAATATTTTAAAACAAATAATAAATACATTTTAGAAACCCTGGATTTTAATAGATTTAAAAATTTATATAAAATTTAAAAATTTAAAAATCTATGTAGAATTCTCAGATTTTAAAATCAAATAAAGTGAATTTCAAAATAAAACAAGCTGGATTTTATTAATATCAAACAAACTAGATTTGAAATCATATTAACTGGATTTCAGAATCAAAGCTAATAATTTTTTTATCTATGTTTTTCCATTGAATCCTTCTACATTTTATTATATAATAGAATTTTACGCTATGGTAGACTTCCATTATCAAAGTTATATTCCATTGACACTTTAACACCACACATATATACTGAATATAATTTTTTTCAATGATAATATTAGGAGTTTGAATGTTATGCAGATTAATTGTAGAATTTTTATGTGTGGGATAATCTGCTAATAAAGTCTCCATTCACACATAAATGATGCAGTTCAAATAGATAATAAAATATTGAATGAAATATTTTGCAGATCAAAAAAAAAGAAAAGAGAGAGGCCATACACCCATATGTGTCTGTTTGTCTGATCTGCGTCACAGTTTGATAATAGTTCTCTTCCTAAAATACTATAAAATAAATACAAATTTTTTTGATCGGAACGAAAGTAATCTAATGTGTAGCTTTCATAAAATCGATTTTTTATTTTATTTTATTATAAGGTTTATGTCAATTGGTTTTAGTTTGTTTCTCTCTTTATTTATTAAAAAAATTGTGATTATTATGAATTTGTTTGCAACAAACATAAATTAAAAAGTGAACATCAGATTTATGCGTATAATCTGCATGATTTGATATGTTCTACATGATCTGCATAATCTGCATGATCTGCATAATCTGCATGATCTGCATGATCTGCATTTTTTGAACAGCATTCACCATTCAAAACCTATATTTAGGCTTTGGTTCATTATTATATTTTGATGTTATTGGGGTTTGTGAATTCATAGTGATATTATAGGTATCAATAGAAGAAGCTATATATAAGGTTCTTGTTGGGAAGTCGGTGCGAGAGGACCTCCGAACCTCCATTGTGTTATAAAGTTTTTATACTGAGTTTTGTACTTTTTTCTCTATTTTTTTTTTCAAATCCAACCAAATAACAAGATTTTTTTTTCGTGAAAGAAAATTGTATTACGATGACTGTTCACTGGAAGCTGCAAGATAACAAAATAGAAATAGAAACAAAGAAAAGAAAGCACACCAATAAGCATGTAAGCTAATAATTAGCAGAAAAGGGGAAGTTCAAGATGCATTTATAGGTGAAAATTCAGAATTCCTTAATCCATGATGGACGAAGTTACTGTGGAATCATGGTTATATAGATGTCAATCTGTGATCCATGTAGGTGCACCAGCAGCAATATAAAATTAATATATATGGTCTTTGGTGACTGAATCTGCCAAGTCTGAAACCGTTTTGTTCCTATCCTTGTGAATCAGATTATACTGCCATTCACCTACGGCATAAATATGCTCGTGAAAGAGGTTGAAATACTCTTGGACCTCATGCAAGGTAGGTGTCTCTGTGAAGCTTAGCAACATATAGTATGAATATATGGCAAATACTACCTTTTTCCTAGTGTATCGCATGCTTTCTGATGCCCAAAGGAGACTCACTACCTCTGTTTGCTCTTAATATTTAACATTAGAGAAAGCACGTCTACCATGTAGAAGCATTTTCCCATCATGGTCTTTCAAGATCCATGCAGCTCCATTGTACTGAGTGTCTATGTACCATGCAACACCAATATTTCATTGTAGCCACTGCGTTGGGTTTGAAATTGACACAATTCTCCTATTATTGGGCTCTCCATTTAAAAGGAGTCCCTTCATGCATAGTTTTGTGAGCTTGAAACCAGTCCTCTGTCTCTACTAATGCCCTTCTTATGATGTTATCTGCTTTCCATTTAGTCTTTTCAAAGACCATGGCATTGCGTGATTTCCAAATGATCCATAGAAACCATGAATTGCTCGCTTTGGTTGATTATTCTCTCTGTTTTCAAAATGAATCTGGAGGATGTAATGAATGTTCAGGAAAAAATAGAGTTATTAGAAAATCCTTGTTCAGGCAGTGTGATGCCACTTTGTTCCCATACACGTTGAGCTGCTGAGCACTTAAAAAAACATGGTTTATAGTTTCTTCATGATGACCACAAACAGTATAGGGATAATCCATAGTGATTCCACATGAGTGCAAACGTTCAGCCACTGCAAGTGCACCAACAAGAGCTTTCCACAGGAAATGCATAATCTTGGGAGTGGTCTTAGCCTTCCAAATATGTTCCCAAGTTTGCTTCTTTATTTGTGGCCTAGCTGGGGTGTTTGGTGCTTTAATTTTTTTATGCAAGCTAATACCCACTGCGAGTGTTATATACTCCATTACTAGTAAATGGCCAAACATAGCCATCTTCTGGGCTATGGTGTATGCTCAATGTCTTTATGAGATCAACATTTCTCTTCGTAAACATCTGCCGCAACTTAGTCGTCTACTTGTATTAACATCCCAGAGGTCTGATACTCGCAGATTATCATCTGTTACCATGTTCATTGAGGTTAATATCCTTGGGAGCTCGTCATTGATCCACTTCTCCCTCCATACTCTCGTTGACTAGCCAGTCCATATCTTTTGAGCAAACATTCCTATAAGAGTTTCCTGCCATAAAGGATACTTCGCCATCTAAATGATGGCCGAGATCCTATTCCACATTCTAGGAAGGTTGATGATTTATAATACCGGCCTTGCAGCACCTTCCCAAGGAGTGAGTCGGGCGTGTTAACCAGTCTCCAAGCTTGTTTATAGAGGAGGGATTGGTTAACTTTACCAATTTTTTTGAACTCTGGTCCACCTTTTATTTTACTTTTACAGAGCTTGGTCAACGCAATCCATGGGATCTTCTTTGTATTAGTGCCGCTACTCCACCAATACTCACTCATAGTTGTTGCTATCTTCTTGCAAATGTCTATTGGAAGCTTAAAACACTACATAGCATACACAGGAAGTGCTGAGGCAATCGCTTTAATTAAGGTCTCCTTCCCTCTCGGTGATAATGTTTTTGCAAACCAGTCATTCATCCTTGAACGAAGTTTCTCATGGATAAATTTGAGCAATTTTCATTTCGATCCAATAAATACCTTAGGAAGACCCAAGTACATACCTTCACCACTTTCCTTGCTAATTCCCAAAGTGATTTTTATCTGTTGCTTCACACTCTAAGTCACTTTAGCACCAAAATAAATCAAAGACTTGTCAAAGTTAATGGTCTGTTCAGAAGCCTCTTCATACCTCCTTAAACACGTTTTAACTTCATAACTCTCTTGTATATTTGCTTTGTATAACAATGAATTGTCGTCAGCAAAAACCAGGTGATGAATAGCCATTCAATCTACCAGTCACTTCAAATTGATTAAGCGTGGAACCACAGCCTCCGCACATACTTTAAAGAGAAATGGAGATAAGGGGTCACTTTTTCTCAGTCCCCTTTTCGGTTTAATGAATCTATGATACATATTGCATGATCCATTAAACCCAATTATCATTGAAACCCATCTCCGTGAGTAGCATCTTCAAGAACGGCCATTCCACTCTGTCATATGCTTTAGACATATCTGTCTTTATGGCAATACACCCAACTGCGTTCTTTTGATTGGTCCATAAAGAATGAACAAGCTCATGAGCAATGAGTATGTTGTCAGATATGAGACAACCATCTACAAATGCTCCTTGTGTCTCAGACACTATCTGTGGCAATTTCATTTTCAGGTGAGCACATAGGATTTTTGAGACACTATCTGAACACAAACTGATTGGACGAAGTTCAGTCATCTTGGAAGGTGCAGAGACTTTTGGTATTAAGCATATTTGTGTAAAATTCCATTCAAGTGGGAAACAAGCAGTCTCAACTAGGGTTAGTCCCGTGATAGATCAAAAATGCTGGTAGAATTTGATCGTGAAGCCATCAGTACCTGGACACTTATCCCCATTGATTGCAAAAACTGCGGTCTTGATTTCTTCATCACTCACTCATCGCATAAGCTGTGCATTCATCTAGTCTGAAACTCTAGGCTCGAAACTATCAAAGAGCTCTTCAATATTTTGTGCCTACGAGCAGGTGAAAAACCCTCTAAAGTAATCCACTAATATTTCTCCTTTAAACCCTTCGGTATATACCTCATGATCATTATTGTCGAGCAACATATGAATTCGGTTCATGACTTGTTTACTCTTAACACTGTTATAAAAATAATTGGTGTTCTTATCGCCTTCTTTCAGCTACTGCTCTCTACTTCTCTGTTTCCAATAGCACTATTCCTCTCTATGTGCTTCACTGAGTTCTCGTTTAATCCTTTGCATATAGCTATTGTTAGGATTAATCCTGACTATTTCTTTCTCTAGCACTGAACGCAACCTTTGAAATAGTATTCAGCAGAGTTAGTTTTGGAGCCTCTTTTCCACACGTTAAGTTCCTTATGCAGTTCTCAATCTGTGTTGATATACTGAGATTGTCTGCACCGTGCGGTTGTCCCCATCCTTCTAGAACAACTTTTCGTGCTCCCTGCTTGTTTCCCCATCGACTATCATAGCCAAATCTTTTTTATCGCTCTATATATCCTCTCTCGTAAATGTGACAATAATGGGGCGATGATATGATGCCCACACTGTAAAATATTGACCCCGGGATTGTGAAAACAAACAGAACCAGTTATCGTTGCCAAACATCGATCAAGACAACACTGAACCCAAACATTATCTCTCCACCCAGCCCATGAGAAACATTTGCATGTACTAGGAACTTCACTAATTTTACAATTTGAAACACAGTCTATGAAGTCCCAAAAGGTGGAATTGTGTCTCATTGGTCCGTCTAACTTTTCAGAATTACTCAACAACTCATTAAAGTCACCAAGCAATATCCAATGATCATTCCTATTGGAACCAAATTACAAGGTTTGAGGAAGGATTTCAAACCCTTATATATTATGTGAAATACAGTAACAAATTCATTGAAATCCATATCCAAATCAAATACATACTCAAATCCTAAATTTTGAATAAGGGGTGATTTTAATTAGTATTTCTAAATGATATAATCAATAACACATGATTTTAAATTTTAATTTGTAAATCAAGACTTGAATAACATATGATTTGAATAAGGAATACAAAATCAATGCTTGAAAAACACATGATTTTATAAAGATTTCTAAATCTATTAAAATTTGCCCTCCAATAAACCTCCCTAAACTTTTAAACTTATCAAAAAGATTGAACCAAAGATTTGATTCACAATCTCTTCCATATTGAGAAACCTCTCGTCTTCAACTTAAAATCATTCAATCTTTCTCTATAAAACATCACCAAAAATTGTTGATTATACGCAAAGAGAGTACTAATTTACCTTAAAAGGGTAATTTTTCAATATTTTCAATTCCTATATGATCAAATTACTTAGGGTCAATTACTTATTGTATGGTAATGTAAAACTAATTAAAAAAAACAACTTTGTAGTCAAAGATGAAGAGAGACATATATTCGAATCCAAAGTCAAATCATGTATGTTTTTCCGATATTACTTTGTATAATCAATGTTTTTAGGAGGAAAGTAATTTTGTAATTATTCAATTTAAAAGTTAAACCTAATTAATTTTTAAAAAACTCTAATGGAAACTTCGATTCGAAAGATTGATCTGATCTATTGTTCGTATATTGGAAATCATGACTAATTGGAATCCATAATTAGAATTCAGGTGTACAGTTTAAAGTTTCGTATAGGCAAATGTTTCGTATGAACTTTGATTAAAAAATTTGCTCTTTTTTATTGCTTAGAAAATATACCTCAAAAAACTAAACAACTCAAAGTCTTTCTTTTGTCATAACTCAACCAAAGTATTTATAATAACACAACATAATTATTTTCCTTATTCTAATAGGATTAGATCCTTTTAATCCTAATCTATCTTGGAGAATATTTTATTCCCTATCTTCATGCTTAAGACATAGAATCTTGTTCACCAAGATAATGTCAAATCTTGTGGACTTATCCAACACAGTTCATATATTACCTAAATACAATGTTACACTTTGAATATTTGATAGTTATTCATTGTAGTTCATACCTTGATTTTAGAAAACTATTCAAAGCAACACACGAAATTAAGTTATTATAGTTTTGTTTTCTGCTTTATTATCTGTTAAGATTTTATGGAATTGTTATAAAAAAACAAATTTTATGAATTCAAATCACCATGAGTTTAGATGAATTCTAACAATCCAATATATTTTTGTAGAATAAGGTCGCTGATAACATTGATATGACGGAATTGATATCAAATGATATCCTTCCAAACATAATCTCACGTATTGCACTAGAAGGGATTCATGTGACTGAGAATATGAGGTTAGTTTCTCAAAGATTTCATCAAATATGTGAAAGAACATAAGTTCTATTTTGGGTTTCCCTTCAATATCTTCATTTTTATCCATGGAGAGACAACCACAATCTTTTCCACAAATTTCGTGAAAAGTTATGTTGAAAAGGTAATCTGGCTTATATAGATCAGGTTTTGGAATTTACTTTGTCAATCATAGCTAAAAAGAGGGATTAGGTTTGTTAGCTGAAACTAATAAAGGAGAAAACCTAGAAGCCATATTTGTTTGTGGAACAATTCTAGTATGTCTTGGAGATAGTGCTAGGAAAGAAGGTTACAACATTCTTAGGGAATTACTTAAGTTGACAGTAGCTACATCATTAGAATATGTTGGATCAATTAGAAAATGGATTGAAAATTCTGAAAAATTCATATTTTAGAGAACCTTGCAAGTGCAATGGACACTTCTTGCTGACTATACCTTATTACCATGATTAGGATAATTTAGATGAGGGTATTGATGAACCAATGACAGCTAGATGTGAAATTTGCTTTTGTCATTATCAACTTGGATTCATATTTCCCGATGATTAGAATTACTATATGCTATTAATTAAGTATTTCAGTTTGGATTTTAATTTTTCTATGTTTATTTTTATTAAGTGTTTTGTAAGACTTATTAAACGTAAGATATAAAAATGTACGATAAATTAAAGTTAGGAAAAAAGTATTCGAAATACATAAATAAATAAAACCCAAAGTATTCAAACAATATTTAAAAATTAAAGCAAACCACAGTAAATATGATCGTTTTCCAAACAAAAAAAAAGCATGATGTTAACACTTAATAATCTTCCTTATCCTTTTGGCTCTTTAACTTCAAACAGATTATTAATTTTCTCCAGGAGTTTCTTGCTTGAATATACATTGAGCTGGAAGCAAACACTTACTGGTAGACCAAACATTTCTTACATTGTATGTGCCATTGCGATTGGTGATGATCTCCTTTTTTACAAACAACCCAAATTGAAAAGTCTTTTCCAACCAAATTCTTAATTGCAGGAGGCAAAGTTTCAAGGTATTCAATATACATATTGTAAGACATGATATAAGTATAAATAAAAATATAAAAGATAAGAAATGACATATAACAGTAAAAAAAAGAATTACCTACATTACCTCACCAGAACCATCGCCTAATATATCATTTGCTTGCTCATCTATAACTTCAATGGCAAGATTATCAAAAATTATACACTTGGTATGACCAATACTGTTCACTATTTGTAAATGCAGCTTTAACCTAATCGATAAACAACGAAAACATGATTTAAAAAAATTAATCCATTTTAGAAATATATAAAAAATAAACTTGTTATAATTATACCATGAAGACTTTTGTAAATTTCACTCATGAGTTACACTAAAAAGAATGATGCTTCTTAAGTGACTCATCCTCTATCTTAAGAGGATATCCAGGATATGTTTTGTTGGTGCACATGTTGCAGCTGAAATACCACCAGCATCTCTATATATCAATTCTCCAAACAATACACACAACACAACATTTACCAACTTATTAGCATGGTTAGAAATAAAAACAAAAAGAGTAAGATAATATTCATAAATTCTGAATAAAGTATAATCAAATAACAATTTGATTATATTCAAACAATTATGAAAAAAGTATCCAATTATTTAATTGTGCATACCTCAGTTGATTCAAATAATTTTGGAATTAATTTCCTAGGATGTTCATCTTCCATAGAAGTTATTTGCTCTTTAGTTCGAAAAGCTAATACCATAGTTTTAGTTATTTTTAAAAGGATGAATTTCTGCCAGACGATTTATCTTTTATTATATTGCTCTTACATTAAAGAAACTCTAATCGGATTAGACACTAAAATCAATTTTAACCACGGAAATAATTATATCATGAATGAAAATTGTTTCCTTAAATACGATGAATATTCAAAAATTACCTAATTCGATGTTTCTAGGATTTTCATAAATATCAAAGAATACTTTTATAGTATCTTTATTAAAAAAATTAAAATATGTCGGTTTAAGAATACATCAAAAATATCATATAGATCCAAAAAAACCTCGAGAGTATTTTTATAGTGTGGAATTGTTTTAAAATGAATATAACGATAAACTTAAAATATTCAGGATTCCTTATTTATAATATTTAAAAATAAAGAATTCAGCTAATGACTTGACATCCGGATTCGATTCCAAATAATGCATTATGGTAGCTTAAAAAAAAAATTATTGAAGGTGGACTTTAGGTTATGGATCGGACCTTGTCCACCGATTAAATAAAACGATTAAGTAAACCATAACACTTTTGACAAAACTTTCCACCTTTTTTTTTTGCTAAACGGCGATGAAAAGGGATTTCGACGATTGCAGGGATTCCAATTGTGATGCAGATCGCAGATTATGGGTTGGTAGTAGGCTTGAGATCGTAATCGATTCAAGATCATTGATGTCTCAGGATCGATTTTGTCCCGTATCTTCCTCGCAGACAAGGGGCTGGGCGTTACGATTATGTATATCGATTTGTCATTATGTAACCCAGGAGAAGAAATATCCAGGTAATGATTCTGATCATAGAGATCTGAGAATTAATTTCTATTCATTCTTTTTTCTATGCTGATGGATTATCTTCGTTCTTTATCGATTTATGGCTCAGATTACACAATTAATGGGTGTGGATAATCTGCGACTGTTTTTGTACGCTCACTGTATCTCTCTGCGAATCGAAAGATTCTATTTAAAATTCAAATTTGAAACATGTTTCTGCAGAGACTGGAGTTTCAGTTTCGCAAATCAGATCCGCGTGATTCAAGATGATTCTTTGTTAATTAATGTGTTCGATGTTAATGTATGTCTTGGTCTAGATTATATGGCCTTATGTGATAATTTAATTTCAGTGATCATCAGTGATAATTTAATTTCTATGGCCTCCCCCAGTGATTGGGATTACCATGCTAGTATGTTTAGAGATCTTTTGGTATCCAGCTATAAGTTTTCATGGATTCCATATATTTTGAATTCATTATGTTGTAGATTGTTTGATTTAAATGCCCGATTACTAATGATTTCTATGATCTTATGGTTGTTCTTATGTTGGTTCTACTTAAATTATGTTGTGGTCATGCCTTGCCTCTTACTTGCGATTCATTGTTTACGCAATTGTCGTTTTCTGATCAATTTTTCATCTTTCTTTCTTTGGATTTCCGGGAAGAGTGTAATCACGGTGTCTTAGATTAATCTTGGTAAGAAGACCGGGGAATCAGGATCACCTTCACGTAGAATGAAGATCAAGGTTCCAATGATTGACAATGTTGATCTCTTACTGAGAAGGAAAATGGTGGTTTTGGGTAGATGTCTGAATCCGCTGGTGTAGAATGTCGACTCCTTCATCTATATGATGCCACGCTTTTGGCGTATTTCTGGGAAAGTGACAAGCCTCAACCTTGGCAATGGACACTTTTAGTTCGAGTTCTCATAAAAAAAAATCGTGATGAAGTTCTGCGCTATGGATCAACGCGGGAAAATGATGCATGTACAATGTCATCAAAAAAGCTAAAAAGGAATTTGTTGATTGAGCTAGAGGACGATCCAAAGACGGCTCCAATCATTGATGAGAGGAATGCAGAAGATGTTGGTGAGGGGAGTCAACAATTCATGGCAGAAAATGATGATGATGCTATTATGGAGGTTGAGGACCAGGTTGATGAAATATGTCCGGAAAATGGTGATGATGATGATGAACCTCAGTTCACAGCCGAAGAATTGGCTGAGCATGAGGCTTTTCATAATGAAAATATGAGCGTTTAGAAACAAAAGCGAGAGAGGAAAGGGTTTCGAAGCCACCTCCGGGACCGAGTAAGACATCTTCGAAGCAATCTACACTACTTTGTGGAGTTTGTTCCAGGAAAATGAATGCCATGCTAGCAATATCACCTTCAAAGCTGCCCAAGGAGATCAAATCAAAGGCCAAGGAGTCGGGAAAAGGCTCTATGAAGTTTTAATTTTTTACGTTAAAAACTCTTTGTTGGAATTGCCAAGGTGTAAGCAATAGGATTACAATAAGTTATTTAAGTGATATTTGGAAGTTTCATAAACTGCGGTTATAATTTGATGATTGTTGTTGAACAAGATGGCATTAGTGGGCGTTTGGCTCTTTTTTATAATGATTATTCAAATGTTATTTTAAATTATAAAGACTTATGAGGTAAATTGGAAAAAGATTAATATTACATTTATTTAAGTTGAACCAAACCAGAATCTGCGGGACCAGGTTTGGGAGAAATTAACAAGGTTTGGTATTGTATGTGACTCTCCATAGTTGATTATTGGTGATTTCAATGAGTTAAGCGGAAATCATGAAAAGCAAGGTGGGACAGTGAGACACCCCAATATGTTTTTAGCTTTTAATGAAATGATTCGAAATTGTGGACTCGTAGAGTTTCTGAAGATAGGAAACCCTTGGTCATGGAGAGGAGTACGTAATAATGATGTGGTCAGGTGTATCTTAGATAAAGCTTACGCTAATGAAGACTGGCATGACTTATTTCCTATGTCGGAGATTGAATATCTCAATATGATAGGGTCAGACCACCGACCAATTGTGGGACGTTTCTGTGATCAACAATTTACTTGACGACACCAATTCATTTTTGATAAGCGATGGATTGGTAAAGAGGGATTAAAGGAAATAATTGAGAAATGATAGAAAGGTATATCATGTCGTCGTCATGTAACAGTTACCGGCAGAATCAAAAATTATAGGAAGGAGTTATCTTATTGGCGAAGCAGATATATTCCTTCAGGAAGACAAATGATTAATAAATGGCAAAATATTTTGGAGGATTTACAAAATTCTAATTCCACTCGTGCTAATGATTTAGCGAAGGCCAAATTAGAATTAAAATCGGTTTATGTGGATGAGATGATTTATTGGAAACAAAAGAGTCGGAATAGATGGCTTAAAGAGGGGGATGAGAATACTAAATTTTTCCGCGCTCAGACAAAGCAACGACATGCGAAAAACCGAATTATTGGACTTTTTAATGATCCTGGGGAATGGGTAACCAAGCCTAAGGATGTTATTACAGAAGCTACCCGCTATTTTACAGACCTTGTCGATACAAATGGTAGAGACTGTGGTTCAGATTTATTATCCGAGATCGAGCCTCAAATTACGGAGAGTGATAACCAGATGCTGTTACATAAGGTATCCGAAGATGAGATTAGGGATGCCTTTTTTATGATGGATCCGGGTAAGATACCAGGACCTGATGGTATGACCGCTCTTTTTTTCCAAAAATCTTGGGAGATAGTTAAACTAGATATAATTCAAATGGTTAATGATTTTATGGCGACTGGAACATTTGAACAAGGTTTAAATGACACGAATATATGTCTAATTCCGAAAAATTCACATCCAACCAAGATGACAGAATTTAGGCCAATTAGTTTGTGTAATATGGGATATAAAATTATTTCGAAGGTCTTATATCTACGACTTAAGAAATTAATGCCGAAATTGATTTTGGAAACCTAATCTGCCTTCGTCGCTGGTCGATTAATTTCTGATAATATACTAATTGCGCAAGAAATGTTTCATGCGCTCTGCACAAATAAGGCGGTTAAGGGTAAGTACATGGCTATAAAGACAGATATGAGTAAAGCTTATGACCGGGTAGAATGGAAATTACTAGAATGCCTTCTACTCAAACTCAGATTCAATAACAATTAGAAAAAATATATTATGCATTGTATATATAGTGTGGAATATTCAATCCTATTGAATGGGGAATCGAGAGGGAAAATATTCCCAAAACAAGGCCTAAGACAAGGTGATCCGTTATCCCTGTATCTATTTATTTTATGTACATAAGTCCTTGTTTCTAAATTGAAAAAAGGCGGAAAATGATAAATTTATTTCCGGAATCCCTATCGTAAAAGCGAGCCGAGCGATATCCCACCTTCTATTTGCTGATGATAGTCTTTTCTTCTGTAAAGCAACGACTGAGGAAGCATGCCACATTATTAGAATTCTCAAAGAGTACGAATGGATATCAGGTCAACAAATTGATTATGACAAATCTTCGTTACAATTTGGACATTCATTCCCTGAAAACGATAGACCTTGATTCATCAAACTTTAGGGATCCACCAATTGAGGGGGTATGGGATCTTACCTTGAGATACCAGAGAATATTGGAGGGACAAAAACAAAAGTATTTGCTTTTGTTCGGGAGAGACTTCATGAAATAATAAATGGTTGGTCGTTGAAATTCCTATCCAAAGGGGGAAACGAAGTCCTAATTAAATCGGTCTTTACAATTTTACCGACATATGTCATGTTTCAGATTGCCTAAGACAATAGTAAAGCAATTAAAGTCAGCTATTGCGAATTTTTGGTGGTCAAATTCCAAAACTCGAAAGGAATCCACTAGGTTAACTGGAAAAAGTTATGCCGATCGAAACAGGAAAGCGGATTGGGATTCTGAGTTCTGGAGGATTTCAATTCAGCACTTCTTGCCAAATAAGTTGGAGGTTGATTGACTATCATGAATCTTTGTTTGCCTGTGTTATGGATGGTCGTTATTTTAAAAATTATTGCCCGATGATGGCAAAAACAAATTTGAACCCTTCATACGAATGGCGAAGCATCAGCTCTGCTCGCTCACTTGTTTCTAAAGGGTTAATTGAAAAAATTGGTGATGGAAGATCTACTTTTTCGGTTTGGAGAGATCCTTGGATCCCTGACATGCACCCTAGAGGGGCAATTGTTATCGACCCATCTATATATCTGTATCTTACTGTTGACCAATTCATTGATTCTACGACAGTATTTCGTCCCTGATGACGTCCAGTTAATTATGGGCATACCAATATCAAGACGCGTAAGACCAGATTATTTGGGCTGGCATTACACAAAAACTGGTATGTATTCAGTCAAATTAGGATATAAAACTAAGGAGATGGTATCGCTGATGGAGGTTGGTTATGAGGGACCAAACTTCTAGGCATTACAATCAAAAATATGGAAGTTGGATTGCCCAAATAAAATTAAACATTTTATATGGCAGGCTTTGTTAGGATGTGTTGCAGTTAAACGGAACCTGACCACTCGGGGAATTAACTGTGATTCTAGATGCAATCGATGTGGGGCGGAAAAGCAAACCATTAATCATGTTCTTTTCAAGCTTGGGCATAATCTCCCGTTCCCTCAATAGTTGAGGTTTTCCCGGGAAACTCGATATAGTATAATCTAGATTATCTGTTTTGGAGAATTCCAAATTTAGTTGATATTAATATTTTCTCATGGGTGATTTGGCACATATAGAAATCGAGAAATGATTATTGTTTCTCTAGAGCGAGTAGAGATCCCCGTGAAGTATTATCCCAAGCGAAGCAAGATGTGACGGAATAGTCTAATGCTAGGCGTCAAAATAGTTATGCTAGTCAACCAGGATCGCTCAGCAATGCTCCGGCTTGGCTAGCGGTGTCATTTCCGATGACGGTGAACCCGACCTTTACGGGTTACATATGTTTTGTTGATGCGTCGTGGAAAATCTCTGACATTTATTCCGGGATCGGCTGGTTTTGCTTTCTGGACATTGTTTCTGAGGGATGCATGGGGCACACCAAATAAGAAGAAGTCTTTTCGCACTATATTCAGAGGTGGAAGCAGTGTTGTGGGCTATGGAATCCCTGATTGTGATCCAGTTTTTAGAAGTGGAGGTGGCTATAGATTGTGCGGACGTACTGAAATTTTTGCTGAATCCTGAGGAGTGGCCGGCGTTCCAATCCTACCAAAAGAGTTTTCTTAGGTTAAAGTCTCTTTTCCGTGCTTTTTCCCTCCATGTAATTCTGAGATTTCTAAATCATAAAGCTGATGTTCTCGCACGTTCTAGTAGAGAGTCAGCTAATGGCTTAGTATTGTAAACGTTTTTCAACATTTTCGGTTGGTTATTATATTATATTGGTCGAAAACAAAAAATAAGGAAAACAATTTTCTACTTCCATAAATTGTACAAACCACAAGGACATTGACCGACCGTATTTCTGCTTGACAGTTTATCCTTCTTATATAGCATTTTAATTAAAGAAACCCTAATCGGATTTCACGCTGAAGTCCATTTTAAACACAATTATAGTTCTGTCACAAAGAAGAATTGTTACTTAATATGATGCATATTCAGAAATATACTTATTTTCAGAGATTTTCATAAATCTCAAAGAATCTTTTTATACTATATTTATTAAAAATTTATAAAATAATGGATTAAAAATACATCCAAAATATCATATAGATCCAAAAAATCTCGTGATTATTTTTATAATGCGGAACTGTTTTAAAATGAATATTTTATAACGATAATATTAAAATATTCAAGATTCTTTCTGATTGAAAAATATATATATTCAGGATTCCTTATTTATAAAATTATAAATAAGGAAATCAAGATTTAAATATATATAATTATACATGGCATATATATAAAATATTTATAAAGGGAAAATATTACTTTAAATATATATAATTATACATGACTATATAGTGGTAGATATAGTCAATTAGTGTTAAATCAACTTTCCCTCGAGTATTAGGGTCCTTCGCAATGTCTTTCAATCTGGTAGGTCCTCAGTGTCTCTTGGGTTGCGTTTCTTGCTCTTTCTCGATGCCTTCTTCATTAGGTTTTTCTCTGTTCACTTATGCAGCTGAATGTCTAAATGTCTGCGGCTCCAACTCTTCTGCACCTTGCTCCAAATCTGCTTTAGGAAGTTATGTATCATTACAAGTCTGCTGCTCCAATACTACTTCTGGTTGTTCTGTAATTTCAAGAGTTTGTTGCTCTACCACACTAATATACTCGACTTATTCTTCATCTGCAATCCTCTTACTTTTGTTGGATTTCTTTTTTGGACATCTCAGTGAAACAAGAATCAATTGATTAGTAAATAGCTCAACTTTGTAATAGACATAATAACAGATATAACAAATTACAGTTAAAATGAGTAAACAACAAAAAATATACATTATAATTAGTTCATATTATAACCTGCTAGACATACATGCCTTCACAATATGTTCTAGCATTATGTGCGTCATCAGGAAAGTTATCTACAACCAAATGTCCATATTATGTTGGGAATGGCCCTATATCCAAATGTCCATAATCTGCATTCTCCCCACTATATTTTTTTGAAGGACACTTCATAGCTACATACCAACTCGATGAATCGTCTACTATAGAGTAAAAAACTTGACTCGCTTGTGATGCTAATATATAAGGATCTTTTGAAAATAAAACTTGGCTATGGCTGAGGTTAACAAGCGTGAAACCGTCTTCTACTTTCAGACAATTTGTTTTGACAGCCCATTTACATCTGAGTATAGGAACATAGAATTTATTGTAATCTAACAATATAATGTCCACGATTTTGTCGTAGTATGCCACAAGATCTGCCACTTGTGAATTATCTCTGGCAGTAGCTCTACACATAGTTGTTGCCTTAAAGAACACCCCACTATTCTGACTTTTTGTATCAGTTGAGCTTGTGTGAAACCTCTGCCTGTTAACTATATACCTTGTATACGATCTGGCTAAACTACGAGGTTTATATGCTAACCACTTAAGTGTATCTCTATGTGCTGAATATGAATAGGAACCTAAACACAAAACGGTAATTTATAATATCAAACCAAACATGGCAATATAAAAGGCAAATAGAAAGTATTTTAAGAGATTAATACATGGATGTGTCTTTAACCAACTTGCAAAATTCTTTGTATGCAGATTCCATAACATTGTGGAATCCCGTCTACATCTAGCATTAATGTCTTGTAGATGATGTATGTGCATCCTTGTATAATGAAAATAAATAAATGTAAGGATGATGAACTACTTAAGCCAATGGCTGAAAGATAGAGAAATAGTTACTTACTAAACAAACAGATCTACCACAGATGTATTCTATATAATAGCAAGGTGGATACTTTTTATCTCTGATTCAGTGAGAACTACATACTTTGCAGCTGATATAGACCGACCCTTTATGATAGATCTGCTCTCATAATCTGTATTCTTCAACATTTGTTGTGTTCTTCAGAAAATCACTACAGAATTTCATGCATTCATTTGCAAGATATGACTCAGCAATACAACCCTCTCGTCTTGTAGGATTTCGTACATAGTCTCTCAAGACTTTCATGTACATGTACAATCAGATCAAATACAGACATCAATGCCTTTGACAGTTCAAATTTGCAAGTGGTACTAAACCAAAATAGTACCTCTCAAATGGGTACATCCATCTAAAATGTACAGGTCCACCTAATCTTGCTTCTCTTCCTAAATGTACTATCAAATGTACAATAATGTCAAAGAAACTTGGAGGAAAAAATCGTTCAAACATGTAGAAGGTTTCCACAACCTCAATTTCTAGGAATGTGATTATCTAAATCAATTATCCGCTAACATAAATGATGGTAGAATGTACACAACCGAGTAATAGCTACCTAGGACCTTTAGGTAATAGACCTCTAATTGCAACTGAAGTAACTGTTGCATCAACACATGGTAATCATGTGATTTAAGTCTAGTAACCATACACTCAACTAATGACACACACCTTGAAATATTAGAACAGCAGCCATCCGGACCTTTGAACTCATGTAATCGCTTACAAAAAGTTCTTTTTCTTCTTTGGACAAAGACCAAGGTGCTGCAAGGAGGTATGTTCATGTACCTTGTTCTCTAGGATGCAAATCCTTTCGAATACCAAGTAATTCCATATATTTTCGAGCTTTAAGAGCATATTTTGATTTCCCACAATGCAGTATAGTAGATACTATACTACAACCACATTCCTTTCTACATGCATCACATCCAAGTTGTGTCTTACCGGCAATTCCTGAAAGTATATACACATAAATAAAACTAAATAAACTAAACTGAATTGTTTCAACCATACTTACATAAATGAATCAGAATAATATACAATACGATAGATTTAAAAAAATTGATCTCTTTTTCCATCTAGACAACTCCTATAGATCTACTTCTTCCTCTTCATCTATTTCTTCATCTAATTCACTGTTATCATCCTCAGTATCATCAGTTCGAGTCCTCTTTCTTCCTGATTCTTTCATATTTTCAAAGTCATTCTTGTAATTTCTTAGGATTTATGAAATGTTGAGACCAGTCAATATTCTTGGCGTTTTCCCATATTTAACTTTACCGTCAAACCATGCTTTATTTGCCTTATACCTATGATTTGGAGGCATATCCTTTATGTGGCACATGTAAACATGTTTCTACTATTACTTAGCCATAAACTGTCAGTGTTTCTGCCACATAACGGACATCCCATCTTACCTTTAACCTTACAACCAACAAGATTTTCATATGCTGGAAAGTCCGATATAGTGCAAAGAAGCATAGCCTTAAGGTTCAAAGTCTTCTTACTACATGCACCATATGTCAACTCACCATTATTCCACAGATGCATTAGATCCTCAACAAGAGGTTCTAAGTCAACATCAGTATTATTTCCTGGCTGCTGAGGACCAGGAATCAACAATGTGAGCATTATGTTGTCTTTTTTCATACATAGATGAGGAGACAAATTGTAATTAACCATCAGTACTAGCCAGCAACTATATCTTGTATTCTTCATATTAAATGGATTGAAGCCATCGGTAGAAAGACCTAATCTAATGTTCCTCGACTCAGCAACAAATATAGGATACTTGTCATCCATCTGAGCCCAAGTCACAAAATCTACAGGGTGTCAGAGTTTACCATCAGTACTCTTGTTGCTAAAATGCCACCTTAAGTCCTTGGCCATTCCTTCAAACCTAAACATCCGTTTAAACCTTGTTATTATTGGAAAATAGCAAAAAATTTTATGTGGAACTCCCTTCTTTGCTAAACCCATTTGTACATTAGTCTTCCACCTTGATGCATTGCATTTAGGACCACTATCAAGCTTCTTGTAGTTCTTCCTAAATAAGAAACACTCGTTTATGCAAGCATGAATCTTTTTGTAGCCCACATCAAAAGTCTTCAAGAACTTCTTCATATCGTACACTGATGTGTGCAGTACATTATCTGTCGGTAGCATGTCTGGCAGTGTTTCAAGTAGCTCATTAAAGCTTTTATCTGACCAGCCATTCTGCGTCTTAAGTCTAAACAGAGAGACGATGGCTGACAACTTGCTATGAGACATACAACTTGGGTATAAAGGTGTCTTAGCATCTGCTATTTTTTAAGAAAATCATCCTCTAACCTATCTAAACCCTCAGCAATCTCGAAATTCTCAACCATCTCTTCATCTAAGTACTCAGCAGCTTGAAATAACCCATTAATCTCTTCATCCGAGTTATTCAGTTTTTTAGTACAGTTATTCATGGTGATCATATCACCATGATGGTACCATTCTTTCTACAATTTATAAGACTCATCCCTTCCTTTTCTAACTAAATGATCAACTACCACAGTACATGAATGACGATCTATATTTCTACAATCAATACATGGACAGACTATCATGTTAATGTCACCTAAACTAGTAGACATTGCCCCTACAAAATCCCACGCACCCCTCTCATATGCATGATCAACTCTACAAAGATGAACTCAATCTTTATCCAGCATTTTATATTATTACCTTTATCAAACCCACAAGCATTAGTATATACAATTTTGTTCCAATTGTTAATCTAATTGTAAGACATAATGAAATGAAACAATACACAATACAAATTTTCAGCAATCAGTCCTAATATCTTAACATAAAATAGTAATCAAAACACAAAAAGAATAAACAGCATTCACACCTACTCACTGAACTTATCAAATTTACAACAATCACATCTACTCACATAACTTATCAAATTTCCAGCAATCACACTTACTCATAGAACTTATCAAATTTCAAGCAATCACATATACTCACAAAACTTATCAAATTTCTAGCAATCACACCTACTCACAGAACTTATCAAATTTTCAGCAATCACACTCAATCACATAACTTATCAAATTTCCAGCAATCACACCTAATCACATAACTCAACAACTCTGCTATTAGGGCCAACGTATTCTTATATAAAACTCATGTTATATTAATCTTCCACATATATACCAATCTTAAACTACATTTGATCTTCTAAACTTTTATAAAAATGGTGCAGAGAAACACATATGAGGGAAATAAATGAGAAGACAAACAAATGAGTAAAGTTTCTAATGTAAATATGCAGTAATCAAAACAGATATTGTACTAACTAAGAAAACTCGTCTTCAAAGAACATTATCTCTACACTAGAATTACAGAAGAAGAACAAGTAAAGTAAGACATAAGTAAAGATCAAGAGAATGTAAATAAACCACAAATAATAACTTACTAACCGGGATTCAAGTAAACATAACCTCTTAGAAATTCACACAAAGCTTCAATGAGGAAAAAAAACTCAATTACATAAAGAAACTAGACTTATAAAACCCAATTACAACCATATCACTCATTAATCAAACAACATTAACTCAATGAGTAAAGTTTAATCAGATCAGCTTTACAAATGAGTAAAGTTTGTGATGTAAATATGCAATGATCAACATGAGACACATTTCAGACAGAACATAAATGAAAAAAGTTTCTACAGTCAACTTCACAAATGAACAAAAATATAAGTGAAGAAGCCAATGTTCAAAACCAGAAATCCTTAAGATCTTTAACTAAGTTATGAACCCTAAATGCATGTTCAAACCCAGAAATCTGTAAGAGCTTTAACCATAAATCTACTTCGAATAAAATAGAACAAAATCAAATAGAAATCCCAATCTAAGAAGAACAAATCTTCGATTTTGATAAAGGAAAAACGGAACATAGAACATACCTTCACCACTCTTCTTCTTTGTGTAATCTTATGTCAAAGTATATCCACGAATCTTGTTAACTACAACAAAATATAATAAAATCACATACTGAAATCGAAAACAAAGAAGAAAAGAGCTTCAATTTTGTTGGAAAAAGATGGAAACATAAGTCGAAATCGATTTTGTTAAACCATAACTCACCGAGCTTCTTCTTCGTTGAAAACTAGGTCGAAATCGATGATCCAAATGAAGAATCGAAGCTCGAAATCACGTTCTAGATCAAAAATCGACCTGATAGTGCCAAAGAAACGAAGAATCGCTGGACTGATTTCAACGAGAAACGGAGAAACGCGAGAAAGAGGGCTTAGGTTTTCTTTGGGTAGGGAGAGATAATGAATACTTTACTAACTTTTTCCCCAAAAAATATTCCAAATCTTTTTTAAGTTTCCTCCAAATAGATTTCAAATTCCCTCTCTGCGATTAATGGGCTTAGCGTTGGGAAAACGCTATGATATGGACATTAAAATTAAAAATAACTTATAATAGCATTTACAGAAAAGACGTTATGATAATATGCTATTAGTGTCCATATTTTTTGTAGTGACACTGCAACGTAGGTGTTTTACTATAAACAACTATTGCCTCACATCCATCATCGTAAACTCACTTACAGATTTCCTTTCTCTTCAATATAGAGTTGTAATTATTTGTGGATGAAGAAATCTTTTAAAAAAAAAAATATTTACGATGAGATACAATCATCTACTACTCTTAGTAACAAATTGACGAATGTTTGTTAACACTAAAATTGATTTGGTTTTGTTGTAGGAGATGACCTTGGAAGGGTATGAGTAAATTCTGGAGAACAAGAAGACGAGGTTGAAGAGCAGAAAGTTGGCACAAAAGTGTACGAGTCCATGCAATATCTCTATAAGAAGAATATAAAGGAATAAGTCTTTATAAAAGGTGGTCAGAAATCTTTTGTCGTCTGTTTACTTTAATGAAACTATACTTAATCCTTAGATATGGTTCTAGATAAACGCTATTAACATATTTTTACAGCGTTTTAGAAAATGTTATGTTTGCCGGAAGTATAATAATATATATATATATATATATATTTACCAACATTGTGTTGGGCTAGTGGTTAACCCCTAGTGGTAATATCAGGAGGTCACGGGTTCGAACAGTGTTGGAAGAGGTCATACGGGCTCACGGGTCTCGAACTCCTCAGTATACAAAAAAAAAAAAAAAAATCCTTAGATATGATTGTCTCAAAGATTTGACAAGGATAATCTCAAATATGCTGCTGAGAAAGAAGAGAAGGCGAAAAAAGTTTTATTTCTTCATTTTTTCGCTTATTCCAAATACGACATAATTACTTCAATCTTGCTTTTCATTTGATTAAACCATAAAACTGATTTAAAACATTCTTGAATCACAAAAAGAGATATCTCATCACTGAAAGATTTATTCTTCAGTATTCTTCTTTAAGTGATTTATATTTTGTTGTATATATATTTATCGGTTGCAATATCACTTAATTTTTTTGAAATATTGTACTTTATATTAAATATGTTATAGACATGAGGAGTATCTCAAATACTTTTGACTGTACTTAAGTATGGTTCAACCAGGTTAGAAAGAAAATACAAAAAAGTTTTATATTGTTATTTTTTATTTTCTCCGCAACATACAAAAGATTATAGGTAAGCCTCACAGTTTTTGGTTAACTGTAGAGGGTTTATAATATAAATCCAAAAACATTTATGTGTACCTAGATGAATATACGATACACTAAATAATAGGACCCATTACCAAGTAAGGGTTGTTATATGACACACCAAAAATATTTAAGCTCATCTTAATGTTTAAATTTTTTTAGTAGATTTAGTACTTTTATAAGTATTTGACACCCCTAACCAAGGATCAATCTTTTACTTTACTTTGACACTTTTTGATTTTAATGTTTAGATATATTTATAGGTTTTTATTATTATTTCAAAAATTATAGTGATTTTTCTAGATAAACTATACAATAGATTTTTAAAAGTGTTGACCTAGGTAATATCTTAGCTAATAACTAGACATTTAGAATACTTCACCTCACTACATGTGAAGGTTAATAAATAAAGGGTTATAAGAATTGAGTTTAGATTATAGATCAAGTTTTTTATATTAAATGCTAACAAAAAAAATTATTGACCCATGTAAGAATAATTTATGAGTCCGCCACTAATAGTATTGCATATTCTTCCAACATATGAAAAAAACCTATAAAAAAATATTCTTAACTAAACCATTTAATATATCTAAAATCAATGAAAAGTCACATTTTTTTTATTTAACATCACATGTAATTATGTTGTGAGATAAGCTTTTGAGTCTTCTTTTTATTAAAAAATTATAATTAAAATAAACGGGTAATCCCAAAATCTAAGACTTTTGTTTTTATCTTCCATGTTTGGTTTTCATGGGGTTTTTTTTTTCTCTAAGTTTGTTTATTTATTTAATTATTAATTAGTTTACTATTTATTTTTAATTAATTTTATGCAGAAATGTTTCTTGGTTTGTATATATGTAACCGAAGTTTTTTTATATTATTTTCACGGAAGTTGATTGCAGAAGAAGATGATAACCGATTTAGCATCTTTCTCATGGTGCAATGACTTGGCAAGTTCTTGATCACTGAATCTTTGTCTTGGTTTGAGTAAGGCATGTTTTGTGCTCTATGACTGAATTATGTAACTTTAATTTATAATTTTTTTATTTATGATATTCATGTAATATAATCTATGTAAAATATTCATTTATATTTATTTGTGTAATTTTAATTTATGTAATTTTAATAACTATAAATTTATTTAAATTTATGTATGATTTAATTTATCTTTTTATTATCTCATGATTTGATTTTTTGAAATTTATATTAGTTTTATATGTATCTAAAAGACTAATTTTGTTATCTATTAGATAATACATGATAATGTATACACTAGGATGGCTTTTCTTTGTCAACAACTTTCATACTAATATGAGTTTTGGAGAGTTCAATTAAATAAAGTTTAGTAAAATTTTGATTTTTTTATTAGTCAATAAAAATAAGTATGCATATCTATGTTAATCCGTTGACAATTTTGTAAAGTAACTTACAATATGTACTATGTATTCTAAAGAGTAAGCTTCTAAGTCTATAGCATTTAAGTTAGTATTTAATTACAACACATGACATTAGAGAATATTGAAAATAATAAAATTATGGAAAATTTAATTTTGTAAAGTTATATATAATGATTTTCTACAATCTACTCTATAATACAATGATACCCAAGCAATAAACCTTAACAAAAAGATTTAATATTTATCTATTGAGATAAATTTTCTAAAACATATTCACTTATTTTAAATATGTTAAAGATTAATAAATCAAATAAAATTTCTATAAAATAAATCTTCATCTTCAATTATTCTATTTTTCAACTATAAAATCAGAATTTTAAATTTATATAAAATTGAAAATTTTGAAATATCTTATTAATATATCTCTCAATCAATAATAAAATATAAATTTTTGAAAGAGAAACAATTTTTAATTATCGATGTCAATATTTTAATTGCATTCATTAACTAAATATTGCTAATAAAAAATATATAAGACTAATTTAAGTTATCTTAAAAATTGATTATTATAAACACGTGTCTAAAGAGATAAATGAACACATGTCTAACAACTTAAATGAATACACGTCTAAAAACTTAAATGAACATGAGTCTAAGAACCTTAATGAATACGAATATAAAAACCTAAATGAAAACAAATCTAAAAACTTAAATAGATATGTATCTAAAAACCTAAATAAACAATAATTCAAAAAAATATAAATAAGAATATTTCTTACATTCTGTCATATTTATTTCAAAATATAACAATATATATTTACTCGTATTTCTTTTAAAATTTTGAATATTTTAGATTTTGTTATTCCATGTTTACTATTATAAATTTATGGCAAATGAACAAACCTCAAATTTAAAAGTGAAATGAACATGAGTCTAACAACCTAAATGAATACGAATCTAAAAAGTTAAATAAACACGGTTTTGACAACCCAAATGAATACGAGTTGAAAAACTTAAATGAACATGAGTCTAAGAACTTAAATGAACACAGATATAAAAATCTAAATAAACACAAATATAAAAACCTAAATAAATACGTATCTAAAAATCTAAATGAACATGAGTCAAAAATATTATACATAAAGTATATATAACAAAAATCTTAATAAACATGTATCATTTAGATTTTTGACTCATGGAATATTTTATGCATCAAAACCTTAATAAACATGTATAAGAAAAATATAGTTTGTGCACAACACAAATCATCATTTTAATTAAATTTTCATAATATAAGTATATATAAAAATAATAAATTTACATATACAAAATCAAAAAATAAAATTAATATATATTTTCATATATAAATGAACCACCTATAAAAATTCTAGATTAATATAAATATTACAAATTTAAATATGCATTCAAATATATAAATCAACATATATTATAATTAAACACAACAAATAAAATATATTTAGTTCGAATAAAAATTATTACTATACATATGTAAAAATTCAGGAAAATCTAATCTCATACAACTGCACGGGACATCATATGATTATTATTATAAATTATATAATAATTTTAGAAAGCATACATGAGAGCCACAGATTTTGTGTAGTATCTATATGTATCACACTGATAATTCTGCGTAGTTGTTACACCCTCAATCTTTATTGTATCTTCTGGAAATACTTTCTTGTTGCACGTCTTACAACCAAAATAGTATGAACTCCAATCGGTATCAATTCCATAAATGGTACAAACCACACGACATTGACCAACCTTTAAAAAAAACTAAGGGTTATGTCTTTTTTCAAATTATATCATAACTAGATAATTACTAGTTTTTTAATAAAAAATTAAGAAACTTACGGTCTCCGTAGACCTTCTTCAACCATCTACAGTACCTCATTACTGAAACTCTTACCCAAATCCTTTGCCATTCGTTTAATATCTTCTCCTGAAATTTGAAGGAACTAAGAGAAATTGCTATGGAATGAAATAACTAAGTCAAGAGTAAATACGTTTTTTTTCAAGATCAATGATCTGGAATGCTCTTCTTTTGTGTCTCTTACACCGGTTTTAGTAGTCATCATATGAACAAACTCATAAAAATCTATGGCTCTATACTTCCATCTTTGTCCACATCATCTATCATTATGTTGATTTGCTTCAATATCGTACAAACACATGAGATATCAGAATCATCAATCCTTACAAATGAATACACATAATAACAAAAGACACAAAATGAAACATATAGTGATAAAAATAATACATCTTCGGTCATTTCAAAACCAAGCGTCCTATATGAGAGAGTAAACTCAAGACACATAAACACTAATGACCAAATCACCTCATTGCCAAATTAAGCTCTTTAGCATCCATGGTGCAGATTTTTTTGTTAATGTTAAGTTTTATATAAAATTTGAAAGAAAGGAAAAAAATTTTGAAACTCTACAATAACATATTCACCATAATTTTTTTTAAAAGATAGACAAATAGGTCAACAACTAATGTTTGGGGCACGTTTCTTTTTTGTCAAAAAAAAAACATGTTACGATTGATAGAAATAGCTAATGAAGAGCAAAATTTGATCATTTGAATTTTATTACAAATATACACTTTATAAAAAGATGCTTACCAAAAAATACTTAGGTGTAATTGAGTTTCCTTCACAAAAATCTGAAATACTGAAAACAATTATTAGAAAAATTCTATTTGTTTCAAACAAAAAATATAAGAAATTTTGAAAGCACCAGATTCAAAAATTAGTCATAAATTTTGTGTCATTTTGATCATCTTATATATTAAATTGGGAGACACTTTCATTTTGGCCGTGTTATAAACTATACGATAAAATTAACCTAAGGTTCATAACAACCCTTAAAGATAGGTTTAAGGTGGGTTTCGTTACAAATTTTTATATAAAAATTCAAAATTAATAAAAGTTTAATGAAAAAACTATAAAAAAACTAAAATTTAATTATAAAATATTGTTTATTGATTCGGTTCCGCTACGGGTTTGGATTTAATTTCCCGGATACATAAATTTAGGACACATTGTGGTATTTTGTCGGCTTTGGTTTATCTAATTCGGTATTTTGGTTATTTGAGTTTAATACTTTATCAAATATTTTTATTTTCGGATAGTATTTGGTTCGGTATAGATCGAGTTTGAGTTTGAGTATTTTTATATAAAAATTCAAAATTAAAAACTATTTAATAGAAAAAATCAAAAAAACTAAAATGTGGTTCTTGATATGGTTGGGATTCGGGTTCGATTTTTTTTTTGGTACATAGATTTAAGATCCAATTGAGTATTTTTCAGGTTTGGTTCCTCTAATTTGATCAATTTTGGTTCGGGTTTTGGGCCTCTAAAATAGCATCTCGAAAATAATATTCCAAAATATCAATATGGGTCTAACAAACTAAATGAACATGGTTTAAAAAAATAATCAAAACAAAACAATCTCATATTATAACGCGAGTATAATCCTAGTATATTTTTATAACGGTGTTTCATATTAGAACATTGAAGTGAGTATTAGATTGTATTTGGTAAAAAAAAATCTTAAATATCAGGCATAACGTAATAAAAACTATGTAACAAATATCAATCACATGATAATATCGATCAATGAACTTATCTCATTGCAGAACTTGAGGAAGGACTTGTTACCATTTATGTGAAGTTTTCAAATCTGTGAAAAATGATTTGTATACATGAATCAAAAATATAAATCGTAATAATAAACTATATTAAATATAACAAAGATGAAAAATATATTAAAAATAAAGAAAATTTAATTATTTGTGGAGATTAAGTATTGTTAAGCTCATCAGTCGGAAAGCAATTTCTTATAATTTCATATGTCTAATCACTAGTTTTCTAATATATTTTTCCAGGCTTTTATTCTGTATGAGTACTTAAATGGTTTGGGTATTTGAGAGGAGATATAAGATTGAAAGACATGATATGTATAATTTCAGGAAAGGAAAAAATTGAATGGGTTGGACAATGAGCATGAAACAATATGACTAAAAGTCGTAGCACATGCCTTTATATACGAAAGAAATTAGAGTTATTGCATACAATGATAAATGTCGATTAAGATATCGAATATTTTAAACATTTAAAAACATGTCATAAAGGTGTGAGAAGATATCAAGATATAGCTTACAATGGGCCGACTCGATTCTCTACTCTCTTTGAATTGTTTCAATCTGTCAGGAAAGTAATATCATCCAAAAACAAAATAACAAAATATGAATTGAATTGAAAAGCATAATAGCAAAATATGAAGAGAATAGTTTGAAAAAGATTACGATGTATGATAGGAAATAATTGCTTTTATAGGAGGACAATTAGGGTTTTATTGATTCAAAAATAATAGTTAGTTACTGTATATTTAGCATTGATTTGAAAATATATCAAGTTCAATAGTATATATTTAAAGCGATAATTTTCTATATTTACTCCACAAGATTTCATGATTATAGAAAATTTATATTTTGAATTCGAAATTAATTAATTTAAAGATTTTGGAATATTGTAGATATTGTTAGCAAGTTAAAATAGAAATATTCAATAATATAAACAATATCTTAATTAATTATATTCGATAAGTGTAGCATTCAAATATTCTCAATGAATATGTTAGAAATTCAAGGTATATTTATTCGCCATATTAATGAATTTTTGTTTCTATATCGGTTATGAAACAATATTTTGAAATTTAAATAAAGGTAAGTAATAGATTAAGATAAACCTATTATGCGTTTTGTAAATCTTTTTATTGAAAACATTATTTTGTTACTGAAAAATTAAAATTTAATTCATATACAATTATACTGAAATTATATTAGAAATTTATTTGTTAAAGATCTTTTATAGTGAAATTTATTTGTTAAAGATCTTTTATAGTGAAATTTATTTGTTTCTAAGAAAAGTTGTACATATTAAGTCATAATTTATGTTTATATTTATATGTTTACATTAAAAGAATTTCATGATAAAAGCGATATATATATATATATATATATATATATATCAAATTCATAGTTTATGTTTATGTTTCTCTTAAAATTTTATTTACGATAAAAGTTGTATATATTAATTTTATATTTTATGTTTACATTAAAAATATTTATATTAGAAACTAGTTCATGATTAAGTCGTTTTAATATATATATATATATATATATATATATATATATATATTTTTTTTTGTGGAATAGGATGAATTATATTTCATGCTATTTAGTTTAAAAAGAGAAAATCTGAATATTGAAAATATATATTTAAAAATCCGAATATGAAAAATATGTAATTTGAATCTCGAATGAATATGTAAGAAATTTAGAGAATATTCAATATAGAGTATACAATAATATGATAGGGTGTAATGTATAGAATAACAATTAAGGATATTATCTCACTAACCTTTCCATAATTTTTGAGTTCTTAATATTTTAAATAAATCTCTAATAGCATTAGTTGTAATTAAGTATTAATTTTAAGGTTAGTTTTAAAAAAATCTTTTTATTATTATTATTATATAGTAGATTTTAAAACTTTAAAGCTAAATTTGATTCATGATATCTCATTTGTTTCAAGTAACTCCGAAATAAATGTCCGTGGATATTCAAGTCAAAGATCTTTTGAAGGTGTACCATGTAGTGGCCTTTTGGAATTTTTGACAATCAGTCTTACACCATCACCGACCAAACTACACATGAGTGATAAATTTATTTTAAATTTAATTAAATAAACTTAATATAAATAATTATCTCAAAGTGTAGTAAAGATATAAATATATTACGAATTGAAAGCTTCAATCTCTGACAAGACACAGTTGATTACTATAAGAGATGAGTCAAATGCATTTCTATAGAATGAAAATAATTTATGTATGAGAAAAGAGTTTTTAGTCAAATATAGTCCAAACATATATTGATATATAGTTTTACTTGCCAAAACATTGCTATCATATTTGTCTGCGAGAATACCATCGATTTTGTCTAATGAAATGAAATCGTCATTGACAACAGTATCCCATGTCAAAAAGACTCAATCTGTGTAACTATCTGTTTAAAGAGATTGTATGTAAGCTAAAAAACTCATCAAAATAACAGATTTCAAGCATCATACTATTTATGAAATTATAAAATAACCGAACAACATACGCAAATCACACTCAGTCTCAACCACAATCCAAATTTTTAAGTCAAATTCACACTCATATTTATATTAATCTAATATTATTTGTATAAAGACAATCTGTTAAACAGCAAAGGAATCAAACATTATCAGCAATAGCTTAATAATTACTATCAATACCTGGTGATAAAAACATGAATTTTACTAAGACAAATAATCAACAAAAAAAGAAAACCAAAGAAACATGAGAATATGAATCTATTGTTACAAACCAAAGCTAAAGAGAGAATGAACCTAGAGGAGGATACAAATAAAATTACAGAATATGATACAAATAAAATTACAGAATATGATACAAATAAATATCTGATTTATATTACTATTGTTCAAATAAGCTTAAGTAAAATTACAAAAAATGATACAAATAAAAGTCAAGGAGAGTATAAATCTCGAGACTTATCTTCCTATGGTTTTTATTATCGAACAGAGCTTAACAATAAATATCAAGCTAGCTAAGACTTATCTTCGTATGGTTTTTATTATCGAACAGAACTTAACAATAAATATCAAGCTAGCTAAGATTTATCTTACTATGGTTTCAAACCACAAACACAAGAATCAAAAGAATAGTTTACAAGTTATATAACTAAGAAATTCAAAAAAGTAACCCTAAGGGTATCTTTGAAAACTTACAATATCTTGCGATGTATCTTTTTCCTCTGTTACAATACCTTATTGTTTTCTTCTAAACTCGACTTTGATTACCCTCACAAAACAGCAAAACAAAATGAAAAACTAAAATCATTAAGAAAGTCGAATAGAGCTAAGATTTCGCCAAAAGAAAAAGAATCAATTGATCAATTGCAGAAGATAAGAGAAATACTGTAACCGAGCTTTGTTTTTGTCAAACCTTGAGCCAATCAATCACGAACTCAAAACTAGGACGAAATCAACCACCGATTACACTCGAAGAGCCAATTGGAAAAGATAAACTCGCCAATTGGAGAAGACAGTATCGATTTCAAAAAAAATGGGTGTTAGGGTTTCAAAATCGCAAAAGGGGAAAAGGGGGAAAGAGAACTTAGTGTGGTTTTGGTCTTTTTGGCACGAGTAAAAACAAAATGTGTAAGGAACTTAGTTTTTTTATTAACAAAAGTTACTAAGTATTTGCCCTCCAAACAAATTTTAATTTTCCGCTCTGCTATAAATCGGTTTGGCGTTGAGAAAACACTATTATATGGATACAAAAATTTACCAATACTCTACAATAGAACTTTAAAAAACGACGCTATAATATTGTGCTATCAATACCCATATTTTTTGTAGTGATGGATTGTGAAAAATATTAAAAATAAAGGTTACATGATGTTGATACAAAAAAAAGAATGTCACACGATGAATAAACGTCTTAAACAAATAGAATACTTACTGGTGAAGCAATTTAGTGCGGTGAATTATAATAAGGAGTAGACATATTCGAAGTGATTTTTAATTTTTAATTTTTAATTTCGTAAAATATGTTTAAAATGATAGAATAACAACACTCAATAAAACACAATTATGAATTCATCAAAACTAAAAAGATAGACTAACAACACTTAGTATAACACAATTCTAGATTCAACAAAACCAATTATAAACAAATAGTTCTAAACCGGATATAAATAGATTCCAAAAGAATTGATTAAAAATATGTTATGAAAAATCACAACAGTATATTGCATATATAAAGATATTTGTTGGCAAAAAATTATTTATTTTTGATGAGAAGTTATAAATAAATAAACACAACTGTAAATCAAAAATATGAATAACCATTAAACCTATTAAAAATATGAATGAAAAGATACTATAAAAACGTATGTATGAATAGTCACAACAGTGTAAAAATAATCATAACACATATTTTTATGGAAAAACACGAGTCAAAATATACAACTATACATCACCATTGTCATTAGATAATAGATTAACCCGCGCTTGAGCACGGGATACTCATCTGGTAGCCATTAAACGCATATCTCTAATGATTAATATTGTAGATTACTTAAGAAATATATTCCGTATTTTATAATATGATGTACGATTAATTAACATATATGCATCACATTGCTGGACTAGCCAGTTGTAACAATAATTTTTCAGATGTAAATCAAACAAATCATTCACTGACTTCTTTAAGATGAGACTAGATCCTCTATCAAAGTCTAAACAATAGTATATAATACCCGCAACACGGATCACCTAAAAAAATAAGTGACCCTAAATATATTATTTTCAACTGCTCTAATTATGGAGCTATGCAGTTCAGGGATCGACAAGAAACACCAAATAAGTTCGAATAGTTGCAGTTACAATCAGATTAAAGATTTGTCTGAAGATGTTTTGAGATCGAAGAAGATCTCAAAATGGAAATTCATATGGAGGAAGATAACAATGATGAAGCAAAAACAAAAGAACCAGATTATTGATTGTCGTGCTCGTTATGATCCTTTCACATATTCACAAAAAAACTTCGAGAATGATGGAACTATAGCATATCATGAAGATCCTGATGTCTCTTCTAAGTCTTTTTCTTCTCGATTTGTTTTTTCTTCTAAGGCTTTCAATCTCAGTTATACTTGAGTTAATTTCGCTCTTGTAATCAACTTTGGATCATCAAGTGTTAATATTTCTTTTAAATCATACATAAAAAAACCAAGGGCGTCACAAATCATCGTGTGGTCTAGAAATTTTCATTTGCGAAGGAAGTCGTTTTGTTGGTCATTTGCTTATCAAAAGATAAAGGAACAAATCATGTGATTCATTAGTGGTTAATACCCCAAGAAAAGCCGGTGATTGTGTGTAACCACGTGTGGCTAAGTCAATGCTCATTTAGCTATTAAAAAACTGTTGAAGTGATTAAATATTTTTTGTCACATACTTTACTTTTCTTTTGTATGAAGTACACCTATTCATGTCAGAAAGACATGGAAGTAAATTTTCAGCTCTATTTATGTTTATATTCGGAGAATTCACCTCTTACAAAGTAAAGCATTATCTTCATGATCCACATTGCCAACAGCTTCAAGTATAGATGAGTAAGTGATTGCATCATAGACAAATCCTCTATCCTTCATCTCTCTCATCATTCTTGCAGCTTCCTCAAACATTCCAGCATGAGCGAAACATCCAAGAAGCGTGTTATAAGTGACACCATCAGGCTTAATACCACAATGCTTCATAGTTTCAAACATCTCTATAGCTCGCCTCGGCACACCTGTTCTAGCAAACCCATTGAGGATGATGTTATGTGAATTTATATCCGGGTTGCAACCGGTTTCTTCCATCTTTCTAAGCAAGGAATTAGCTTCATTCACCATACCAGCCTTTACCATTCCTGACATAAGCGCGTTGTAAGCATAAACATCGGGACTGCTTCCTTGGTTCTTCATCTCATTGAAAAGATCTACAGCTTCGCTGAGCTTTCCGCATTTCCCAAAATGTTTGATCATCACAGCGTATACTCGAGAACTTACATGGCCAAAATTTTCTTTCAGTTCTTTAAAAAGCTCGTTCGCTGCTTCATATCTCTTTGCCTTTCCAAGAGCGTTTATTAGACTGCAATACGCTGCAGGACAAGGTGGAAAACCTTTCTCATCCATCTCCTCAAGAAGTAACAAAGCTTTCTCTACTCTATTTGTCTTACAATAACCATCTATAAGGATTGAGTAAGTGAATTCACTAGGGGAAACTCCGTCTGCCTTCATCATATCAAACCAAGAACTCACTTCTGAAACCGGTGCTTTCAACGCAAATAGAGCTTTAATCACAGTATTGTACGAAACAACTGTGGGTGTACATCTCCACATTACCATCTCACTGAAGACATTTGTCAATTCCTCCACTCGACCCACTTTACCCAAAAAGTTCATCAGATTGTTTAAGAACACAACATCAGGAGTTAATCCATCTCTAAGCATGTTCTTATAAAAACCATATGCTTCTTCTACCCTCCCAGCTTTGCCAAGTCCTTTTATCAGTTCTGTGTAAGTATAAACAGTAGGTGAACAACCTGCTCGATTCATCTCACCGAAAAGATCTAAAGCTTTCTCAACCTCCCCTACTTTAAAGTATACTCCTAGCAAGGTGGTGAATATTTTCTCAGTAGGCTGCAGACAGTTATTCTTCATCTCATCAAATAACCTTATTGCAGAATCATTACGACCTAATTTTTCATACGAGGATATAAGCGCAGAGTAAGTAATCGTGTCTGGAAAACAGTCACCTTCATTACACATCTCAGTGTAAACTTCATGGACTTTCTCGTGTTGTCCTTCTTGAATCAACATTAGAATTGCCGAGTTGTAAGTGCTTGAAGTAGGTTTGCACTTGCGTCCTTTTGCCTGGTAAAAAACAGACAATGCTTTACTAACCATCTTAGCTCGGCCCAATGCTTTCACAAGCTCAGAGAGTACAGCTGGACTGACGCTAACATATGTGTTACGAACGACCTCTTGTATCGTTCTATACATTTCACCATAAAGTCTAGCTTCTTCAAGGCAACGTATTAGGGTCATGTAGGTAGAGGAATCATGCTGAAAGTTTCTTCTTTTACCAGCCCATTTGAAAAACTGAATCTTCACGTTTATCTCAACGTCTATCTCCAGAATTGCACGCACTAATCGATGATCAACTTTCAGTTTAAGCACCTCAAGGGCTTTCTCAGCATCAGGTCCCCATTTGAAGATTTTCACTATTCTTATGAATCTTTCATCCAACATCCGTACTGATGGATCCTTTCTAGATAATTTCCACTTCTGCTGAGGCTTCTCAGATTCCTCAGGATTTGGAATGCTAAACATCTTAACAATCTCATTCTCTGCGAATTCATGAATAAAACAAAAATTCAGGTCAATTTTTTTTATCTTCTTCGCTTACTCCAAATGAAGCGAAATTAGACTATTCTTTTCATATTCAATTCCTCTATAAACCCCAGATCAGAAACCTCAAGAAGATCGATCACTTTATTGGAGAATAATCGTACGAGGAACAAAGATGCAAATTACCAGTTTGTTTAAATCTCTGAGAGAGATGAGGCAGAGTTGAGACACTTCGATTCGGGAAAATGTATCGAGCCGCCATGTAAACCATCTTCGTAAACGGGTTCTCTACATCTAAGTAAACAGTTCCACAAATGTCACTTCCTCCGGTGGCGACCAAACTCTACGGCCGGCGGTCGAGCAAATAATAAGAGAAATTAGGGCGACAGAGAGAAGAGAGAGACGCACGTGAGCATCACGTGTTTTCGCAAACCAAAGCCAACCCAAGGATTGAGTCATTGAGAGGATAACGAGGTCGAGAAGTCCGAGGTGGCGAGTTCTGATTGGTTAAGTATGTCCACAAAACATCGAGCTACTGGAGAACTACAGATTTGCCATTGCCCTCTTCCATCGCTTTTTATTTTTTGCTCGAAAAAGTTCCTTCTTTGATTCCAAATTTCGGTTTTTTACCAACCTCGATTACAAATTTTGTTTCATAAAACGTTAATTTTTAAGTTCGGAAGTCGAAGGATAGTTCTTTGGGATTATCCGAGGTCACAAGTCAATTCAAATTCTCAAAGGAAGTACCTTTTATTTTGTTGGCCTGCTTTGTGTCTGTGATTTTAGGATTTGCCATATCTGCCACACATTTCCAATCTCCAATTACTTGGCGGGGAAGATGGGTTTCCTCATTGGAGGCTCTTGCTTCGTCCCATCTCTTCATCTTCACTCCAGATTCGTCCCATCTCCTTCTTCTCATTCTCCGTATCAGTTTGGGCTTCTATGTTCGAGTAATGTCGCCAAAGCCAAGCGTCGCCGAACAGCATTGGCTTCTCTACGCCGGGAAGATGAGTACGACTACGACACTGCTTCTGTTTCCGTCAAGAGGAGGGCTTTTCTTCTCGTGGGTATCTCCGTTCTTCCATTTTTTCAGTTTCGATCACCGGCTTTGGCGGATGAAAGTGAGTTTTTGGTTTCTCTCTTTTTCATTTATGGTCTAGTCAGTTAATGAGAATGCTCAAATTTTGCTTCGGGTTATATGTTATTGTTGTGATCAATTGTTTTTAAATTTATTCCAGGAGACAATGAGATAAAGACATCAAATCTTAATCAAGTAACTGAGGTTTTAAGTGCTTGAGACTTTACTGAATGAAAATATGTTTCCAAGTGCTTGAGACTTTATTGAATCAGTGCGTGTTTTGGTGGATAGGTAGCAGAAGTAAGTGAAGGAACATCCCCAAATCCAGTTCTGTCTCTTCTGAATGGTCTTGGAATTTTTAGTGCTGGAGTTCTTGGTGCACTCTATGCACTGTCTCGGCAAGACACCAAAGCTGCTGAAGAAACCATTGAATCTGTAAGCTACTCGCATTTTAGATTTCGCTTTACTTTTGCTGTTGAACTGTGCTTGCCAATCGAGACTATTAATCTTAGTCAATTAGTTCAAGCTTCCCTTTTCTGTTCTTTCTTTTTCAACATTCTGAGGTTGTGAATATCTCTCCGCTGGATTCCCTGTTTACTTAAGCTACTGATAACTGTGGCATACAGCTAAATAAGCTGTTGAAAGACAGAGAAAGAGCATTAATTTCAATGGAGAAAGACTTTGAAGCAATACTGCAGAACGAGAAGGAAGAGCGGAAAAAGGAACTAGAAAAGGCAAAAGAGGATCAAATGTCATTAATTAACCAGTTGAATTCTGCAAAAGATGTGGTAACAGAATTAGGCCGGGAGCTAGGTAGTGAGAAGAGGTCATGCGAGGAGCTCAGAGTTCAAATCGAGAGTCTGCAAAATAGTCTATCAAAGTCTGGTGAAGACGAAAAAGCTCTTGAAACAGAGCTCAGGGAAAAGGTTGATTTGGTTGAGATGCTACAAGATCGGATAAACTTGCTTAGTTTGGAGCTGAAAGATAGTGAAGAAAAGGCTCACCGTATTAGTGCGTCGCTGGCAGAAAAAGAATCAGAAGTGAAGAATCTCAGCTCCATTTACACTCAAACTAGCCGAGATCTTGCTGAAGCGAAGTCCAAAATTAAACAGCTGACGGAAGAACTCACAAGATATAAGAGTGAACTGGACGCAAAAAATTCTGTGATTGAGGAATTAAACACCAGAACAACAACATTAGTGGCTGAGAAAGAGAATTATATCAAGAAGCTTGATGATGTTTCAAAAGATTATAGTGATTTAAAATTGACTTCTGATACGCGAGCAGCTGCAGATGCCAAGCTCATGAGCAGAAAAGAGCAGGAGCTTCAGCAACTGAAGGAAAAGCTGGATCTTGCGCTAAATGATGTGAATGAAAATACAGAAAAAGTTGCTGACTTTACTGAGAAGTATGAAGACTCGAAAAGAATGCTGGATATAGAACTGGCTACTGTAAAAAATTTGAGACATGAACTTGAAGGCACAAAGAAAACACTTGAGGTATCTAGAGATCGGGTCTCTGACCTGGAAAAGTTGCTTGATGAGTCAAGAGCTTTGTGTTCGAAGTTAGAATCAGAGCTAGATATAGTTCACACAGAATCGAAGGAAGCTAAGGAAAGATATAGAAAGACTCTCGATGAGGAAAAACGAAATGGTGAAAGTTTGGCTAGGGAGCTCGGAGTGTATAATGATCTTTTGAAAAAATCTAAAGATGAGCTTGAGGGACTGAGACGTGAACTTGAAGAGTCTTCTGTCAAGAACCAGAGCCTCCAGAAGGAACTTGTGGATATCTACAAAAAAGCTGAAACCACTAACAAGGAATTGGAAGAGGAAAAAAAGACAGTTTCGGCATTGAACAAAGAGGTGAAAGCAATGGAAAAACAGATCTTGATGGATGTTAAGGCAAGGAAATCTCTTGAATCAGACCTCGAAGAAGCAGTAAAGTCCTTAGATGAGATGAACAAAAACACATCAATCTTATCACGAGAGCTTGAGAAGGTAAATACCCATGTCTCAAGCTTAGAAGATGAGAAAGAAGTGCTTCAGAGATCACTAGAAGAGGCAAAGAGTGCAGCAAAAGAAGCTAAGGAAAACGTGGAAGATGCACATATCCTTGTGATGAGTCTAGGAAAAGAGAGGGAAGTGCTAGAGAAGAAAGTGAAGAAGCTTGAGGAGGACTTGGGCTCTGCAAAGGGTGAGATACTGCGCATGAGAAGCGTACCAAATTCTATAAAATCTGTGAATAGTAAAGACCACAAAGAGAAGAGTGACAATGCGGTTACTGTGAAGAAAGTTGTCAGGAGAAGAAAGAGCAGTACCAGTTCTTGAAGTGCCAAGGTTACAATGACCAGAGCTTGCTTCTCTTATCATATAACTCTAATCTATTATATGTAGCCAATTTAAACCTTTGTGTAAATTTTGACAAGAGGCAAATGGTTCTGAAGTTTCATCATTGAGGTTATCCCAGCATTGATGATTGAAAATATATATTAGGAAGATCAATGCTTTGCATAAGCTCTTTATATCCAAATTATGAGTTCATGCCGATATGTTAAAAGATGAAATTACATTTATTCTACAATTAAAAAAGAAAACTCCCTCAAGGAGTTTACAGCTAGCACCAAAAATGTTTCACAAGGCGCTGATCTGTCTTCAGAAACAGTCAACCAGGTCAAGTTCTCAATTTTACATTAGAAGTTCAGAGTTTACAAATTTATAAGAGACTCGCTTCGTTTCATGGCTGGCCATGAGCTTTCCATGTTGATGAGAGATCAGCCACAGCTTCACCAACTGTTAGATAAAGGCCACTCAAACCCAACGACTCAATGATCTTGGACTTGTGTAGCTTTTCCATCACAGTGCCCACGGGATTCACCAGCACAAGCTATTTGATCAAGAGTTTGACTTAAATTAGTGTGTTCTACTTTCAGAAGCATAATCTTTGTTTTCAGTTATAATTCAAACCTGAAGTGATTGCTTTTCGAGCCTCCTCCTAAGTTCAAATACTGCTTCAATTCCGCTTGTGTCTATTGCCGACACAGCTGAAATAATTCCACAGGAAGAAAGCATGAGGAAAGAAGAGGGAAAAAGGACTGACAACTCATGAACATAGCTCAGAAAACAGAACTGACCTGTCATGTCAAGAATTATGCATTTTAAGGTACTACCATTATTCTCCTTTATCCGAGTTTCCTCTTGCCTGGTCCATCTCAAGATCCTACAAAATCATGAACTCATTTCCATTAGTGGAAAAGAAGAATGAAATCATTATAAGAAGAGATAAGTGCAGTAAGAAGACTGACCTTTCTTGCAGGTAAGTGCTATTGGCGAAGTATATAGGAGATTCAATGGCAAGAATTAGGAAGCCAGAAATTCTTGAGGCTTCTCTGTATCTTTCAAGACTCTGATATATATAAGTTCCAGGAATATTCCCAAATTCTGCTGTGTTTGGCCGAGTTACGTGCAACAAGATTTTGATAACCGAAACTCCCACCTGCAACAAATAGGTATCAAACTTAGAGAACAGCATGAAAGATTGGAAACCAGAACCTTGAGGTATGGTTGTATACTCACAGCTATTGCTAGGCCAAGAGGTACAGAAACGAAGAGAACACCAAAAAAGGAACACAAGCAAGTGAAGAAATCGAATTTGTCAACTTTCCATAGCTTGTAAGCTGCTTGATAATCAATGAGGCCTATCACCGCGGTTAAGATGATAGCAGCTAAGATCACATTAGGAGTGTAATAGAAGAGTGGCATCAAAAACAAAAGGGTCACAAGAACTGCAGAGGCCATCACAATGTTTGAAACTGCAGTTTTCGCTCCAGCATTGTAGTTGACCGCAGATCGCGAGAAAGACCCTGAAGAAAGCAATACACTGAGTCAGAAAACTGTTCCTGAGTAACAAGGTGGGGAGATTGGTTTCAAGTTAGTTTTACCTGTTGTAACATAGCAAGAGGTGCAAGAACCAGCCATGTTCATAAAACCTATAGCCATCATTTCTTTGTTACCGTTAACCTGATAGTTCTTTAAAGATGCAAAAGTTCTCCCTACAGCAATTCCTTCCTGGAAAACCACAGACAGGTCCAAAAGTTAAATCATTTTATCTCTACAATTTTCAAAGGAGCTAGAGATTTCGGAAAGCTTACTGTAAGAGAAAGAATCCCTGTGATGATACCGGTTTTGATGGCAAGAGCAAGATGAGTACCACTGAAGTACAACATGTTTGATGAAGGTGGATTCAAACCCTTTGGTAGATGTCCAATCTGCATTTAAACATTGAATCTCTATGAGTCAGAGTTATCTCAATTCAGTTTTCACAGTAACATAAGTCAGTCTGGTTAAAGATGATCTTACAAAAGAAATGGCTTGAGTCTTGGATCTAATGAGGTATACAAGAAGAGTTGAGACAATAACTGATGCCAAAGGTGATGCAGCTGATATCCAGAAAAGTTTTGGCTTCCTCATGCTCTATTTATTTGCAAAACAAACAACAAGAAAAGGTCAAACATTCAACTGTGGTTAATGCCTGTTATAGAATGGCTACAAATTTGGCACTACACTTACAATGTGTCTTGTTGTTAGGAGAATGCTCAAGAAGCCAATTCCCATCACAATAGTTTCCCAAGACCACTGAAATTATAGTAGTAGTAGTAACAACATTAAACAAGGATCTAAATAGTGTTATTATAGTTAATTCATGATGTTTGACTTACTTCAGATCTGTGGTTGAAAACAGAAGACATGACAGGAATAAATTGCATTTTGCCAGTGAAATGAACAATTCCAAGAAGACCCTTAAGCTGTTGAAGTGACACAATCACTGCAGCACCAGCAGTGAAACCAACCAAAGTTGCCTTTGACAAAAAGTCAATCATAAATCCCAGCCTGAGATTTTTTTCAAAAGGAATAAATTAAAATTTATGAAAAAAGTAGTCTTAATCCAAAGTTGCTGACCATGAAATGAAACAGTGAAAGCACTTAGTTAAAAGGAAGCATCTTGGGAGGTGTAGACATTAGTACTTGTCAATTGTCACCATCAAATAAAATAAATAGAATCTTGGTCCTTTGTTAATATAATAATAACACTTATTAATCTCTGTATTCATCTTGAACCCAAAAAAAAAAAAAATCTCTGTATTCATCATAACTAATTCCCCTTTCCGTTTCAGTGAAAGATCAACAAAACAGGCTTACGCAACACTAAGAATACTAAACTGCTTCAACCAAAAATTTTAAAAATAAGAAGCTTTACAGATTCTGTAACCTGAAGATTGCTGATTCTCAAGGTAGATTTGTCACATATTTGGGGTAAGATTTGTACCTTAAAAGACCAAGGGAAGCTTGGAAGAGACCAGCAAAGAAAGTTGAAGTGAAAGCTAGTTTGAGATAGAGAATTGAGTCTTGTGTTGGAGAAACACTTTCACTTAGCATTGAGCCCATCACAAGTGATGCTATTGAGACAGGACCAACTGCAAGATGTCTTGAACTCCCAAGAACTGAGTATAATAGTGGTGGCACAAAGCTTGAATCTGCATGCACCAATTCCAAATCGACTAGTTAGACTTGATTAAGTTAAGTAGACCCATTTGTATGTTAATTAGGTGATGATGATCAACAATACTCACAAAGACCAACAATGGGTGGCAAGTTTGCTAGCTTGGCATAACTTATTCCCTGCAAATTATAATTCACAATTAACAAAAAAAAATATGTGTAAGAAAAATTAACGAAATTAATTGTAATTTTACATTATTTATTGAAACTTTGAACGGCTAAAACAAAGACAAACACAAAAAGTGGTTTCATTTTTATCTCTTTATGTTTTTTTTGCTTTAGTTCCTCTGAGTCCAACCAGTCAATCCCCACACTACTCAACAATTAAAACACAAAGCCTCTTCAATTTTCTTTTGTTCCTACTTGAATTGTTTATTTTTTTTCTCTTAACATCTATTCGAATTAATTCTTTAAAGAATTAACATATATATATATAGAGCTAAATAGAGTTTGTCTCATAATAGAAGGAATTTTAAATTTTGTAAAATATTTCTATATATATTCGAAAGCCATCAATTTGAAAGTGAATAAATGGCAGTAAATCAAAATGAGAATGGAAGTTTTCTAAAATTCCAAATGGTGCGTAAAACTTTCTCTTTTAGTCAAACGAAACCATTGAAGCAAAAGCAAGAGTGATATTTATGAAATGGTTACCTGAGGAATGGCGAGACTAGCAATGGTGAGACCAGAGACAACATCGGACCTAAAAAGCTTAAGATCGTATTGTGAGCCCCAAGTGAATATAGGGAACAAGCTTTGAAGACCGAGAATGACTCTGTTTCTCCATGTCTGGTTCCTAAACCTCTCTAAAGGATCATCAGGGAAGAATACATCCGAAACGCGTTTCTTGAGTTTCTGAAACGCTGTTTTCTTCGGCGGTAAACAAACGCTGTGTATCTCCACAATCGTTTCTCCTGCGGTTGCGGCAGCGGTTCCATTGTTAGGTGATGACATATCTTCTACTCTGTTGGTGCCATGACCCATATTATGAAAAGGTTTCGACAAAAACAAGACGCAAAATTGGATTTTATATAAGTGGAGATTGAAAATCTGGGATTGTGTTGGAGGTTTTGTGTGAAGAGAGATGGTGTGATTGTGTCGTGTATTTATAGAGAAAGACACTTGGCTCTGAAAGTGTAGTTGGTATTATGGGTAATGGCAGTTTTTTTTTACTGATGGCATTAAAGTGAAAGACGAAATTTTTGTTGAAGTTTGGGTTTCTAAGGGTAAATGCGTCATTCCATCAATTCTCAAAATTGAGTGACTCAAGTCAAAGTGTAAAATTAAATTGTATTATAAATAAGGAAAATAAATGAAATATAAGGAAATCATATTTTTTGTAGAGCATGGAATATAAGCAAAATTTTTTGAAGAGAGGAATCATTGAGATACGTCATTCATTATAAAATAAAGAGAATAAATAATCTTACTTGGAACAAAATTCATAATTAAAAACCTTTATCAAAAAAAAAATTCATAATTAAATAAATAAATAAAAACTTAACTTACATGATCGCTTCTTGTAACTACGATTAGTCAAGAGAGAGCGATAAAAAATAATAAGATTCTTATAATAGTATTTCTTTCACTAGTATTTTATATTTGTTAGTAAGAAAAAAAAATTCTCCCTGATTTTTCTTTTGGTTAGGATGATTCAATTATTGATTTTCACATCAGGAGTTCGATCCTTCTATATAATATAATATAGTTAATAAAAAATTTAAAAAAATAAATTTTATGGTATAAATTAGATTTAATCGATCTAATTATTGACAAAAAATTTTTTCCGTAGCACATTTTAAAATATAATTCCTCTCTTTAGGATATTTAGTTTCATTTTTGGCATTAACAGTGTATGTCAAATTAATCAAAGCAGATTCAATTGAACATATTGGTTGGTTTTAGCATTGCAAAAAAATGTTTACCGGAAATTTCTTTAAGGTAAATTATTGATTATATAGGATTTATATAATTATTAAGATTGTAAACATATAATACTTATCTTATCCTATAAGAACATTCCTCATATAGCACATTTGAATATATAGTTCCTAAACTAACATATTTAATTTCAATTTTCAGCACTAACATAGTGGTATAAGTCAATACTAAAGCGGATTTTATGGTAGTAAATAAATCTCTTTGTATGCATGTCAAATTTGGTACTTAATGGACATTTTATTTGGTCAAGTTCTTTTAATGTTTTATTGTTTTTAATGCAAACTCGTGGTTTTCAACTTTTTTCGATAAGGTTTTTTAAGAAAATCAAACAAATGATAGAGTTATTACTAGATATATATAAAAAATCTTTTGTATGAAGAAAAAAAATTGTTTTAGAATTTTTTTTATTTTTAAAAGTTGTTTGGACAGAACCGTGTCGAGTAGAAAAAAAAGTTACAGAAAACAGTGTTTGCGTGGATTAGTTCTGAACGTTGATTTTTTGGAGTCATTAGGACAGTTGAAATTGGAAGACTGGTGGGACCTCCACTTTTAATGGCTTCCATTTAATTTTTAGGAAAAAAAACTACTAAAATGAAATCAGTACTCTTGAACAGATACAAAGGGCAAAATGGTTACAAAGATTCTTTGCTGATTCATAAATTACTTTTATATAGTAATTTATTTGTATACATTTGTAAAAAAATAGATGGTCCAGTTGACATCTCATTTAAATAGATTCTAGGTGATGAATTTAAATCTCACACTGTTCCATTTGGAGAACTTAGGTTATAGATATAAAAAAAGTATATGTATACATTCAATACCATAATTTTCTTTTAACTCACCTAATTCTTATCTTCTATCTCTACTTAAAAAATTAATAGTTCCAATACTACATATCTACTATATAATAAAAATATATATTTTTAAAGATTCTCATTGGAATCAATGAATGCCATTAGAGTTTTATCTAAAATAATCAAGTGTCAAAAATTAGGGAAAGGTTAGTGAAGTAGTTACATTAATTTTAATCCTATACGTTACATCATATTTTATTATTATACACATACATTGAATCTTTCCTATTTTTGATACATAATTCATCCAAAAATCTTATTATAGAAGACTATTATTACCAAATCTTTAACAAATTCATATCCTTATAACCAATTATAATCTTTTTTCCTTAAACAACCATAAAATATCTTAAAATTCCAGAATTTTAATCTTAAATCTCCTTAAAATTATACATATAATAACTTTTTGTTTCTAATATTAATTTTTGCAGGAATTTAAAATATTTGAATTCAAACAATCATTTAATAATGTTTTATTATATATAAATATATCTTGAATAAATTTGAATCTCAAATTATACTCCGTTTCCATAAATTTCTCAATTTTAATGATTCGAATTTATACAACTGATTTAACTTACCTTAAAAATTGATATTCTTATCAAGGTTTTAAAATTTGAAATATCCACTTATGATTTGATAGTAAAACAATCAAACTCTAATTTATTATCTATAAATACACATATTACCACATTGTTTTGATACACACTTTCTATTTGCCTCTTTATCATCTTATATTTGAAACACTATTTCTCTTTGGCTCTTTCTCACACTTACAAAGAAAATAACTTATTTGCCTCCTAATTATGTGCAACATTTGATAGAAGTAGTTTTTCTAATGATTTTATTTTTAGAACCGCCATATGTACTTTCGAGGTAATTTATGATGATAAGTATAACATACATTCACATAAGATATGCTAACAAGAAAAGTTTGTAAAAGAAATTCTGATATATATGAAGATCATTAATTCATCCATCATGTAGAGTGAAGGTGCAACAAATGAAGGTGGAAGATCGCCAAGTATTTGGGATTACTTCATCCACACACTTTCCCAGGTCTGTTTACAATCTGTAGAAATATTTTACACAATTATAAATAAAAAACTTTCTTGCTAAATTTATGTATATTAATGGCTAACATTCAAAACATAAAACATAGCAGTCGATTTTCTCATCATGATATAAAGAACTATAGACTTAGATGCAAATTTATTATATTTTATCTATTTTGAGTTTGAAAATAATTAATTTTAATTTTTGTTAAAACGAATTATTATTGTTGTTGTGGACAAATCATTTTATTTTCTTAATTATATTTAACTGACCAAAAATTATCGAACTGCATGATGACATCAAATTGATGAAAAGAGCTACATTTGGACATGTTTGATTTTTGATTTCGTTGGCCATATTAATATCCAGTATGTATGAGTTATAATATTTTCAATTCAAAAATATTGTTCTCCTAATTTTAAAGTACTTTTGCTTTAAAGGTGGAATTTTTTTTTTTGTTAAATAAAAGTGGAAAGTTAAAAGATATAATAAAAAGAAGATCTAAAATTCTATATAGCTCTCATAGAGGGACAATTAATGAGCTTATTGCTAATGGTAAGATGACTAATCAAATAATTCTACTAATTTTAATTAAACAAGATTAATTCTATTTAGATTATCTTATTTTACATTCACTAACTCTTCATTATTGGAATCCTCCACAAGTTTTGGACGACGTGTACGTTGGGTTTCTAATCCTTCAAATAATGTAAGTGCACTAAAATAGATATTGAAAGATGAATAATTATTTTAATTAATTGTTATAATATTATGCATGAACAATATCCATTTTTCAATTAATTATTGGAAAGAATGGTTTGTCTAGAATAAGGTGTTGTGCCGAGATATCAGCTCAACTGATGGAAGAAGAACAAAATTAAAGAGGAAATGAGCAATCTTTCTTCGAGAATAAATTCAAATAAGAAAATTGAGAACTCAAAATCTTACTTGTGTTTTTTCAGAGATAGATATTTCCATATGTAAAAGTAAATACTAACTTTTACTTACCACGATTTCAAGAATTGATAAATTTAATTACTATTTTTATATCTGAATTATATATCATCACTAAAACTTATACTATAATATATCCACTATATAATAAAATAATACACTTTTAGGAAAACACCTTTTATTTTGGTACTTAATTATTAGGATTGTGATTGAATTTTTGTAATGATTAGAATATTACAGAAATGTTAAATCAGTAATTTTTTTTCACGATTCAAACATTACAGTTTAAATATATATATATATTAAGTAAGATATTACTTATCCTTATTTTAATTTTTAAATATTGGTTTTTAACCAATTTAGAAAAAAAAATTAGGATGATCAAAGAAATGAATGTATCTTGAATTTATAACATATTTATTGATAGTATTTGAAGGATATAATTATCAAATATAATTAATTAAATATTTCTATATTTGAATCAATCGTTTAATTGAAAAAAATTAAAGTAAGATATATTAATAAAATGGAAACAATCCTTAAAATAGAAACTTATTTAATTGAAATTTTGAATATTTTAGATTTTGTTATTTTATGATTACTAAACATTATAAATTTATGGCAAATGAACAAATCTTAAATTTAGAACCCTAAATGAATGCGTGCCTAAAAACATAAATGAATTCAGGTCTAAAAATCTAAGTGAACATGAGTCTAAAAACCTAAATGAAACGAGTCGAAAAAATTTATATAAAAAAATTATAATGTATCAAAACTTAAATAAATAAAAATTAAAAAATATATTATGTGACAACATTGGTCATTATTTATAAATAGATTTTAAGTATATTAAACATATATAACATAATAAATTTATATATATAAATCAAACTATGAAATAAACAAAAAATAAATAAATATCATTATAAATATTATAAATAAATACAAATATATATTGATTGTTCATAAAACAAATATCACGTGCACAACATATCTATCATTTAGGTTCTTAAACTTATGTTCATTTAAACAATTGCTTTATTATCTATGAACATAATATTATATGTTTATTCGTAGACAGGAATTAACTTATTTTTGGTAAAAATACTAAACTTAAAATATGTTAACTTCAAAAATTAATAATATTCAATAATTTGTAATTGTTCTTTTAAATAAATATATTTCCATAGATATATAAAATCGACTTTAAAAAGTCAATTACTTATCAATGATTTAAATTTTGAAATATTATTTGTTGACTGATAATTGTTTCGCTAAATAAATATTGTTAGTAAGAAATATTTTATACCAACTTTATTTACCTTAAAAATTGATATATTTAACAGTATTTTAAATTTCACAATATTTTTTTAGATATGATATTGAAACCAACAATCATAGATTGTATCAACTAATATTGCTTGAATTTCTGTTATATTCATTTCTAATATCTTATAAATATATCTTTCCATCAACAATAATATAGAAATTTTTCAAATAGAAACAATTCTTAATTATCAATGTTAATATTTTAATTGCATTCCTTAACTAAATATTGTCAATCAAACATATATAAAACTGATTTAAGTTATCTTAAAAATCAATTATTATGACCACGAGTCTAAAAAAGATAAATGAAAACATGTCTAACACACACTAACCTAATTGCCTTGTCATTAGCTGTAGCATTATCTACCGTGACTGTAAACAACTAAGAAATCTTCCACTCTTCTATACATTCAACTAACTGACCCTTAATTGTCTCAGCCCTATGGTCAGTTATCACTTTAAATCCTAAGATTCTCTTCTGCATCTGCCAACTTATATTAATCTAGTGCGTAGTGATGACCATATAGTTGTATGATGTATGTGGAGACACCCAAATGTCTATTGTAAGACTAACTCTCTATTTTTCACTCTCAAACAGACCCTTCAAAGCTATCTTTTCTACCTCATACATTGCAACAATCTCTTTTGTTGTTGTCCTCCTTGAAAAGGTACAATACATAGGCATAATGTTGTACAGAATCTCTTCCAACCCTCTGACTCAACAAATGACAATGGCTGTTATTGATTACTATCATTTCATTAACCGATTTTCAAAATAAAATCATATCATACTTAACCACTTTCATGTTCCCAGAATCATCACTACCTAAGATCTTTTGTTTCTCCCTATCCTGAAATTTTTTAAACATTTTACATCTACTTATATGCCCTCTCATTGGGCTTGTACCTACAGTTTTCGAATCACAACTAATCTTCATTCCACAATACCTACAACTACACTTTCTATCATCATCTTCTCTTTGAATGAAGTGTTGCCATACTTCGGCTCTTTTGGCATATTTTTTTTTGGGTTTTGGTGGCAGGGAAGTGCTTGACCGCTGCGTTTCAGTGCTCTTACGCCTTGAGACTTCTTCTCCGAAGGCTGGTGGTCTTTCAACTTCAGTCGTATCCTCAGGTCCTGACCGTGAATCCATCTCCAAACAACAAAACATAAACAGTTAGATAATGATATCATATCATGGAAAAATAAACAGATACAGAACAATCACTACATAGCAGAAATGTATCAAGCGTAGTTAAGGATATCATAATCACAACAAAGAACAAATCACCATTAACTTCCGACCAAAACAGAAAAACAAAATTAGGGCTACGTTTTGAAACACAAGCTACAAACGAGTTCTGTGTTTACAGAAAAACAAAGGCAAGTATCCGAAAAAATGAGATCATTACAGATTAAATTGAAACCCTAAATCGACATGAAACCCTTAACTCAAACCCTCAAGAGAAACCCTTAATCGAATGGCTAAAGTAAATCGAAATCAAACCCTAAAGAGAAACCCTAAATCGATTTGCTAAAGTAAATCGAAATCAAACCCTAAAGAGAAACCCTAAATCAAATTGAAATAGTAAACCCTAAATCAAATTCAAACCCTTAATTCAAACAATAAATCAAAATCAATTACCTTATAACTCCAAATATGCTGTAAGAAGAAGTCTTAACAAGTCAAGAAAGACGAAGATCTGAGATCGAGTGGGAAGACGAAAAGAAATCGAGTGCGAAGAAGAAAGAACACGATGTTCGTAAGAAAGAGAGAGAGAGAGAGAGAGAGAGAGAGAGAGAGAGAGAGAGAGAGAGAGAGAGAAAATGAAGAAATGAGAGTCGCACCGGAAAGAAAGGAAGTCGGAGTCGAGATCAGAAGAACAAGATGAAATCGCATCGTGACTCGTGAGAGAGGGAGAGTATAGAAGAAGAACTGAGGTGAGAGGGTAAAGTGAGTGAACGCATGTAATGGTAATGAATGACCTAATCTAATTCTATTTCATAAATTTCGGTTCAAATCGGTTATTGATTACCGAACCGAACCGATCCAATAACTAATTTCAATTGCACAATCCACCGATCGGTTTAATGCACGATTTTACGCGGTTTCGGTTAACCAAGTTATTCGGTTCAAACCGAATAACCCGGACAAACCGAACCGTTAACCCACGCCTAGTTTTAACTTTCGACTCTACAGAAGATCAAACCTTCTCCTGGCCAAGTTTCTGTACTTGTCTTGTGCCATACAAGGGAGTTAGTTTTTGTACTTATCTGGTCCTGAAATAATTGTATATTTTAACACTTGTTGCTTTTCTTTGTCAGACATGAGGGATGTGCATGAGTGGGATGTTCTCTAAGAAGTCCGACATATACACCTTTGGAGTAGAAATCATTAGCTGGGAGAAGATCTCAAGATTTTGCAATGGAAAAGAGGGAAAAACCCTTATTGCATATGTAAGTAAGACTTAAAGTTTTCATAATCGAAAATGATTTTGGCTCTTACACTCTAAGATCTGAAATTATATAATTAGGCATGGGAATCCTGGTGTGAAACTGAAGGAATTAATCTTTTGGATTAAGATGTTGCTCATTCATGTCAACCACTAAAAGTTAGAAGATGTGTGCAGATTAGTCTGCTTTGCGTCCAACACCAACCTGCAGACAGACCAAACACATTTGAGTTGCTGTCTATGCTCACCACAACATCGGAACTTCCATCACCAAAGCAACCCACATTTGTTTGCACACGAGAGATGAAAAACACCTATCTAAAAGTTTGATCACTGACAATGAGATTACACAATCTATGATTCAAGGGCGTTAAGGAAAGATGATGTGTGATCGAATGTTTGGATTGTACATGAAAGTTGTCAAATTTTTCAGTTTTGGGAACTTTAGAATTAATTAATTAATTCTTCTGGTTCTTACATTATTGTTGCTTTGGTATATAACCATAACACTCTCCATCAAAAATAAGGGCACAATCAATAATATGAGAGGGAAGAAACTATACATTAATAACAAGAAAAGCATTAAAGTTTTTGGGATAATGTATTGTGTTAAAAGTTCTTTCGCAACAAGTTATCAAATATCCGGATTTTAGAAGACAGCTCTTGTGTATTTTGAGTTTAGTGGACCTTATAGGCTCTTATGTAAAATATGTATGGTTTTAGTATTTTTGTTTGGTTTTAGTATTTTTGTTTGGTTTTATACCGTTTTATAATATTTTTTCTAGGTTTTATATAGTTTTATAATATTTCTTCTAAAATTTTATAAATAAAATAATTAAAATAATTTCGTAAATCTAAACATTATCCTCTCTTAATTAAGAGAATCCAAAGGGAAATTATACTTTATTTTTCGTAAACTAAATATAGTTTTGTATTAAAACCATGAATGTTGAGTATTTTATTTGATTTAAAATTTTTTGTTTGGTTTTATAGAGTTTTATAAGGTATATATAAAACTTTATAAATAAACTAGTTAAACCAATTACATATAACTAAAACCTACTCTTTTTTAATTGAGTGAATCCAAGGGAAAGTTAAACTTAATTTTTTTGTAAACTAAAGATAGTTTTCGTTTTAAATCCCTGAATATTGAGTAATTTATTTGGTTTAGTAATTTTTGTTTAGTTTTATACAGTTTTATAAGGTATCATATAAATCCTTATAAACAAACTAGAGAGACTAATTTTATAAAATTGAACTCCTATTCCTCTTAATTGAGGGAACGCAAGAAAAAGTTAAACTTAATTTTTCGTAAACTAAAGATACCTTTCGTATTAAATACTTGAATGTTGAGTATTTTATTTTGATTTAGTAATTTTTGTTTGGTTTTATACAGTTTTATAAGGTATCACATAAATCTTTATAAACAAACTAGACCAATTTCATAAAATTAAATTCTTATCCCTCTTAATTGACAGAACACAAGGGAAAATTAAACTTATTTTTTTTAAAATAAAGATAGTTTTCGTATTAAATTCCTAAATATTGAGTATTTTATTTAATTTAGTATTTTCTGTTTAGTTATATAGTTAAACTAAATTATACCTCCTCTTAATTGAGAGAACCCAAGGGAAAGTTAAAATTAATTTTTTGTAAACAAAAATTATTTTCCATATTAAACTTGTGAATGATGAGTATTTTATTTGATTTAGTATTTTCGTTTGGTTTTATACAATTTTATAAAGTATCTTATAAATCTTTGTAAACAAATTAGTGAGACCAATTTCGTAAAACTAAAACCTATCCCTTTTTAATTATTGAGTGTACCCAAGTGAATGTTAAACTTAATTTTTCATAAAGTAAAGATAGTTTTCGTATTAAAGCCTTGAATGTTACATATTTTATTTGATTTAGAATTTTTTTTTTGGTTTTATAGAGTTTTATAAGATATCTTATACAACTTTATAAACAAACTGAGGAGATCAATTTCATAAAACTAAATCATATCCCTCCTAATTGAGAGAAACCAAGGGAAAGTTAAACTTAAATTTTCATAAACTAAAGATAATTTTCGTATTGAACTCTTGAATGTTGCATATTTTATTTGATTTAATATTTTTTGTTTGGTTTTATACAATTTTATAAGGTAGTTTATAAATGTTTATAACTCTTGTTATTACTCTTACGTGTTCCGGCTATGTGTGTGCACGAGAAGTACCATTAAAATTAGATGCTAACATGTCTCACGATAAATATGAGTAAAGGACATGTGTTGTTCCATTAACCTCAGTCGCACAAGAGCCCAATTTCGATGGAGTGCTCGTCTTTGTAACATAATCTTAACAATTGAGCTTTGTTATTCACCGGTTATGACTGGAGATATGCCTTGGTGTTTTTGTTTTATTTTGTACAGTTTTATAAGGTATCTTATAAACCTCAATAAACAAACTAGTCGACCTATTTATTAAAACTAAACCTCATCCCCTCTTAATATAAGGAACTCATGCAAAATTTAATCTTAATTTCTCATAAACTAAAGATAGTTTTCGTATAAAACCTTTGAATGTTAAGAATTTTCTTTGTTTAATTATTTTCGTTTGGTTTTATACAGTTTTATAAGGTATATTATAAAGTTTAATAAACAAACTAGTCAACCTATTTATTTAAACTAAATCCTACCCCCTCGTAATAGAGGGAAACCAAGGAAATTTTAAATTTGATTTCTCATAAACTAAAGATAGTTTTCGTGTAATTTCACTGAATGTTTAAATTTTTCTTTGTTAAAGTATTTTCGTTTGGTTTTATACAGTTTTATAAGTTATCTTATAAACATTAATAAACAAACTAGTTAACTTGTTTATTAAAACTAAACCGTATTCTCTCTTAAGAGAGAACCCTGGAGAAATTAAAACTTAATTTCTCATAAATTAAAGATAGTTTTTGTATAAAATATTGAGAACTTGTTTGTTTAAGTATTTTCGTTCTGTTTTGTAAAGTATCTTATAAAATCATATAAACAAACTAGTGAGCTTATTTATTAAAACTAAACCCTATATAACCTCCTTAATAGAGGGAACCCATAAACTTAATTTCTCTTAAAAACTAAAATGGTTTTCGCATTAAACCATTATAATGTTAATAATTTTCATTTGTTGTTATACAAGATATCTTATAAGATATTTTATAAGATATTTTATAAAACTTTATATCTTATAAGATATTTTATAAAATATTTTATAAAACCTTATAAAGAACTAATCAACCTATTATTAAATTTGAACCCTACCCCTCTTAACTGAGGGAATCCAAGAGAAATTTGAAGTTAATTTCTCTTAAGCTAAAGATAGGTTTCGTATTAAACTCTTGAATGTTAAATTTTTATTTTATTTAGTATTTTCTTTTAGTTTTATACAATTTTATAAAATATTATATATATATCCTTGTAAACAAACTATTAAAATAGATTTCACTAAACTAGACTCTATCCTCTCTTAATTAAGAAAAGAAAGTTAAACTTAATTTACCATAAACTAAAAATATTTTTATTAAACCCCTAAATGATGAGTATTTTATTTGATTTAATATTTTGTTTTTGTTTTATACATTTTTATAAAATATCATATAATTGCTCAATAAAGCTTCAGAACATAGTGTGTCACAAGCAGCCATTATTATTACATTGATCATATGCTGCAAAAGCCAATACAAACCTTCTCAAAGAAAGAATCATAGATATTTATATAACTAGCACGTATAAAACATTCATAATCTGCCAGCTCAGTGAAATCCCATGTAAAAGATTAACACGTCACACACCCTATACATGTGGGTAAGATAACACCTGCAATGAATATATATCATTAATTTCCAATATCTCCATCTAAATCATGTAAAACAAATCAGTTAGCCTCCTAATTGAACAAAGTTCATCATCTATCTTCTTATAAGTTACATTTATATAATAACAATTTAATCCTCCACAATCTGCTATCACACGCTCAATTGAATTAGACAATAGTTCATGAACTCAATCAGTGTGTTGGTCACAAAAACCAGTAATCTCTCTTCAAATACTTCATCATACACAATAGGATGTAGATTTATGTCGTTTCTCAAGAGAAGAACATTACCTGCAGCAAAATATTATCAACTTTAACAGGCCTAAAAAGCAAAACACGCATAAGAGTTGCAGAAAATCTACATCTGAACTATATGCAAGAAATCATAAATTGACATAAGAGTTTAAAAATCTGCATTTGAACATACAATTTACTTCAATGTGTAAATGATCGCTTCTCGATTTCAAACAAGAAGAGAATGGAAGACATATTAAAAACAAACAGGTACTCTAATCCCTTACCAAAACTATATTTTCAGTGGGGTTAAAGCAAGATAATCATCACAAAGCAGCCAAAAAGAACATTAAAATACAAATTTCATAAAATCTGAGTTCGTAGAACCCTTAATTTAGTTTGGGGAAAGACTAACACTTTATCTTAGAAATTCCAAAAATACCAGCTCCAACAATCAAGAAATCGTTTGTTCCTATTGAAACATGAGTCTGGACCGTTATGTCATCAGTGGTCTCACATTCATACAAAAACATATAAATAGTCACTATTTGGAGAAGCATAATCACAATACTATGTGGCACTTGAACTCTATATCCTTTAATCGATAGTACATGTGAACTTACTCAAAGTATAAAACCCTCAATGACTGACTGATCCATCATTCACTCCTTAGATCACTAAAAATTAAGGTACGTGAAATCAACTCAATTATAAGGTGAATCTAAAAGCCATACAAATCTTAAAGCTACATATAATTCAAGTGGACCATGGATCAAAGTTGAACATAGATTATATAAATGAAATTAAGTGAAAAATAGCAAAATCCTTTACAAAACAAAGAAAAAAAATCTGCAATTAATATCACCTCCAGTTAAATAAAAATGATGATAACAAAAAATTGGGAGAACTCAAACCTCATACTTGTAATTTCACAAGACTAATCGATAAGAACAGAAGGAACTAAAAGAAACTGAAACTTGCATACATGATTGACGACGACAGGTCTGATTTCATCGTGTGAAGAGTACTACAAGAAAATTGTCAATTTGCGATGGCAGGGGTCGTTGCAACGGTGTCGCAAATGGCCTATTTGCAACACCATTGCGACATCGTCAAATTCGTCACAATATATGTGTCGCAAATCAAAAACGTCGTAAATACGTCATAAGTATTGCGACACCACATAAACGTCGCAAATCTGCGATGGACACGAGCCTTCCACGTAAGTCGTAGATTTTGCGACTCTGTTGCGAGGAGCACGTCTGCGACTCCATTGTGAGGCATGTTACTGCAACTCCATTGCGACGTTCACCTCTGCAACACCATTGCGAGGCCACTCTCTGCGACTCAGTTGCGAGGCGGTGTCTGCGACTCTCTTGCGAGGCGTGTGTCTGCGACTCCATTGCGAGTCGGTGACTGCGACTCTCTTGCGAGGCGTGTGTCTGCGACTCCATTGCGAGTTGGTGGTCTGCGACATAGTTGCGAGGCGTTGTCCTGCGACACCATTGCGACGTTCTTTTTTTATATTTTATTTTAAAAATAAATTTTTAAAAGAATCTATTTAATTTAATTTAAAATACGTTTGAATTATATATATTAAAATAAAAATATTATATAAAAATTTAAACTAAAAATCGTCCTAGATATCTTAGTTTTGATCCGGGTCCTGCTCCGGAGTCAGGTCTGCGTTTCCCGAACTCGATCCGGGCTCATCGTCTCGCTGCTTGTTCAGCGTAGCAGTTAAGACCAGGTCGTTTGCAGCTAAAACCGAGAAGAATTTTGTGAACTTCGTGATGTTTTGTTGCAGGGACGAGATAACCTGTTCCTGCGCTTGAACCTTAGTTTCCAACTTTGCCACTTTCGAAGAATCGGCAGAGGGTTGAGACAAGGAGCCCTGCGACCAGGTGCTCTACTCGATATACGAGCCAAGCGAGCGACCGGTCCCGAAGAGTCTCCCCTTTTTACGGGAGCAACTTGAAAAAAAAAAAATTATTAAGTCATTTAAAAAAATTTGTAACGAAAGAAACAAGAAAGAAATAGGGAAATTCATACCTCAACATAAATCGCGTTCTTTTGAGCGGTTGAGAGCACGACAGATCCAGTGCTCTCGTCGCCGCAATCCTGGATCAACTGTTGCACTTTTGCAGTGACCTCATTGTAGATCTTCTTGGCTTTTTTGTCGACGAAAACTCCGACCTTGTTACGTTTCGTGTGGTAGAGCGTCTCTACCAGATCTGGGTGAGGATCTCCCGTCTCTTCTTGCTGGAATGTTTTAAAAATGAAATTGTTAATAATAAAATATGTAAAGTACTGTGTAAATTAATTGAAGATATGAAATACCAGCTTCCGGGCTCGGGCCTTGAAAGACATTTAGCTTAAGGAATGCCTATGCGGACCGTAGCCATCGGGATCAGCCAATCGAGCTGCCCACACACTAACGCTCTTCTGTTCAGACCTAGGGTCTTGCCAATAGCGGACAAGACCCTCCCAGACCTCGGTGTTGAACCACCAAGGCATTGCTTGGTCGCCGTGGACCCTCCATCGGCCGACCTTGTCGCACATGCGACTCTTCAGGACCTTCTCGAACTCGCTACAGACTTCACCCGTAATCGAGGGACTCCAATGATAACATTGTTGGAAAAAAACAGTAAGAACTAAATTATTGTTTAAAAAAATATGTTTGATTTAAAAGAATTAAAAAACATACGGCAAACGTTTTGAACCACCTATCGACGACCTGGTTTGGGACTTGCGTAAAATTGGCATGTGGCTCCGTGGAATCTCTTTCAAAGATTTCACGAATAATAGTCGCCAATTTTTGATCATCGTTGAACCTACAATATAAAACAAAAAAATTATTTTAAGTTTGAATGACAAAATTAAGAATTTACAATAATAAGATGTTAGGACATACCAAAGTGTTCCCGGCGAACGCCTGGGGTGGAGAGTGGGCAGGAAGCGGTGGTCCGCATCAGCCAATATGTCTTCTACAGACATCCTGGCAGCAACCTCGGGCGGTAAAGGCTGGTAAGCTCGGGGTGGACTCTGTGTCCCGTACTGGAGTGTAGCTCGGTTGAGAGCCGAAACTACATCCGGGGTCGACGGGACAGAGCGATTAGCCAGAGAACAGGTGGGTTGTGATGTCCCCTCCCCGTAAGGCGGTTGGGAATGCGAGCCGGGAGGTGTCGGAGGGTGAGATCCCCCGTCATCGGTAAGGTACCTAGTATACGGGTTTTGACGTCCGGACATCTGAAATCGCGAGGATTTAGATATACAGAGTTGTTAGAAATTTTTGATACGAGTAATTTATATAGTTGTAACTACAATTAATCATTAAAATTACGAAAACTTCAAAAAACGAAATGTATTTAAGATTCAATTAATAATTGGAAATTACGAAACGTTTTAAGTGTTTTACAACGTTCTAAATTGTCTATTTCAAATGTTGTCTTTGATTCTTCAAACCGACGAATTTGAGTTCATTCTTGAAAGAAAATAGAAAATCAAGCTTAAGAGTTCTTCAAAAAGAAGATAAGAACTGAATCGAACTTCCAAAATCGATTTGACTTTCGATTTCAGAGACCATTTTGATTTGGTATTTCCGTCAAGTTCAATTGGCTTAGTCAACTTAAAATTGAAAGTTTAATTAAAAGTCAACTATAAATATGTTGCTTAATCAACAATAACCAAAGTTCTGTATTCAATTTGACTTTTTTGGTAAATTCGTTGTTTAATCGACATTTTTCCTATACTTTTTCCGAAGAGGAAGGTCCTTTTTACCTATATTGCTTTCTACTTACCATTTGTCACAATTTCTTCTAATTTAAATTGTTTTATTTCGATTACGCGTTAGGAATTAGGTCTTTAACTTTCTTTTTTTGGTTTAAATCTTTTTTTTTGGTTTAAATATTTTTTTTGGGTTTAAATCTTTCTTTAACTTTCTTAATTGGCCACTTCCGTCCAATTTCTGTCTTCCTTAAAATATATATATATATACACATGGTTTATGCTTTTAGATATAATGGCGATTAATTTTAATATATGATCGATTTGTAACAAAGAAACTCAGTTTCATAATATTTTAATGGTATAAAAATAAACAGAAAAATGGTGGTTAGGGGAATATAATGAATATGATAAATGATTGCAAATAAGAAAATTAAACTTTGGAATAATTGTTGTCACTTTAACAGGTAATTGTTTAGTGGGATACAATGGAATCATGTATATTTACCTATTTTATCTCACAAAAAGAGTAACCAGTTGCATTATAATATACTATTTTGCAGATGCACAAGTGTAAAAGTTAGTGTAAAATATCAGTCCAAACCTATATTATCAGAAATGATGAGGAACAATAGAAACTGATTTATTATTTAGAAAATACAAATATATTTTTATACCAAGAAAACGTATCTTCTTACATAAAATTTAGACTGGTATGATTTGTTTGTCTCAATCTGTACATTTAACAACATTTATAATTACAAGTGGCGTATAAAATGAACCATTCTAAGAGTTCCATCTGGATTTCTAAGATTCTTCTTATCTATTCTATAATTCTATTTTGCAAAAGTAATATTCACTTTAATTATGATCAATCCTATCTTTGTCTGTTTGATTTTTAAGTAATATTTTACTACTTGTTTAATCTTTTGTTAGTAATTTATTACTTTAGATTCTATTTAGTTAGTTTTGTACTATTGACCATCCTTATCCATCGATCTGAATTTAGATAGTTTACGTAACATCTCTACCTATTTCATGAATGTACTATATATTTTGTGGTTATTTTGCCTGTATAGTGCTCAATTATCAAATATATAGCATAGTAACAAAAGTAAACAAATAGCAAAAGTAAACAAATTTAAAAGTATGTTATAGAATTTCACATTTTGTTTGTTTTTTGAACTTATAATATGATTGAAAAAACAAAGGAATCCACTTATGACAAATAATTGACACGTTATAAGTTTGAAAGTATGTTAACTAATATAGCAATGAAGAAAATGAAAACTTTGAGTAAACAAAGAAATTGAATATATTCTTGTATAGCAAAAATGTTGCTTTAAATCGTCTCCAAATATTTATAATAACCAAAGAGATTCTACTAATATCAGTCTATTAGTAGAGTAACAATAATTATAAAAATTTATAATTTGATGTCGGTTTCTATTGTAGTATAACTACTGGGCGAGATTTTTTTAGTCTGGTGGTTATATGTCTTAGTTAATGGTTCAGACATCTGAAATTTGACTTCACTCTACTGCATGTACAAGTTAAAAAGTAAGAAGTTTTAGAAATGAGTTTAGATTATAGATCAGAACTTGTTGATATAATTATTGACCCCAAAAATCATAACCACTCAAAATAGATTTGATTCCATTAGCATTAAATAATTTAGGATATCATCAAAATGACGGATTGCTCGGAGATCATCAAAATAACGGATGATCAATCTGCTTGGCCGGCTTTTTTACCTTACTTTGCAGACTTCTCAAGACTTCAGAACCTCTTCAGTGTTTGCTCTTTTGATTCAATCCCCTGGGGTTTGAATCAAAAAGCAGAGGTTTTGGCAAGTAATGTTCGAAGACTAGATAGGGATTGGATATTTGTTAATGATGTACCTTTACATTGGTTACAATCTCTTCGAATATGAGTCAAGTTGACAAAAAAAACAAAAAAGATTTAGGATATGGATGATCCAGCTAATGACTCAAGTACTGGGGTTCGATTCTTCCCCACCACACTAGTAGATTAATAAGCAATTTTAGGATGTGAATTTCAGACTATAAATCAGCTCTTGTTGATCCAATTGTTGACAAAAAAAATTTAGGATATAACAACAAATTATGAAAATTTCAGAAGAAAACCAATATTACCGGAAATTTGGTTCTACCGAATAATTGCTTACATTGAGATTTTGTGATAATCTTTTGATGGATTTATGATTATCGTGAATATGTCGACCATTTTGGATATATTCTGGAAAAATTTTGCTGTGAAATAAAAATTTCTAAAAATCTGTCAAAAAGTTGAAATATATAAATAATGCTTCATATAAACTTGGAAAAAAAAACATATAACTAATGTAAGTGCCCAAGGATTCATAGCTAGGTAACATAGGTGCTGGATTCGACTCCACTTCTCAGCAAAAAGTTAGAAACATGATGCAATAGATTCATGTAAGTGGCCTCTCTTGACAATTACCAAACTAACCAAACTTAAATTAAATCATATATATATGCAAAATGTATTTTTTGTTTCTATTATTGAAGCGCACAATAATGTTCTTAATCTTCATGTTTTAAATGTATATGCAAAATGCGAAGGTGGAGAAAAGGAAGGCCAAGAAGAATCTATAGAAGAGAGCACGAGGACGCGACCTCTCATCTCTCTCGTCACGCGGCGAGAAGTACTTCCACCATTTTATTCCTCTTAATTACTTGTTCACATTTTATTTTTAGATTTTTTTATATCTTATTTCTCTCTCTATTTTTTTTTGTTGCTGTTATGTCATATCATTCTTTCTTTCTTTTTTTTGAAAAACGGAATAATAGATGGAAAAAAATATTAGGTAGCCACAAACGATGAACCAAATATATATGTTTATGCTCAATAGTTTTTTTATTACTTTAATTTGTTTTATGAACATCGACGGCCCAATTTGATCAATTATTTCATGAAGAATTATATAAATCTATTTGTCCACTTGGTCTCCTTTTTCTTCCGGAAACATTAGTTAGAATGATTACTTTTAATATGTTTATTCAACATTGGGTTCTTACGAATCTATATTATAATTTATAACCAGGCATTGTTTACAGATCGATGTATAATTACGATAAAAACATTTCGAACTGATAAATTTGAAGTTATTCTTTAAAAAAATGGAAAATCAAATTTAGAGGCTTTCGATTTCAAAGACAACTTCGATTTAGCATTTTCGTCGGGTTCAATTGATTTAGTCAATTTAAAGTTGAGGGTTTAATTAAAAATCAACTATAAATACGTTGTTTAATTAATAATAATCGGAGTTCCCTGTTCAATTTAACTTTTTTGATAAGTTCGTTGTTAAATCGATATTTTCCCACAAAAAAATAGATGCTCTATCGTGCTTATATAATACCAAATTAATAGAATCATCAATATTTATAGTTGCCCTAATTAAATAATAATAATAATAATAGTAATAATAATAAATATTCGAATAATTCTAATTTGTAACTTTTAAATATCCACAACTTCGAATTGGTCATGATACATCACTTAAACATTTTTTAATTTTGAATTAAGTAAACTGCATAATCGATCATTATTGTTTATGCGTAAACTAACAATCGGAAACAAGAGTGGTGATAAGAAAATTTAACATACAGATATAAAAGAAATGATAATTTATTTGTTGAGAGCTGGGTTGTTTCTCCATACAAGGCTAGCTATTCTACTTTCTTCAACGTTTAGTGTAATTGCTCATGTCCTTTTCGCTAATTCTCCTTCTCTATGTATATATCATTTTCCATAGGATATCCTGGAGTAGTCATTCCTTTGTTTCTTCCAAATTAGATGGGATTGACATCTTCTTGATTTCGTAGAATAATCTTCTCAGATTTAACGGGATAATATTTCCTTATTCGGTAGCCATAATTCAGTCCACACATTTCCTTATTAGATCCATCTTCGTCTTTCGACAGGTTTTAGTCGTGAACCTTGGTTTTATGAGGCCATCCATTAACAATCATAAAAGAGTTCACTGCTCCTATTATTTTACCACTTGAATATTTACAAAATATGACACGAATGGGACAACAGAATCCACAAATTCAAACCAAAATCTCTCTGATGTCAATCTCTTTCACAGTAATTGATCGATAAATTTGAATCGACTTTGTTCATTTGTTTCATATCTTATTCTACCAAAGTATGGACTGTGGCTCAGACTTTATTCCACACCTAACATGCAACGAGTTACAAAGACTATTTCTCTTTTCATTTCCTTCGTTCTTTAGTTTCTGGAGTGAGCTGTTTGGAGCATATTCACTTTCTTTCTTTGATTTCATCATATAGTTGGCCGATGTTGACTTGTGTATAATGTTGCCCAACCGAAATAGAGGCCTCCATAATTCGTTTATGAATATGCATACGTAAAATATATTTCGCTTCTATACATTACACCATTGTCTTAACATATATATATATATATATATATATATAAATATTGTTAAAGCTTAACATATATATATATATAGTACATATATTAAACACTAAAGATAACATTTTTGACTTATGGTCCGCATGTTGTTGCTCTAACAAGTATGTGTGGAAGATGTAAGAATTGGAATTAGTTTGAAAGATTGGAATTGATCTCTAATAGTTAATTTATAGAAGTATTAAATGGTGAAATTAAAGACTAATTAATGAGTTTAAAGCCCAAAAAAGTTGTTGAGTTTTTCTCACTATCGTGATTAAGATGATTCAGTTAATAATTCAAATATAGAAATTTAACTCTTCCCCACTATAGTTGGTATAGATTATAAGAATATTTTATGCTATGAATTATATTTTGTCGATCTTGACAAAAAAATCCAAAAAATTGTTTTGTTTTCTTTTATCAATAATTGGATTGACAAAATTTAATTTATAACTCAAATTCTCCAAATTTTAGATAATATCACTAGAGGTTAAGCAGTTCTCCCAAATTCGGAAACTTAAGTTTTTTATTTGTCAATAAGTAACCATTGGATTGACAAGATCCGATCTATAATCTAAGTTTTCCAATTGGAACATAGTGGGATTCGTACCTACCATCTGATGTCTAGTTAAATCAGGAACAAACCAAATAGACTATATGTTTTTTAGTCTTAACGTTTTTTGAATGACAATTTCAAATAACTGCATATATATAATTAGTACGAGGAAATAAAAAACTAACACGCATCCCACTTACATTTCACATTGTTTATATATAACAATCTTTTTATTTCGTAAACTTTTTATACACACAAATATTACAATTAGTGATGAAATAAATTTTTGCAGAGTTGAGACTGTATGATCCAACAAAAATGAACGCATGAGATTCGAGAAGTACATCCCACTTTGGGTAGCCTTTTAGCCGTAAAAGCAAAGATCTTCAACAAATGCTAAGAAATTTTACACATTATTATTATTAGACCATTGAACGATTCAACGGTAGATAACTCTTCTGTAAAAAACCATTGGAATGTCCAATTTTTTTTATTTTTTTTTCATTGGTTTCTAATATTTTCTATGTTCTTTTAAGTGGGCAGGTATATTCTTTGGGATATACCAATTTCATTCTCTTTCCATTTTACGTGCTTTAATCATTCCTCTTAATTTTGACTTTCTTTTCCTTAGTTTAATTTTGACTTGTTTTAATTTCTCTACTTTGACGCCAATGTAAGGTCCCAATTAAAAGAATACATAGATTAGAGGCGTGATGATTGTGGTAACTTATAGTTAATTTTGTTTAGTTTTTCTAACAAAAACATAATCATGATGATTTTATTTTGCAAGATTGCATTAATATTAAGAGCCAGGAAAATTCAATAAAATGGGACATAAAGCATCTAAACAACTAATCTATTTTGGGAGTTGACGTGTGATGCTTCAAGTCGTACCATGCAATATGTAGCAGTGAAAAAAAAACTATGCGACAACAAATGAAAGTATATATTCATCATGGTCTAATCATAATATATTCTCTTTGATCACGTAATTATCAATTATTCTTTGTGAAATATGTTTTGTAGAGTTTTTCCGTAATTAAAAAAAAAATTGGAGTTAATCATATGTGTCATTGTGTGAAAGTATTTTAATTACTCAGATCTATGGTTTAATCTATGGTTTAATTGACAACGATTTTCGTTGCTGTAGAGAGCAAATTATTTTAGAGTTTTAAAATTAAACTAATCATATTTTATGTTTATTTTTGGTTTTTGTTGTTCTAGAAATCTAATTTTGTTATTTAAAAAAAATTGATTTTAGAAAGCCAAAAATCTAAAACAAAAAATTTATAAATTTTACAAATATAAAATCCAATAGCACAAAAATTTACAAACAAAATACCTAAAAAAAATATACAACAAAAAAACATAAAGCCTAAATCCTAAAGCAAAAATCTCAAATGTACAACACTTACCAATCAGCCCCTACATATGTTTATAAAAAATTAATGTTTTTGAACTACAAATTTTACACATAGGATGTTCAATTTAAGCTTAAAAAAAACAAAAAATCTGATGGAATTTCTTACAGAAAGATCTTCTGAAGAGAATTTTGGACCAGAAATATTGTGATATCTATTTTTTATATATATTAATGGTCGTATATTTTGCAAGTTATTGATAGGTTAAGATGAAGGTTTATCCCTCAACCAAATGAAAATATTGTTAATTTATATAATTTGGTAGGAATAATGAGGGTTTATTCTCACATACATCAGCCCCTTTTCGAATTATGTTAAAGCTTTCAATAACATTTTAGCTCAATTAGAAAGGTTAGTCCTTCTACCAATAGGTTTGTCTAAATTTTTTATAGGAATCATGAAGGTTTATTCTCATTTAAAACATGCCATTTTGTCTCACTTTCTATCAACTTTGTTTGGTCTTAAACTCAATTATATATAATCAAATTAAGGTAATATGCCAATTATTATATTATATTAATATAAAAATTCATCATATAAAACGATAATTAAAAAATAATACGTTTGATAGTTTAATGATGTGTATACACACGAAAATGATTTAAACTGCAGAATATGCATATTATTTAGTTATCAGTATTCACTATATTGGAAAAACTGTACTAATAATAAAAGTTTTTTTAAGTTTCTTAACAAAAATATTTAGTTTGAAAACATCTCTCTAAATTTATTTTACTATCAATATAAATTTAAATAAAAATATTCATAAGATTTATACAAACTGAAATTGTTATAAAACATGTCCTACGTTTTAGATACTGCTATCTTCTACATGTCAAATGACTTTATTGAGTAAGAACTATGTGGATTGTCAAGTATAAATAGTTACATTGTTAATTCGATGAATATTTGTTAATAGTAATACTGTCTGTATTCGAATTATTCAAGAAAAGTTAAGACAAGCGTAGTAACTGCACATAAAGAGTCGGGTCTGAACTCTCGCTTATGAGTTGGGCCTGGGCCATACCCTAGGCTTTTTGTTTGGGATACTTTGCAAGCTGTATCTTCCGTTATCATGACTCCTAGTACTCTCAATATATATATATATATATTTTCAACAAATTAAATTTAAAGTTTATTGATCAACAAAAACAAAAAGATATTTACAAACAGTTTTCAAAAACTACTAACTCATCCTAACTTCAAACCAACGCTGGACCAAATCATGAAGGTTGTGGGTAACTAGATAGTGAAGAGAGGTGATGCGGTTACATATCGAAACATGTAAAGGTAAAAGCACACATAGACATGCGACCATGAACTCGTGAGTTGCATTCACGCCATGTGAGATATATAACCGTTTGGAAGACCATCTTGATAAAATGGCATCCATATGACCCCGCTTAAGAGCAAGCATAGATGAGATCGTATCATTCTAATATAGAGTGATGATTTGAGACAAGACGAAAAAGCATAGATTTGTCCAAATCGTGTAGGTACAAGGACAAGCAAAAAACAAGAGATCTCTTTTTTCATTTCGTTCACCACACAACACACATTGTTGTTCTCTACCCTATATTCTCATTTTGTCACCCGTAGATAATATATTCTTTATGGCAAGCCAACCAATGAAAGAAAATCTAGGTACTCTTTGTGAAAACTAGATGAGTTTATTCCATGGTACATTTTGGTGATGACTTCGAAGGAGATCCCATGTCCTTGTGGATGAGAAGTCCTGACGAAAATCACCAGAATTGTGTAGCAATAGATAAATGTCATCTCCAACATATATGTTTGGCGTAGGTTCGACTCTAATTGCAGCCAGGACCGTGCCTAAGTATTGAAATTTTAAACATTAGCCTAGGGCATATATTTTTTGAATAAAACATAGGGACATCTATTTTATCACAAATAATATATATATATATGAATAAATATTTGGATTTGTGTTTGATTTTAGAAATTTGCAGTATACAAATAATGATAATTTAATAGTTTAATATGTCGACTTTAAAAATTTTCTAACTTGTTCAATTATTTCTCACAAAAGATTTGACTATTATATTTATTGAAACATTTTTGGTTAAAATGGAAATATATATATATATATATATATATATATATATATATATATCTAATATTTTGTTTGTTAATTTTTATTTTATTTGTAAATTGTTATATAAAGATAGTGATTACTTTTTGTGGATTTTATCTTCGTTCAATTAGGGTATTATTTATTTGTTTCGCCTATGGTATCTATTAATGTTGGCACGACTCTTGGAACTAATACATTCCCTAAGTGTCTAATACGATTGACTTGAGGAAGCCATTGTGAGTTAATTTTTGCTTATTTCACTTTTGCTGAAAGAGGAAAACCAATATAGTGAGTTCCTGAATACCCAATATGATTTATGAGTTTGCATAGAGAACACCAATTATCAAACCAAAAAGAGATTATTTCCATATTTGATTTTCACCTTTAGAAAGGAATAGGTTAAATCTCTTAACTTTAAGAGCTTAAGCCAAATCTAAGATCTTGTTGTCCCACTTTTGATCTTCTAGTCAATGGACTTCCAAGATAGCGTATAGGCAAAGTGGCAACGGTTATACCGAGACAATCTAGAACTTCTTGCAAAGGACCACCGTTCCTGCCAGTCAGGTAAATAGAAGATTTGGTTGGATTGATGTTTAGACATGACATTGCCTTAAATTCATTCACCACTATAATTACTCTGGTTAGAGAGCTAACCTTACCATCCGTAAACACTAAGATGTCATCAGTGAAGCTTAAATGTGTGAGGTTAACCTCCTTATAATTCGGGTGATAGCCAAAACAGGAGTTCTGAGCAGCCTGGTTCAGCTATAAGGATCAATCTCGGCTTCATAACTAAACCAAAGTAGCTCATGACGGGTTCACCAATAGATATATAGCTTCTAGATTAAGGGAAGAATAACTGTCTTGCAACCTATGACACCATCGTAAGTCAATTTAGCACACTTCCTCATGTCAAAGTAACCATACATTGCATTAAACTAAGCTAAAAGAGATCACATGTGTAGAAGTATGATGTGAACATGGATAGCTCTAAGGATCAAGCTCGGCTTCATAACTCAACCAAAATAGTTCATGACGGTTCACCAATAGACATAGCTTCTAAATTAAGGGAAGAATGACGGTGTTGCAACCTATAACACCACCCGAAGTTGGCTTAGCACACTTTCTCATGTCAAAGTGACATTACATTGCATTAAACATAGCTAAAAGAGATCACATGTGTAGAAGTATGACATGAACATGGTAACTCTAAGGATCAAGCTCGGCTTCAGAACTCAACTAAAGTAGCTCATTACGAGTTCACCAATAGACATAACTTCTAGATTAAGGGAAGAATGACTGTGTTGCACCCTATGACACCACCTTAAGTCGGCTAACACACTTTCTCATATCAAAGTAATATTACATTGCATTGAACTAAGATAAAAGAGATCACATGTGTAGAAGTATGATATGAACATGGATAGCTCTAAGGATCAAACTCGACTTCATAACTATACCAAAGTAGCTCATGACGGGTTCACCAATAGAAATAGCTTCTAGATTAAGGGAAGAATGACTGTGTTGCAAGCTATAACACCTTCCGAAGTTGGCTTTGCACACTTTCTCATGTCAAACTGACATTACATTGTAGTGAACTTAGCTAAAAGAGATCACATGTGTAGAAGTCTGATATGAACATGGATAACTATAAGGATCAAGCTCGGCTTTATAACTTAACCAAAGTAGCCCATGATGGGTTCACCAATAGACATAGCTTCTAAATTAACGGAAGAATGGACGTGTTGCAACCTATAACACCACCCGAAGTTGGTTTAGCACACTTTCTCATGTCAAAGTGACATTACATTGCATTGAATTTAGCTAAAAGAGATCACATGTGTAAAAGTATCATATGAACATGAATAGCTCTAAGGATTAAGCTCGACTTCATAACTATACCAAAGTAGCTCATGGCAGGTTCACCAATAGACATAGCTTCTATAGTAAGGTAAAAATGAACGTGTTGCAACTTATAACACCACCCGAAGTTAGCTTTGCACACTTTCTCATGTCAAAGTGACATTACATTGCATTGAACTTAGCTAAAAGAGATTTCATGTGTAAAAGTATGATATGAACATGGATAGCTCTAAGGATCAAGCTCGACTACAAAACTCAACCAAAATAGCTTATGACAGGTTCACCAATAGGCATAACTTCTAGATAGGGAAGAATTAGCGTGTTGTAACCTATAACACCAACCAAGAAAATGATGAAAAAGAGCTAGCAGATTCAGACAAAGAATTCAAGCTCATCTAATTCTGAAGACAATGATCCAAGCATTGATGGTGGAAAAGCAATTCATGAAGTTGATTCACCACCACCATTTCGTAGAAGCCAAATGGTTAGGAAAGATCCTTCCAATTGGATTAACAAAAGATTCTTCTACAACAATATTGCCTTGGCTCACCCTATTCCAAAAGTATGGTCGTTATCTTACTTTTCTACTAATAATCACGTTTTTCCTAGTTTTTTTGGGTCATGATTTGGTGCAAAATACATTCAAAGAAGCTGAAGAAAAGAGAACATGGCTTAATGGAGCTGGGATTTGCGCATAAAGAATGATTCGTTTGTGGAGTTTATATTAAGGGGGAGTTATATCTAAGGAATGATTGTCTTTTTCGCTCTTTATGTTTTTGATCCACCGAGATTTTCATGATAAGTTTTTTAACGAGACAACATATTATACAGAATTCCAAGATTGGTCTATTCTCATCTTGACGACCAAACTTGAGGAAGAGTATTAATTATATGTTCATCATTGATATTGGGAATGAAATATATGTGGAGTTCCAAAGAGAATGAGTTCCAAGAAGAGTTAATGCGACAAGCTTATTTACTACAACTACTTCATTAATTCTTTGTCATTTCTCTTTCCTTCATGCAATATCTCTTGTTAGTTGTGTTGTACTTAATTCTTTACAACCATCTACATTTGTATGTAAGTGTTGTACTCAGATTAAAGAAATATACTTATCCTTCTCTACACCCACTCTCATTCTTTATCTCTTATTTTCTTATCATGTTCATGTTCCTCTTTCTGTTCCCATCTGTTATCCTCCTTGTATCCTCCATTCTTTACCGGGTTCTTCTTCGTCTTCATCTTCTCTGAAGACTTCAGCTTCTTCCGCCGCCTCTTCAACTCTATGAATTTCCACAACAATTGAGGATTTTATTTAGATTGAGAAAAATCTGAAATAAGAGAATCAAGTTTTTTGATTAAGAAAATTAGGAAATTTGGGGACGGTTTGGAGGTAAACAAAGCCTCTATGAAAAGAAAATTAAACGACCATTAACAAAATAATTAACGTTTATAACAGAGTTTAATGGTGAGTTAAAGTTGACTAAATTGGTGTTTAAATTCGCTTAGTTAAAGCAATTTCAAAGTTGGTTTTTTTGTGTGGCAAATTTTTTATTTTTTATTTTATTTGACGGTTTTTCTATTTTATTTGTGTTTAAAATTCGGATGTTATATTGTGTATTATGGGTTCATATTGGAAAGTACATTAAAAATTTATTTGTTGTATTAGACCTTTGTAATCTAGATAAGAAATTTATAGTTTAAATGCATAGACTCAAGGCTATAATTCTTCAATTTTTAGGTTTATGGGATGACATAATAGATTATGAAGATAGTAAATACCAAATATATTATGGAATAAACGGTAAAAAAGAACATAAGAAGCACATCTTTTTTTTTTTCGGGCTAAACACATCTACTTCTATATATATCAACTACATTTCTCAAACAAATAAGTTATTAGTTAACTTATGACTTATATAATCTGCATGTATATAGTCACAACTGATAAAAATTTAGAATTCGCAAGTAAATTTCACAAAATTATTATATAGCGAAGGTATATAATCTTTGTATCCTCGATGCAGTTCTTACAAGAGTTATCAGATCATTGCAATGTGTACAAGATTAGTATTTTTGATTTCAGCTGCGTCAAGTTGTGAGCAATATTAGTCGAAGATAAGTAATGGTGGCTCAGGGATTGTGGGATCTCTAGGATTTGTGTAGGAGGTCGATCCGAGATCCTATTTCAGTTCACGAATAACAAGCAATGTTATCCTGCCAAGTCATGAATTCGGTAAAATGACTAGGATAGCATCACAGACTATCAACCTTAACTCGGAGGAAACTTTACTCGGCGATTCGTCATACCTCGAAGTAAGAGAAATTCGGCCGACACGTCATCAAGAAGAGAAATGGAAATATTCCTCTTCCAATAAAGATTATTTCCGGATATCTTGCAAAATCTTCAAGGATAGCATCAAATCTTAACCAAATTGTAATATTTTCATTTCAAATCTCTTATAACCGCTTCTATACATTATAAATAGAGGTGAAGGTCTCCATAAATGGACCACGTTTTGACAAGCACATACAAGAAATACAAAGCAACTTGTCATTCTTGCCCAATTCTCTTTGTTACTTAACTAATTAGGATCCTCACTCATCTTCCCTCTTGAATCGAAGAGTTGGATTTAAACCTTTGTGCTAGATCCTACTCGAATAATTGGTGCCATCTGTGGGAAAAGACAAAGAAGAATTTCTTTACGCAGAAGGAAGCAAAGAGAAGTGATCCCAGGAGCAATGTCAGGAAACGACATTGAACTTAACTCGTCGGAAAGGCGTGTCGTCGATCCGACTCTGGATCCAGCTAACTGGTCTCAAGGTGCAAACTTCAATCTAGTACGAACTATGGAGGAACGCTGGGAAGAGCGAACAAACTCGGAAGTCATGCCAAAACCTCCGGCTGAACCACCATCGCTAGCCATCATGATGCAAAACTTGCTGCGACAGATGGAAGTTGCATAACAAAGACGTAATGAGCGTCTTGACTGACTTGAACAAAGAGCTAGCCATCATGATGCATTAACCTGCACCAATTAACATGAGCTGTGAAGATGTGCTCGTCAGCGTGCAGAGAAATCTCTTTGACGATACACCGAGTTCTCAATTGACAAGTCTAGGAGGACCAGGTTTAGCTCAGACGCCTCAGCAAGTCCCAGCAGTGTTAGATGTGGCAATTATCTTCGGAATGATCGACGACATGCGATCAGAGTTCCACCAAGCAACTAGCTCGATGCTAGAGATTGGGCGAATTCTAGCTCAAGCAAGAAACTCGCTGTTTTCACAATGTTTGAGGAGGATCTCGGTTAGTCGCAGGCTGAGATTCCGTTGTCCTTCATATGATGGAACGACCAACCCATTGGAATTCATGAGTGCTTTCAACGTCAAGATGGGAGGCACAAGTTCTAACCCTGACCAAGAAGACGCTGCGTATTGCCAACTCTTCGCAGAAAATTTGACTGGGGACGCGCTTGTTTGGTTCACCAAACTACCAGCGGAATCTATAACCAACTTCAATCAACTAGCCAAATTATTTATGAAAGAGTACGCCATATCCGTCAATCAAGACACTTCGGCAACGGACCCTAAACTTGTATCTCGACTGTTTCAGGAAAATTATGACTAAAGCAAAGGTTAGTGACGACATAGTCATCGAAGCTTTGCGTATCAGAGCGGTTTGTGATGAAGCGCTTCAGAGAGACCGCTTTGTCAATCAGCTAACTATAGTATCAGGCGCTTTATGTTGGGCATCTAGGCATGCCGAGTACATTGAGGAGCAGAAGATATTGTCTCGTGCTCAGAAACCCCCCAAAGGTTCCTTAATCTAATGAATCTAGAGAAGAATACCAGGAACCAAAGCAACATTACAACAAAGGAAGAGGGTGTATGGTTACAACCTTCTAAGTTGGTGAGACGCAGAAACAAGGCAAAAGGCCATGGGATAAGACCTCGATCAGGAAGCATGAAAGGAAAGTCATAGCTGTAATTAGCCACAAACATGGTTTAGGAGAGAAACCGTTAAAGTAGGAAAACTCAGACATCATCTTTATAGCTGAGGATTTAGACAATTTATATTTTCCTCATAACGATCCCCTTGTGGTAAAACTCCGAGTTACCGACTGTAATGTATCTCAGATTTTCATAGATACTGGAAGTTCAGTAGACCTAATCTTCAAAGCGAGTTCCAGATGCCAAGTTAAAGCTGGTAGACAGAACCCTAACTACTTTTGATGGAAGTTCAATTTATGCTTAAGGAACGGTCAAATGGTCAATCTCTGTCATGGGAGTAACGAGATGGATCAAATTCTTCATAGTTGACAAACCTCCGATTTACAACATCATACTAAAAACCGCGTGGATACATTTGATGAAAGCCATTTCGTCCAGCTATCATCAATGCTTCAAAATACCAACTGAGATGGGAGTCTATGCTCTTTGCGGAGACCAAAAGATGTCAAGAACAGGTTTATCACCGAATTGAATCTCTGAAATAAAACATGTATGATCACGGCATCCGTCAGCAGAAAAGCTATCTCGGAACGCCCTTTTCCTGAAAAACCAGATTCAACAATAGTTGAGCTTATAAACATCGATATAGCCGATTCCTCTAAGTGCGTCAGTATCAACGTGAATTTGGAAAAAAATATCTTAGCTAAGCTAATCCGACTGTTGGAAGAAAACGTTAAGAGTTTTGCGTGGTATGTGAAAGACATGCCTCGAATTAACCCAAAGGTGGCAAGCCATAGACTAAATGCCGACCCAACATACAAACCAATCTAGCAGAAACGAAGGAAGTTAGGCCTAGATCGAACTAAAGCAGTAAGTGACGAAGTCGAAAAGTTGACAGAGGCAGGGTCGATTGTCGAAGTACAGTACCTGGATAGGTTGGCAAATCCATTTGTGGTCCCGAAGAAGAATGGTAAGTGGCGAGTCTGCGTTGACTTTACTGATTTGAATAAGTCAGGTCCGAAGGATAGTTTCCCTTTGCCGAGTATAGATCGAATCGTTGAAGACACAACAGGAAATAAGCTACTCTCTTTCATGGATGCATTTTCGGGATACACAGATAAGGATGCATTGTTGAATAGCATCATCTTTCGATCAACGGATAAGTGCCTTCCGTTATATCAACTGTAACACGGGAACAAAAACATTAAGTGGGATGAGGAGTGTGAGAAGGCGTTCTCCGATATATGTCCACACCACCAATATTGGCTAAGCTGGAAGTAGGTGAACCACTGTATTTGTACATAGCAGTCTTGTTTTGATAGTAATCAGCGTTTTAGTAAGAGAATATCGCAGAACTCAGCATCCGATATTTTATACAAGCTAATCCCTTGATGGAAAAGAGTCTTGATATCCATCCATGGAAAAATTTGCTTTAGCAGTTGTTGTCTTGGCTAAAAAGTTATGTCCCTACTTCCAGCCGCACACAATAATCGTCTTAACTAATCATCCGTTGCATGAAATATTGCACAGCCCAAATCAATCCGAAAGATTAACCAAATAGGCAATGGAACTTATTGAGTACGACATCAAGTCTAAGGGTCAAACCAGCTCCAAATCCTAGGTGTTGGCCGACTTCTTAATCAATTTAGCCCCCAAGTTAGAAGTCGTCGAGACATATCAAGTGTCTCCTAAAAGCTTTACGTTGATGGTTCCACATCACAGCATGGTTCCGGTGTCGGAATTCAACTAGAAACTTCGGATGGGCATCATAACATGGTTCTAGAATAGTCGTTTTGGCTGGCTTTTCCCGTATCCAATAATGAAACCTAGTATGAAGCGCTAATCGCAGGAATCCGACTTGCGAAAAAATTGGGGCAGGCCATATCGAATGTTACTGTGATTCCCAACTCGTAATCAACCAAGTCAATGGGGGATATGTGAAAGTCGTCAAGGACTTAACTACATGATTGAAGTTTAACGTTAACAAAATCCCTTGGACTGAAAATACGTCGGCCGATGCATGGCGGCACTAACATCAACAACAAATCCAGTTCAAAGGCGGATAATCCCGATGGAAAGTATCGATGTACTGAGTATCCAATTTCCGAAGGGAGATGTCAATGTGGTATTGGTAATAACCGAGATGTCTGAACGATCTGAGATGACAAGTCCAGAGCCTGATATGCCTACCGATAACGTGATTGATTGGAGGGATGAAATATTAGCGTACGTAGTGGACGGAGAGACTCTCGAAGATATATAGACAGCGAGACGGCTTTAAGCCAAATGCGCATACTACATGCAAATTGATGGAAATTTGTATCGAATAAGCACTTGCGGGGTCCTACTTAATTGTATTCACGGTGACGAGACGAGATAAGTGATGCAAGAGACGCACGGAGGTGCTGGTGGTAACCATTCAGGTTGACCGTCCTTAGTGCAAAAAATCTGAGCACTCGGATAATTTTGGCTAACTATGGCGCAAGACTACAAGAAGTATGCTAAAAAGTGGAAGTAGTGTCAATGACACGCCCCTTTAATCCATGTTCCAGTTAAGGAGTTAACGACTTCCGCAATGCCTTATCTTTTTATGCGATAGGCAATGGACATAGTTGGACCTTTGCCATCGTCTTGGCAAAAGCATTTCATGCTTCTCATGACCGACTACGGATGTTGTCAAATTTGTATGGAAGAATATCATCTGCCGTCATGGCTTACCATACAAAATCGTCACAGATAATGGATCCTAGTTCATCTCGGAAAATTTGGAAATTTCAGTGCAAAGTGGAATATACGAGTTAGTAAGTCGACACCACGCAACCCTCAAGATAATGGGCAAACCGAATCTGCTAACTGGCAGATCCTAGACGGATTGAAGAAGCATCTAAACGAAAAGAAAAGATGTTGGGAAGATAAGTTAGATGGGGTACTCTGGTCCCATCAAACGACTCCGAGTGGGCAAAACTCTTTTCTCTTTGTCTCTTGGAATGGAAGCGTTAGCTCCCATTGAAGCAAGTGTGCCGACTTTGCGCAGAACCGAGTTTCCTATAAGCGAATGTTCTAATAAGGAAGCAATGACAACTAGTCTAGATGAGGTAGAAGAAAATTGTGATGACACCCTACTTCGAGTGCAAAATTGTAAGCAACAAGCTGCCAAGTACTATAACAGAAGAGTACGACGTTGGTATTTTACTGAAGGCAATCTCATACTCAGAAAAATCTTTGAGAACACCATTGAGCTTAATGTGGGTAAACTCGACGCCAATTGGGAAGGTCCTGACGTCATCAGCAAGGTAGTAAGACCCGGAGTCTACAAACTCGCTACAATGGAAGGAGAGCATATTCCACGGAATTGGAATTCCATCAACTTAAAGCGATACTACCATTGACAACACGTTATCTCGGCATTCTCGACATCAATCTTGAAGATGCACTTTTAATATTTTAACTATGTAATCAGAACTACCCTTTGGGATACTTAGGTAGCCTTCGGGTGCAGCTATAATTTAATAAAACTTTCTTTCGATTTTTAATAAAATAAAATAAAATATGTACACTATACCTTACATATACTGGCCGAGACACTACTCTTAAAAAAAGTCGAGTCCAAAAAGTTAGCTCGCAAAATTTAATTCGAGTCTTCAAATCTTGACAATGGTTGAGACCCTATTCTCAAAGCCAAGTCTAAACACTCGCCGAGTCCCAATTCTCGCTCGAATTACTCTAGAATTTAAACCTCGCACGAATTAAGCTAAGTCTTAAAGCCGAGTCTTAAGTCTCACCCAACTTTAACGACTCTCCGATCTTGAAAATCAAAAGAGTTAAGTCGTCAAGAAGCAACGCCATGATGACCTCCTTCTGGACAGCTTCCTTGGCTGCCGCAAGATGCTCGGACCCGTACGTAATCAAGGCCGAGTCAATCTCCATCTACCTCCTCAGAAGGGCCTAAAGCAAATTGTTGAACCCAGTAAACTAGGAAAATGGGAGGCGAGCCTCCAAACTGGCCTCGAGGTCGTTGAACATGGCACAATCCTCTCAAATCGGCCGGACAGACAACCTGACAATTCCTTGGAAGCTTTTAGCTTTTCTAAGAAAACAACATCATGCAAGCGAGAGTCAAATTTACCTTTGATCTCCTCCAAGTCGGCGTGAAGCGACGAGACAACATTGTTGGCCTTCTCGGCAGCCTTGAAGGCAGCTTTGTTGGCGCACTCTAAGGCATCCTTAAGAGCAATGCTCTCCTTGTCCTACTTGAGGGATCTTTCTTACTCAGCCTTTAACTCGGCCTCCAGCCGAGAAAGTTCAGCTTGCGCCTTGCTTAGTGAAGACTTCGCCTCAACACCTTTAAGATGAGATTGGCCGGCATGAGCAGCCATCTCATTAAACTTCCGAGTATTCTCAACTTCAGAAGCCATAGATTCCTCGCGACCGAGAAGACCCCAGTTCAGTTGGGCAACAAGATAAAAAAAAAAAAGAGATGTTAACAACATGGAATAAAGAAGAAAGAAAGAAACAAAAAGTAAGAAAACTAACTGAGAACAATGCTTTCGCTGTTTCTTCATATTACTCTATGTTGAGCATATGATCAGGGGGAGGGAGTATCTCAAGAGAATTTCTAAGATGTCGCATCAAGTCAGCACCTTCTGTTCCGCCGCTCATAATCGGTGCCAAGTCCTTAAATTTATAATCAAAGCTAAAGTCATTGACATCTTTAACTTTCTTTTTTGGAGGCGCCTCGGAAGAAGGGACTGACTTGTTACTTTTGAGGGCTGCTTTCTTTTCAGCCTCAAGAGCAAAAGATCGACTTGCCATCTCTTAACAACGACTGATCACCTCTCCACTCAAGCGTTTAGCAAAAGAGAACTTGGAAGGCTTACCTAATTGATTAAGATCATACTTGATCTTTTTTGTCTCGGACTTCTTTTTTGACGAGTCCGAGACCTTGGTCGGGGAACTTGATTCCTCAACAGAAGTCTTCCTCACTTTAATCAAGGTTTTTGTCTTCTTCTTCTTAGATGGGGAACCCTCAGAACCCTTAGTAACCTTTGCTTTAAGATTGATCACGACTGCGGAAGCCAGCTTTTTAACCACGAGACCTTCCAACTCTGTCTCAGCATCAACATAAGCGTGGAGACGTTTTGTCTCCTCATTTCTACTTGGCTGAAGGGTAGAACCTTAAACCAGAAGCACCTTAGTCTTGGAAGACTGAGGCGGAGCACCGTCAAGAATGGCATCATGGCCACCCATGATATCAGGCATATGAAAGTCGTTAACTCCCATCGCGTTTCGTAGAGTTCCTGGAAAAAAAAATACTTCACGCAAAGAAATTACTTGTTGTAAGTCGGGAATGGTTCATTTGAGAAGACCAACTGGTAGTTTCTTCCAGTTAATTTGCAGAACTCCGAGAAGCTTGTCCACCAAATCTTGAAAATTTGAGAGGAAAGCACGAGACGACGAATTTTTTACTGCAACAAGAAAATCAAAAACAATTAGAAAATTTGAAGTCGGCAAAATGGAAAACAGCAAATACCGAGACAATTTCAAAATCCAAGTGATCATTGGCAAAGAGGCACTCGTCAGCACGAGCTAAAATGTAACGATGCTTCCAATTCGTAACCTTGGAAGTAACACCTTCTAGGAAATGAAGGCCTTGTTTGGCCTTAGCAAAGAATGAGACCTTAGGGGCTTGCTCGTGCAGAAGAACGCATGTTTTCAAAACACTGAGTCATAATTTCAACCCCAGATTCACTCTCCATAATTAAGGCGTCGAGGATATTCATTATCCCAAAGTACCCGAGTTGGAACATCTCGATCTTCTGAGCAGAGCAGTATTTTGGCAGAAGGTCGGGAATCGGAAGCCACATCTTTGGTTTCGTGAACCACCAGACTTAGATTGTCACGAAACCATCTTGAGGAGTCCATGGTCTATCGTATGGTCCCAGAATCTAAATTTCAACTTGTCTCATAGATGGGCACACGCTGAAAACTCTCTCCAGCTTCTTCAAAGTGACAATAGCTAGACCAACACCAAGAGAGTTATGCCTCCTCTTCAGGACTTTGCGGACGCTGTCCGAGATGGGAGTAACTGATAAGACGCGAGTAGCAGCCCCAAATTTCCCACCTCTACTGGGAACTTCAATATCATTACCAAAATCCCATAAAGGATTCAACTCGGCATCACCGCCTCTAGCTAGTATCTCCACTTTCTCGCTACTAATATCGTCAGAAGACTAGGAAAAGTTGGATGAAGAGCATCCAGTTTCAGATTCAAGATCTAACTCGACTCTAATTCCTTTTATCTCGGCGAATATAACTTAAAAGAGCAAAAGACAGCAAAGAAATAGCGTTTCGGCACAAAACTAGAGAGAGAAGTTACCTTTGCAACTCGGATGAAGGTAATAAAAAAAAAGAGCGGGGCACGGTATTTATAGGAAATTACCAGAACCCGAAACAGCGCACAGTGATGACCTTTAAGTAGCATGTCAAACCGCGCAAGGGACCAATTGCAGATTGGCACGTAAACCAAAGATTCTAGAAGGTCAATTTTCCCCCTCAAAAATTCTGAGATAATTTTCCGAGCCTAGGGGGGGACATTGGACTAAGAGGAACTCGGCCGACACGTCATCAAGAAGAGAAATTAAAATATTCCTCTTCCGATAAGGAATATTTTCGGATATCTCACAATATCTTCAAGGATATCATCAAATCTTAACCAAATTGTAATATTTTACATTTCAAATCTCTTGTAACCGCCTCTATACATTATAAATAGAGGTGAAGGTCTCCAGAAATGGACCACGTTTTGACAAGACACATACAAGCAATATAAAGCAACTCGTCATTCTTACCCAATTCTCAGCATCTTTACCCATCTTCCCTCTTGAATCGAAGAGTTGGATCTAAACCTTTGTGCTAGATCCTACTCGAACAACTTGGACAGTCATGTTTATTTCTCAATTAAGCTTTAATTTTCGACTCCGTTATACAAATCATTTTGTGTTTTTATTGATTTGCTAATTGGTTTTAATTAGTGACACTTTGTTTATAAAAAAAACTCTAAAAGTCTATGTAATTTAGTAATAAAAAATATATAAGAAAATGTTAATACAATGTTCAAGCTGATATTGGAGCAAGTTCGTGGCGCTGCTATAACCAAGAAAAAATGAGATTAAAGAAGAGGAGGATGCTCTAATCGTTATATCAAAGTATGATCAAATTATCGAGGAAGAATCCATTTCTCAGGTTTCTTCTAACATTATAATACATTTTTGTACTATTGGAAAAAAGTTTTGTGCAAAATGCTCTCAACAACTGTCTTTTCATAATTTTTTTTACTTTTATCTCAACTGAAATTTGCAAGTCAAATCAATAAAATAGATAATAATATGCAATCTAAACTTTGAAAATCACTATTAAACTTAAATTATGATAAATAATATATCAAATGGAAATCTTCGAACAATAAAGAATCCAGATATACTATCAAAATTTTAAAATCTAATATATGGGATGGTAAAAATTCTTTAAAAATTCATATAAGAGTCACATTGCATATTGTATTTGATTTTTCATTTTGATTTCTTTTTCTATTGGAAAAGATGAGTTCGCAAGATTTTTAGACAAGATCCTATAATAAAGACATTAAAACTTGGTAAGATAACATCTCTTTGGATTGACTTTGGTATGAAGGGGTTCGAGTCAAAGGCCTCTAGTCTCATAACATCACTAACTAAGATTATTGAAATGCATACGAATATAAAATGGACATTAAGGGTAGAGATTGGAAAGAAAACTCGCAAAAGTAGCAAAACAGTTAGATTAGAAATTGTAGAGACACTAAAGGTAGGCATTAAAAAATATTGTTCTCTAAGTATGTGTGATTTGGTGGATTATCCACAATTCACGGAGATAGTAGCAATTTTAGCACGTTACGATGAAGTAAGTTTGGCTAAAGTAAGCCACATTATGGAATGAAGATAAAGACCTCTGAGAGAGTTCAACTTGCAAATAATCTTGCACAGAAAAATTGTTAGGGAGAAGCAGAGTAACGCGGACGCTGAGTTATCAGTCAAAGCTTTAGCTAAAAGAGGAGACATATTGAAAAGTCTAAATATTTGTGATAAAAAAAACTAGTTTTAAGGTTTGAGGTCGAAAAGAAAGAGGTATATATGAATTTCCATAAGATTGTTGGGAATCTATCTCGCATTCTAGAGGAAACTTATCAGGCAAAGAAAAGTAGCATTTGGTTGTGCGTAAGTGGAGGGAGGAGAAAGTTTTTGCTGAATTCTCACAATAGGTCATCCAAAGTGCAGAAGTCGTTTCGATTCAGTTCCTCAGCACTCTTAAGACTACGTACACTACCAACTAAAATCTTTCTTATTACAAGACTAATATGAACAACCAGGAGCCTCTCATAATAACAAATACACTTGTACAAGGCGTTGTATATGACATAGACGAGTTGAGTAATCTGAATCTACTATAAACAACCAATTTAATGTATGTTGTTTGTACAGAAATCCGCAATATCACAACACTTTGTGATTTTTTTCTGAATGATCCTAATCTACCAACTCATATACAACAACAACCGCACCACTATTTATTCACTCACCAACAACTCTCGTTTACTCAGTATTTTTACTCAGTATTTTTGGTAGAGTTTTTTTTCTCAAATAGTTGAGTTCTAATGGAGAAACTCTTCTCACTTATATAGAACTTGGAAGCACCATTGTACACTCAATATAGAGTATAGTTTTATATGCTTCTAGCCATCATGAGATGCCGGCTTGCAGTGCATACATCAAACAACCCTATGATGATGTTAACCCATCAATGCTTCTAGCCATTATACGACATAATTGTTCTACTATAGTGCTCATAGCCAACACCCTTTTCAATGATGCTAAACTATTTGAGCTTCCAACTGCTTTGCTACACAAATACACAATTATATTTTCCTATTATTCACATTTTCAATCTCCCCCTTTTCTTTGAGTGTGGTAATCAAGCAGCTGTAAAATGTTGGTCAAGACACACAAACAAATTACATATGATCAACACAAATTATTTGCACAAACATACACCTGATCAACGTAGTAAGTTTCAAAAACACACATTCCTTAACCATGGCCAAAGTAGCAAAGGTTTCCAAGCGTCATCATAACAAACAATTAACCATCATAAACGATCAAGATTCATCAAATAGAAACTAAACAATTCATGCTCATCCTATCTAGCCATTTCGATCTCTATCATGGGCATCTGTCTCAACAGACGGAGGAACACCACATAACCACATACTCCCCCTGCTTGATAGCACACTCAATGAAAAAACTGATTTGAACAAGTGTGTACTTATAATACATTCAAGTAGGCTCTAGAATAATAGTCCTACGAGATAGGGTTTGCTGCATGTAGTTGAGGATTCTAATTAGTAACTCTTAGTTATATTTCAGCCAATCAAGAAAAAGAAATTGTTTAAGCAGACTGGAACAACTGACAAGCACTTATGATGAAACACAAGGTGTGAGAGAAGTTGAAACCAAATTTGCACAAATAAGCCATTGGTTGCATATGAGGCACGAGGTAGACATCTCTTTTTTTTCTTTTAGACATTTTTACTTAAACATATACAATTTTTTTTAATTTAACTTTCGGAATTTAAGAAGATAAATACTTACAACGAACTGTTCCATGTTAGTTGAAAGCCTAGTTGTATGAACAAATCCATGTATAAAGACAACCAGTTTGGAGCCTGAAGATGTTTCAACTCATCAGCCAAGACAAAGCAGTTCTTTCTCAGTTGAGTAGCTCAGGCTAGTCTTCACATCATCATACACACTAAGTTGAGATTAACCCTTAAATAGTAAACCTTACAAACTACCATTAGAGTAAACATAATGATGAACAAACACAAGATAATTATTATTTTTTTGTTTATTTTTGTTTTTTGGTTTCTTTCTTCTTTTTTATTTATTTATTTGCCTTTTTCGTTTTTATTCTCATCTCTATCCCATTTTTTGATTAGCATCCAAATCCCCTTGAATCTCCATATTTTTGTTTTTTATGTCTATACATATAAGACGGAAAACATACCCAGGGTTGATACATAATGATTTGTATGATGAGTAACTCTTTTCCTGAGTCAACTTGCGAACAAGAGGTTTTAGATTGGTCATATGTACAAGGAATTAAAAGCAACTAAACTTTGTAAAAGAACCTGAACAACACTGACACTCCAACAACCAAACATGAACTAGTTCAAACATGTACTAAGAGAGTTTTGCAGATTAGAAAAGTTGTTTATGTCCAAATTTTTAGTAAAAATTTCTGTCTAATGTTTCTCAGATGGAACATATGAGATCTCCACAAGTTTGCCTTCAACTAATTCATGTATGAAATAATGGTGGATAATAATGTGCTTACTGTGAGAATGTTGAACAAGATTCTTTGAAATGTTAATGGCAATCATATTATCACAATAAACTAACATAGGACCATAATTGATACCATAGTTAGAGAGCATCTGCTTTATCCACAAAAGTTGTGTACAACATCTTCTCATTGCTATGTACTCTGCCTCTGCAGTAGAAAAAAATACATATTTTTGTTGCTTGTTGTGCCATGAAATCAAGTTGTTGCCCATAAAAAAACATGTACCAGATGTACTTATCATGTCATCGATAGTACTAGTCTAGTCTGTATCATAGAATCCTGCAAGATTATGGTTAAGAGTTTCTGGATAATGCAGACCATAATCAGTAGTGCCTTTCACATATTTAAGGATACATTTCACAGCATTGAGATGAGATTATCTCGGACTAGCTTGGTAACATGCACACACTCTTACACTGAAACAGAGATCTAGTCGATTTGCTATCTAATACACCATACTGTTGATCATAGCTTGATATAGTTTCTCATCAACCAGTTTTCCTCCTTCATCATGACAAAGCTTGGTTGTGGTGCTTATAGGAGTTCGAGTGTCGTGCTTGTTTGCATACCAAAGCGTGTGATGAGGTTCTTTGCATAAGTGCTTTGAGAGATGAATATCCAGTTTTCTATCTGACTGATTTATAGACTCAGAATGTAGATAAACTCTCCCACTATACTTATATCAAATTCATTGGTCATTTTCTTTTGACAATTTTTGTCAAGCCTTGTTTAGTGCTTCCAAACATTGTCATCTACATAAATTTGGACAATCAAGATGTGTCATTCTTCTCTATAGATGAACAAAGTCTTGTCCAAACTACCCTTGTGAACCCATTATCTGATAGAAACTGAGTGAGACGCTCATACCATGCTCGATGAGCTTGCTTCATATTGTACAGAGCTTTCTTCAGTTTGTAGACATGGTCTGAAAATGTAGAATCTTCAAAACTCTTAGGTTGAGAGACATAGACCTCTTCCTGAATAACCCCTTTAAGAATGACTCTTTTCACATCCAGTTGATGCAGGAGAATGTTAAGAACATAGGCAATGCCAAGCAAAAGGTGAATTGATTCCAATCATGCAATTCGTGCAAATGTAAAATAAACTCAACAGCTTTTATCTACGAGTATCCTTGTGTAACCAAACGAGCTTTGTTGCAAGTGACATTTTCCTTCTCATCAATTTTGTTCTTGAAGATCCATTTTGTTCCTACTACATTAACATGAGTAGGCCTTGCAGTTAGTTCCCATACACCAATTTGTGCGAACTGATGTATGTCTTCATGGCATGCTTCAAACATAACTCATTTGTTAGGGCTTCATTGAGGTTGCTTGGTTTAATCATTGAAATGAAACGTGAGTATTGAATCATTTCTCTAAAGTTTATTTGGTTCCCTCTAGTGACTCTGCCCTCATCCAAACTGCCGATTACATCCTTCACTGTTCTGTCTTGTCCTCTATCCTTACAGGTTGTTTTGTTATGATTTGTTCTTGGTCTTGATCATCATCAAGAACTGGCGATACTTCAAAGACCTCAAACCTAGTTGTCTCATCAAACACAACATTTACTGACTTCTCTACTTTCATGCTACGCTTGTTGTATACCCAAAATGCAGTGCTGTTATTAGCATACCCCAAGAACATCGATCCCTTCATCACTCATCAAATTTCCCCAACTGATCATTATCATTAAGGATATAACATGTGCTCCTAAAGATGTGAAAATATGACATATATGGTGTCTTCCCTTTCCACAGGTCATACAGTGTTTTTCTCGTACACGTCTTGACATACACCCGATTCACAATGTAGCATGTTGTGTTGACTGCGTTAGCCCAAAGTCTAGTAGGCACACCATTTCCATGAATCATTGCTCAAGCCATTTCCTGCAAGGTCATGTTCTTCCATTTAACTACCTCATTCTGCAATGGAGTTCTTGGAGCTGAAATCTGATGTCTAATGTCATGTGCTTCACAGAACTGTTTGAACATATCATTCTGAAACTCACCCCCATGATCACTTCAGATCTAAACAATCATCCCTCATTTATTTTTCATTCTGAAGTTGTAGTGCAAGTATCTTGAAACTTTGAAGGGTCTCAAAACCAAGATGTACTTCTTCCTGTTATGACTTTCCACTTGAATTGGTCCCATTAAGTCCATGTGAATAAGATCCCAGACTTTTTTATCACAATGTTTGTAGTCTTCTTGTGTTGAACTTTCATTGGTTTACCTAGATTGCATGTTCCATAGACATGCCCAATTTCTTCTTGCAATTTTGGTATTCCTTGGACTCCGTCACTTTGTATTAACTTCACCAAGCTACGTATGTTCATATGCCCCAGTCATTTGTGCCAAAGATCAAGGTCATAAGAGATTACAAACAAGCACACGTCTGATGGAGTCCATATGTAGCAGTTATTCCTGGACTTAATTCTCATTAAAAAAAATTCTCTTTTTGCATTGACTGCTTCACACTCTGTCTTGGTAAAGCATACTTTGAGACCTTCATCAAACAGTTGACTGATGCTCATTACGTTTGCCCTTCGTCCATCGACATAGTAATCATCCACCAGAGGAGGTTGATCAAGGACTCCAACACTTCCCTTTCCTCTGGTACTGCCCTTATTTCCATCACCAAAAGTGACATTCTCTTCTGTCACTTCAGAGTATTTGCACAGAACAGAGTAATCTTATGTCATGTGCCTCGAATAACCATTGTAAAGTACCATGACCGACCATCAATGCCCTTTGCTGATGTGTAAGTAACCTTGGCATCAAGGTTTCCATCAACCATTCTGTCATAGCATACACCTCGGCTCAATCTCATCTTCAGCCTTATAAAACTATCTGCAACTGATTATCCCTTCCATATAAGTCTAATTTAGATACCCAAACATCCGATTCGTGATGACATCGCGAAACCATCCACAACTTCCTAATATTTTCCTTAAATTTAAAACATTTTCCCTTCTATGTCTTGATTTATTATAGTAAAAACAAACAAATGTATTAGTCTTAAAATGATGATTGTTTTCATACCTCAGTTCTCTGTGTGTTATGCTTAAGCATGACAGGCTGAATTCTCTTGACACTTCTGTTATGAGTTTGAGTTGGAATAGTCACTAGTTGTTTTGTACTTTGACTCATAGCTAGTTGGGTTACTTCATTCTCAACTGACCCTTTATGTACGAATAATATGCCTTTATCTTTCTCATTAAGTTATCTTTAAAGTAGCCCAGCTTTATCATTCTCTTGTTCATACAGATCATGCAACATGAACAAACGTTTTATAGTTTTCTCATTTTGTGGAATTATCTGTTATTCTACAGCCTCTTCACGGCACATCATAACTTGAGCTTCCAAACTCATTCTTTCTTTAACCAATTTTAGTTTGTCATTACTCAACTTCACCCAACTATCATACATAATCTGGTAATCTCATTTTGGATCTATTTTTTCATCATCGTATGAGTCAGTATCCTCTATAGGAACAAGACCCTCAAACTGAGATTTGAAGTTGATCATGTTCATGAGTTCCTTCTCATCTTCATCTTCATCCTTGGATTATATGTTCGATTATATGTCACTTGTGCTCAGGAACGACTTTTGTTTGTTGTTTCGACTGCTCGGACACTCATCCTTTGTATGTCCCATCCATTTGCAACCGCAACACTTTAGCTCATTTCTCTTGGCAATGATGTCCTATGTGCCGACCCTTCTCAACCATATTGATTACTTTGTTGAAGTTCTTTGCCAAGAGAGATACGATAATTTCTGATTTCTTGGAGCTTGTCATCTTCTTTTTCAGCTTGAAAGGCGATTCCTTTAAAAGTCTTAACCTTGTCTTCATCACCCTTAATTTCTTTAGACTTGAACATCCCAACTAGTTATTTATACCTAATAGATACAATATTTTATGTAACATGCATAGCAGCTTTCTGAGCAACAAACTTACCTGGCAGATAACGCATCAGTTTCTTCACAAGTTTCTGGTCTTTGTATATCTTGCCTAGAACTTCTTCTTCATTCGCAAGAGCACTGATCTTAAGCTAAACTGAACAATGGTTTCATGTTGTTGCATCTTAAGATTTTCAAACTGAGATGCAATCTAATCAAGCCTTGTATGTTTCATAGTACTTGTTCCCTCATGAGATTTATGGAGAACATCTCATGCTTGTTTAGCGGACTTGCAATCTTAGATTAGTTTGAGCTCATCTTCTGCTACAACACTGAAAATGGCATTTATAGCACGAGTATTAAACTTAGACAAGTTCTTCTCTTCAACAGTCCATCGCGCCTTTGTCATTTGGAATGGTGCATCCCATCCTTCTTCAACAGTAGTCCAAGCATCCTCACCATGTCCTCTGATGTGTTGCATCATGTGCACCTTCCAATACACATATCTCTTTGTGTACAACATGATCACCTTGGTGGTACCAACAATTTCTGTCGACAGCTCCATGGCTTCCTCAAGATAACATCTCAAGTTGGTTTCCCGCTTTGATATTAATTAGACAACTAGGAGCCTCTGAAAATAACAAATACGCTTGTAGTTGTACAAGGTGTTGTATAAGATAGAGAAAAGTTGAGTAATCTGAATCCATTATAAACAAACAATTTATAGTATGTGTTTACACAAAAATCTGTAACATCACAGCACTTTGTAATTTGCTTCTGAACGATTCCTAATCTACCTAACTCACACAATAAGAGTTACACCACTCTTTGTTCACTCACCAAAAAACCCCTAAATACAACAAATTATTCTCTCGTTTACTTAGTATTTTTGGTAATGCTTTTCTTTCCAAAGAGTTGAGTTCTAATGGAAAAACCCTTCTCACTTAAATATAACTTGGAAGCATCATTATACACTTATACACTCAATGTAGAGTATGGTTTCACATGTTTTTAGCCATCATGAGATGCCACTGTTCGGCATGCAGTGCATGCAGCCAACAACTCTCTCATGATGCTAACATCCATGCTTCTAGCCATCGTAAGACACAAGTGTTCTGATATAGTGCTCGTAGCCAACAACATCTTCAGTTGAATTTCCAACTGCTTTGCTACACTCTTCTGTATATCATGCATCAGCTCCACATGCTTTGTTATAGTTATTCACCAACAACTCTGGGAACTTTTAGACGCCAGCTGCTTCGGCTGCACCTCGACTAGATAGTATGTAGCCACTCCACCGGTTATGCCTAATCCTGCATAACCATCTGCTTTGTTATAGTTATTCACCAACAACTCTGGGAACTTTTAGACGCCAGCTGCTTCGGCTGCACCTCGACTAGATAGTCTGTAGCCACTCCACCTGTTCTGCCTAATCTTGCAGAACTATCTGCTCCGCATTAGTTGTTCATCAATAACTCTGGAAACTTTTTCTTCAGCAAAACCAACTATTCAGCTACTTTGCTACAATTTTCGTGTTAGTCAACTATCCAGTCAAAAGACAAATTATATAAAAAAAAATACACAATCGTATTTTCCTATTATTCACACTTTCATAATAATCAATTATTTTAATTACAAACTTTATGTCTTGTTAACATTTAATTATACGTCATTTTCCATTCATCTTATGAGTTTGATTATGCCGCTAGAAGTTCTATTTTTTGTATTGATCCATATATAATTGGACGTATCTCTTTTCCCATTTCTTACTGTCATTAGTCTTTTGAGGTTTTCCTTTGGGACAAAACTCTATATCCATAACCAAATCTCAAACAATATCACTTGGTAAGTCTAACTCTTACTAGCCAATTTTTGTATTTTATGGGTTTATAATAAACATCTTTCAAGTTTCTTTTTAGGGAGCCTTACCAAAATAGCCCACAAAAAATCTTTGATAACTTAGTGAGCCCTTTGTGTAATAGAGTTAGTAAGTCGTTACTGTTTAAATTTATCATGTAGTGACTACATACTTAACGACATTACATAGTTAGTGTAACTCACTAAGAAATTAGTAACTATGTAAAAGAGTTACTAAATCTGTAAACAGACTTATAACGTAATCTCTGTAAGAAAATCACTAAGCATGTTACATAGTTAATAACTTTTTTATATATTTAATAACTTTGTACAAAATTAATGTCATGGTGGCTAGAGATTTATTTCCAAGGCTTATGGTTACATAATTGTATGTCAAGAATTTAATTACTAGATTAGCACTCTGCGTATCTACATAATTATTATCAATAGAGTTATTCCATGGATTTAAAGACACACTGACCAGATTGAATTTTGGCAATACCCGTATTTTTTATTCTCCTCATTAAAACTTAACTGAGATACTCTATAAATTCCTTAGAGTCTCTCCCAAACTTAGAAAATATGAAAGGAAAACCATAACGAATCAGTAAAAAGAAAATTTGTTTTCGTCATTTTTTTTGTAATTATATTAAACATTATATTTTGTTCTTTATATTAATTTTATGTTTAACATTTTACGTATTTGGAAGGAGATAAATTACAAAAGACATTGGAAACCATAATAAAAACTAGAAATTAGTTTACAAGCCTCTTGGACATCTAATAAAAACTCAACATGTGATAAACTGAACAATAACTGCATCTCGGTATTTTGATTGCTTGCAGTTTGATCTTAATCCTTCCACCGTTGTAACATTTCCACAAGTTTTGGAAATTTTTTCAACTATCATTACCAAATCTAAGCTCATAATCAGATAAGTGCCTGCAAGGATCCAAATTTTTCAGTAATGAAATCCATGCGGACATGAAAACAGAGGGAAAAAACGAAAGTAATATTCGGTAGACAAAATACAGAGATAAATTTCATAATCAGCTTAGGAATAAATAGTATTAAATTAAAAACAAAACAAAAAATAGAGAAAAATAATACTAACGAAGTATTTGAGATCAAAGAATCGAACTTTCGTGATGAAATTTTTAGGGTTTATCTTTATGTATAAAAAAAAGAGGATTGAAAACTGTGAGCATATTTGATAATTAGTTTGAGAAAAAAAGGCAAACCATGGATGGAGATTTGAGAGAAAAACAAAGTTCTAAAATTTTAGGATGCAGATTAGATAGTAGATCTAAAGGTTGAGAAGAAGATATTAAAGTTACATAAATCTAGGTTATTAACATATTAATGCATAAAACGTATGGACATATACTTAAATCACATAAATTAATTTGTACAACCAATTTGTAATTATGACCCTCGTAAAACTAACGACAAAATATATATGTTTGTATTTTTAGAAAACTAAAAATCTAGGTAAAACTTTGTAGGAAAACCTTAAACCATAAACCCAAACCACAAAATATTTTTTGGCTCCCATACCCAAATTTTTGAGTTTCGTAATTCTTTTTTCTCCTCTCATTTTAAGATCATATTTCTTTTTTCTTCTAAATTGATTAGGTTTAAGAAGCTCCTTTTTTTTTGTTTCCTTTAGTTAATTTCAATTTTGAATTTGATTTTGAATAAGCATTTGATTTTGATTTTCGATTTATCTTAATAGTACAAGTAGTTTGAATTAATATACATAAAAACATGGTTTTACCTAATAATACCAATAGTAGGAAAGAAAATACACATAAAACAACAGTTTTACCTAACTATATTAGTAGTACGAATTAAAATACATTAAAAACATAGTTTTACCTAGTAAAACTAACTGTACAAATTCAAATATAAAATAAACCTACAAAAAATATTATATAAACCTACATAGTTCTCCAAGAACCCTACAAACCTTTCCTATAAACCTACAAAACATATTATATAAACCTACATACTTCTCGGGTAACTTTACAAACCTATCCTATAAACCTAAAAACATATTATATAAATCTAGGTAGCTAAAAGTAAGGAAAACTAACGAAAGTATTCAATCACACATAATTAAGACTCTATGGAGACCACATTTCCTTAGGTGTCATTAACTCCTCGTACAAGCCAATCCCACCTCCATGAGGCAAACCTTCCATGTGCATGTATTACAGTAAAAAAATTTAATAAACAACAAATAAAAAAGGTAAGGTAAGATGCCATATCATTGTTGTTTGGTATAGCCTCGTCGCCCATGGTAGATTCAGTCCTCATCCAATCATCATCCACAGTCATATCGACGAGATCGACCCTCAGTAAGGGAATGAGAAGTTCTTTTGTACCACACGATTCTTTTCTCATGCTTACACCTCCACCATCTTTAGCAACTGCATGACATCTAACAAGACATGACATAGGAAACTCTCAATCAGGCGTTTCTTGAGTAGCTAGCTTCCAAGACTGAAGGAAATATAAGTTATAAGTAAACCTACATTAAAAAAGTTTAAACCATTAAAACTCTCTCAGGCACTATTACCTAGACAGTTTTACCTGTTATTGTTTTTTACCTTAAAAAGAAACTTTTTCAAACGCTATCGCTAGTGGTTAATCCACATTAGCTTTTCCTTTTCCTTTAATAGAAGTTCACCGTCGCAATAAAGATGTCTCACCGTCATCGTCTCTGATTTGCGGGGAGGGTCCAGGATCTGTAACTTGTTGTTCCATTTTCCCGACCAAAACAATGAGATGAGCGATTTGCTTCTCTTGATGATGGTCCTTTGTTTCGATGCTGGTTTTTAAATACTTCCCACCGTGTAGTCGTGTGGTGTACCATTACACCATGTACTTATTATAGTACTGTGGTGCTCGTTATTGCTTTTCGTTTAGCAAATCATTAGCTTTAAAATCTGAAGCTTGTTGTGCCTACAAGATCTGCAAAAGAAGAACCAGCTGATATGGCTCGCAGACTCACCTACGAAGAAAAAGGAAAGGGAGTTCGGAGAGAAGAAGAAGATGAAACTACACATAGAGTAAATGTTTCTATCTTTGACAACTCTGAATTGAAGAAGAAACATGCTTTAACCTTGATAGGGAGAGCTACAAATACTAAACAACAAAGGGTTGGATCTATAATTTCATTCCTCCCAAATATATGGAATTCAAACTCCAGAGCTGTAGGTTCGGATTTAGGCCAAGGACTTTTCCAATTTCAATTCACAAATGCTGAAGATATGAACAATGTCCTGAAGAATAGACCATACCATTCTGGAAAGTGGATGGTGATCTTGCAAAAATGGGAAGAGTCTACTGACCCATCTTTTCCAGCCTTGATACCTTTATGGATTAAAGTCCAAGGAATACCAGTCCACTTATGGTGCCCTGAAGTTCTCACAAGTATCGGGAAAAGCTTAGGTTCACTTGAAGCGGTGGATATAACGTCGTTTGCAGCAAGAATTCAAGTTCAAATCAATGGACTGAAGCCTTTAATCATGAAAACAGCGGTGGATTTTGACAATGGCACAGAAGTTTTGGTACATCTGGCCTATGAAAAGCTGGGTAACCATTGCTACCATTGTAGGAGGCTAGATCATGAAATTAAAGGGTGCATGTTTGGAGCTCCTCCATCTATTATTGAGGAAAGAATACCGCAAAGGAAGCCCAACAATCCATATCATGATGAATGTAAAGATGGAAACATATCGCATTATACCTCTACTAGGTCGCCTGTCAAAGGAAAGATGAGACAAAGAGACCAAGAATATCATCCCCAAACTCAGATGTCAAAATCTAGAAGTGAAGACATGAGTGTTGTGCTTCCTGTTCTCGGAAACCAAAATCATTTTTCACATGCTGAAAAATCGAACCCGATTTGGAGAAAAGTAAGTCGATCCAAGGATCAGATTTCCACAGGCAAAAGAAATAGGGAAGACGCAACAAACTCTGAAAGACTTACCCTAGAGGAATCCCTTATCAGAAAAAGAAGTGAAAATCTGAACTTACCTAGTGATGCCTTAACTGAAGCACGAGGTTAAATAAAAGACTACATGAACCAATATGTTAACGTAGCGGACCAGATGGAAAGTGCAGCCAGAAGAAGGAGACTGCAATTAGTAGAAGAATTAGGGGACATTGAAAGGAACGCGGAAAAAATGACAAAAACATTGATTACCAACCCTGAAGTTAATCCCAATAGTACTCACTCATCAGCTCAAGCAAGTGGGGAGCGTGTTTCAGCACTCAATAGTTTGGGTTCCATGTCACCACTAACCAACGCCAGTGCTGAGAGGATACCTACAACCCAAAGACTTGGTTTTGATTCTCCGAGTTTTGGAATCTGAATTCGGGTACCAACTCATGGGATACTTATTCATCCAAAGGAAACTGCAGAAGAACATTCCAAAAAAATATGATTTAGATGGGACTGAATTTATAAGGAATGAACATCAAATGAGAAGTAACTCAAAAGCTGAGCGAGTACCTGCATTGCAAAGATTTGGAAATCATAACGCACGCTTTTCTAACCCTCCAGCCCCTCCAAAGAAATCCCTTGTATCTCGTTCGACACATCAACCTGCTGCATTAAAAAAGATCGCTATCAGTCCTTCCTATCACCTAGGAATAGGCTCAAGAAAGAGGAGGACAACTCATATGCGGCCTTCACCCAGGAGGAAATCAACTACTGAGAGAAAGAAGACAAAAGATGATCCAAAAATCCACCTGCAGATCCAAAAAGAAATGCATACAAAGCCCAGTTTGGTTCAGGCTGGCCCTTCGGGATTACCTTCTACGCATACTCCCAGAGTTAACATTGTTCCTGCAATGGAAAAGAAAAAGCTGGATTTTCAGAATCCATATCCTCGTCCTCCTTAAAAATGGTGAGTTGGAATTGTCAAGGTTTGGGAAATCCCTTGACAATTCGTCGTCTGAAGAACCTCAAATCGAAATATAAGCCAGACTTAATTTTCTTTATGGAGACGAAGAATATTGACAGCAAAGTTCTCCATTTTACTGCTATACTAAATTTCAACTTTTCTGAAATTGTTTCATCACATGGACAAGGGGGAGGAGGTCTTATCCTGTTATGGTCTGATCATATAAAGCTAAACTTCCTAGCAGCTTCGAAGGACTTCATTGATACCCAAATAGAGCTAGAGGATAAATGTTTCTATTCTACTTTCACTTATGGCAACCCAGATAAATCAGCGAGAAAGCAGATTTGGAGAGAATTGACAAACCTGGCAGTAATGAGATCTGCTCTCTAGATTATTATGGGTGACTTTAACGACTTACTTTCCAATAGAGGGAAGAAAGGAGGTGCTTTACAATCTGAGAGCTCCTTCGTAGATTTTAGATCTTTTGTAGCTGAAGCAGACCTATTTGATCTTCAATATTCAGGCGATTGTTTATCTTGGAGGGGAAACAGACATAATCACTCAGTTCGTTGTAGGCTGGCAGAGTTATAGCAAATGATAAATGGTTTGATCTTTTTCCTACCAGCAGAAGTGCATACCTCTGGTTTGAAGGATCAAATCATAAACCTCTGCTCACAGTCCTTGAACCTGAAAGACAAAGGAAAAAGTGTATATTCAGATTTGATAGAAGACTTAAGGAGAATGACAAGGTTAAAGCACTAATCAAGCAAGTTTGGAAACCAAGAGTAAATATGCCTATGACCTATCGCATAAACAATTCAAGATCTGCAATAATTAAATGGTGCAAAGAAAAAAGCAAAAAGAGCCATGAAAAAGTTGAAGAATGCAGAGAGATACTTGAAGAGGCAATGGTTAATACTCTTAAGTGATACGGATCTGTTAAGAGAAGCCTCAAAGAATTTATAATCAGCATACGAGGAAGAAGAAGAGTTCTGGCGACAAAGAAGTAGAGTCCTTTGGCTCTAATCGGGAGATAAAAACTCAGCCTTATTTCATGCCATTACGAAAACAAGGAAAATTCAGAACTTTTTCTCAGTCCTTGAAGACCAAAATGGAGAAGAAGTAGTTAAAGAAGAAAAGATAGCACAAGTATTAATCAAATACTTCCAATCAATGTATACATCATCAGATACTTATTGCTCTCAAACTGTTGTTGATGCTATTGATGGCAGAATCTCCATGGTTGAAAACAATGAGTTAGTAAGAGAAGTCACTGAATTGGAAATTAAGTCAGCTGCTTTCTCAATTCATGCTCACAAAGCCCCTGGTTTGGATGACTTTTTAGCAGCTTTTTCCAAGCAAATTGGAACATAGTGGGCTGTGCTATTACAAAAGAAATTCAAGAGTTTTTCAATTCATGTCACCTGCAACCTGCTCTGAATGAAACATATATTAGGTTGATCCCCAAAAAGCTGAATCCGAAGAAAGCATTAGAGTATAGGCCCATTGCATTATGCAATTATGTCTACAAGGTGATCTCAAAAATACTCTCAAAAAGATTGAAGGTGATCCTTTTAAAGATCATATCCGGAAATCAATCAACCTTCGTACCACGAAGAGCAATTTCAAACAATGTCTTAATCACTCATGAAATTCTACACTACCTAAATACTTCCCAAGCGAGAAAATATGGTGCAGTGGCTATTAAGACTAATATGACAAAGACATATGATCGCTTGGAATGGAAATTTATAAGAGGAGTGATGCAGGCCATGGGTTTTCATGAGAAGTTTGTGCAATGCTTTAAGCAATGTGTTACAACAGTCCAGTTTTCAATCATTATAAATGAAGAACCTAAATGTTTAATCAAGCCATCAAGAGGAATAAAGCAAGGAGACCCCATTTCCCCTTACCTATTCATCATTTGCAGTGAGGTCTTATCTAGCCTATGCATGAAAGCCCAAGAGAAGAACTTACAAGCGGAATTACGAGTATCTAAGAATGGACCTAGGATCAATCATTTGCTATTTGCCGACGACACCATGTTCTTTTGCAAAGGCAATTCCCGTAGTCTCCACACCCTCCAAAGCATTATAAAGAAGTACAAAATTCCTTCAGGCCAAGCAATAAATAAAGAAAAATCTGCATTCACATTTTCAAAGAAAATGAATCAGTCCTACAAAGAAAATATCAAGAACTTGATGCAAATCAGACAGGAAGGTGGCTGCGGAAGATACCTAGGACTTCCAGAGCAATTTAGGAGGAGGAAAAAGACCTTTTCAACAGCATTATAGATAAAATCCGTCAAAAGCGATTAAACTGGGCATCTAAATTTTTATCTTAAGCGGAAAAGAATGTAATGCTAAAGAGTGTTCTGAGCTTGATGCCAACATATACTATGTCGTGTTTTCTGCTACCTATGTCTCTATGCAACATAATTCAAACTGAACTCACTCGATTCTGGTGGGACCAGAACCCGAATAAAAGAGCTATGTCTTGGGTAGCATGGAGGAAACTAATTCAATCAAAAGAGAAAGGAGGACTTGGATTTAGAGAAATCAAATCCTTTAATGTGGCCCTAGTGGCAAAGATTAGTTGGAGAATCCTTACCAACCCAACGTCACTGCTGAGTCGTATACCTATGGCAAAGTACAGCCAGTATGAAGATCTTCTCACAGTTAAAAAACCCTCTTCATGTTCCCATGCCTGGAAAGGTATCCTTATTGGAAGAGATTTATTAAAATCAAAATTAGGATGGGCAGTGGGAAATGGTGAGAGTATATCAATATGGAATGATAAGTGGTTATCTACCTCGCAACAAGTGGCTCCATATGGACCTTCAAAAGAAGCATACTTGCATCTGAAAGTAGTAGATTTGATAAACCCGCTGGCGAAAGAATGGAATCAGGAAAAGATATCTGCAATTTTACCTCATTTCTCAAAGGCCATTAACTGTATCAAACTGAGCACAAATTTACCGATGGATCTGCGAATTTGGCTGCCGCATAAAAATGGGATTTACACATCTAAAACTGGATACTATGCAGCACTATAATCATTCAAAGTTTTAAGCCGAAATCATCATAATTGCTACATCAACTGGATCAAAGATGTATGGGCCCTAAAGATTCCTCCAAAACTGAAAGTATTCTTTTGGAAGGTATTACATGAAGCAATTCCAGTTGGCGAATGTCTCCGAAAGAGACAAGTTGAACTGGATCATGCTTGCAGAAGATGTGGCAAAGAGGAATCAATAATACATTTACTATGGCAATGCCCTTTTACGAATAGGATTAGGAAGGTGCACCGATTTCAAATCTGCCAATCCATACTGAAACCCAAGGATTTTCGCATCTTTGGAAAAGACTAAAGGAGATAATCTGCTTACCACTTGTGGGGATTTCAAGTACTCCAATTGCAGCATGGATATGTTGGATCCTGTGGAAAGATAGAAACAAATTGCTCTTCAATGATGTATCTAATCCTGAATCGGAGATCATTGCACAAGCGATTCATTTGGCAAAAGAATGGTCCAAAGCTCAGAATCGGAATCCTCTGACCTCGTCTTGTATTTTGGAACCTTCGATCGAACCTGACCCTGGGTTACTAACCATGTTCACGGACGCTGCTTGGCTTAAGGAGAAGCTAATTGCAGGTACAACATGCGTTTTTATCAAAGGAAATCGTCAAATCGATTCCTCTACGGAAGTAGTCCAATCGGTTGCTTCTCCTATCGTCGCCGAGGCTTTGGCTGTTAAATTGGGGATTCATAAAGCATTATTGCTTGGATTCACGAAGATTGAAGTCAAGTCTGATGCCCAAATCTTAATCAATGCCATAAACAAAGGCGTGACTATCTCGGAGATCTATGGCATCCAACATGATATAGCCAATCTTCTCCCTTGTTTCAGTTCTATTTCATTTCAATTTGTTTTGCGATCTGCAAATGTCGTAGCAGATGAGTTTGTGAAAACATCTATTAGAGAACTTACTGTTGTTGGTTAACATTGGTTAAGTAATGAAGTATTTCCATTGACCAAAAAAAAAGAAAGTAAACCTACATTAAATCTAATCTAAACATACAAAAGATACAACACCAAAAACGGAAACCTAGAAAACAATGAAACAAAATCAACAAAACAATAATTAAATATACAACAATAGAAACGGAAACCTAAAAAACAACATAACCACCAATTTCATACATTATTCATAGTTCAAGGTATGCATGTGAAAGAAAACCTACGTAATTATTCAGCAAACCTACATAACATAAGATAATTGAGTTTTTGTTACATGTAATGAAACAAACATTGAACAAAAATAGACAACATATAAATAATTGAATCTCTCAGATAAGTCTCTTTAAACAAGCGGTATGCGTACCAGAGCCTTGTTCTCTTCATACATATCAGGATCCTTTTCCTTCACTTCATCACCATGGTTTTGGCCTTCACCACGATCACCACCATCTTGATGACCACAACCTGAGTTTCTAGCTTCCACACATCTTCATTTTCCTTGTTTTTATCTACCTCAATCAACAGAAAGTGACTTCCAACTCCAAAAAATTTGGTTTCCATGCCAGAAAACAGATCGTTCATATCTTTCTTCAAATCGATCATCTCACCGATCATCTCAGTTTTCAATGACCCTAAATGTTTGGCGTTTTTCTTCTCAGCCTCATCGATCTTGGCAGCGAAACCTTTCAACATCTTCATGATGGCAATCTTCTCAATGCTATTAATTCTAGTCTTCACAATCACTTTGCATTTTTTATTCACGTAATCTTGCAAGTTGATATTCATATCATCATCTTCTTCTGTAATAAATAATAAATGTTAGAAAACAAAATTAAAACACAAAACCTACAATACTAGAAAGCAACACCTATAATACACGCAACAAAACTTACAAACCCAGAAATCTACAACTACAACACACGCAATAAAACTGACAAAGCTAACAAAACCATATAACAAAACCGAAAAAGTTAACAAAACCATATAACAAAACTGACGAAACCAGATAACAAAACCTACAACAGACACATCAGAACCTACAACAGCCACAACAAAACCTACAAAAAAATAACGATTTAACAACTAAATAAGCTCACCTTCAGTAGCCACTCTGTTATGCGACTTGTTCTTCTCAGGAGAAACCTTCCTTGATTTCTTCTCAGATTTGTCAGCATCAGTTGTTTTCCTCTTTGGTAAATCCCAAAAATATTCATCCAAAGTGCCATCAAGGTTGTCCCGGATCATGTTGTGTAAGCATGTCCTCACTTTCGCCATCCCAAACTAAATAAATTCTTCAAGAGGCTTATGCACCATGTTTTTTACTATGTGTATATGCAATAAATAAAAAATGTTAGATAAACCTACAATCTGGTAAACAAACTTACAAATCCGACATCAAAACCAACGAAGCCTTTACTGAAATTCAGGAAAGCTAAACCTACAAGCTTCCACATAAAAACCTACAAAACAGGAAAGCTAAACCGACAAAACACAAATTATAAAATAGAAATAAACACACCTTCTTGTCAGCTGTGCGTTGTTTATCCTCCTCAAGGATGTCTTCAAGAGTACCTTGTGCCATGCCTGATTCCCAACGAATGAGAGGAATTTGTATATCTTGTTTGAGGACAGCAAGCTTTTGGAAAGCTGGGATATACTCATATCCCCACATCAAAAGCAAATGTGCACAGCCGTGTAGCGTGTACACCTTACCATGAAATTATAAAAATTCGATGGATCGAACCAATTCTTGAAAAGGCATCTCGACCCCAAACATACCTTTCAAAAACCTCTCTATCAAGCACCCTCTTAGCAACTGCAATGGGAATCCTACTGCCTCGGTGAAGACCATAAATAAAAATGTGAAGTATGAAAAGGAGACCAAGCATCTTCCTTTTCTCAAATGACCAATCTCTATTAAAATAGATCAAAAACATTAGACAACGTTGCTAAACCTACACTAAACCTACAAAACGTTTTATAAAGTAACAAAATGTTTTCACTGAACAATAAACCTACAAAAGTGAAAACTAAAACCTACAAAGCATGAAATATAAACCTACATACTGCACTTCATGAATGTCTCCCGCAACTTATACCAATTAGGAACTTCTGTAGGTTTTGTGTGAATTTCACTCCAAAACTCTGAGTGTGAGATGGTCACATATACGGGTTCTACGACTACTCCACAATTGAGATAGGTAACCTCCTTAAATTCATGAAGAGAGAACCTGATTGGCCTACAACCTATCAAGACCCAAACTTCATTCATCCTACCAACATTTAGATGATTCATCAGCAACCAATCCACATGCTTTGCCACCCAAGTATACTTCATTGTTGCTAGTTTGAGAATTACTCAAACAGAAAAATTGTATTTTATGCCGTTAAATGCATCTTCCCCATTTTCAATCTGCATATGTATAAACTTTGAAAGCTTACAAAAATGGCTAAAGCTTTTTTCCATGGATGGTTTCAGTCCTGGCTCATATTCTCTCAAAGGATAATCCTTTTTTGGCGCCATTGCTATGAAACAAACACACAATTTAACTCATTAAAAACGTTTCACATAACCTTAAAAACATCCAAAAAAACCTACAATAAATGGCATATAACCATCCCATGAAATCTATAAACCTACATAACCCTACAATCAAAACCTACAATAAATAGCATATAACCATACCATGAAATCTATAAACCTACATAACCCTACAATCAAAACCTACATAACCGACAATAATCCTAACAAACCTACATAACACATCCCATAAAAACCTTCTTTCTCAAAGACACAATTTCTTATAAACCTACATAACCTTTCAAGTAAAACTACATAACTTCACATATTTGGTTATCTATACTAAAAGTACACAAACTACGTGTCTTAACAAATGATATTTCAGGAGAAACTTGATAACTTCACCAAATAAACATACATAACAAATCTAGGAAGGTAATGTACACAATAATCTGTTCGTAAGCCCAAAAGTTCACGAATTTCACTGTTAATTAACAAAAAATCAAGCAGAATTTCACATAATCTCAAATAATTAACCAAATCCAACACAAATCTAAAAAAAAAAACAACTTACCCAAGGAGAAGAACAAATTGCAAAAACAAACAGGAAGAAGAGGAGAAAAATCGCATAAGAAGAGGAAGAGAATAAGAAGAAGAGGTTTGTGAAAAATGTAAAGAAGAGAGAAGAGGAACTAGGAATTTCAGATAAGAAGAAAACGAAGAGGAAGAAGAGAAGAAGAAGACGAACAAAAAGAAAAGACGAAGAAGACGAACAAGAAGAAGAGATGATTTGCAGAGAAGAAGAGAAGAAGAAGAGGAACAAGAAGAACAGAAGAAGAAGACGAACAAGAAGAAGAGATGATTTGCAGAGAAGAAGAGAAGAATAGATGATTTGCAGAGAAGAAGAGAAGAATAGATGATTTGCAGAGAAGAAGAGAAGAAGAAGAACATTTAGAGTTTGGGAATGAGGAAGAGGAAATGTCGAAGAGAAGATAAAATATTTTGAGTTTTACGAAAATTTGCTTTTGTAAATATGTTGTTTTCAGTTTTTTTTTTCAAAAACATTTCTTTTCATTTTCTTTAATTCACTAAAAAAATTTAAAACAATGGCAAAGTTGTAAATTAATGATCACACAAAATTTTTTAAGACTATTCCACACCTTCCCCCATATGAAGGATCACAAAATACTATTCTAGTAATTAGAAGACAATATAAGATTATTTGAGTAAATCTTCATAAAATATAATAAGGTTATTCAACATGGAAGCTCAACATAGAATGTTTTCGCAGGAAGATGGTTTCAGGTGCAGAAAAAAAACTAATAGATATTACTATTGAAAAACGAAAGCCAAAACATAAAAGTAATATGAAACATAGTTCACTAAATAATTATAAAAACCACATAAATTAGATTGCAGAAACTAAGTCTTACACTATAATGACAGAAAAAGTAGATTATTACAACTCAACAACTTGGCTACATATACAAACGTTATAATAAAGAAAAAAGAAGAATTTGACCACACGAAGAGATAAGATACCTAAAATTAAACTGGTAGCATCCTTCGATAACAAAATTTTGTGGCTTGGCACTTAAACTTAAAACTTAAAATCTCACAACTTTTTCATTAGCCTCTTTATACTTTTCTTCTTTCGATTAAATTAAACTGACTAACAAAATAACTAGCCAAGAAACAGATCAATATCTTTGTTTGGTTTTACTTCTGTTTACCCCTAAACCAAAACGAAACTTAGTTACAGTTCCATTGGCCAGAGGAATATGTACCAAAACAAAACTCGCCGGTGGTTGGATTGAAGCGGAGGAGAGGGGAAGAACATGAAGAGAGTGGATAGCGTTGATGTAGAAATGTGCGGTGGCGGAAGAGGAAAAATCTTTTATTCCCTATTTGAAAAAATAATTAAAGAAAGAGGGAAGGATCTGAAAAGTGATTATATTTGAGATCGATAAGCTTGAAAAATATTTGAGATCGATAAGCTTGAAAAATATTTGAGATCGATAAGCTTGAAAAATATTTGAGATCTATTGAGATTTTTTTTAATGAAAATTTAACAGATATCAAGAACTTTATTTTAAGAATCTACCTAAATAGCCGTGTCTGTGATGACATAATAATCTTTAAATTCCTAGTAATATATATATATATATATGACCAATATTGTGTGTTACACAATATACATAATTTAAATTCCATGCATTCACATCTAGTTCTCAACTAAAATCTCTTTATTGATTGTCCTCATGTGACTATTCATATTGCATTAGTCATTTCTATAATATTTTGGATCAATCAACATCTGAATCATCTATTTTTATATCACAGGAAAAACGTGCTTTTACAATAATTAATTAATGAGAAGACTTTAGATTAACAATATTTTTGACAACATTTACTAGCTAAACTGCTTTCTTTTTTCATAAACTAGAGAACCGTTAAAGATATTCCAACAACTTATCCATACTGGACACTTTATGTTGGAAACTCATGTGAATTCCAGTCTAAATTTCTAATGTGCATAAATTAAAGATACTTATATATCATTCCGAAATAACTAGTTGTTTTATTAAATCTTTATTTTTTGGATTAATTAAGTTTAAAGCTTAGTATATGATTCCATTCGATGACAATTATATTCATTTGATTTTTAATGATTGTTCTAGTTCTGTACCGATTATATATATTACTTCCTTTAATTAAGGTAAAATTCATAGACATCTTAATTATATAACATGAAAACAATATCATACATGGACTCTCACTATAAGTATGACTACCTAACACTATGTGATACGATTTGGAATTTAACTAATTAATGTCAATGTACTGAAACAATATTAAGTTTTAAATACAACTAAAATGATCTAATTAATTCTCCTCCACAACAAATTTATCATCAATCATTTTCACAAATTCGAGTTTGTAAATATCCAAATTTATCATCAATCATTTTAAAAAACTTTATTTTTTCTTCATTCTTCTCTTCTCTTTCTCTCACGTCTGTGCTTTCTTTCTTCATTCTTCTTTTATGTTTCTTCGAGATTCTCTAATTCAGAAATAAATCAAAACTTAAAACAAAATTTGCAGTTTTCTTCTCTTACGTTATGCCTCCTTGCTTGTCGTCTTCTTTCAAGTTCGTGTCATTCTTATTTTCTAGCAAAAGTTTTCGACTTTCTGTTTTTCGCTATACATTTTTGTTACTTTCTGATTTTAGGTAGCTTATGGGTGATGGTGCATGTCAAATTTGGGTGTAATATAATCTCATTCTCCTTTTCTTTCCGATTATTTGTTAAAGTTTATCTTTTTCTTGTTGGGTTTGTGTAATTTTCTGATTTTCCTATTTTTCGTTGTCTGTTTTCTGACTTTCGTTGACGAGTTCTCCGCATCTTGATTTCCTGTCATGTTCATACCTTATGTCAATAACTCTTTATGTCCTTCATTCACAGTTTTTCGACGTATGCACTCTCTCTATCTCTCTCCTTTTCCTATATGTTATTTTTTCTGCTTCCCAAATTATGTCATCGTGCGACAATTGCTTAGATGTCTAATTCTATCGCTTTGTCTTTTATAGAAAACTTTTTTTGTATGTCAAGATGTCCATAATCATCTCATTATAGGTGTAGACATAAACATGATTTCTTATGAACATAAATATGGACATAGACGTGAACATAGTCATGAACATAAACATAGACGCATATATGTTTGTTTGCATACGTCAAATATGTACATAAACATAATTTTCCTATGAACATAAAATATGGACATAGACATGAACGTAGTCATGAACATAAACAAGGACGCAAACATATTTGTTTGCGGACGTCAAATATGGACATAGACGTCAAATATGTAGACGTTAAACATGATTTCCTATGGACATAGACATGAATATAAACATGGACACATACATGTTTGTTTGCAGACTTCAAATATGGGCATAAACATGATTTTCCTATGCACATAATTCTAAGAACAATTTAAGGGAAAAAACAACTTTGAAATAGAAATTTAAAGAACTTGTGAAACAATAACGTGAAGTCAAGAGATTACTTTTTTTCCTGAATCCAAAAGAGTTGAAGTGGTATTTTAAGCCTTTGAATCCCATGATACAATCATGAATAAGAGTATAAGCGGTTTACTCTTTTATAGAATCTACAAACCAAAACTCTACACTATACTCTCTAGAAAACAACTTACTTGGTGAGGTAGAGGAAAAGAATTGTATGTGTCTTTGATCAAGAGACCAAGATACTATATATAAAGTCAAGGTGAGCCATCAATTTCCAACTTTATTAAGATGATTTTCCATTCAAACGTTATGTAGACGTTTACAAACATTAATAATGACATTGTATTATATGTTTCTAAGCTGCTCTTTTTATATCTCTGTTTCTTATTCAACTTGACTTCGAATTGTAAGTAATTACACCACTCTATAGTGCTCATCACTATGAATATAAAGACTCCAAAATTCGATTATTCGAGTGTCAAATGTTATGTTAAAATTACACCAGAAATTTAACCGGAGTCATTACGTCAAAAGTTGAAGTTCCAACAATCCCCCACATGAATAGAAATATGACACATTATAGAAAGAAGCGACGAATTCAATAAAACAAAAAATATACTAAATCGAAACTCTATAAAAATGACTGATGAGAGTATAGACGAAAAACCACTATGTTTGAGCTGGTAGTATTTTTCAACCTTGAATCAGTCATAGTTAATATATGTTGGGATTACTTGGCCAGAAAGTGAACATGATATCTTGAACTTTCAGGATTTTTATGTAAACTGAGACAACAGTTATAACGCAGTGTTATCTCTTGTAGAGTAGTAGGTTCTCTATTATCTTCATTGTGGCCTTGAAGGCTTGAACTTTCCTGGTAGTTTCATGAGTGAACTTAGAGAATTTTACCTTGATAAATTCTCCTAGAAACGGTCTCATTTCACACTCACTAGGTGATTCATGTAATAACATTTTTTTAAGAAGTAGCATTTGCGACTCCACTGATATATATCAAAGCTTTCTGATCATTAAAAGCATCGCTTAACCTTAATGTTTATTGCTTGGCACGACAAGTGTTGTTTAGGAATGGTAGTGTCATGCTTAGATAACAATATTTGTGACTTAGTTGTCCCACTGAACCTATCTCCTAGGATCTCCAGTCGTATAAGTTGGGTATCCATCATATAGATGTTGTGTCAACAGGCTTCAAACCCATTCCTTTAGACAATTACATCACTTAGTCTCTGGAAAGGCCTTTTGTGAATGGGTCTGCTAAGTTATTAGCAGACTTAATGTAATCGATCTTGATCAACCCACTCGAAACCAAATGTCTGATGGTTTTCTGTCATCGACGAATGTGACGAGACTTACCGTTATATAGAGTATTATGTGCTCGAGCAATAGCCGATTGACTATCACAATGTACTCTAATAGCATGAACTGGTTTTTCCCACATAAGAACATCTTCTAGGAAATTTCGTAGCCATTCTACTTCTTCTGCAGCTTTGTCTAGAGCAATAAACTCTGATTCAATGGTGATCGAGCCAACAAAGTTTGTTTTGAAGATTTCCAAGATACTGATGCACTGCCTAATGTAAATACATATCCACTTGTGGACTAGGAATTCTTGGAATCAGAAATCCAATTGGCGTCAGTGTATCCTTTAAGCACATCCGGTTCTTTGTCGTAGTGCAAGCCATAACTTTTACAATATTGTAAGTAATTTAATACTCTTGTTATTTCTTTCCAATGTTTATGACTGGGATTACTGGTATAACGACTTAATGCGTTGACTGCATATGCTAAATCAGGTCTAGTATAGCTAGTCAAGTACATGAGAGTACCAATGACACGCACATACTCAATCTATGAGACTGCTTCACCCGAATTTTTGGTTAGGTGAAGATGAGGGTCCACATGAGTCTTTGCGTACCATTTGTGTAATTCTTAAATCGTTGCAGAATATTTTCTGCATAATGAGTTTGTGACAAAGTAACCCTCAGAGGTACATGTTAGTTTAATCCCGAGAATGACACTTGCAAGAGCCATGCCTTTCATATCAAACTGCCTATTAAGCAAGTTTTTGGTTTGTTGGATTATGTCTTTGTTACTACTGAGAATGAGCATGTCATCAACGTAGAGACACAAAAAACGTATGCACTTTGAGATTTCTTAATATATATGCACTTATCACATTCATTGATTTGAAACCAATTTGTCATCATAACATTGTCAAATTTTTCATGCCATTTTTCTGGGGCTTGCTTAAGCCCGTAAAACGATTTGACAAGACGACAAACTTCATTCTCTAAAAGCAACACTATTAGAAAATTACTATCGAAAGATTTTTTTTCCGGGCATGTTTACTTCTACGAAGTTCGATGATAGGCTCGGGATCCGGTACGCTTGTATCAGATGTGCTTGCCTGATTTTCATCATGAGGGCTCGGTTCTTAACGTAGCCATTTCAAGGATTGAATCAGTTTATATGGGAAAACATCTCCGAAAAACAAAGTATTTTGAGACTCCATTATCGTATTTTTGTGGATATCAGAAATATGTGAATGTCATACCAAAAACTGATAAGCACTACTATTGTGTGCATAACTGAGGAAAATACAATCCACAGTTTTTTGACCGATATTGGCATTTTTAGGAGGTGGTACGGAAATTTTCGCGAGATATCCCCATAATTTGAGGTATTTGTACGAAGTTACTTTACCTTTCCAAAGCTCATAAGGCCTTTTTCCCGTAGCTTTATGTGGTATTTTATTCAAAATATAGTTTGATGTTAGCAACGCTTCCCCCCATAGATTCTGGGGTGTACCAGATTCTTGGAGCATAGCGTTCATTATCTCTTTTAGAGTTTGGTTTTTGCGTTCCGCAACTTCAATCGATTCTGGTGAATATGGAGCGGTGGTTTGATGGATAATGCCATGTCCTCGACAAAAAGCATTGAATGGACCATCGTATTTGCCTCCTCTATCACTACAAACTATTTTTATAGTTCGTGATAGTTGATTATCAACTTCAAGTTTGTATTCTTTGAATTTTTATAGAACTTTGTCTATACTATGTAAAAGATATACATAGCAATACTTTGTATAATCATCTATGAACGTTACAAAATATTTCTTTCCACCTCGGCTAGGAACTAATTTGAGATCACAAAAATCGGTGTGGATTAGTCCAAGAGGTTTGGTATTTCTTTCTACTTGAGGTGATGGTGTTTTTGTGAGTTTTGCTTGAACGCATATTTCACATTTGTCTTTGTTTATTGGACATTTATGAATTAAATTCAAATTCATTAATCTCTCAATGGATTTAGAATTCACATGTCCTAAGCACATATGCCAATTATTGTAAGACTCAACCATATAAGCAGAAGAATTCTTATTATTATTGGAAACGGTTACAACATGTGTGGAGCTTAAAGCCCCATCATTTTTGTGGATTGTCATTACACTCATTTTGACTAATCCTCTTGAGATATAATCTTTCTCAATAAACACCCCATTATTTCTAAGGATGAATTGATCCGATGAAAAAGTGATGTCAAATCCATATTTGCTAATCAATGATCCTGAAATCAAGTTTTTTCTCATGTCGGGTACATGTTTCACATTGGAGAGAGTAACAACCTCCATTCCTGATGTCATCTTCAAGACCACTTGGCCAACGCCTTCGATCTTGGAGTGGTAGAAGTTACCCATCAAAAGATGGTCGTCAGTTGTATACTTTTTGTAAGTATAAAACATATCACAGTTGACACATATGTGTGTTGTAGCACCTTTGTCATACCACCACTCCATTGGATTTTCTTCATCCATGTGGGTCTTTGTTACGACCGCACACAAATACCCCTCCATGAAGTTTAGAACCATGGGTTCTTGCATAATTAATGGCACACCACTCTGGAGGGGTGTCAACCCATTCATTTTTTGGGGTGCAAAGGTGTTGGTGTAATCAACCATATGAATATCAGAGATCGATACCATATTTTTGGATGAGAGTAATTTAAAATAAGTGAAGAAAATAACGAAACTTAAAAACATTTTATAACATAATTAAGAAACGTAAAATGGTGTGAGTGTAAAGCAAGAAAACGTAATAAATAAAATGTTTTGGTGTGAAGAATCACTTAAAGAACGTAAGAAGAGAGTACAATTAAATTTAATTGGTTGTAATATTTTTTTACGTAAAAGCTCAAACGAAATTCGAAAAGAAAACAAGAAAAAAGGCATTCTCTTTCAACGTGTTCGACCTAGCCGCCTCTCTTTGTCATTAATTGTTGCCGGTGAACGGTGAGTGGTGGCTTGGATAGCACCGTCGCCGTTCACCTTTCGTTGTACCACCACCGGCTAAATCTTAGACAAAGTAAATGGCGACGGTTTTGGAGTTCAAGTTTTCCAGTAAGTCTCTTAGGTCTCTACTCCTTCCTCTAGCGTCTTCTCTCGACGGTGGTTGTTCCATAGTGCTGGCGATGCTCGGGTGGTGTTGAGGTGGTCCTCCATGGATGGGTGAAGCCTTCGTCAGATCCTAGATCTACTAGTTTTGTCCGAGATCTCGTCGCTGCCGGAGATGATGTAGCCGTCGGAGAAGATGTCGCCAGAAGTCCCTTGTCGTGTTCTTAATGGTCATAATTATTTCTCCTTCCGGCCTTTATCGTCATATGTCTTATTTTGGTTCGGTTGGTCGTTTTAGTTAGAACTTGATTTAGCTTTGGTTGGATCTATATTAGGGCCATTTGGTTTTAGTTCTTCGGCCTCCTGCTCCATATTTTGATCGTAATTTTCTCCTCGGGTTTGATCGGTGACTAGGTTTGTTAGGGTTTGGTTACTCGTGTTGAGGTTTGGTTCATTTTCTGGAAGAAATGTCTTGTTCTTTTGGTGTCTTTTTGCCTTTGGTTTGTCTTCGGTCTCGCCCGTTGTGTGGCTAACCAGTCTAGTAGCTCTTTCTTCACTAGTGAGATACACTAATTCGCCATAAGAGGCTCCGCCATCATCTCGGTCTTTGTCTAGTTTGTGATGGTTTTGTTCTTCGGTTTGGAGTAGCAGGTTTTGTTTGTCTTTACCTATTTATGGTCTAATCTAGTTTCATTCAAGGTTTTCTTTATTAGCTTTCTTTTTTTGTGCATAGTTTATGGGGAAATTGAATGTTCCCCCGATTTTTGTATGAAAACTTTGTATTCCACCAGGGTTTTATCAATGAATTTACATATGAGAAAAAAAAAGCTCAAACAAAAAATTTTGTTTTGTTTTACCGTAAAAGACAAAAAAATAATTGAATTATAATTAGTTTTCAAAACCAATACAAAATTAAAATTCTAAATGAACCGTGGCTATAAGCAACTGAAAATGAACCGGGTTTGACCATATTTTGATCGTGGTTATGGATGAAATCGATTGAACCGGGTTCACTTAAATTGAACCGGAGGTGGTACTTTAAGAGTATGAATCCCATGATACAATAACGAATAAGACTATAAAAGCTTCACTCTTTTATAGCATCTACAAACCAAAACTCTACAGTATACTCTCTATAAAATAACTTACTTTGTGAGAGGGAGGAAAAGAATTGTATGTGTCTTTGATCAAGAGACCAAGATACTATATATAGAGTCAATACTGTATGTTAGATGTACTGGGAATTATTTTCCTTTTCACCGCCTAAGTCATTTCAGGATTATCACCAAAAGGAACAAAATCGAAAAATTAGGGTTCTATCTTTCTACTCTCTATCAACGGTGGCTAAATTAGTATCTCGATCTCTATTTTGGTCGATTGAATCTCGATCTCGATTTCTTAGTCTTCTTTTTCTATTTCTTGTTTCGGTCTCTTTCTCTTTCTCTCTGTTTTCTATGAATTTCTCTATTTCTTGGGGTTTCTATCTTACTCATTGAATCTAGCATCTGAATCCTTCTTCTGAAAAAGTAGCCTTTCCCTTTTCGATAGTTAGTGTTATCTTCGAACCTGAGACTTCCAGTTCTTCGATTCTCTGTCTCCATCGATAGTTAGTGTTCTCTTCAAACCTGAGACTTCGATTTCGTGGTGACATCATAAACGGTACTCGATATTTGCTGATTTTGGTTTACTTTTCATGCTTTTGATTTTGATTTTGGGTATCAATTGTAATGTGTATATTTTTCTCTTGTACAGGAAGCTTTTGGTGAAATTTCGAGACACAAGGTACTGGTTTGTTAGTGATTATTCTTGTGTGTGTGTGAGCATGCTTATTGTATCTTTTGGTTTTTTTTTTTTAATTCTACTGCATACTAAATTCAGAATCTCGAGTTTACTATTTTTGTTGATTGATTGTTTATGTTTTGATTTCCTTACTCTTTATTAATTTTGAGTCGTTCATAGTGTTCTCAATGTGAGTATTTGGTATATGTAATTTGATTACTCGAATTTGTAATCACATATCCGGTAATTGTGGTGTAGTTGTGGTGTTATTGTTGATTTGATATACACAAGGCATGGGTTTGGCTTTCAAGGTATGACTATGTTTGATTTTTATTTTCATTTTTAACGTGTATATCACTTTGATTTATAATCTGATGTGGGTTTTATCTTTTGACTAATTCCATATAGCTAGTCTTAGGTATGTTAATGGAGTAACAAAAATTTTCAATCTGTCTGTTAGAAGGCTGGGTAATCCGCTTGAAATATTATGCTATTACAACAATTGCCGCAATGTTTGTCATCAACGCGCATAAATAGTAGTTGAGCATCTAGTGATTAAAGGCATGGATAAGAAGTATATGAGGAACTCTTTTTGGAGTCTGCATGGTGAGAGAAAGTCTTATATGTGAGATGATGTTCCAACATCAGAAACTAAGGCCTATGATCTGGTGAGGACATCTTATTTTGCTTATGATCAACATAGTTGAATGACGATGTTGGAGTAGAATCTACTTCAGCTGATAATATAAAAGAAGATGTTGTGAGTCAGGTTTTAGGTAAAGACAAAACTGGCTGAGTCAGAGGGATGGGTAGAGGAATTACTGCCACCAAGCTTATGTTCATGCAGGCACGAGACTCAAAAATTGAAGAATTGAAGAGCGAAGTTCAGGAATTGAAGAATATGGTTCGTGATTTAGCTATAAATAAGGTTAGTAACATAACTAAACACTTAGTTTTCTTTCATAATGTTAGTAACATAGTTGAACACTTAGTTTTCTTTTGTTAAAAAACATGTGGTGATATGCCTTCTCAATCAGAAATTATTGAGGTTAGCAAAGAAGGAGTTAGATGTCAGATCCTGGATTGGTTTGATACAAAAGATGTGATTGTAGGAGAAGGGGAATTTTATTTTGCTGAACAACAATATAAGATTGGTCGTATCCCAATTGGTCCTAACGCAATAGCTATACTCATCAAGAGTGTAATAAAACCAGAAGCAAGTGTTTGGAGGCCTACGACAGATGTTTCAACACTTGAGCAAGCTCTGGGTGTAAAGATAGCATGGTCATCTGATAAAATCATAATGAACACAAGATTGAACAACCGTCTGGTCTCCTCAAAGACATATGATAATAAGGTAGTTGATTTGGATTGTATTTTAATATGTAACAAGATAATTGATAAAATACTGACCCTATGCATTTCCATTTTAGGATATTACTCCTGATATTATTCAGGAAAGATGCACAATTTTGGATTGGATTGGAGGTGACCTTATAGCTGAGGGTATTATGTGTTCAACTAATCCAACAAAATTAATTAACGATATTCCACTGGGTCCAAATGTTGTTGTTTTGAAAGTTGATATCGTGTTTAAACCTGAAGCGTATCTGTGGAGACCAAGTCCTAAAGTGTTTATAATGGGAGATGCTTGTAATGTAAAGATAGCATGGCCAGTTGATAGAATTGAATTGCTGGATAAACCTGCACGAGAAGGAGTAGTTGGGAAATCTACTCAGGTAACTGTTGACACTTAGCTTCTTGCATTGTCTATGTTGAATAATTGTTGAATAAATATGTTGTATATTTTCTGTATGATAGAGTGCAAGTAAGAGCGCCAGTACATGCAGCAAAAGAGTAAAGAAGAAATGCTCACTAATGGATTGTAATAATTCTGGACGTAAAGTCGCAAAAGGCAGAGTATGCTCCACTGATCCAGAAGATGTTTTCCATCACGTATCGTTGGATCCAAATGCTAGCAAAGTATGGGTTGAAGTTTCAAAAGTTGGTAATGCAAATGTATGGAAACTAAATTCAGAAATTCAGTACATTTCTGATGCAGTAGGAACTACTGTTACGTGGCCGAACGACAAACTTGTATTTTAGATATTCAAATGAACTATGTTTTATATATATTCGAACCCTCGAATGTTTGTTGTATTATTAATTAATGTACTATCATCACTTTATCATATATATATATTCGAACCCTCAAACTATACTCATAACATACTTACATATTTGCTACACATGCTAACAAAAACAAAGTCAATAGTAATATTTAAACGAAAATATTGACAACTTTTTTTGCAAATTATATATATAAATGTTACAAGAATGTTATAAAAATGTAGCACTAATTATATTAAAAATATTATTGTAAATTAATATTTTCGAATAATGTAATACTAATTATACATTATTACAAATTACTATTTTCGAATAATGTAGTACTAATTATATTAAGAATATTTTTGTAATTCGTACTTGATGGTTTATAACTTAGGGGTTATAGGGTATACAAGTCTCCAATTACATATATATTACTCTGAATCACTTCCATATTCATTTTGCTCATCGTTTGAACTCTCTTCGGACTCCCCGCCAAATTCGGGAACGTCAACGTCCGAACCATCATGTACGGTTTCGAATGCTTGGGAGGTCATATCGACACACAGGTCTACCCCGAGTGAACTCTCAATTGGGCCTAGTGTTCCTAGAGAAGCTTGTTGCATTGGATCGTGCTCTGAATTACCATATAGTCTCCCTCTAGGAGTGGTTGTAGTCACGGTGATCCACCCATCTGACCGAGCTGAAACTCGTGGATATGGAAGATATGTCACTTGATCAGCCTGCGATGCTTGTATGAATGGATCATACTTATCCATCTTTCTTCTTGAGTGTACAGATGTGACACCAAACTTGTCAACACATACATCGACTCCTAAGATAGGATTGTACCAGTCACAGTAGAAGACTATGCACTTTAAACCAAGAAACCCAGGATATTCAACCTCCAATATCTCACGCAACACTCCGTAGTAGACCATATCGCTTGAGGTGGAACATATTCCGTAGTCACTTCTTGGTCTTTTCATTCTTGGTCTCAGAATCTTGAAAGCGTAATCACGAGTAAAGTACATAGGGTAGGTTTTAGTGACTAATAAAGGACCTGCAACAAAATGAACCAACCAGGTGGGAAATGTTGTTCCCATTTTTCTGACTTCTGTGACCCGTGATTTTTGGTTTTATGTTTATTAGTTTAAGGTAAGACCCAATTGAAAATTATAACAACATATTATGTATTTTTGTAAACTCATATAAAATTTTAACCACTTCATGAACTCGCCTTCTTTTGTTACTTGGAGTTGTTCATCAGTCAAATTAGGGTATGCTTCCCGAATTTGAGACATGTAAATACTGCAAAAAAATGAATAATGGATTACTAATAAGGACATTTTATCAAATAATATATAAGCATTACTACATACCTCTCAAGGTCACTGATTTCTGGGCAATTCGTTGCAATATACATATGCAAATGGTTTATCTCGTCGGAAGAAAGGGTTCTATGAACTGGTTTTCCACTTAGTCGGCCTATTTGGGAAAATATATCTGGTACAAAAGTTGGATAAATTGGCCGCTCTCCTCCATCATCGTTGCGTGTTGGACGTCGATTTTTCGTCTGAACATTTGATGGAAAATATAACGAAGCAAAGTTGGCAGTTACTTCATTGATATATTGAGCAACAATTGAGCCTTCGACACGGCTCAAGTTTTTGACTTTCCTCTTCAACTTGAACATGAATCTTTCAAACGGATACATCCATCGATATTGTACTGGTCCGCCAAGCTCTACAACACATGTCGAATATTAAATTCAAAAAGTATAGTAATCAATTTAAATGAATCTGATCGTTTATGTATTTTGTAATTACCAGCTTCACGAGGTAGATGAATCAGAAGGTGTTCTATGACGTCAAAATAAGATGGGGGAAATATTTTCTCCAAATTGCATATGATTATAGGAATCTTATCATTCAGATTTTTTATTCCATCTTCAGTGAGAGTCCGTGAGCAAAGATCACGAAAAAGGCACCCAACCCTGATATAAATACGTAGTCATTGATTTTCCTTTTATTTTAAGGTTCAGATATTACCTGCAAGCGCTTCATGTACATTTTTAGGCAATAGGTATGCAAAAGCGAACGGAAAAAGTCTTTGCATTACGACATGGCAGTCATGACTCTTCATATTACAGAATTTTCCCTCGTTATTATCAACACAGTTTCGAAGGTTTGAAACATACCCATCTGGGAATTTGACCGAATTTTTAATCCAGTAAAAAAAAAGAGCCTATATTCCAAATTTACCATTGTTAGTATAATTAAGTGATTATTTAAAATTATAATCATTTATAAAGAGAGAGAAATCATTTTTACCTTTCTTTCGTTACTTAAGCGAAATATAGGAACTGGCCCAACGTTGTTATTCCCTCGCAAATGCAGCGACTTCCTATCACCCATATCTGGTAAATCTAATTTTGATTTCAGATTGTCTTTTATTTTCCCCGGTACATTCATAATTGTGTTACTTGAATTATCAAACACATTCTTCTCAATGTGCATGACGTCTAAGCAATGACGAAGGAGGTGGTCCTTCCAGTACGGTAACTCCCAGAAAATACACTTCTTATGCCAATTGTGGTACACCTCAACACCATCGACGGGGTAATGTCCATTTCCTCCACAAATCGGAGTTGACTCAGCACCAAAATCACTCAGCTGCATTAATATTTGCGTCCCGTTGGTTTCTGGCGGTGGACCATACAAGACTTTTTTGTTTTTAGTAAATAACGACCTACTATGACGATATGGATGATCCATAGGAAGAAACCGTCGATGACAATCGAACCACGATGTCTTTTGTCCATGTTTGAGTTGGAATGCTTCTGTGTTATCCTGAAAGTGCAGACAAGCCAATTTCCCATGCGTAGACCATCCCGACAGCATTCCATACGCTGGAAAATCTCTGATAGTCCACATCAACACAGCTCTCATTTGGAAATTTTGTGCAGTAGAAACATCAAACGGTAATGTACCACTCTTCCATAGTTGATTTAATTCGTGAATTAGAGGTTGCAAAAATACATCAAGTGATCTCCGTGGATGATCGGGACCTGGTACAAAGATGGTCAAAAACAAAAACTCTTGTTTCATACACAGAGTTGGTGGCAGGTTATAAGGTGTTACAATCACCGACCAAACTGAATACGGTCTCCCATGTAACCGAAAGGATTGAACCCGTCTGTAGAAACCTAGATATACATTCCTCGGTTCCTGAGCAAACTCTGGATAAAGTGCTTGGAACTGTTTTCATGCCTTTACGTCCGAAGGGTGTGTTATCTCGCTGGCTGAATTATGTTCAAAATGCCATCTCATTGCGCCTGTTGTGCGATTAGACTGGTATAACCTCTTAAGCCTGTCTGCCAAAGGCAAATACCATATCTTCTTGTATGGCACACGATTCCTCCCACTTGTATCTTGAAATCGAGGTTTACGACAAAAATAACAGTGGATCTGGTCTGAATCCTCCCTCCAGAAGATCATACAATTGTCTGCACAAACATCAATTGTCTCATATGGTAATCCTAGCCCGACAACCATTTTTTGGATGTCGTTGTACGATGCCGCATATGTGTTATCAACATGCAAACATTTTCTGAAGTGACCGGTTAGTGCGTCGACACAGCTCTCCGGTAGATTATAATATGTTTTGATATTCATCATCTCAGCTGCACTCGACAACGGTGACACGTCTTCACCACAACCACTGTACAAGGGTTTATTCGCAGCATCTAGCATACCAAAAAAATTACGGGCACCGATATTTGGTTCCTCACCCTTCTCTCTAGCCGCTGTAAAAACCGGTACATCCTCCCTAAACGCATCGTTGACCATTTGAAATGTACCCACATTTTTTTCAGCCGTGATTGTGGCTTCTATACCTATGCCACCTAATCCGCTTCTACCAAGATTAACATCTACTTCTTCATTAACCGAGTTACATATATCCCCACCTAAACTACTATTACCAGCTCCGCTATAATTATCGTAGTTAATATTCGTACCATCTTCTCCATGCGAATACCATATTTTGTAACTCGGTAAAAACCCTCTATGATATAGATGACTCCACACATTTTTAACATGAATGAATTTCAAATTCTGACATGTGTTACACGGACAGTACATCTTACCTGTTTCGAGCGTTACACTCCGATAAGCCGCGAACTCCATAAAGTTTCTTAGCCCGGCAGCATACTCTTCGGTTAATGTGCCAGTTACTTCATCCATACGTGGTCCGTCCATCCAAAATCGATTACTATAGTTTGCCATCAAAATATTGGAGAGTAAACTTTGTTTTGTGTGATGGAGAGAAATGGAAGCCGTTCTAATATATTGAAGATATGAATCGACGGGAACCGATGGCTTCTTATTTCCATCAAATTTTTGGTTACAACAGCGAAGCATATGCGAAACGTTTGTATTAGTTTTAACCGATTGTCTGTCGGTTCCCGTAGGTTTTAATTAAAATCAATTAATATTAAAAAAATATAAATACTGTCGGTTTTTGTCAGTTTTAATTAAAATTAATTAAAAAATATTTAAAAAAATAAAAATACCGTCAGTTTTTATCGGTTTTAATTAAAATTGATTAAAAATATTAAAAACATAAAATTGCCGTCGGTTATCGTCGGTTATATTAAACCGTATTTAACCGGTGGCCTTTTTTTTTTTTAGTTTGGAAAATAATTTGAATTATATTTCGTCGTCGGTTAAATGAATCGAAGGCAACCGACGGGATCTGTAACGTCGGACAGACCGACGGCATGCGACGTGTAAGATTTTTCGGTCAATTGCCGTTGGTTATGCGGTCGATTTTAAGCCGACAATATAACCGACAAGTTTTTTGCCGTCGATTATGCCTTTATTTTCTTGTAGTGTTAGAATATAAGGTTTAGAGTATATAGATAAAAACTTACACTTTCTATTCAAAAACTAGATGTATTTACATAATTTTGATTAAGCTATGGTTAAAAAACATGGTTTGGTTTATAAGAGTATAAAATTAAGTTTTAACATTTTACATAACAAGTATACAAATTATCCAACATGTGAAGTATGTATCTTATACTTCATCGAGAGAGTATATATCATATAGTACTAAAAGTATATATTGAATTTGTTCTTTCGTTTCTATTTACATTTAAAAATTGTTAAATTAATTTTTAATTTAAATTACTTAGGAAAATGACAATATTTTCATATATATAATTTTTAAATTAAATTTGTATATCAAATAATACATTATAAGTAAAAATAAGGTTAGAGTAAAACCTAACCAATAGAAAGTGTTCACACGGATTGGTTAGCTGGCACAATCTTGTCCGTTGAATCAGTTAATAATGTTGGCCGTTAGATTAGTAAGTTAGTTTTTTGTTTTGTTTTGTAAATCTGTTTATCCTTTCATCTTCCTTAGAGGTTCCAAATCTCTAAATGTTCTTACTCTCATTCACGTGAAATCAAACCTCTTCTTTCTCACATCTCCTCATGAGAAATTGATCTTATGCTCATCTCTGTTATCGTTTAAATAGTATTTTTCCAGTGCTACAAAAACTCAATTTTCTTGTAGTGACTCCACTTTTTAGTCCTCATTACTAAGAATCTAAAAAATCCAAAATCCAATCATTTAAGTATCAAATATTATGTTAAAACTATACCAGAAATATGATCGGAATCATTACGTCAAAAATTGAAGTTCCAACAGAATAATAGAAAAACGAAAAATGTAGAAGAGAGAAAGAAGAAGGGAATGCATATTCAATTTTTCTCTCTCTTTTGATTTTTCAATTATACCAATTTTTTTATGTTTTTACCTTAATTATCTCACTCCAACATTACCATCTTTACTACATGTGATAACAAGATTTTTACTTATGCTCAAATCTTAATGCACTATCATGTCGATGCATCACAAAGTGTCAATCCAACAAGTGTGATGCTAGCAATCAGAACTACAAAGATCAACTCAATCTATGCCAATTATCAATCAATGGATTTCACAAAATATGAACAAAGGTAACTTAAACATAAACGAAATAAATCAATGTAAACAACTCAGCAAGCGAAATTAAACAACGAACGAAAACAAAGTAATAAGAACGACAATAAGCGATTAAAAGAAAGCTGGGCATTGAAGAATGAGGTTATTGATCTATGCTTAGCTAGGAATCTCTAGATTACTTAACAAACCAACTAGAATTGAACTCAAGGCAATGTATTCAATACAATCAACATCACTCCCATGAATATTGAACTTCACGTAGACTAGAATCAGACCTAACTCCCATTAGCGAAATACAATCAAGCAAGCATGAAGAAACAATCCAAGATAACCAATAATCACTCTAGACAATTAATCCCTTAGGCTATACATAATTATCTCAGACTTTGGCTCAGTTAGACATTTTATCAAACACTTGGCAGGTGGAAAAATGTCTCTAATCAAACTTCAAATGACCAGAATGAAATCAACATTACGATCACTAAATCTGATGAGATCCTATTATTTTTAAGCTTAAGCAGTCTAGATTCTCCTAGATCTACATAGATCTACCTTATTTCCTCAACACCCATAAGAAATCTACTCACTAATCATCATCAAAAACACAACACACAGAATTTAAAATGGAAAGCATGATTAAAAAGATGAGAAGACTGAGATAAAAATCAAACTCAAATACTAAACATTGAATTAAAGATTCAATACAAAGCTAGAGAGAGTTTGATGGGAATTTTAGAACACAAAAGAGGCTAAAAACGTCGAGACCTCTTTATGTGTGTTAAGTGGGGTATTTATAGCCCACAACACAAAACCCTTAAAAAGTCAACATAAAAATAATCAAAGTTCGGAAATAAGCTAACTCGACCAAACTGGTCGAGTGGGGGGGGGTCGAGCTGTGTGTTTCAACATGTCATCTTCATGTTCTAGCACCCAAAAAGTGAACTCGACCCAGGGCAGGTCGAGTTGGAGACTCGAGTTGTGTTTTCAGGATGTAATCTTTAAGTTTTAGCACCCAGAAATGGTCACTTGACCCTGCAGGTCGAGTTGCTTGGTCGAGTTATGTTTTCCAGCATGTAATTTTCAGCATTCCAGCAACTTGGATGGAACTCGACTAAGGGTTGGTCGAGAGGGTGGATCGAGTTGGCTTGAGTCTCGTACTTGGCTGCTCCTTTTGATCATGTTTGTCACCCCAATTTGGTCTTTGTTGATCCTTGTATCCAATGCTGCTCCAAAATGATCCAAAATGATTCAAAATGATCCAAAATGCTTCAAAGTGCATAGAAATCACTCCATATGCAATATGTATGCAATGCAAATGCAAAATATGAAATATGAGATTAAAAAGACTCTTAAATGATGCAATTACTATGGATATGAATGCAAAATGTGCTAAATAAGGTTCCTAAAACATGCTAAAATGCATACATATCAACGTACCATCGTTCCTAACCACATTAGTCAACATGTGCGTTCTTCTTTCTAATGTGTCAGTGAGGGCATAATTATCACACTTCATCATCTGTAATTTCGCAAATGATGTGGCATGTTTCGCAATTTCCACCTTTGGGTTTGGCATTTTTTGCAAGATTCTCTATAATTTTTGGTAGTTGTTTTTTTGGTTAACACTCGATCACAACTGGCCGGCCCATTAGCCAAGTTCCTACCTAATGTAGACAGTAGGACTCAATCCCTGAGTGTGAATGTAATTAAATATTAATCGTTTTGGTATCAATAATACTTCACAGTTATTTCTTACATTATTCATGTCATGTATATATTTATAATTACACCATTAATTCTATATTATTTTATTTCTGGAAGAACACACGTTTCATAATTAGCTAAATCTTCGAGAAGATTTTAGAAAAAATTGACTAATATAACCTACAATATTTTTAAAATAACTAGGATAACCCTGTTTTTTTTCCAGATAATCTACTTAATATAAAAATATCTAATTTGCCCTACATTCGGTAATTTTCTTTTTACGTTGAATAAGAAAAAAAAAGGTTCATGCGTTTTCTTCCTCTTTATGATTTTCCCTATTTAAATACTCTTGTTTGTGAATAAAGATCTTCAATTCTAGGTTGTGGTTGTAATTGAAGGTGATTGATCAATCTTGTGGCAAATTAGGTTAGGTTTCATTCAATTTAGGTTTTTCTTTTGATTTTGCAATAACCATGTAGTTTTTCGTTGAATAGAAAGACATCAATCCCTATAATATTGAACGATTGATTCGAGTTGATTTTTATCAAAACAATTCACGAATTTTATAGACCGATTGGTCCGTACACAAACAAATCGATCTATACGTTTGTTTGCGAGTTTTTTCGATGTATTAGTGTAATTCAAGGGACCAATCGATCTAAGTCAAGATCGATTGTTCCACACATTATACATCACATTAGCATCGTAAATGTGTAGACCGATCGGTCTTGAGTTAGACCGATCAGTCCAAGCAATACACAAAAGTTTTTTCCTTCAAAATGTTTAATGTTATTTAATTGTTGCTTTTTCCAATAGGATGACGACTTAGAAAAGCAATGAATTAGGATTTATAAAACGACTTTTTACACTTGGTATTGAGCCGAAATTCAAAAGAAGTATTAATTATCATAGAAAGACTTAAGTTTTTAGACGAAGTTAGTTATGTTGTTGGAGAAAAAGTGTGGAATAAAATAAAAGATTCTTCTTTCGGAGTTCTTGTAAACTTCATCCAAAAAAAATTCACTTGGTTTTCAAAGGTTGTGGAGTATATTCTTCAGAAATAGCTTGTGTGTAAAAAAAAAATGAGATCTGGTGCTCGTTTGGTAATACACCAGCTCGATTTTCTATATCGGAGTTTGAAGCTATAACGACTTTAAACTGTTCACCTTTTCCAGATGATAAATAGTTTGATGTAAGTACTAATGAGCATGAGTTGTTTTGGGAAAAGCTGAAAATCAAAAGTTCTTGCAAGGAGGATTTGAAAGCTGTGTTTGGAGACATAACTTCTTGGTCAATTGATGAGAAAACTCGCTTCGCATATTTGTCTATTGCATCAATTATTTTGGGTTACAATGATAAGGTGCAGCTTAGCACATCACTAGCAAATATGGGGATTGATTTGTCTAGATTTGAAAAGTATCCCTAGTCAATAAAAATGTAGACTTTAGTGCACCATCATGCACTATTCACGAGTTCATACAATCACTCCAAATATGGGCGTATTGTATTGTACCTAATCTTGGTGTGAAAATTGGTCGGCCATCACATGTTGCATATCCTCTTCTTCTAAAATACAAAAGTACAAAAGGGAAAAATAATGTTGAGATCCATACTATTTTCAAATTTTTACATCCTATTGGTTATTTTATTTTTTGGTGTTGCAATGTAGAGCAACATGACTGCTGTAATGAACGATTTGGCACCTGCTGTTTGGGACAATTATCATAGTGACAAAGAGCTTGATTTTCTTCTCCAAGCCATTATGAAAGAAGGTGGTTTGGGAGTTGTCAATTGGGTTGATCAAGGATTGAACAGTTTAGGAGAAGACGTACCTGCAGAAAGTCATGATGGAATTGAAGAGGAGAACATTGTGAAAGCATCGTTAAAAACGGAGGAGGAAAAAAATAAATCATCGGATGTTTCTGGATATAATTTTTCAAATGAGATGGTAGAGGCTTTACAAGCCAAAAATAATGCTCTTGAGGCCGAATTAGACGATATGAGGCAAAAGATGAAACAATTTGAAGTGATGCAAATAAGAATTGATTATCTTGAGGAAGAAGTGAAAAAGAAAGATTATGAAACGATGGTTGTAAGGATTGAATTACGCGAGAAGAAGTGATGAATTTGAGAGGGAATTCGAAGACTACTAAGGTAGATCACAATATTTTTTAAGTTTAAGTAACAAATACTATTTCATATTATTAATGGTTTTTTTGTCTAATATGCAACATTTCGAAATACCTACGTTGAGAGAAAGAATTTTCGGTGATGTGCCTACATCCGAAATCATGGCTGATTTACGTGAAGCGAAAACCGCTCACCAAAAATTGATCTCATCAAATGATGAAAGCACAACAGAGGGAAGCTATAGAACGCAAAAAAGGTACTAAGACTTTTCCCAACAATCTTCGCTTGTGAACATATTTGAGCCCAATTCCTCGGTAGTCGAGAAATTTACTAAGAAAAAAATTAACAAGGACTAAAGAAAATGGGTAAAGAAGAAGATGCTAAAAACATTAGAGGGAAGAGCACACGAGTGAAAAAACCTAGACCTTCCTTAGTAACACCATATAAGGTCTACGACCCTACTATTAGTATCACAAATAAATGTTTGATAACATTTGTGGGAGTTGAATATGATCCATTTGCACCGGTGGATCCTAAAAAAACTAAGGTTTGGATGATTGGTTTGAATTAAAGCGGTAAGAAATATCGTATACTTATAATTGTTATTAACTTTTAATTTTAAATTTCAGCATTATCCAATTGGATTCAGATAAAATGGCGAAATGTTTTTTTAGTTAATACGGACTTCACAAGGCTGGCTAACTACGCTTGTAAGTTTACGTCATTCACATTTACCATGTTTATTATTTTGTAATTAATTTTTTCTGTTTTATTAACAGCATATTGAGAGCGCGATGAACATGTTGTGGTTGAGATTTATGAAGAATCAAACTACTTTCAGAACTAGGAGAATCGCTTTCATCGATGCTTATTTTGCTACTCTTTGGTCCAGAAAGTATAATGAGTTCCTAGAGTCGAAAGATGTGCCAATTTTTCATTACATATCATTTCAATATGCTAAGGGTGAATTACCTTCATTTTCATAATAAGGGATGTCTTGGAGGATCGACGTTTATGATATTTACTGTATTCTAAATGTCACGGATAATCACTGGTTGCACTCGTTATTTCTATCCCAGGTCGATCCATTGAAGTTTTAGATTGTGGGTTTAAGGGCACCTCAAACCAAGATAATGGTACAACAGTGAAGCCAATATGTCATATGCTACCTCATCTATTACGTGCTGCAACACCACTATCAGAAAGAGGAAGTATGAGTGTTGAAAGATATAAAGTTTGAAGGCCACAACGAGGAATTCCACAAATGCTTAAAGTTGCTGACTGTGGTATTTATGCCATAAAATTCATCGAATGTCATGCGTTAGGTGTTCCATTTACCACACCTATATCCGATCCGAACATCAAGATGGTTAGAGAGAAGCTCGCTACATAAATTTTTTGATGAACTGAAATAGTATAAGTGGAACTTTATATTATATTTTAAAATTATTCATGTTCAAACTAGCTAAATGAAGTGTTTAATTTCCTTTTTTTATTAGACATAATAGTGACATTTATTTATTTGCTTTAATTTATTGTTGAACTGTACATGAATTGTATATGACCTCAAACGATTGTTCTACTCATCTTTGGATGTGTTACAGAAATGTAGAGATCGATCGAGCTCTGCATAGACCGATCAATTTGTACGTCTCTGAAAAATATAACACATCCAGAGACATATCGATCGATCGGGCGTAACATGGATCGATCGATCCAAATGTTTCTAGAAATGTAACACTTTAAAGACATACAAATCGATCGATCCGTGTAGAGATCGATTGATCTGGACATCTTCGGAAGTGTTAGATTCTTTCAAGTCGCACTTATCACCAATTACTCTTTTCTTGGATACAGATTTTATTAGTATGTAGTGAAAATCGATTGTAAATAATGTTTCGGAAACTAAATTGTTGTTCTTGTTTCTCCATGTACATGTTGTTTGCCTAATGTCTTCTCCAAAGCTAAAAGATATCTGGATTTTTTTGGTCTTTTGGTCTCCTTGCAAGCTAAGGATTTGAAAGTTATGTGTGGAGACATAGATTCTTGGTCAATTGATGAGAAAACTCGCTTCGCATATTTGTCTATTGCATCAGTCATTTTGGGCTACGATGATAAGGTGCAGCTTAGCACATCACTAGCGAATATGGTGATTGATTTGTCTAGATTTGAAAAGTATCCCTGGGGAAGATTAGCTTTCAAGGAATTCATAGAGTCAGTAAAAGATGTAGACTTTAGTGCACCATCATGCACTATTCACGGGTTCATACAATCACTCCAAATATGGGCGTACTGTATTGTACCTAATCTTGGTGTGAAAATTGGACGGCCATCACATGTTTCATGTCCTCTTCTTCTAAAATACAGAGGTACAAAAGGAAAAAATAATGTTGACATCCATACTATTTTCAAATATGTACATCCTATTGGTTATTTTATTTTTTGGTGTTGCAATGTAGAGCAACATGACTGCTGTAATGAACGATTTAGTACCTGCTGTTTGGGACAATGATCATAGTGACAAAGAACTTGATGTTCTTCTCCAATCCATTATGAAAGAAGGTGGTTTAGAAGTTGTAATTTGGGTTGATCAAGGATTGAAAAGTTTATGAGAAGATGTACCTGCAGAAAGTCGTGATGGAATTAAAGAGCAGAACATTGTGAAAGCATCATTTAAATAGAAAAAACAAGTGCTAAAAACGGGGGAGGAAAAAAAATAAATCATCGGATGTTTCTGAGATTAATTTTTTAAATGAGACAGTTGAACCTTTACAAACCAAAAATAATGATCTTGAGGCCGAATTAGACGATATGAGGAAAAAGGTGAAACAATTTGAAGCAATGAAATTAAAAATTGATTATCTTGAGGAAGAAGTGAAGAAGAAAGATTATGAAGCGATGCTTGTAAGGATTGAATTGCTCGAGAAAAAAGTGACGACTTGTAAGGAAAGTCGAAGACTACTGAGGTAGATCACAATATTTTTTAAGTTTAAGTAACAAATACTATTTTGTATTATTAATAGTTTTTTTGTTGGTCTAATATGCAACATTTCGAAATTCCTACGTTGAGAGAAAGTATTTTTATTGATGTGCCTATATCCGAAATCCTGGCGGATTTACGGGAAGCAAAAACCGCTCACCAGAAATTGATCTCATCAGATGATGAAAGCACATCAGAGGGAAGCTACCCAACTCAAAAAGGTATGAATATTTTTCCCAACAATCTTCGTATGTGAAGATATTTCAGCCCAATTCCTCGGTAGTCGAGAAATTTACTGAGAAAAAAATTAACAAGGACTAAAAGAAATGGGTAAAGAAGAAGACACTAAAAACATTAGAGGGAAGAGCACAAGAGTGATAAAACCTAGACCTTCCTTAGTAATACCATATAAGGTCTACGACCCTGCTATTAGTATCACAAATAAACATTTGAAAACATTTGTGGGAGTTGAATATGATTGATTTGCACCCGTGGATCCTCAGAAAACTAAGGCTTTGGATGATTGGCTTGAATTAAAGTGGTAAGAAATCCTTTTTCTTTATATTTATTTCATATTTTTTTGGATGTCTTAAAATATCGTATACTTATAATTGTTATTAACTTTTAATTTTAATATTAAGAAATTATCCAATTGGATTAGGATAAAATGGCGAAAAGCTTTTTTAGTTAATACGGACTTCGCAAGGTTGGCTAACTACGTTTGTAAGTTTACATCACGTTGCGGTTGAGATTTATGAAGAATCAAACTACTTTCAGAACTTGGAGAATCGCTTTCACCGATGCTTATTTCGCTGCTCATTGGTCGAGAAAGTGTAATGAGCTCCTAGATTCGAAAGATGTGCCAATTTTGCATAATGTATCATTTTAATATGCTAAGGGTGAATTACCTGCATGTGCTTAATCAGGGATGTCTTGGAAGATCAACGTTGATGATATTTACTGTGTTCTAAATGTCATGGATAATCATTGGGTTGCACTCATTATTTATATCCCAGGTCGATCCATTGAAGTTTTAGATTGTGGGTATAAGGGCATTTCAAACCAAGATATTGGTACAACAATGAAGCCAATATCTCATATGCTACCTTATCTATTATGTGCTGCAGCACCACTATCAGAAAGAGGAAGTATGAGTGTCCAAAGATATAAAATTCGAAGGTCACAATAAGGAGTTCCTAGATTCTTTCAAGTCGCACTTATCACCAATTACTCTTTTCTTGGATATAGATTTGATTAGTATGTAGTGAAAATCGATTGTAAATAATGTTTCGGAAACTAAATGATTAGTTTAATATATATGGTTATTTTAAGATGATATATCATCATACATCTGCAAAGAGTTTGACAAAACAATCTAGAACGAGTAAGCAGAAAGTACTTAATACTTTAAACAAAGCAGTAGATAATTTTCTCATTATCTAAGAAGGGTTGTCAATCTCGTTGTTGCTCTGTCCAACCTGTCTACGGCGTCAACCAAGGCGAGTAGTCTTAGCGTCATGCAAACATTTGGACCGAATCTCACGATCTTGCATCACTGTAGGCACCTCAACCTCATCATCCAAACTACCTTCCCCCTTGTGATCGCTAGAAGAGGCTTCTTTAGAGACTCCTTTGTTCTTCTCTCTACGAACCTGTGGACCAAATAAACAAACACAAGGACGTATCTTAGAAATAACAGCCCAAATTTTGTGAAGCATGTCATTATTAGAGCGTATTCCATTTATCTTCCACTGCGCATGATCAGCCACATTCTCTAGTTCGGGTACATCTGGTAGAAGATACTGGCTAGAATCACTTGGAAAAAGCATGTGTGAAGGTACATCATCATCCTCATCAATATGAGATGATGAGGCTTGGAACGCAGAATACTAAGGTGGAGGTCAAGATGAGTGGTTGTGTACAGATTTGAGGACATCCTCAGGGGGCTGAAATACCAAATTCTCACGAGAAATGAGAGAAGTATAGTGTCTCACCGGGAGAGTAAGGTATTTCATCACGCCACGGCAATCATAAAACTGATACTTGGACCACCCCTTAAGGACATGGCAATGCACCTGGTAGACATGATCAATTCGGTGAACCATGTCTGATTGTTCTACCCGAGACAAGTCGACACCAATATGAATGAAAATATGTGTGAGAGTTATACCGATATAGAGCTTTTTCTTGCTAGACATTGGTGCAGTTATCTTCAACTTCACAAGCATAGATACAATCACAACACCAAGGTTAACATCATCTGGTGGATATTCTGCAAACTCATCCAAAAGGTGTTTGATCCCATAAAACACCATCCAAAACTCATCATCACGAACCGAACCTAACTCTGTTATGAAGAACAGAGAATTGCTGATGATCTTCACAACTACACAGACCACATGGTTACGGATAAGAGCAATCTTTGCTCCACGAGAAGTGTATCTACTTGCCCTGATGATATTCCAAAATCTGTTCGCCGCTTTAAACTTACAAAATGCTATCTCCACATGGTGTGGGAAGCCAAAGATATCACACACTGTGATTCTACTACGGTCAGTAGCAGACTGATTGGTCTATACTTCTCTGGAAATTATGAATGTTTTCCGGAGAATAACGGATCGATTGATCCGTATATAGACCGATCGATCGGTACTTACAGGGAAAATATGGATATTTTCCTGATAAAAACGGATCGACCATTCTCTTTGTCACTGGAAAAATAGATTATCTCCTATGAAAATAGACCAATCTCTTCAAATATATGTAGATCGGTCTAGCTATATGTGCAATAAAGTTCATAAATAATCTTTAAAATAGTAAAACATCGTAAAGATATTAAATGAAAAAATCAGATGTTGAAGGAACAACATGAAACTAGAACAACATTTAGAATTAATTATAAAACACTTTTGCATGTGGCACGATTATATCCTCCTTTTTTGCACCTTGAACATACGTACTGCTTACGTACTTTCTATGATGGTTGTTTTTCTTCCAGAATTGTTGTTCTTGTTTCTCCTCGTACATGTTGTTTGCCTAATGTCTTCTCCAGAGCTGAAAAATATCTGGATTTTTTTGGTCTTCCTGCTCCACGTCTTACTTTGGGTGGATAACATATAAAATCTGCTGCAGATGCAGAAGGCTCAATCTTAACATTTATCGGATTAATAGATTTTGCATATGCATTGAATCAATAAGACTTTGTGTATAATTGATCAATGAACATTTGCAAAGACACATTTCATCGCTTCACAATAGCAGCAAGAGCATGTTCGCAAGGTATCTTATCGATATCAAATATACGACAAGTACAAGTTTTTTGTCACGTAAATAGAAATTAGTAAAATATTTACAATAAAAAAAAGATAAATATAAACAAACTCAGTCATACCTCTTCCAGATTAACTATACAATTAACATCATAGCGAGTGACCTGACTACGTTGGCTATCGATGTGCTGCACAGTAAGCGTATTGCCCAAATTTGTTCTTTCAGCCAAAATTGCCTCTACACGAGGTGTGAACAATGTTTGTAGTACCATAGGAAGTTCACAACTTTTAACAAACCACTTTGCAATCAGCTTGCGCAATTCTTGTAAAAAACAAGCGATAGGATATTCACGAGCACCCCTCAGGACATTATTCAAAGACTCAACGATGTTGCTCGTCATTTTGTTGTACCTATTCCCTGGAAAATTTTCCCATGACCATAATCAAACATCAGCATTATCTAAATAAGCTGCAAATCGAGGATATTGAGTCTTGATATCCTTAAAAATTGTTGTAAATTCAGAAACTTTGTATACATTGATGGCCTTTTTAACCAAATGCAGCGTATTGGACTTTTTGAATCTTGTGATGAGATTCTGGAAGAGGTGGTAGGTACAAATTTCCCATTTTTCAAACTTTCCCATTTCCCATTTAACAAATTTTCCAATGGACTTGTGTCTATCTGATATAATTACCAACTCCTCATGGTCACCGCAAACCGAACGCAACTTATCTAAAAACCATTCCCATGAAGCAACATTCTCACAATCAACAATTCCAAAAGCCAAAAGAAATATCATACCATTACCATCTTGTCCAGCAGCTACCAATAAAATACTTTTGAACTTTCCTTTCATATGAGTCTCATCCACAACCACAACTTTTCTTATAAACTCAAACCCAGTGATACATGCACCGTATGCAATGAACAAGTACTTAAATCTATTTTGTCCATCGCATTCAAGTCTAGAAATTGTACCTGGATTCGCAGTGTTAATCCTATGTAAGTAAATGGGAAGATTCTCATAACTACTCTCCCATGTACCTCATACTATCTCATGGGCATGCAGTAATGCCATGTATGATTTCCAGTAATCAATATCAATACCATAGGTAGTCTTCATGGCCTCTGTTATATGTGAAGTTCTGATCCCGCCACCAATGCTCCCAGATTTAACCACATATAACTCTCCAATAGATTTACGTATAGCTTGTCGATGACTAGCACCCCTCTCTGTAGCAGAACATATGTGAGTTCCTATGTATTTCTTAATTTTATACTGAGCCGTTTTCCCTATTGTTGATGCACGAATCCTCTAAGTACATCTTGTGCCATGACATTGCAATACCAACAAACTTTTTGTCGACTTGATAGTTGTATAATCAAAGTTCCCAAAAACAGTGATCGAACGTAGTTTCTTCAGTAACTCATCCTTGTTACCATATATTTGTCCTTCTTTAATATCCTCAAAAACATGGAGAGTGTTATGAGTACCTCCATAATTATCTCTCTGTTGCTCTTCGAAATCTTCTTTTAGAGAACAATCTGAAGAATCTGATTCACCACTGATGGGACCGAAATGATTGCCCTCTCCGTCAATATCGAATGTAAAACTTTCTTATTCATTAAAACCATATTCTTCAAGTGCTCTTTGTGATTGTAATTCACATACTTTGTTTGGAAAAGCACTGTCTGCCTCATCTTCACAACTTCCATCAAGTGTACCATTTTTTTCTTCATCTTCATTACAATCATTATTCTCCACATCAATAGTACCACTATTTTTACCGTAGTACTTAAATTTATTTAACGTCTCACTTGTTTCTTGAATATCGCTATTTATCTGCACATAAAAAAAATATAAGGATTAGTAAAAGAGCTATTCAAATTAATCAACATATATTCGTAACTTATCAAAGAAAACGATTTCTAAGCATCCGGGAAGTACATATCGATCGATATGTGTATGGACCGATCGGTATGTACTTCACATACAAAAAAATTTTAAAAAACATAAGACCGATCGATTTATTCTAACGACGGAGAAAAATTTGTCCAAAGTCATAGATCGATCGATATGTGTCTGATGCGTAATTGTTATGCAAAAAAAAATTTCAGACTTGCCAGAAATTCGGTAAACTTGCAGGAAGTCTACCAAAAATCCAGTAGACTTGCAAGAACTTTGGCAGACTTGCATGAAGTCTACCAAACTGAAGGATTTCAATTACGCAACCCTAAAACAAATAGTTTGGTTATGTTGTTACCTGAAAATCCGTAAGTATTGAATCGTGATTAATTAATGGAACTAAAATCTTATATTTCTTTCACCATGATTTTAAAATTGTTGAGAAGTGAGAAATTTCTTATCAATATTTATACTTTTAAAGAGAAAAGAATATTCATTTTGTATACCTAGAATATTTACTATATTTGCTAAACATTATTCATATTCTTCCAAATTTTTTATTTCCCTTAACATAAAAATAGTAAAATTACAATTTTTCCATTTTTATAAAGGAAAATGATATTTTGATAATTAAACTAGTAGAGAAAAAAAAGTGGATTATTGTAGTAATTTATAAAATTTTAGTTTATTTAACTAATTTATAAAATAAAGTGAGGTATTGTAGTAAATTTCTCAATATTTTATATTAACATGTAATTAATACTATGATGTAATCTTGTTGAGTAAAAAAGAAAATGATATAATTACCACTGATATCTGATCGAGTATCATCTTCTCAAACAATCGATTATATATATATTTTATTAATGTGATTGACCCAAAAGAGGGAGAAAAATCTAATAACTAAATTTTGAATTGGTTACGTACCTGCTTTCTCTCTTTATAATAAGTTTTATTAGTTTGTTTTTCCAGTATCTTAAGTGAAAAAAAAACTAATAATGTTAAATAGGATCAACAAAACTTGTTTAACTTATCATTCAGCGAGGCCTTGGTAAAACAATTATTATTGATCAACTTATGCAACTTTTCGATTTCATGTAATGTAACAAACACCACATATGCCAACCGAAGTTATCATTTCTAGGATTGACAGGCTTATTAGAGACACCATCTGCACATGAAGGCTTTTCAAAATGTTATGGCTTTATGGCTAGCTAGATCTTAACCTTTTAAGGCTATGTTTTTTCTACTTGGCTAGGGAGTGGAGACTTTGACTGTACAACTATAATTAACCTTCGCATAATAAAATTCACATTCATATCAAAAAAAAAAAACACCACATATGCATCGAGATTAATCGATTTAATTTATGAACAAAAGCAATTGTGGTAAAAAAATTCCATAAATCTGTTAGAAAACCAAAAAATTAATTAGATCGCAAATAACATTTATTTGTATAGTTCAACCGTATTAATATAATAATAAAATTACATTGAAAACACTAAAAAGATAAAATTGGTATATTATGTATATGTAACCACAATACCTTACGTGTTATGGTTTTATTTTTATTTTGATAATCCAGGTATTTTGACTTCCACTTAAGTGGGTCCAGACTAGTCAACTACCCTTTCAAAGCCCCTACGTGTTACGGTTTTGCATTTGAAAGCGACAGAAAATCAAAATATCTACACCTTCATCTACTTTAGATTTATACATAGTTTTTGTTCTTTTTACAATGAATTGGGTAGTGAAATATATCTGTTTTCTTACAAGGTTATAATTGGATAGTGAAATGAACTATTTGGATAGTAAAACTAAATTGAAATTATGCTACAATTGTATATATTGTATAAATGTACAGAATATCAGTTTTCTTACTGTTATATGGTTAATTTTACACCATGCTTTAATTTCTGATTATATATTGTTGCCCAATTCCTGTTGTTTTTTTTTATAATAATAATTCCCGAAAAAAAGAAAAAAAGTTACCATGTGATCCAGTTGACTTGTCCCTGATTTAGTTAGACATGAGATAGTAAGTTCGAATTTCATCCTGCTATTGGAAAATTTAGACTATGAATCGGCTTTGTCGATTCAATAATTACTCGTTGACATAAAAAAAATTGGCTTATAAATACAAGTCCAAATCACCACCTCCTGATTCCAACAAAAAAATAATAATCATTCGAAAAAAATCATTAAAGAAAGGAACAATGAATCTTCAGAAAATGATTCTTTCGCCAGTTTCGGTTTCACTCATATTCCATCCACTTATGTTTCCTCAAGAAGATGATGACGAACGTCTATGCTGCGTCGGCTTCTGGAAAGGATCAGTCTAAGGAAACGCATCCACGAGATGAAAATGGTTGAGCATAACTACGAACCTTCTTCTCAGTGGATGGATTGGGAGAAGCGTTTCTTTGACCTCCATCATTGGCTTCCCATTTCCTCCACTGCTTTCATAATTTACATGTCGGACCTGTTGATGCATTTGGTGATTCAAAGTTTGTCTGTTTTTCTACATTATAATAAGTTTTACTGTTTTGATTATAGCATTAATTTGTAACTAGTTTGTTTTTAAGTGCAAGTAGTGATATTAAATCATATTAACAAAAAACGAGAAAAGAAAATCGTATTAATAATTTTTTTTATCAACTGGATCACAATTAGTCGGTTCATTAGCCAAGTTCTTACATAATGTAGGTAGTGGGACTCAATCTCTGGGTGTGAAAGTGTATGCCTTAGTTGACTTACCACCTGTCACTAGACCAATGTCACTTCACAAAAATCGTATTAATAATTAGTGATGTTAAATAAGATCGACAAAGCTTTCTGTTTAGTTTTTTTTGTCAATTGAATATTATATTAAAGATTCCAAAGAGTTGTGAACAAAACTACAACACTAAACCATAAGCCGACTCTCTAATATAACAACGAGAGTATCAGCCTTATGGTTCAGAGATCTCATGATTACATGAAGAGAAAAGGTCACTTCACAAAAATCGTATTAATAATTAGTGATGTTAAATAAGATCAACAAAGCTTTCTGTTTAGTTTTTTTTTGTCAACTCGATATTATATTAAAGATTCCAAAGAGTTGTGAACAGAACTACAACACTAAACCATAAGCCGACTCTCTAACATAACAGCGAGAGCATCAACCTTATGGTTCAGAGATCTCGGGATTATATGAACAAAAATAGAACAAAAAATGATTTCAACCTAAGAAAATTCTCCTGGTACATATGAAAAGCTGGCCACACCTCTGGTTGCGTCAAAATCTTTAGGACAACCGCACAATCCGTTGTAACTTCCACCTCGAAGATATGTAACGTGAGAAGAGATTCCATCGCCCAATGCACTGCTTCGACCTCTGAATGCAAAGTGGATAGACTACGTCGGATCTTCGGGGCTCCCATCCATCCTCCCTCTACTGAGTTAGGAAAGCATATCCATCCTAGTCCATAATGTAGATCAAAGCTCTTCCACAAAGCATTTGTAACCTGTGAAACCTGGGTGACTAACAGACGGATAATGATGCCTGTTAATGGCTTCTTGATTCTATTCGCTGAGCATTAATCCACTCAGCAATTGTTGTTTCTGCTTGTAAAATAATATCTTGTGAATTTGAATCAACATTTGAAAAACATTTGTCATTTCTTGCCTTCCAAATGTACCATATAAGCCAAGGGAAAATTGTCACATCTATTCAAACTGAAATTCTCCAGAAAAGATAGTTCAGATTATACCAACATGAATTTCCAGGAGAAATATCAATGGCAGAGGGAATACTAGACATAGCCCAGGTTTAAATTGCCAGAGGGCATTGAAAAAGTACATGGTTTATCGTTTCCTCATCTGCCCCACGTCTGGAATATATAGAATCACAATTGATACCTCCACTGATCAAGTTTTGCTTAACCGATGTACATCTTGATAAAGCTTGCCATATAAAATGTTTAATTTTATTGGGACAATTTATCTTCCATATCTTGGCATGTATAGCCGTGAAATTTAGCCCTAGACGCCCCAACTCCATTAATGATTTCGTCTCTTCGGTATGATACCTAGATTTCACTGAGTATCGTCCCATCTTGGTGAAATGCCAACCCCATGAATCAGATCTTGGTCTTTGGGGTAAAGCAATACGCAAAATTAGTTGAACATCTTCAGGGGTAAAATATTGTTGAAGAATTGGCGTACACAAGACTTAGAACGAACATCGGTAAATTGATCAACTATAAGGCTTGGGAAAATCTCCTAGCCCATACCAGTCGCCGATCTGGGGACTACAATAGGGATCCATGGGTCCCTCCAAACCGATGTGGATTTCCCATCCCCAGTCTTACGAATTATACCCTTATTAAACAATGATCTCGCAGAAGAAATGCTTCTCCAACCGAAAGATGGATTTGAATTCATTCTTGCTGACTTGGGACACACATTTCTATAATATCTCCCTTTCATTACTTTTGCAAATAACAAATCCAGAAAATCTATTAATTGCCAAACTTGCTTAGCTAGAACCGCAGAGTTAAACTCCTCTAAGACCCGGAATCCTAGGCCCCCTCATAGTTTCTTCCATTTTATCCAGTGGACCCCTTTATATGGTTCTAAGTTTGACCACCAAAAATTAGCAATAGCGGAGTTTAAAGTGTTAACTATTGTCTTTGGTAATCTATAACATGACATAACATAGGTTTGTAACGTTGTCAATACTGATTTTATCAGTACTTCTTGCCCCTTTTGGACATGAATTTCGAAGACCAATTGTTAATCCGTTCTTGTAACTTTACCCTAACAAAGGCAAAAATCTTGGTTTTAGCTCCGCCAGTATTCTCTGGTAGACCATGATAGGATCCCATCCCTCCAACTTGGTTAATGCCTAATATTTTATGAAGATACCTCTTCTCGCTATGGGCAACGAGTGTCTAAATTGGATTGAGGATTTGTCAAATTGATTTGTTGACCTGATATTTTTTCATACTCATGTAGAATTCTAATAATCTATCTGGCTTAATCTATTATAGCTTTACAAAAGAAAGACTGTAATCTGCAAATAACAAATGAGAAATAGTTGGACTTTGTCGCGCAATAAAAATTTCAGTAATTACATTATCTCGCTCTGTTTTCCGTAATTTGGAAATAAGTACCTCCATATAGAAGATAAAAATATATGGTTATAAAGGGTCTTCTTGGCAAAGTCTTCTCTATGGGATAAGTTTATCACCCGGTTTATCATTTATTAATATTGAATATTACATTATGGTTAGACAGTGCATACTACACTGAATCCAATAAAAATTGAAACCCAAACGATGTAGCAATTTGTCAACAAAGCTTCATTTAACTATGTCGTAAGCTTTTTAATTTAGTTTATCATTTAATATAAGCAGTGATTAAAAAAAAAAGGGTCAAATCTGTTAAAAATTAAGAGCTCACAAACACTAATTCTAAATCTTTTAACAATCTGTAACAAACTCTAAATCCTAAATCGTAATTCTAACGTTACAAGACGAAATAATTATGAAGTCACAAACTAACATTTATTTGTATAATTTCAAGTACGGTATTCCTAAGATTAACAAAATCACATTAAAATCATAAATATAAAATTAGTCTACTATATATATATATATACTTTCACAATCCCTAACATTTTATATTTTTCCGTTTATCTCTAGAAAGAATTATACGGTTGTTAAAAATGAAAAGTTTGGGAAGATGTTTTTTTTTGTTAATTTTATTTGCTGGTTTTTCGTTGTGATATGAAATTAATACTGATTGTCTTTATCGATAAATTTTTTTTTTTTTTTGGTGAGGAAGAGGGCGAAAAAGCTCCTTTCCTTTATTAAAATGCAAACTACATAGCAACGTTCCTTAAATTAACAAAACTCATGCCAATCCTTCTCTACGATCTTACGAACGCAGACAGGTGCGGAGGACAAAGAATAAAAACCTAACGGCAAGGTGAGAGAGCATAATTGGCTAAACTATAAGATAATCTATTAGTCCTTTGAAATAAAGTCATAGCAAAATTATATTAAGAACAAAAAATTAAGTCTAGTCGTGAATCATGTGCAATCCATAGGCGATTGATGGTTTCTTCATCTATATGCGTTTGAATGATAAAGTCACTACAAAAAAAAAACAATTTGCGACAGCAAAAAAACGTTACAAATTTGCAACGTATTCGCAACGTCTTTGCGATGTATTGTGATTCTGCGACGTATTTGCGATGCCCTTGCAACAACTTTGCGATGCATGTATCACTATCGGAAGTGCGTAGTAATATTGCGACGCACTTGCAATACATATTTTCCGTAGTAATATTGCGAATCAACTGCGATATTGTTGCGATGTTACTTATATCTATCGCAATTACATTGCAAATTTTCACGTTTTCTCTATAAATACCCCACAATGTGATTGTAAATTCACACCAAATTGTAGAGAGAGAAAGATTTAGAGGGAGGAATAATTTGAGAAACTTTTTTTTTTAAGTTAAATTAAAAAATGACGTCGGAACATGAAGTGTTCACATTACGATGATGGATATATAATTGAAAAGATCGGAGACGGGAGAAGTGACGAAAGAGTTTTGAGATGGGTTGCGGGTATTTGTAAACCAGGCGGCTAACAACTCATTTACTCCGAATGACGGTAACAGTTTTTGTCCATGTGTAAATTGTGGAAATACCAAATATTTGAATGTTGATATGGTGAAACGGCATGTATATAATAGAGGATTTACTCCGAACTATTATGTATGGTTTTCACATGGAGAGGGGTATAGTCTCGGTGCTGGGAGTAGTAGTATGGGTGATGGTGGTGATGATCAACCTACTGATAATGCTAATTATAATTATGGCGAAAATATGTTTGAAACTTATGAGCATCTTCAAGGTAATAGATATCATGATATGGTTACAGATGCATATCATAGATCTATTCTAGTTGGTAGTGAAAATATTATTAAAGAACCTAACACAGAAGCGAAACAGTTCTATGATATGCTTGATGCTGCTAATCAACCTATCTATGAGGGATGTAGAGAATGTCTATCGAAACTGTCATTAGCATCTAGGTTGATGTCTATTAAAAGTGAAAGAAACATAACCGAGAGAAATATGAACCAATTAGTAGATGCGTTTAAAGAGTATCTGCCAGGAAACAATAATTCTGCTGAGAGTTACTATGAAATGCAGAAGTTAGTTGCAGGTCTCGGATTACCATCAGAAACGATTGATGTTTGCATTGACAATTGCATGATTTTCTGAAAAGACGATGATAAGTTAGAAGAATGCCGTTTTTGCGGAAAACCGAGATATCGAGCAACAGGTGGAAGGAATTGTGTCCCATACAAACGTATGTGGTATTTGCTAATCACTGATAGATTGAAACGACTTTACCAATCGGAAAAGACATCTGCGGCAATGAGATGGCACGTAGAACACACAACAAATGATGGGGAAGTTACACATCCGTCAGATGCAAAAGCTTGGAAACACTTTCAGATGGTTCATTCTGACTTTGCCAAAGAGTATAGAAATGTTTATCTTGGTTTATGCACATATGGATTTAGTCCATTTGGTTTGTTGGGAAGACAATATTCGTTATGGCCTGTCATATTGACATCATACAATCTTCCACCTGATATGTGCATGCAAAGCAAATTCTTGTTTATGACCATTCTAGTGCCAGGTCCTAGTCATCCTAGGCGATCTCTTGATGTTTTCATGCAACCTTTGATTCACGAGCTGAAACAGTTATGGAGGTGTTCGCACACACACACACACATATATATATATATATATATATATATATATATATATATATGTGTGTGTGTGTGTGTGTGTGTTTTCAATCACGTAACAACAGTGTCGGTTTTGTGTATACGTAAACAGACCAAATGCAATTGATGAATGCTTACAGATGTATTCTTAATCTTTCTGTATTTAACTTTGATACGTTGTTCCGGACATCCGTTTACGTCGATAGGTGGTTCAAAACATTTGCAATAAGTTTTTTAATATTCAATTTCTTTAAATAACTTTTAACATTGATTTAAGATTAACAATTTTTTCCTATTCTAGCAACGATACTACTGGAGCCCCTCGATTACAGGCGAAGTCCGTAGGAAGTTTGAGGAGTTATTGAAGACTCGCATGTGTGACCAGGTTGGCCGTTGGAAGGCCAAATGGCAGGCACAAGGCGACCAAGCAATGCCCTTGTGGTTTAACACCAAAGTATGGGCGAGTCTTGTCCGCTATTAGCAAGACCCGAAGTCCAAGCAAAACAGCGCAAGTGCGCGTGCAGCTAGGTTGACTGATCCTGACGGCGACAGTCCGCATAGACATTGCTCGGGCCAAACTTCGTTCAAGGCCCGAGCTCGGAAAATGGTAATATATTACGTCATTAATTTTAACGAACATATAATAAAATGAATTTTAATTAAACTTATTACTTCTTAAATCCTTTCAGCAAGAAGCGACGGGGGATCCTCACCCTGATCTGGTAGAGACCCTTTACCAGACCAAACACAACAAGGCCAGAGTATTCGTCGACAAAAAGGCCGAGAGATTATACAACGAGGTCACTTCGAGGATACAACAGTTGACCCAAGATAGGGGTGACGAGAGTACAAGATCTACCGTGCTATCAACTGCACAGAAGAACCAGATATTTGCTGAGGTAAGAATTTCTGTATTTCTTTCGTGTTTATTACGTTTCAAATTGTTTAACTAACGTATAATTATTTTTTCTTAACAGGTTGCTCCCCGTAAAAAGGAGAGAGATTATGGGACGGTCACTCTCTGGGCTCGCAGATCGAGCCAAGCGACTGTAAGTAAGGCTCACAATCTCAATCCGCTCCCGATTCCGCAAAAATGGCAGAGATGGAGAGTAAGCTGCAGGCTCAGGATACCCTCATCTCAACCTTGCAGCAGAACATCGCCAAGTTCAACCGGTTATTCTCTACGTTGGCTTCGAAAGACGCCGACATTGCTGCTCAGCTGAACGCGATGCAACCCGGTGAGCCCGGATCAAGTTCAGCAAACCGGGACGGGAGCGTGGACCAGAACCTAGACCGAAACTCGGACCCCAACCTAGAATTATCGGACGATGTTTAGTTTTTTTGTAATATATTAAAAATATTTTATATAATATTTTTATTTTAATATATTTCATTTTTATTTTTATTTAATTAATTTTTAAAATAATTAAATATATTTTATTAAATTATTTATTATAATTTACGATTTAAAAAATATATATTTTTATACGGTCATCGCAAGACCGTCGCAGAGTTGATGTCGCAGGTATGTCGCAGAATTGATGTCGCAAGTACGTCGCAGAGGTGACGTCGCATGTATGTCGCAGAGTTGATGTCACGGATACGTCACAGCATGTACGTCGCAGACCTGTCATCGCAACAACGTCGCAAGAATTGCGACGTTGCTGGGAGGACGCTTTCCGTCGCAGGTTTGCGATATGTACTAAGTGTCGCAGATATTGTGACGCTTTTGTGATGAATATTATTTGCGACTCACGATTTGCAACGTTTTCGATGATGTCGCAGATCCGTAGCAAAGTAGTCATTTGCGACGCCATTGTAACGCGGATAACCATCACAAATTGCTAGTTTTCTTATAGTGAATTGATTTGATTTTCTATTTCTAGAATTTATAGTTGGTGCGCCAAAAGGTATAACATTTTGCTGTATTTAAAAAATAAAATTTGTATCAAAATTACTTGTTTGCTATATCATGATACTGATGTAAAATTTAAGATTATCGACTGTACAACAGAAGGTGTATTCAGATATTTCAACGCAGAATTGGGATAATCATTTCATATATATAGAGTTACAAATTTGATATAAAATAACTAAACTACAAAATTTGGATACACCCACATAGAAGAGTATATTATAAATCTATAGAGCTAGGTTATCTTGTGTTATAAACACACACTTCCGGTTATAAATTTATAAGACTAATGACCATATTCAATTATTAAATAATATATAAATGGTTAAAAAATATGTAGTCCAGTTGGTTTGTTTTTGATTTAGCTAATTACTAAGTGAAAAGTTCGAATTTCACCATTTTCCAGTTGAAGAATTTAGGCTATAGATCGTGAAGATGTTTGAGTTCGCATGCTGACAGAATCAGAACATTAGGAATCAGTGAGTTGAAGCTGCAGAAGGTGAATATATCAGAATCAACCAACTGATAAGAACACATAAGGAATCAACAAGCTGAAGTTGCAGAAGGTGAAGATGTCATAATCAACCATCTGATAAGAACGCATCAAAAATCAACAAGCTGAAGTTGCACAGAAGACAAAGATGTTGGGATCGACTCAATGATAAGATCAGCAAAGAGTTTGCATTCTAACACTTATTTAGTTGTTTTTAACTCAAATGTTTGATCATCACTCTGAGATAAAATGGGGGAGATTGAAAGTGTTTGAATTGATCAGACAAGTTGAGGAACAGATCGCTGAAGATTCATCAGAAAACTTGAGGAACATATCACAAAAGATTGATCAGATATTAAATGTGAAATTGAAGATGTGGTGAAGTAGCAAGTTAAAAAGGAATCACCAAGTCATTGTAACAGAAGTTGAAGGTTGATGATGTGTCTGGGAGATATGGAAGATTCTAGGTTAAGGAGTACTACGACAGGGAGCTATTAATAGAAACGACAGATCGCTGTCAAGTAGAAATGAAAATTTATCTTAACTTGAGAATTTCCATTTCCAAAGGATTTGGGAGATTTTAGGTTAAGGTGTACGACCTATAAAAAGGTCTTAGGATGTGTAGAGACCGTCTAACACTCTAGAGATATTGGGAGAGTTTTTGTTTGAGGTTTAAAAGGAGAAAACTCTTAAAAACCATTGTTTTGAGTTTAAATGTTGGTGAGAGTTGTAAAGAGCAGGTGTAAAGACTTTTGAAGAAAAGTTTACATTAATAAAACGAGTTGAAGCATTGGATCAACGCTTTCTGATATAAATTTATGTTGTAGGTTCTTTATATTTTTACAAATTGGACCTTCAATCTAATTGTAACTTGTTGAAAATAGTACATAAATAATGTGAAGTGTGACATAAAACACCACACGCATAAATGTTTAGAAGAGAAGAAGAGGGACACTCAACATCAATATATTCATTATGTGGCCCAAACCATGCATGGCCTAAATCTTTGCGCATCACTGGCTATTATTCAAAGGCCTGCCTCACTGTTTTTAATGTAATTTATATACATGTCCTTGTTTTAAGTAAAATAGTTGAAGCGGGACCAATACACACAAGATTTATTATTATTATTATTATTGAAGAAAACTACATATTGAAGTGAACATTTAAATACTTACCAAATACACTATCATTGGTGACATTAATTTTAGCGATGCGAAATAAAAGCGATGTGGTATAAGTGCTATGCAAGATAAGTATATTCTACATATGGTGCGGAAAAAAGAACGGAATAAAAACAATTGTGATTGATGACAATATATACATGTGGGACAAAAAAATCTATGATTGGAAAAAATATAAAAACGGTGCGATTTTTAAATAATATTATAAAAATATTATTATAATGAATTATTAATAAATAAAATAAGATGTTTATTTTATAAATAAAATACAATAACAATGATAAGAATATTAAAAACAATAATAAGACTTTTATTGTATCAATTGTTTTTAATCAATTAATTAGAACCATTTTTGTATGAGTAATATATAAAAATAATAATATTATTAAAATTTTAATTTATAGTTTATAGTTATTTATAAAGATTTTGAAATGTATAATTATTAGAATTAATTTAAAACCTTTATTTTATAAATTAATTAAAAATAAAAATTAAATTATTAACTACATAGTTATATTACAATTTTTTGATATACTAATATATTATTAACAACTTTTCAATATCATTAAACAAATTTAAAATGTATAATTTTATTAATATTATAGAATGTTAATTTAAAAATATTATCACAATAAAAACTATAACAAACGTAAATCTTATGTTCTTAACTGTATTATTGTACTATTATTGATTTTGGTTAATTATATTAAATGTGTTAATTGAGATTAAAAAAAATTGTGAGAGCTTGTAAATTAAATAATAATTAAATTAAAAGAGAGATAAGGATGAGATTATTTAAATATTTAAAGTGGTGAGTAGTTTTGAGGGCTTGATTGGTGACGCGTTCGCAGGGGCGTGTTTCACAGTTTTCATAATTTGTCACCAATCACACAATATTTAGTCACAAGGCGTATTTTTCTTTAAAAAATGGAAAAAAAAAAATTAGTGGCAGGCAGTAAGTTCACAAGCTCGTACTTGAACATTTAGGGATTTAGTCTTACTATATATATTATATAGGAATTTGACTAATAAACCATTTAATTGTAACTCAATGTTGATAAAAAAAACAAATGCGGTCCAATTACACACCCATTTAGAAGTTGAGATGAATTGATAAAGATATGCCGCAATAAACATTTTTTTTCTATTTTATTATTATTTTATACAATATTACACATACTCTTTTGCTTTTATTAAACTTTTGAAGCTTTAACAACATATAATTTGGTCTTAATATTGGTCTTCAATTATAAAATAATAATTATTGTATATTGGATGATAGTTCTCAGAGAAAATTAAAAAATTTATCCTCTTTTTAAACGTAATCATCTGAAATAGTCAAACCTTGGATAAAGCATCAAAACTACCTTATGTACAATTTATCTCTCTTACTATTTGATCTCATTGCCCTTTGCCCCTGCATGTTTCTTCCTTTCCCAATTCCCTCCAACATTTCTCTCATTTCTTTATTTTTCTATTTTCATAAGCCTCTTTATTTCTCTTTGTTTCCTCCCTCGCCACAATCGTTCATGCTCATATATGTGGTCTTCGAAGGTCAATTAACAGAGAGACTGTTAATCTCAAGCTCAGTGAAGTTCATAAGGGATTTGAGAGCATTAGATTAAACAGAGAATGTGTAGTTGTTTCCAGAGTGGCTTGAACCAAAACAGCTGTAACGAAACCAAGCCATTTTAGAGCCAAAAAAAAAGATAAACAGTATATGAACATGGAGAAATATCTTAATTGTCTCATATATTGGTTTTGCCTATTTTGTATTTGGAAATAGACAATCTATGTTTTGCATATTGCCATGGACATAGACAGACTTGTTTTCATATATGGACATGGATAAATGTCTTACTTTTCTTGTATATTGGCTTAGCCTACTCTGTATATGAAATGGACATCTAGGTCTATCTCATGTGTGCCCTTCCATGGATAAATGCCTATATATTTCATGTATGAACATGGACAAAATTATTATTTGTCTCGTAATGACAATCCCTTTTATGTTGACAATTATAATGTGATTACAATGTCATTATATTGACATCAACATTATATTGACATGGACATAAACCATATCAAGATATAAACATTCTTTGGACATGGACATTGACTTTTTGGTCAAATGCCTTTATATTCTACAATATGGACATAGACCAATTTGTCACTTTTATTTTGCATGGACAAGTATAATATAATTACAATGCCAATATATGGACATTGACAAAGTCATAACATGGACATGGACATATACCATCTCATTGTAACTTATTTGGACATATGTACACCATTATAGACATAGACCAAATTTTTTTTCATTTGTTATGGACAAATATAATGTAATTCATCAAAACTACCTTGAAGTTTTACTAAATAATGTGAAATACCCAAATGTTCTAGTTTCTCCCGCTATCACTTTTCTTCAGTTTACTCTTTTTCACTTTATGTTTCGACTCCACTTTACTCTCATACCCATTTAAATGCCCAATATTGCAAAATCTTCGATTTGATATTGTCATTCTCAACTAAAGACAGAGATATTTTTTTCTTTTTGACCCAAAAACCAGAGTACACGAAAGACGGTAAAACCTTTGGCTATTTCTCATAATTTACCAAACGTTTAGGATATTTTACATGAAATTCTCTATTTTTGAAATATATATGTTATATATATGTAAATGTCAATGTGTTATACATTTAATATATCTTAAGTACGCTTTGAATCAAACATATTTTAATGTTGTCAACACCAATTTGAAATTATAACAACAATATTATACACTTTTAAAATTAATAAATTACATACTTTGAATTTTTTAAAACATAAATATTTTAAATTTTAAAAATTAGGAACTTTGTACTTTTTATAATATCAAAAGGTTTTAATTACTTAATTTGGAAATTGTTTTATTATTTGATAAGATTCATTATAATAATTTTAATTTATAATATTATCTATAAAATCATACCACTTTTATATTTTTACCAATCATAATTTTATTTTATCCTGCAGTTTTATATTATCACTAATTATGATTTGTTTATCCTGCTTTTTGTATCCCCCATCTTACTCTGTTCCGCACTGCTAAATTAATTGTCATCAACCGAAGTGCGGTCGAAGCTCAACACAACATGAAATATGGCCCGCCTTATTAAAATGCGTACCGCTCCGCTTTTACTTGTTTGTCGATGATTGGTGACAAAATTAAATATTTGTAAGAAATCCGCCTTTTTCTTTGTTACCAATCAAAGGTAGAAGAAGAGCAAAAAGTAGATTGATTAAACTTAAAAGTAAAATAGAAATGATAGTCAACGTCTCAACGTCTTAAGAGCGAAAAGTCTGATATTGAATTTATTGCCCACGTCGTGAAAATTATAAATAGTCGATAATTGAGTTTAAAAATGATATAAATGTTGTCATCATTCACGTACAAGTACAATCATATAAATATGTAATTAATTATCTCATGTTGCACGCTAATATTATCTTAAGTAGTCTCCGCTAATGAGTACCATAAAACACTGATCGGGACAAATATTATATATTATAGTTGTTTAAATCTAAAGGATACGATTTCATTGTTATGACTATCGCATCCATAAAGAATTTCGAGATGAGACTATTGATTATTGTTAATATTGCATTTAGTTAAACCAATTAATAGTTCAATGTTACCATCGTGTTAGTAAGTAGATCATATTATTATAGATATATATTTTATTTTATTTTTCTAACTTAACTCATAATCCAATATAATGAGATTAATGTGGAGATACAACATCAACAAATACTTGACTCCTAGCTAAGAGATATATTTCCAATATTATATTTTTGCTTATTTTTTGAAAAATAATTTTTTTTGCTGAGTTATTTCTGTGATTATGATGATCCAGTTAATGATTCATGTACCGGAATTCGATTCCTCCTTACTGCACTAGTAGATTAAAAAAAAATTAGAGGTAAGTTTTAAACTATTGATCGGGTATGTCGATCTAATTGTTGACAAAAAAAATTGTTTTTTTTTTGTCTTTTTTGATTTCTTCTTCTTGTCTAGCTGTTTATAAAAAATAGTTCGAGATAAATTGTAAGTATAAAGAGTGGATAATGATTAATGTAATAAATTGACAACAAAATAAAAAAGATATTAAATTGTACGTAAATGAGGAATCGTAGGAAGAAAATATATAAAAATATAAGCCACGTGAATTTCTATTATTAAAATAAAATGCCACGTTGAGTTAATTATTTGGCTTTATTTATGTTGTTAGATTTTCCACAAGCTTCAACAGTGTATTTTGATCGTTGTGATAACAATTTTCCGCCATGGGAACCAAGTTTTTAGCTCTGGGTTTGTTTCTGTGTCTTGTTCTCTCAGGCTCCATTGAAGTTTCTTGCCAGGTAAACACAAAAGAGTTTTCCTTTAACGAAGTTTTTAGCTCTGGGTTTGTTTCTGTGATCATATACAAACGCATTTGACTTTTGATTTTAGGAAGAAGGAACTGGAGGTCTGAATTTAGATCTAATTGACCGTGATTATCAAGGTAAGTCTTGAGTTATATTATTGTCTATATAGATGAACACAAATCTCTTGAAGTAACCAGTAAGTGAATTTGGTTGCAGCTAATGTCAATTCTCTCCAAGGCAATGAAGCTGCAGATCAATGTAAGACCTCTCTCTTTGTTTCTTTGCTTCTTCTGCAATTTGGTTATTGATATGGTCTCTGTGTTGTGTATGGAATCAGCTGGCACTAGTGGTCAGAATAACAGTACAGCGACTGATAACAACACTATTTCTCTGTCTCTATCTGAAGAAACAACGGATTCTGTTGAAACATCAGCTAAGGTTTTACTAATTAGTTTGTCTCTTTTGAATTTTGGACGTTAGTGTAGAATGACTATGGTTTAAAGATTACTGCAGACTAGTGTACACTTAACTAATATCAGGCTTCTTTGGATCTATATAGTTAGGAGCTGTTACTGATGAAGTCGATAAACGTTCGAGTATGTTGGACCATATCGAACTTGAATTCGAAGGTAAAAGAAGATCTTTCTTCTGTTTCCTTAAAAGTTATAATTGATGATTATGTTTCTGGATGAAACTTAGATCAATATTTGTTTGATTACAGCACATCTCAATGAACTTAAGCAGTCAGAATCTGATGGTATCAACAAAGTTAATGAATCTAAGGATGACGAAGAAGGTTAAACAGATAAAACTCTTTCTCTTCTTTAATCGTATCCTTTCTACTAAGAGACTGTTCTTGTATGCTGTCTTGTTGTTTCAGCAGCTAGGAGACATAAAATGTTAGAAGCCATTGAACGCGAGTTTGAAGGTACCTTTCGATAAATATGTCTTGCTTTAAGTTATGTTTTTGAAGCTACTGTCTGTTGATAGATTCTTACATACAAAGAGTTACTTGCAGCTGCTGCAGCTGGATTTGAACAACTCAAGAGTGAAAACTCCACTCAAGGAGAAGATGATGAACAATGTAACAAACCACTCTTCCTTCAGTACTTGCTAAGATCATATTTGGTTCTTCCTCTATATTCTAACTCCAATTTTAATGTTGTTTTCTTACAGCTGCTAAGAGAAAAAGCATGCTTGACGAGATTGAACGCGATTTTGAAGGTATCTGTCTCTACATATCATCTATCTGTTTTCTTAAACCCACAAAATGTTAACTAACGATTGATTTGTGGCTTCTGTTTCGTTTTTTTTTACTCGCAGCTGCTACAAAAAATCTTGAACTACTAAAGGCTGATGACTTGACCGGAATCAACGATGAAGAACATGGTAAAAAAGCCTCTTGTATTTGTCTTTCGAAGCCTTTTTTTGTTTAGAGTATTCTTGAGCCAGATTTTCTTCTCTTGTTGTTATAGCTGAAAAGAGACAAAAGATGTTGGAAGAGATCGAAAGAGAATTCGAAGGTATTTTGAAACGTATTACTAATAGCTTATCTTGATTAGATATTTTCTGTGCAAAAATATCTGAAGACTCTGGTTTTATCCTCTGTTTGCAGAAGCTACAAAAGGTCTTGAAGAACTAAGGCAATCCACTTCAAGCATAGATGATGAATCTCACTGTAATATGTTGTATCCCTCAACTTTAGTAACTTTTAAAATTCCAGTCACAATATTCTGAACTCATATCTTATGTCTTGTTATAGCTGCAAAGAGACAAAATATGCTAGATGCAATTGAGCGTGAGTTTGAAGGTATTTTTTCACACATACTCAATATTTTGTCTTAATTGATTTCTCAAACTTTGTTCTGAGACTTCTTATATTTAAAATAATGTTTCATCTATTTGCAGCCGCCACAAGTGGTCTTCAGCAGCTAAAGATCAATGCTCACACTGTCAAAGCTGATGATGAAGATGAAAAAGGTATGAAATTGTTATTGCTACTTTGGTACTTTTTGTCCCTCATTCAGTTTTCTGAGATATATAAATGCTATGCCTAATTTACAGCTGACAAAAGACAGAGTATGCTAGATGCAATTGAACGCGAGTTCGAAGGTAAACTAACTTATCAATCTCCATATGCAGAAACAATCTTAAACTCTTTCTTGGTTTAAGAAGTTCTAAGAGGTTTGTTTCTTCTCCTGCAGCCGTTGCCAATAATTTTAATAAACTTGAGGAAGTCGAAGATAACAAAGATGATAAAGAACAATGTAAAACAATCTTGCCATTCAACATCTTTTAAGTTCCTGTACTTTATTGCAGTGTTAGTCTTATATACGTCTTTGTGTCTTTGTTATCAGCTGCAAAGAGACAAAGTATGTTGGATGAGATTGAACGTGAATTTGAAGGTACTTCTCATATATTATTATCGATCTTAGTTAGTTCCTACTGTTCGCAAATCAAATCTTGAATCATTTCCTCTGTTTTATGAAACTACTTTGCAGCTGCAGCAAGTGCACTGAAGAACATAAAGGTTGAAGATTTCCGTGAAGGAGATGACAGTGAACAATGTAATAACTTGTCCTTTCTTATCTTCTCTTGGCTCTTGGCTTCTTCTATAATATTCTGAAGAATAATTTTAGTTGTTTTTACAGATGCAAAGAGAAATAGCATGCTTGAAGCTATCGAACGCGAGTTTGAAGGTTCATAACATTTTGAACTTCTTAGCTTAATCTGAATCAAAACACAGGTCAAGTAGATAAAGTTTCTTCTGTTTTATGTTCTGGCTTGCAGCTGCTTCGAAAGGTCTTGAAGAGCTACAGGCTAATGATTCAGCCGATGGCAAGAGTGATGAGGAACACGGTAAAATAATTCTTCCCCTTATACTCTTTTGGTTCCATTAGTTTTTGTAATGTATCTTGAATCAAGCTTGTTTCTATGTTTTGTTACAGCTGCAAGGAGAAAAAGTATGCTTGAAGCTATTGAACACGAGTTTGAAGGTAGTTTAATATAATCCTCTCTCTGAGATTGAAGAAAACCTTGAACCATGTTTGGTGCAGTAAATCTTGTTAATCAGATGAATCAAAATAGTTCATGATGTGATGGGTTTCTTCTTTTCCTTTTCAGCCGCGACCAGAGGCCTTGAAGAGATAAAGAATGAATCCAAACAAGGTAAATAATGTGATCCCTTTGTTCCTCTCAAAGCCTTTTGAGACAAGTTTTAAGACTTTGTTCATCTTTGTTATTAACAGCTGAAGCAAAGAGACACCAGATGTTGGAAGCAATCGAACGCGAGTTTGAAGGTTAATTATCTCAATAACCAAATCCAGAAGTTCATAAAAACAAGACAGTTTTATTATAATCTGACAGTTTTGTTTGGTCTTATTGTTCATTTCTAACTTTGCAGCTGCTACAAATGCAAAGGCTAGTGGAGACTACTGTGAGAATCTCTTTCAGTCCTTATATTTATGTCCATTTCTACCTTTGAAATAGCTCTTAATTACTTGTGAAATTGTCACAACAGCTGCAAAAACTACATCAACTGTAACTGCAGTGCAGAAAACTTCTGGGGGAAACAAAGGTAAACAATCTTCAGATTCTCAGAAACATCTTTTGCTAAAAAGAGATTAGAACTCAATGTTATGTGTTCTTTCTCTACAGCTGGTTTGGAAGGTCTTCTAAAGCCTGCAGGTTAGTTTTGAAGCTCAATCTTTGGATATTTTAAACCAAAGAAACACACAAGAGAACTACTCTGATTTGTATTTCTTCTGTTTTTGTTTCTTGCAGTTGGTGTATGTGGTTGCTTCAACCAAGATAAAGATGGTCTTAAGGCAGACGTAGATTCTTCGATTAACATAGCAGAGATAATCGCCGAAGAATCCAGATCGCAGGTACTTAGAAGTTTAGAAAACAGTAGAAGACTTAAACAACTGAATCAATCTGAGTGTCTTGACTGTGTTACATCATTTTAATTTGACTTTGGTAGGGCTCAGAGTCCTGTAGGCTGACGACGTCACTGAACAATCTTGTTCATACACATAGAGAAGAAACATCCTCTAAGGTAGGATCAGTCCTCGGCTCATCATCATCATCAGTTACTTCTACCACAAGCGAATCAGCAGCTACATCAGAGAGCATAGAGAGCTTAAAGGCAACCCTAAAGAAGCTGCGCGGTTTAAGCGCACGCGACCTCGTAAACCATCCGAATTTCGACGAGATTATTGCAGCCGGTACACGTTACGAGGTACTCAGCTCAGCTTCTATTGGTTACATCTCTTTGCTAGCCAAATACAAAACCGTCATTAAAGAAGGACTCGAGGCTTCTCAGAGAGTTCAGGTTGCTCAAACCCGAGCCAAACTTCTCAAGGAAACCGCAATGGAGAAGCAGAGAACCGTAGATTCGGTTTACGCAGCAACAAAGTCCACGGCTCAACGAGGAGACGAATTGCACATCAGAATCGTAGCGATCAAGAAACTGTTGGTGAAGCTTGAAGCAGAAAAAATGAACGTTGATTCAAAGTTCAAGTCTTTAAGCACTAATCTTTCACAACTTCTCAAGGAGGCTTCACAGGCCTACGAGGAATATCATGAGGCGGTGCGAAGGGCAAAGGACGAGCAAGCCGCTGAGGAATTTGCGCTGGAGACAACTAAGAGAGCAGAGTACATTTGGGTTGAGTTTCTCAGTTCACTTAATTGAACTAGTGAGATTCTTGACTGTGTTTAAAGCACATCTTCAATTAGTTGTGGTTCTTGTCTTTTATTTTCTGGTGGTGTTTTGTTTAAGACTTTGTTTGTTGGTTATATCAGGTGAGAGAGGTTGCCTTGAGAGATAGATAATTGAGAGATTTGTCAGCACAAATAAATAAAGTTTCTAATTGCATTGAAATAAAACTTTTTCTTTTCCTTTTAAATTCTAACTAGATTAGTACCCGTGCTAAGCTGCGGTTTTATTTGAATTATTTTGTGTGTCAAACATGTGTGAGTGCTTAAACGTTCTGAGAATGATGAAACTTAGCTTTTGTTTGCTTCAGTTAATTCTGTTGTATCAAATTAAATTACAATAAAAAAAGTGACCCATGTGTAATTAGGTATGATTCCCTAGTACAAGTTAGAAATTCTCTGTTGCCTTCTGCAAGATTTGTGTGTAAGCTTTTTCTCAATTATTCTATAGGAACACTAATTCTATGGCTGGCATGAACCTCACGTGTGAAAATGCGTGGGTCTATTCAAATATAAGAAATGTAGTTACCTTTGCTTTTTTGGTAATAAATTCCAAAGAGGCATGAATTGCTTTTCATCTTTATTCACATCCGTAAAATCATCAAGCAACTCTGCAGGTTTTGTAAGGTTCAAAAGCCAATAGCAAATTACAGACCTTCGTCTTCTCATCTTTCATCAGAAGCAAGAGCCAATATGAACCTAGCTCCTACCGAAATCGAAATCCTCATATTGAGCGCCACAAATAACAAAAACTAAACATATTTAAACTCCTATAAAACTTACCTAGAATTCTTGAAATACAGCCATGATCAAACTAATAAACCCCCTCCTACCCAATATCTGATTCCGTAAAATCTCAATAAACTACAATGATAGAAAGTTCTTAGGGAACAAAAACGTTGAGATTGATGATAGACTCTCTTTTATTCAAAATTCTAATAAAGTTAGGTCTAAGTGGCATAATCCAGGATTTGATATCAAGGATCTTCCTTACAATGGGAAAAGAAAACAAGTCATTACAAAAGATCCATGAGACACACAGGCAATCGAGTTCACCAAACTAACACAACGCATTAGAAAACACGGATTCACAGGTAACTACAATGGTCTGAATATGAAAATGAGATTTGAGTGAATTAACGCCACGATCGCATCTTAATTCTTAAATCGGATCGAATTCTCTTGAAAATTAAAGAAATTATAAAGTATCGAACAAACCTTCTAGCTTCAGATCGCTCCGCATATAAGTTTCTTCTTAAGATCAAAAGGTCGAAACTGCGTATTACATCATAAGCTCTTGGCCTTGTTCGATTCTTTTAAACGCGAACTAAACCTGCAAAGTGTTGTGAAAACCAAATAAATTGAGTTGTGTTGTGGGAGCTTAAGAAAAATCGCAAGAGAGACATCTGTAAAAGAAAGGTGGGAAGTGAGTGGAAGAGGAAAAAACGTAAAGATGGTGAAGAGTGAAGACGACGGCAGTGACAAGTCTCGTTTTACAGATAAATTTTTTTAATTGTTATGAACATGTGGCATTAATCTTGATCATCTGTTTTAATAAAATGATTCTATTGGTAGATAGAAAGAGTTCAATTTGTTGATGTGTCAATCTCTGGAGATACATCTCTTATGTATATATAACTAGTTGGGGATCGTCCTTCAAGCGGGATAAGTATCATTATGAATTAACTTAATAATGTATGACCAAATTGATGTGACTTGATAGATATGTATGTAATAAGCATTCGTTTTGAAGCAAAATTTGAGTTTAACTGTATGTAAAATAGAAGAAAACTTTTATAATATGCTCTAATTATTGAGTATTTATTTATTGTATCAAGTAATAATATGCATACAATAATAAATGATTTGTGATATTAAATTTATTGATTATTTTAAAAGAAATTTTTAATATTCATAAGTGTTTTATATGTAGGTTTAAAAACCAAACTACCAATAATAGTTATATGTTAAAAATGATTAATTATGTAAATAAGTTGTTGCTGTAGTGGATAAATATGAAAATCAGATTATTTTGAGAAATTGTGAATCTTTTGATTGGGTGCAATATGTTTGGCGAATTGATTTCAGTAGCAATTAGAAGGGAAAAACATTTACCAATATAAAATTGTTAGGTAAAAAATAATGTGAGATATGTCGTTTAACAAAAAAGAAAAGAATAAGGTGATTTATAGAATAATTGTCAGTGATATACATCGTCTAAAGTTGTGAGGTCAGAGAAGCGGATTGATATGTTAGAATCACATAGTTTGAACTTTAGATTACTTCTGATGATGTCAAACACTAATGGAGTAATTGCTCTTTCTTTCAAAATATCATTGATTACATGAAGGCGGTGATCATGAATATAACCTTACATGATCACTGACTGTAAGCATGTAGGTAATATTTAGAAATACATGTTTATATGTAAGTAGTTCATCATAAGTTAATCGTGGAAGTCATTATACATTTTTATCAAGGAGCAACATGTCGACCCCATAAGCTCTCCACCTTTTTTGACATTTCAAGCTTCCCAACAGCGCAAAAGCCTTGCAATAACATGTTGTGAACTTTACCCGACTCATCTGCCTGCTCAGCATCAGACCCTCAACCTAAGAAGAAGCTTCTAGCCGATGCTATGAAAGAACCTATCACTACCTCAGCATTTCAGTTCTCTTATTCTCCTAGTTCAACGGGTAAAGTGTCCTCTTCACTCGAAGGAGTTACTTCCGGGACTATGGAAAAGAAGAATCGAGGACGGAATAGGCCGTGTAAGTCTAGAAGATATGGTTCCAGAGGCTCTCTTTCTGTGGAGGGTGGTCCTTTTCCTCGGAAATCATGTGATCTAGTCGGAGTCATAACCAAAAGGAAAGAAGAAGTGCATGAAATAATAGATCAACAATCGCCAAAGAAGGCAAATATTAGGATGATCCATGAGGTGGGATCGTCCCAGAATCAATGAACATCCTAAGCTGGAATTGTCAAGGGTTAGGAAGGCTCCAAAACTTGACAAAACCTGATGGAGACTATGAATAGTCGAGATGTTCTTGTCGACATTCATGAATGGTTAGGATATGAAGGTGTATATACAGTAGATCCCTCTGGTAGATGTGGCGGACTCGCCCTGTTTTGGAAGAGAGGTGTTACCATCGACCTCCTTCTTGTAAATAAAAATCTGATGGATGTAAAGGTTTATTTTGGAGGCTTTTGATATTTCATGACTTGTACGTATGACAATCCGATGTACAGCCTTAGATATTTGGTATGGGAAAAGATATCAAGGATTGGTGTACATAGGAGGGGAAGTTGGTGTGTCATAGGATATTTCAATGACATCAATCCTACATAATGGGGAAAAGATTGGAGGCTCCCCCAGATCCCTAACCTCTTTCAACAACTTTAGTAATATGCTCCATGCTTGTGACATGACCGAATTGAATAGCACGGGTAACCCATTCACGTGGGCATGTAGAAGAGGGGAGCTATGGATACAAAGCAAGTTAGATCGCAGTTTCAGTAATACTTCTTGGTTTGCTCAATTCCCATCAGCCTCTCAATCCTTTTTGGACTTTAAGGGCTCATATCATAGGCCAGTATTACTCTCTCTGTTCACTTCGACTAAAAGCTTTAGAGGCTCCTTCAGATTCGATAATCGCTTTTTAAATATGCCTTTAGTTAAAGAAGCTATCTCTGCAGCTTGGTCTGCTAATGAAAGCCTTTTGGATCTCTCAGTATCTCAAAGAATCAGTGACTGCAGGAAGGCTCTAAGCTCTTGGAAATGGAACAATAACACTAACACAAAGGACATAATGATTTATTTGCAAAATCAGTTCGAGGTGGAATCTTCTTCTTCCTTACCTTCTTTTGGCAGATTAACTTACCTGAGGCGAGAGATGCTTAAAGCACATAGAGATGAGGAAAGCTTTTGGAAGCAAAAAATTCGACAAAAATGGCTGAAGGATGGGGATTGCAATACCAAGTACTTTCACGCTTTTGTCAAAGCCAATAGGTCATGAATATGTCTACAATCTCTGGTGGATGAAGAAGGAATTACACATAGTACAGAGTCTGCCAAAGGCTTGGTGGCAACAACCATTTTTAAAAACATGTTCACATCAACATCGCCCAAGCTGTTTTCCATTTTCTTTGATGGTCTTGTCCCCACAGTGACTGAAGATATGAATGAGTCCTTAGTTGCAGAAGTTAATGACGATGAGATACACCAGGCTTTCTTCTCTTTAAAAGCGTCAAGAGCCCCAGGAGTTGATAGCATGACCAACCTTTTCTTTCAACGATACTGGAATATCGTTGGTAAAAAATTCTGCCAAGAGGTGAAAGAATTTTTTGCTATTGGCAGATTTGATAAACAATGGAATTACACCTTGTTATGCCTTATTCCTGAAAAAGAAAAAGCTGACAGAATGAGTGATATGAGACCCATCAGCCTTTGCTCTTTCATGTACAAAACCATATCTAAGATCTTGGTCACAAGATTGAAACCTTGGCTGCCATCGATAGTTTCTCCTAACCAATCAGCATTTGTTGAGGAAAGACTGATCTCTGATAATATCACAATTGCTCATGAGATTATTCATGGGTTGAGAGCAAATGTCAAGCTGTCCAAAGGATTTATAGCCTTAAAGTCGGACATGTCGAAAGCTTTTAATCGGGTGGAGTGGGACTACTTGCAAGGCCTCTTATTAGCAATGGGTTTCTCGGTAATATGGGTCAACTAGGTAATGACATGCGTGCGTACAGTGACATATTCCATCTTGGTTAACGGACAAGAATATGGCCTCCTAACCCCACAGAGGGGGCTTCGACAGGGAGACCACTATCTCTTTTTCTTTTCATATTATGCTCTGAGGGCCTTACTCACCTTCTAAACAAAGCTGAGGTAAGACATATGATAGAAGGAGCATCTTTTTCACCCCAAGGCCCCATGATTCATCATATGTTGTTTGCGGATGACTCACTTTTCATCTGCAGAGCGGATCCTCAACAATGCAAGGTTCTCAATAACATATTATCGTTGTATGTTTCCCTCACAGGTCAGGTTATCAATCCCTTGAAATCATCTCTGACTTTCGGATCTCAGAAAGATACATGTATAAAAAGGGACATTAAAAATATATTTAGAGTAGTCAATGAGGGTGGAGCAGAAACATACTTAGGTCTGCCTAAATGTTTCAGTGGCTCGAAAATGAAGATATCCTTTATCCAAGAAAAACTGAACACTAGGTTGTCAAATTGGTTCACAAGGCATCTATCTCAGGGAGGAAAAGATGTACTGATGAAATCAGCGGCTATGGCAATGCTAGTATATGCCATGTCAGTCTTCAAATTACCAAAATAAACGATCAAAAAGATGACAAGTGCTATCTCAACCTTCTGGTGGAATGCAGAGGAAGATAAAAATAAAATCCGATGGATATCATGGGAAAGGATGTGTCTGCCGAAACATCAAGGAGAATTAGGATATAAAGACTTAGGCATTTTCAACCAGGCCTTGTTAGCAAAACAAGCTTGGAAAATCCTGCAAGAACCTACAAGTCTATATACTAGATTTTTAAAAAGTCGTTACTTCCCCAATGTTGGTTTTATGCAGGCGCAAATGGGTACTAGACCTTCCTTCGCCTGGGGGTACCTGCTTTATGGCAGATAGCTTTTACTCCAAGGACTCAAACCCATGGTAGGAGATGGAAAAACAATAAAAGTGTGGTCATCCAGATGGATTGATGACTTCGAATTGAGACCACCAATCCCACAACACACATCACTAGATATGAAAATGACAGTTGATTATCTTCTTTAGCCCAATTCTAATATATGTAACATCCGCAAAATTTCGAATATGTTCAGCCATGAGGATATAGATTACATTCTCAGGATCAAACCAATTCACTCTTCCCAGGATTACTGGAGCTGGAAGTTTAATAAATCCGAAGATTACACTGTTAAGTCTGGGTATTGGTTGGCAGCCATGAAGCAGAAAAAAGAGCTAATCACAAAGGTGACACAAAGACTTCCATTAATTATATCAAAGACATGGTTTAGAAGATATGAGCGCCTTTGAAAATTAAAACCTTTCTCTGGAATGTCCTAAACAATGCCATACTTGTTACAGCTAACCTAGCTAAAAAAGACATCTTCTTTGACACAAGATGTCAAAACTGTGGTGCAGAAAACAAAACCATAAATCATATATTGTTTCTTTGTCCCCTTGCAAGACAAATCTGGGCCATGGCTTTAATCGCTACACCTTCTGGGGCTATGATTCTCATGGACTATATTTCAATATCCATCATGTGTTGCAGGTGGCTAAGAATTTTTCCTTACCGCAACACCTAAGAAAATCTATCCCGTGGATTCTTTGGACGCTTTGGACAAACAGGAACACTCTCATTTATGAAGGCCAGAGTTATCAAATGAGGGATATCCTGAACAAAATTTATGTGAACTCTTAAGAATGGTTCCACGCTCAGGCAATTGATCAGCAATACGCAAGGAACCAATCGGTTCAACCTCATGTCTGTATACCAAGATGGAGACCTCCACCTAAACCTTGGATTAAATGTAACATTGCGAGCGCATGGAAGAAGCTTTCACTTATTGCACGTATGAAGGGAGGAGCAGCTTTCGTGGTTAGGGATGACACAAGTCAGGTATTATTGCACGCAAGAAGGGCTTTCACTTTCATCTCTTCTTTTTGGGAAGCAACTGTGGAAAGCCTGAAATGGGCAATAGAGAGCGTAAAGGACTTACGGTTTCAGCGAGTAATCTTTGCGGTGGACAACAAGATGCTGTAGGAATGATTAATCGATCGAAGGCTTGGCCATCTTTCAAAACCTCATCTGGACTAATCACTCAAGTACTACAAAGTATACCCTCTTGAAAATTAACTTTTGAATCAAGACGAACCAACAAAGGAGCCAATACGATAGCTCTATCAGTCTCTCGAAGGATCGCCACCAATCCTATATAGCGACAGGTTACCCTTTTGTTTACGTGACCTTTTTGCTGAAGAGGCTAATGTACTATCATTGTAAGCTTCTCTTTTAGGATTGATGATGATCTTGTTGTAAGGTAAAACAATGGGCTTATAGTTTAAATATAATGCTAACATACTTTCAGTGTAAAAAAAAATTGGGCATATAAGGAGTCAAAAGTTATGAATCTGTATAAATTGGAATAGAGATTTCAAAAAGAAAAATATATTCATTTTTATTCGATATCAAATAATATATCCTTTGGTTTAAGGAAAACAAAATGAAATAAAACAAAATAACTACATGATTTTCATACATGTATATTATTACAATTTTAGTTATTCTGATAACTTTATTATCCCATTAATCGTAAGTTATTAATTTTTTGTAATAAATTAATAATCTTTGTTTTTAATTTAAGATGGTAATTGCAAAAAACAAATTTAGTCCAGTGGCAAGGTGGTAAGTCCACTAAAAGCAGACACACTTGCACATCCAGGAATCGAGTCTTACTACCTACATTATGTAGAAATTTGACTAATGGACCGATAAATTGTGGGTCAGTACTGACAAAAAAAATTTAAGATGATAATTAAAATGAGGTGATGAGGTGGCATCACGAGATGATACCAAGATTTCACTTTATATAGATATATATTGTTAATACAACCACTAGTAAAATCGTGAAAATATTAAGATAAAAATAGACAAAATACAAGAAATCAGCTATATTCCCAACATAGTATTATCTCAGCGAGATCATTAGTTCTAAAAGGTTTAATTAAATGAGTTGGAAACGGGAAACTATCAGAGTTTGGGATGAGCTATGGATACCAGATCATTTTCACATACCAGCAATGGGCATTGGGCTTTACATATATCCAGACTTAAAAGTATCTGATTTGTTAGACCCGAGAACAAGGCTATGGGAGCCGGTGTTAGTCAAACAATTGCTTGTTCCTCGAGATGCATATTTGGTCCTCGGGGCTCATATATCTTGTAAATCAGGTACAAATAAATTTGGTTGACATTATACTAAGACAAAGTCTTACACGGTGAACTTGGGTTATTGGGCGCAATGCAACATTTCTCTTTTCGATATGGGTTCTTATTGACCGTATATTCAAGCCCTGCAGGGTTAAGTATGGAAAACTAAGGCCCCATATAAAATCAAACATTGTATATGGTAGACGCTTTCATGATATATTGCGGTTAAGGCAAACTTATTAAGAAGAGACATTACTTGCAAGGAAAAATGTGATGGTGCGGTGCAGATAGAGAAACGATTAACCGCGTTATGTTTGAATACCCATCGACTATTCAAACTTATGCTCTATCTAGAATCCTTGCGGGACTAGATTTCCCAGGTCCATCAGTGTATTCTAATATTGATCATTTACTATGTTGGCTCCCCAAAACAGAGGACACTAGCCAAAACAATGAGATATGGTCCTATTACAACAAGCCAAAACAATGAGATGATTTTCAGACCTCTCACAAAGATGGCTGCTTTAAATGATATCGGTGTATGGTAGATGCATTTTGGAAGGACTCAAATCTATTTTTGGCCTTAGATGGTACTGTTTCCCTGATGGGATTAGTGAGGCAAAATTGGTCTTGCAAGAAGTATACGTCGTAGTCTATCTGCTATCCATTCTGAATTTGAGGCTCTACTTTGGGCCATGACCTTCTTAAAGTCACTACAGATTACATAAGTGAAATTTGCAACAAATTACTCGGAGCTTAAGAAGATGATTGAGGACCCATCCGCTTGGCCGGTCTTTTTACGATATCCCAAACATAAGTTTCACGACATACAATAAGCAGCGCAAGGTTCAACTACTTATCCTCAGCAAGACCATTGGGATCCATCCTCTTAAACATGTCTTCAAACCTACGTTGGTTCTTGAGGAGTGTTGCAATAATGTCCTTCATTCCCGCAATCTTTGCTGCAACAACTGTTGGTGGTGGAGCTGAGTAGGATTGTGTGCTTGATGTGAGGCTTCCCAAACCACTATGGCGGCCTCTGGTGTTGTGTGTCTTCTACATAGGACACATAAATAAACAAGGAAGCCAGTTAGTCAGAATGGTTAAGTAGTAAGTGTATATAAGCATGAATGAGTGAGGAAATACCTCTAGGACCATCTGATTAACCTCTTCTCTGGTAAGTTTAATGTGTTGGCTTGTTATCTCGTCTGGTGTTGTTGACTCTACTTGAGGCATCTGTGGTAACCGATCAATCTTCATCTTCTTAACCGATTGGATGACCTTAACAGCAAGTTTGATTTGCACCTCGTTAGTGTGCTTGTTCGTATGTGTATCTTCTATGAGCACAAGAAAATCTGGTAACTCGCCATTGTTTTATTTTTCCTGTAAAACATGAGTAATAGTACTAGATATATATGATAATAAGATAATATAAATTAGATTTACAGAAACGGGAAATGAAGACTGTACCATTTCAAGTTCCCTTTGCTTGAAACTTTTAAAGCCCAAGTTATGAACAACCATACATTTTCTGTTGCGGTCACTGCGACGGTTCTTATACATGATATAAGCCTATGCGGCTGTCGCTGGCAATGACCAGTACAGTCTTTGCCTTTCTTCCATTTCCGCTTCCACTAACACATATGTTTGGATTACGACTCTGATGCTGCCTTGTTGAATGCATTGCAGATCATTTGTGTGTGCTCTGGTTTCCATGTGAAGTGTAGCTTCAAAAATAGAAAGAGTAAGTGAAATACCCACTTTATTGTTTTTGTTAAAATTTTTAGAGAAAACAAATAAAGATGCATACCGCAAATGTCCGAAACCACATGTCTTTTTCAAAAACATAAGTAAATTAACTAAGCTAGAAAGGTTTAGAGTAACACCATGTTACACCATCTTCAAGGTCAGGAACAAGTTTTTTCAGATTACTGCTCCCTTTTGCAATCAACTTGTCAAGTGTCTGACTTGATTGCTCATCAGGCTGAGTAGAACCAGATGAGGATTGGGGTGTTGGATCACAAAAGTAATTGGGATCACCATCAGACCTGAGAAACTCGTCAAAGAATCTACAAGTAAGAAAAAAGAAAAAAATAGACTTCAATCTTGTATGTTTGTTTGAGAATGAAATTTTTAAACCTCAGAAAAGAACAAGGATACATATCTGATTGAAAACAATAACAAATGAATATAAGTATCATTACATATGTAAGAGTAATCAACTTATAAGTAATTATCCCAATAAAATGAAATGTAGAAGCCATAAAAAATATTCAATCTTTGGAATGTATATTCTAAATCTGAGTTAAAATAAGCAACAACAGATAAAAATACCGACAAAATTTAATGTAAACCTCTGCAAGTAAATATTATATTCAATCAGATTGTAAAATTACAAGAAATATAATATACAAGTCAATATAAACACAGTTTTGTCAGATTTGTTAGGTTTGAAGAAGCTAAAGTGAGTTGTGTGGACCACCAGAAATTATGGAGAGAAGTTCGTATGTGGGCCAAAAACAATATGCAATCTCACATCTGGAGTGATTTCAGGGAAAAAGTTATAAAATATAACCAAAGTAGGGCTAGAATTTATTAGAACAACAACGATAGGAACACAAAGAGAAAACAAAATCTATTAGCACCAAAAGTGGATGCAGGACCACAAAAACCAAAAAAAAATCACGTACGAGTGAACGTCCACCAAAAAAATTGTAACCAAAAGCTGATAAGAATTCTATTTTGGAAAATCTAAACAAACCTAGAACAAAATAAATTAACAAAAAGGGATAAAGAACTCATCAAGATCCCATGTCGTTATTTTCTAGTGTGTTCTTTAGGGGATTAGATAGAGGAAAGTTGTCGGAACGTAGAGCTTCAAAAGGATTAAAACAGTTAGGGTAAATGCGATAAGAAGGAGACGCTTCAGTGTTAGGGTTAAAATATCTTTTCTAGACGGAAAATTTATCTGGAACCGTATGAAACAATTTTTTTAATTACATAATGCATTCGAGAAATATAAATAATTTTTGTATTACATTATAAATAAATTAGTTTTTAAAATTTGAATTTAATTTTAATTTTCTCGTTAATATAATTGAGAAAAAAAATAAAAATTAATTTGAATCTTTCTTAACACGACAAGTTTATAGCTGTTAGATTTAAAGTTCAGTAATCGGACGGTTCCAAATGAGTCTACGATACTAGTTTCAATAAAATTGTAGATGCTCGACATGATTTGATTAGACAAACGAACGGTTGGATGGTGTTTATGTGATATCAACGGCTAGGGTCGATTGGTAAGTCTGCCTATAATTAGAGTACAACACGTGGAGGTACTCATTACAAATAAAGATGTCTTTTCTTCCTTTCGGAATTGTCTCCAACATAGTTTTTCGTGTAGGGAAGGGAGGATTTCGTGAGCTTGGACTTTTCATTGCAGCTGGACATGGTTTACTCGGTCGAAGTAGATATTGACGAGTACATATTCATTGCGTAGCTTGGTGAGACAGATTCATCATACCATCCTTTTCAGGATCGTTACCTTGTCGTTGTGCATCCTACTGCACAATACGTCATTGACCTAAGAATACTTTCTACGGTTGGTCCAAACAAAGAAGGTATTAACATGTTAATTAATGCTGCTCCACATATCTTGTATGCTCGGTTCACATGTGCAACATTTCTATGTTTTTGTGGTAACAAAGAAGTCAGAAAACATGTCTACGAATCATTTCTTGAACTTGTCCCTGATATTACTGAAGCAAGCTACACCAGTTACCAAGTATGTGACTAGATTGCAGCAATGAGTACACGTGGAAGACAATTATTCAGAGGTAGACTTAGGTGGGGAACATTAGAGGACATTATGTACTGTCAAATGAATCACCCCACACTTCACATCGTTTGCAAGCATTGCTTTGCTCTCTCTTTCTGCCAGCATATAGGCGATATGTTAACAATCGAACCCACCAGATCTTGAATGGCTTACGAGACCATTAACATATGAATCTCTGCTTGGAGGTGTACAACATTAAAATTAGAACACTCCTCGTTTAAGCTTTGTGCAATTATAAACCCTTCGACCCTGCTCAAATTTTTAACCTTCTTTTTAAGGTGAAACATGTAAACGCTCAAATGAATACATCCATCTGTAATGCACTGGTCCACCTAGTAACGCTTCGTACGACATATATAGTGGAAGATGTTCCTTTACATCAAAAGAATGAAGGAGGCATTATCTTTTCCAAGTTACAAAGAATTGCCAGAATTACTTCGTCTAGGTGGCGTACCTCATCTACAAGTAATATACGCTTCCCTAAATTTTCCCATAAATTTATTCCCATCATGACATGACAGTCGTGATTTATTCCCATAAATTTTCCTTATGAACTGTCGACAATATTTCTTAGATTAGATACATAGCTTACTGGGAATTTCACACTCTGTATTATCCATCTAAGGAACTCAGCTTTTGCAGCATCGCTTAATCTGTAAATTGGTATTGCACCTTTCCCATTGCCCATTATATGAAGTTACTTTCGACTACAAATATCAGACAGATCCATTATGGACTTCAAATTATCCTTAAATTTGCCAGGGACATTCGATATTGTGTTCATTAGATAGTTAGTGACATTTTCAAAATATGCATGTAATCAAGACTATGTCTTAGCCGATGATCCTTCCAATATTCTAATTCTCAAAAAATATTCTTCTTATGCCAATTGTGATTAACACCATATCAATCGACATTAGAATGTTGGTGGCCACTGTAGTTGACAGATCGCTCTGCTCTAAAGTCCCTCAGCTCCATTAGAATTTGGTGCCCATCATGAATGTGAGTTTGTCCCTCAAAAACTTTCTTGTTCTTTCGAAACAATTGTGCTTCGTCTGTATGGATGAGTAGGTGGAAGGTGCCTATGATGACAGTCAAACCAAGATGTCTTTCTACCATGTTTAAGTTGAAACGCATCTGTTTTGTCTTGGCATTATGAGCAAGAGAGTCGGTCATGCATTGTCCAACAAGACAACATACCATATGCAAGGAAATCACTTATCGTCCACATCAAAACTGCTTCATCAAAAAAATTTGTCCCCTTGATATGTCAAATGTTTCAACCCCATCACTCCATAGCATCTACAAATCATGTATTAGTGGCTGCAAAAATATATCAAGAGAACGTCTAGGCCCAGGGACAAGAACTTAGAGGAATAAATACTCGCGCTTCATACATAATATTGGTGGAAGGTTATATGGAGTCATTATTACAAGCCGCAAAGAGTATTGTCAACCATGTTTACCGAATGGGCTAAGTCCATCTGTACACAAGCCCAAGTATATGTTCCTAGTATCAGCAGCAAAACTAGGATACACTGATTGAAAATGCTTCCATGCATAAGCATCCCAATGGTGAGTTAGATCACTTTCTCTATTGTGTTCAGCGTGCCACCTCATTATAGAAGCAGTCCGTTCTGATTCGTACAACCGTTTTAACCTATCAACAATAGTTAAGTACTACATTCTCTTATACGGAATATGAGATTTTCCACTACTACATTTGTATCTTGCTTCTCTACCTACAATTCTGCAGTGATTCATGTTCCATCCAATACAACATACAATTATGTTTGCAAATATCAATTACCTGATATGGTAATCCTAGACCTGAAATCAACTTTTGAACTTCGTAATATGACGTCAGAGCTGTATTTCCTTATGGAAGTTGGTCACGGCAGTGCTTTGCAATTACATCAATATAATATTTGAGAAAATTTTAATTTGTTTTCAAATTCATAACACATGTAGCAGATGATAACGATGAGTGCCAATCTTTACAACCTGAATACAATGGAATTCGACTGCTTTGAAAATTCCCAAAAAATAAGCTACCTACATTCGGTACAGAAACATCTGGAGTAGGCATAGTGTTAGAATTTAGAGCAACCTCCTAAACTTTAACATGTTCAGTTAACTTTTGATCATCAAAACCGACACTTACTTCAACCTACACTGACCTATCAACCACTACTATATCTTTGGCAATTACTCCCAATGTACTAGCAAGAACAATTTCTTCAGTTTCACCATGCATATACCATATCTTGTACCCGTACATAAAACCACTCTTATATAAATAATTCAATACTTGCAAAACATACTTTCTCCGATGATTCCGATAATTAACACATGGACAATACATTTTATTGGTTTGTAAAGTTGCCATTTCATTCCCGGCAAATCTCAAGAACTCCATAACTCCATCTGCATACTCTTTCGTCAGTAGTCCACTATTGATATCATGGGGAATTGTATCCATCCAAGAACAAAAGTAGTTTAAGTTCGCCATATACTACAAATTTAAGATGCAGAAAAAGATCTTGGCCAAAAAGAGAGAAAAAACTATGGGAAACATAATGAAGTAATGAAGCACTTGTGGAATATTTGATGTGATAAATGAGTGGTTTCTTTCGAATGTGTTTGTAGATAAGGTGGAAAATAGACGATACAAACGGATCCAAACAGACATACATTATTGTATAAGCCGTCTTAATTTATCTGATTCGGTCTCGCATTATCATTTTGCTGCGTTGTCAACTGTACTATACTTGTACTTCCCACCAAAACTCAGCTACTTACAGTTCGAGACAACATTTTCCGTCTCGAATTTTTAACTATTAATAACCTTCACCGACTCTCCCTAACCTCACGAAGCATCACTATCATCATCTTCTTTCTTCACCAAACCAAGGTATGCTTTTCATTTCCTTTTTAACTTTGCAATCATAACTTGAACTCATTTACTTTAATTTCTTATTTTTGACATCTTCATTATTGTGTTTTACAATTTCTATCACTGTATTTGCTAATTCCAATTGCTAATTAAGGTTTGGAAAGGTCATAACTACTTATTGTGGAATTAGGATTATGGTAGTCATATTATTAACAAATTTTCTCTTTTCAAGTATGAATTCCAAAGAAACAATGAAATCCGAGTTGATGGAAATTAATACAAACAAACCAAGGGATAAAGAAGCGTTCGAGATTAGAAGAGAGTTATTTGTCTCAAATGGTACAACTCATAGGCCATCTGATTTAAACAAGAAGTTTTACATCGAAGCGGGATTAGTTGGTCCAAATCTAGAGATTGAGGAAATGATAATATCTTTTTGGCATATTTATTGGCTAGACTGTTACCAGATAATATAGTATGAAAAATATGTTCTACATTTTGTATTTTTAATTTCATAATATGTAATAGTTGTATTGTATCTTTTTGGCATATTTATTGGCTAGACTGTTACCAGATAATATAGTATGAAAAATATGTTCTACATTTTGTATTTTTAATTTCAAAATATGTAATAGTTGTATTGTCTAATTTTGTAATATTTTGGCAATTAAATAATAATTTTATAACGCGGCTTTTAATTTTGTGTATTATATACTCGGCTTATATAACTCGACTCTCTTGTAGATAATTTTAATTTTTCACATTTCTGTCTCAAACCGGCTCGACAAAATCCAACTTCTTAAAATACTCTACAACTGTCTAATATTGTCTAAAAATGTAACACAGTTTTAGACATCCCTCCAATGTTATCTTAAACTGTCAAGTTCCATTACAAATTCTGGACGGTTTCATAACGATTTTAGATAGACATGGTTTCGTCCACTTTTGTCTGTTTAACCGTCTCGAATTCACTTACGTTCGGGAAAGAAATTATGTTCGTTTGGATTTCTATCTAAAATCACCTATTTTTCTTATGTACACAAAATCCATTTATGTGCGACATATATGTAGCTAGATTTTCTTCTATCTCGACAAAATAAATGAAAAATCTTTCCAAAGCCTACACTTTATCTCTTTAACTTTTCAAAACACCCTCTTTTAAAGTTATCTTTAGTCTTTTCCTAAAGCGATCCTCTCTCTCACCTTAAAACTCTCGTTTTCTTCACATTCCACTACTACCTCTTTGATTCTGCAGGTAATAGAAGGTTGTTTGGAGCTTGCAATTACTATTTGTTTCCGAGTTGTCCAACAAGCTTCTTTTTTTCTGGAATTGTTGCTCATGATTTTCCTTATCTCACCATCGTTTTTCGCTTCTGTGTCTTCGAGTTTTCAAAATTTCTTTTGTCGTTTCTTTCAACTCTACACCTCATCACCCTTGTTTTTTCCCGCAATATATGTTTGGAATCGGGGCACTAGGGTTAACCTGCATGATAGTGGTTTACACTTACTGTGTTTCGATTGCGTCCATCTTGTCTCTTGAGGGAGAACAAATGTCAGTAATGGGAAACCCAATTCCTCCAAATGTCAGTAATGGGAAACACATACGGTAAGCAACATTTTACATATATGAACAAGCAAAATGGTGTGGGTGTAACATGCACGGTAATGGCGTAACAAGATGCATACATGTGTAAAGTCTAACATAAGGTTGTACCCACCCAAATTACTAAGGTAAAACACATTGTATGGTGATGGGAAAAGACAACATACGCGGTGAGCAACTTCTAACATATATGAAAGAGCAAAATGTTGTGGGTGTACCAGGTACCGTAAAGGCGTAACAAGATGCATACGTGTGTAGAGTTAAAAACATAAGGTTTTACGGTAGAAGATATAACTGAAACTTCTAATTCTAAAGACTGAGAACCCACCCAAGTTAAAACACATTGTACAGTGATGAGAAAAGACATTACACACGGTAAGCAACATCTCACATATATGAATATGGTTAGATTGATGATGAGGCTACCAAGGATTTGGCGAGTACAAAATAGGATAAAAGGGACTATGTTAAATCGTGATACCTTCCAATTCTGATTCCAATCGGAAGAAGATTTTCAGGAAATCCTCAAGTTTAACTTTTGGAATTTTGAGGATTGGGGAATAGTGGTTACCAAAATGGACAAGGATTTCAACCCTGATAACCTCAATAGGGTCCCTATGAGGATTCGTTTATCAGAGATTCCGATATACCACTTTATGGTAGATTTATTTAGAGCGGTAGCTAACTCGATATGTGAGGTTTTAGAAGTAGATTTTGACCCAGAAAGAACCACCTTCATTCTTTCATAAGAATGAAGATTCTTTTCGACATTAAAAAACATGTAAGAAGCAACATAACTTTCAGATTACCTACTGGAGAGACGATCACAATCAAAGTCTCTTTTGAAAGAGTTCGAAAACTCTGTAACCAATACCGTAGACTTACTCATAAGTAAGATAAATGTCCAATACTAATGACAAATGCAGAATCAACTGAGGAAGGATGGAATAAAACTGATGACGACAAAGAAGGAAACCCCGATGGTGAGGAAGTTCAAAACAAAACCTCTGAACATGAAACATTGTCAGGAAGATACAGATAAGATAAGAGGCCAATGGAGACGGAGGAGTGTGGTAAAACAACAGGAACTACTCATCACTATATCTCGGGGGAACCCCTACCTGAAGAACTAGAAGCACCCCTCAGCAACAGATACAACATTACCATACACAATGACCTAAAGAGAAGACTTGGAACGATTAACACGACACAGATGACTACGAACACTGAGACTGAACAAGAGAAGAGACTTCCAGCAATTGGAGAGAAAGCAGTACTATTTGGGGAGACTGAGATAGAGGGAGAAGATATAAGACCTACAAGAAACAAAAAACCAAACTGACAACAACTAACTGCACTACAGACGACAACATGGAGATGCAAAAGGGTATGGTGACTATCCAGAAGTCACCCAATGCTCAATGAGCATTACTAGTTAGAACTATTAGGGAGTGGGAGTACGCTGACAAATCAACGTCTTAAGGAAATAAGGAATATGATATTTCCAGACATTTTGTTCCTCATAGAGACGAAAAATGACAAAAATTATTTAGAAAACATTAGGAAATGGATTGGCTATGATCACCTATATACGATCGAGCAGAGGGGTCTTGGGGGGGGGGTGGCCTTGCTATGGAAAGACCACCTGAAGGTACAGGTAACACAGGCCTGTGAACACTACATAGACTCCACACTTTACATAGGAGAAGAATTGGTTAAAGCCACATTTATCTATGGGCACCTTGTTACTCATCTTCGACCCGAAGTATGGGACGCCATACAAAGTATAGGCGTTGGAACATCCTCTTCTTGGTTTCTCATCGGTGATTTTATCATCGGTAATTTTAACGAGTTATATTGCAACAGTGACAAAAAAGGTGGGCCCTTAAGACCAGAAAGCTCCTTTAATAGTTTTAGATAATTTCTACGCAACTGCAGCCTGCGGGAGATTCTAAGCACTGGACCTCACTTCTCTTGGATGGGTAATAGAAGCGGACAATGGATAGTGTAGATTAGATCACAGCTATGGGAATACAGAATGGTTTCTCCAAATCTCAAGGACCCTTACAACGTACTTGCCAATAACGGCTCAGACCATAGATGTCTACTCACCACCATCATGTCTGAAATAAAAGATTTTCACAAGCCTTTCTGTTTTGATAAAAGATGGATCTAACGAAGAGGATTTGAGGAAGTTATCAAAGAGATATGGGCTAGATCAGCTTTGAACCCCCACCTTACGATACTAGACTGCATTGCGGAATGCAGAAATGAGATCTCTAGGTGGAAGAAAAAAGTGAAAACAAACTCAAGCCTACACATAAAGCATATCAGAATAAACCTTGATAACTAAATGTCTATGTTAAACCCAGCATGAATCGCATTAACCAACTCAAGCATGAGTTGTCAGTACACTACAAAGAGGAGAAGAAATTCTGGAAAGAGAAAAGTAAGCTGAGATGGCTCAAGGATGGTGAGCAAAACACCAGTTTCTTTCACAACTATGTGAATTTTAAGTGAACAAAGAACATGCTAATCTGTCTTAAAGACCCTTTAGGAAAACTACATTTTGAGGAGGGCTCTAAAAGAGACATTGCTACCAATTATTTCAAGAATCTTTTCCTAACCTCCTCCCCACATGGTATTCAGGACGCTCTCCAGGGTCTGTGCCCTAAAGTAACTAATGCAATGAATCAGAGGTTACTACAACAAGTTTCTCCCCTGGAGATTAAACTTGCTGCCTTTAGTATAAAGGGAGGTAGCTCGCCAAGTCCTGATGGATTGACTGGAGTTTTCTTCTAGACATACTGGAGCACCATTGGTGGTAAACTCATTCACGAAGTTCAACAAGCCTTCATGAAAGGATCGTTCCCAAGGAATAGAATTACACTCACATTGCTTTGATACCGAAATGCGCTAATCCTACTTAGAAAAAGACCATAGACCGATCAGCCTTTGTTCTGTCATCTATAAAATAATCTCTAAAGTCTTAACAAAGAGACTTCAAGTAATATTACCCTCCATAGTATCTGAGACTCAAGGAGCTTTCACTACTGGAAGACTAATAGTTAATAATATACTACTCACGCACGAGATCATGCATCACCTCAACACCCACAAAGAAGGACAAGAACAATTTATGGCAATCAAAACCGACATGTCTAAGGCGTACGACATGTTGGAATGGCAATTCCTTGTAGCTACCTTAAAGAAACTTGGCTTCCAAAACGAATGGATTAACCTAGTGATGCACTGTGTAACCTTAGTCACTTACTCAGTGATCATAAATAGAACTCCATCTGGATTTATTACACTTCAGAGAGGACTCCGGCAAGGTGACACTCTCTCTCAATTCCTTTTTGTACTTGGAACTGAAGCATTAATTCACATCATGAATAAGGCTAAGCAGGAGGAATAGATTATTGGCATTCAATTCCACCCCTGTGGACCTAAGATACATGAATTACTGTATGTTGATGACAATATGTTCACGAGCAAGGCTAATACTAAAGAAGCATATGCGCTTAAGAGGTGTCTCATCACTTATGAGCAGATCTCAGGTCAATGCATTAACTATGTGAAGTCAGCTGTGGCCTTTGGGGCAAAGATAACGCTGAGTAAACAACTAGAAATCAAACACATTCTAAACATACACTCAGCCATGGAATTTAGAAATATTTAGGACTACCAGAATGCTTTAAAGGATCCAAGAAGGAGATTTTTAACTTCATATCTGAGAAACTCTTCACAAAGATGGATCATTGGTTCTCGAAAACTCTTTCCCTCAGTGGGAAAGAAAGCATGATCAAAGCAGTGGCCATGGCATTTCCAGTGTATGCTATGTCAAGCTTCAAGTTGTCTCAAACATAGTGCAGAAAAATTAATAATGCTATGACGCAATACTGGTGGGGTGCATCTAGGGATAAAAAAGAAGATCCCATGGGTCTCATGGAAAAATATGTGCAAATCAATTAGAGATGGAGGGCTGGAGTTTAGGGATATAGAGAAATTCAATCAAGTCTTGCTAGCCAAACAAGCGTGGAAGATTATTCGTAAACCTGACACACTGCTAGTAAGAATCTACAAGCTCGATATTTTAGAACCTCCTCATTTCTTGATTGCGGATTGGGAGCTAAACCATCGTACGCCTCGAGAAGCATCTGCTATGGAAGAAAGCTGCTATCAAAAGGCCTTATGAGACAAATTAGCAATGGTAGAAGCACATATGTATGGACGACCAAATGGATCTTCCATCACCAGCTTAGACCTCCTATAAGTAAGCACCCCACGTTCAATGTATGCCTCAAAGTGTCGGACCTTATCACAGAGGGGGATTGGGATTATCAGAAAGTGAGGGACACCTTCCTCCCAATTGATGTCAAGAGAGTCTTAGAACTACCTCCAGATGTCTTGGTTGAAGACACGTGGATTTGGAATTTCAGCAACTCTGGGGTGTACATAGTGCCAAGTGGGAACTGGTTACTACATCAACAAGGCAACACTGAACAAGCTGCCAACAATAGGAATACAAACTACACCACATCCCTGAAAGCCAAAATATAGAATTTAAGTATCCCCCGAAAAATTCCCATGTTCCTTTGGAGAGCACTCTCTGGAGCCTTGGCTGTGAAAGCAAGGTTAAAACACAGATCCATCATACTGAATGACCAATGTCCAGTATGTAGTCAGGAGGCCGAGAACATTAATCATTATCTTTTCTTATGCACCCCGGTAAGTTTACTCTTGGCAATAGCATCCTTGTCGATACCACAACATGGTTACTCACACACTTCACTACATTCCAATATGGTCATTCTCATGAACAAGGCCGCCCCAAACAGTTCAGGCTCACGACAAAATGCTTCATTCCCATGGATACTTTGGGTCATAGTGGAAAGCAAGGAATTGTCAAGTGATTCAGAGCCAACATCCGAAAATTTAGGAGATATTCCGAGCAGTTACTCAAGAAGTGGAGGATTGGAACAATTCCAATAGTGGGACTGGTGCCAGAAACAGAAAAATGCAAAATGACCATACCCCAATGATGGAAGGTTCAATTCATAGACGTGACTTTAAGGTCTGCTAGAAAGTGATTTGGGATTCACATCACAATTTACATGGAGCCGCATTCATTGTTCTCAAGTATGGGAATACAACATGGCTACACTCTATACATACGATCGCCAATGCAGCTTCATACATGAATCTGGCTTTTGAAGGTCTTGTTTGGGTACCACATCGCGAGGGGTGACCCTAGTTGGATCAACCAACTTCATACTTCAACCTCAGCCACTTTGGCTACTCACTTTCCAGCTCTCTAGAACATTGTCACTTATTGCTAGGGGTACTTAGTATTAGTCATTTTGCCATATGTTTGCAGATAGATAGAATTTAATGAACTAGCTGATAAAGTATAGGTACACTCTCCCGAGTTTTATTTTTTGGGCTTCACGCTTTCTGGGCTGGGGTTAGTAGCTGCTTGTTGGGCCTTTAGGGTCCAGGTCCATAATTCTTAGGCCTGTTAATTAGCATTTAGTGTTCCATGCGGATCTCAGTGAATTTACGCCCATACTTAGCTCAAACCCAATAGAAGTCGGGGTCTCCTTAATTTTGCCGCTCTATTTCGAAAGCTGAAGTGCCCTACTTCTTTTGTCGTTTTAGTTCCCTTACTAGGTCATCATCCCGTTAGGCCTATTGTTAAACCTCCTCAGGTAATCATTACCTCGGGCTACTACATTACTCGAGTAAGGTTAACCACGTTAGGCTGGGAATTAGGATCCAAAGACGCTTGGGTTTCTTTACTTTATAAGTGGCAAGCGCTCAAAAGGTTAGCCCAATTGGATTCCATATGCACACGCTTGGTTAACATCAACGCTTGCGTGATTCTCTGTGGCGTCTCCTAGATTAAGCAATTGGCTTTGCGTGTTCCAAGTTAAGCCCAACAACTCCTCGGGTCTACTCTACAACCCACTACTGATGCATTCTGGATACTACTATAAATGGCGAGTCTGAGGGAGTCGATGTTGCCACCACCACTCAATCAAGTGCATTCATAGAAACAGACGATGGATAATAACTTGTGGCAGGCGCTCAACTAGTTTAACCTCGAGAGATCTGTGCCACCAACACATCTCCCTACGATGATATATGATGATAATCTTGCTAAAAGCTGAAAAAGTCTCTTCATTAGGCCACTCAATCCACTGGAACAAAACATCCAAGCGCTCATGGAGGACTTACCTAAAGACTGGGGTATGCAAAACACAGTGAGAGATAATAGAATGATCGACAAGGAAATAACATAGTTTTTCTTCTCAAATGAAGAGGATCTATAATCAATCCTGCGAATGCAACCTTTCATCTATAATGGCTGGCTGGTAGCTGTGGCGAAATGGGTCGATCATCCTCCGCCGAACTTCCTCACGAAGATACAACTTTGGATTCAGCTTCGCAACCTTCCCCTGCCATATGCCTCTGAAGCAGTAGTACATGCGATCACCAGTGTTGTGGGTGAAGTGCTGGAAGTGGATTTACATGACACCTCTATGACTCGGCCTTTTCTAATCCGAGCTAAGATCAATTTTAACATAGCTGATAGGCACAAGTATTACAGTATTGTGAAATGTGAGAATGGTGACATGTTTCAGGTGTAGTTCTATTATGAATAGGTTTCGAAATTTTGCTTCAACTTTCAACGGCTAACTCACAACATGACCTTTTGTTAGCACTTTCTCACCACCGCATATTACTATATTAACCCACCAGGTCACACACATGAAGAAGGACTGAGTGCTGAGAGCAATAATTCCTCGGAAAGCCCCACCACCATGACGAGATCGATTACTACGCAACTGTTGTCCTCTATCACTAATGAGAACCAGAACAAGGAGGATTCCACCTGCATCATCAGAATCACGATTGATGATGTATTTAACAAGCTGAATGACACATTCATGGCTGAGGTGAATGCACTTCCGATCGATCTTGACGTTTCCATCCCCACTAGGCCTAATGCCGCGATGCCGGAACCTAATACCAACGACACTTCAATCAATGACAAAGCTTCAGGGTCTTCCTCTAGTACGGACACAAAGAAGGAACTGTGAAGACACTAGTGGCTGGTTGATGTGTCTCCATTAGTATATGGTTATGTTCCTTATTAGTTATTTCGTGTTTCCCACTCTAATTTATTCATAACCCAAACCCAAACTAATACTTAGCTCAATTTTGACCCGCGTTATGACCTGTTTAGATCCATTTCTGACCAGATTTTTTTTGATATTGCTTCCATCCTCTGGAACTTCATGACCTAGACTCGCCATTATCGCACCAAGCTCTTTTGATGAGATCTTACCATCTCCATTCACGTCAAATTTTTTTAATACTGCTTCGAGTTCTCGGATCTCTATTTTCCCTGAACGTGCCTTTTGAAGGTATGGTGAATCTGCTCCAACTCGAGCGCCCGCAGCTGGAGATGATGAAGATGAATCACCGCCGGATCCTTTCTTTTTGTTGAACATTGTTGCAAATCCCATTAAAGTGAAAATGAACACAAAAGAGAATCGAATAAGAGATGCTGGTATAAAATTGGGTCTCCCCCTCCAGCGGGATCAAAAAAGGTTGTATTTAGAGAGATATCCGTATTTGTGTGATTCCCAAAAGAAGCAGATGAATCTCTTAATCACTTGCTAATTTTGGATTTTTCAACTAAATCTAGAAATTTTCTTTTATAAGCTCCATTAATAAAAAATAAATTATGATATTTGGGTCATCATGTCTAAGCCAAAATCTAGAAATTTTGGAGTTTCTGCATAATCTCAAAAGTTATTTGATACTGCTTCTATTCTATCTTGTTCATGGAGGATGGTCTTAACACTGTCATGAGAAATTAGTAGTCTAAAGATATCTTTTAATAAGAACGAAACTGGGGATGCAGTGAAAATTGAGAGACAAGTGTTTGGTTCATCTGAAGAAGATGAATTTAGGATAGATGGAGATCGGGTAAAAGTTAATCCAGATTCGGGTAAAAGGGAAAGAAAATCGGATCAGAAACGGGTCACAACGCGGGTCAAAATTGGGTTAAGTATTGGTTTGGGTTTGAGTTATGAATAAATTAGAGGGGCCGGTTATTAATTTTACGCGTAACCGAGAATTTGTGCAATTAGACCCAAAAATGATACTTCTGTGCAATTAAGCCTAAAGTCAAACCTCGGGTGGATCTGTTGTGATATCAAAGTTTCGAGGTGGAAATAGAGTGTTCTCCCTTTATTATAAGGGTAAACGATCTATTTCCCCCCAGAAACTTTCATATAGCACCAAATTTACCCCGAACTTTAACCTCTGTCTAAATTCCCCCATCGTAACTTCTAAACCAAAATCTCCCTCATCTAAACTATTTCAATATATTTCCCTCCGTCGGTTTAGGTCGTTACAGTGAACCATAATTTAGTTAAACCAAAAGTTGTTAACCATAATTTATTTACTAAACCAAAAATTTGCCCAATTGGTAACCCGTTTAACCCACCTAAAACCCGATTGGTCCTAACCCATGAGTAAACTCTCCTTCGACGAAACTTTGGCAAAAACCTTTGAACCCTAATTCCCAAATTTTATAAATTGAGTTGATTGAAGTGTAATTCTCCATGTCTGCCGTCGAATTTGTTGAAGGAATGGATCGTGGTGGCCGGAATGATGACGATTTTGACGAAGAAATGAGGGAGAGGTACGAGTTTGATGTCGAGGAAGAGACAAAGCGATTTGTCGAAGAACCTCATGTGCGTCACAATGTATATCTCGATAGCAATAGTGATGAAGAGGGTGGAGATTTTATGCAAATCAAACGAGGAAAAGGGTATCTGTTCATTGGACAAACATTCTTCAGTGCCCTAGTCTTCAAAGAGCAATGCTCGATTATGCTTTGAAGACACGAGGAAACATTAAGCAGACAATGTATAACAAGAATAAACTCTCTTATGCCTGTAATGGAGCTGGCTGTGAGTGGAGGATCTATTGCTCGACTCACAAAGATTCCAAGAAATGGATAGTTAGGGGCTACATTGATAAGCATAGTAGTTATGTTAATGGAAATGTTGAGATGGTGAAGGTCCCAGTTATAGCTTCTATGTTCTTAGACAAGATTAGGGAAGAACCAGAATACATCATGTCAATGAAGATTGAAGAACTTATGTTTGAGAAGTGGGGTGTTCATGTGTCTTAGCCACAATGTCAAGCTACCAGAAATAGAGCATTGAAGTGGATTGAGAGGGATTATGATGACCAATTCGAGAGGCTAAAAGACTACAGAGCTAAAATAATTCACTCAAACCTGGATTCATCCATTGTGATTGAGTCAAACACTAATGCGGATGGAGTTGAGGAATTTTCTAGGTTCTACGTATGCTTTGACATCTTAAAGAGGTCTTGGAAAGAGACATGTAGGCCTCTAATCGGATTTGATGCGTGTTTTCTTAAAGGGAAAATGAAAGGCCAACTATTTGTAGCTTTAGGAAGAGATGGTAATAACTAAATATACCCTTTAGCATGGGTAGTAGCTCTAGGGGAAAACACTGTCAATTGGTTGTGGTTCGTGAAGAATCTAAAAGAAGATTTGTCTTTGGGTAATGGAGATGGATATATCATAGTATCTGATCGCCAAAAGATAATGTTTATATTTGTCTCATTTGTCTTAGTTTAATCATTCATTTGTGGGGAGTTAATCATTCATTTGTTCTGTTTTGTTAAAGGGATTGTTAAGGGTTTTTAATCTAAAGTTGCCAGGGATTGAGCATAGAATGTGTGTTAGACACATTTACGCCAATATCAAATCAAAACATGGCAAGAAAACACAGATGAAACTATTCATCTAGAACCTCGCGTGGAGCTACAATGAAGCTGATTATAGAGATAATTTGAGGCACTTGATGGAGTATGATAATGATGTCTATGAAGATGTGCTGAAGGAGAACCCGAGGTCATGGTGTAGAGCGTTTTACAGGTGGGGAAACTGCTGTGAGGATGTGGAAAATAACTCCACTGAGTCATTCAACAATACAATCATAAAGGCTAGAGAAAAACCATTAATTCCAATGCTTAACATCATAGCTCGTCAGACCATGGTGAGAATCATGAAAAGGAAAACACTTGCTCAGCGTCATGCAGGTCGATGCACTCCTTATGTTGAAGATTACTTCACTAAAACTCATGATCAAGCGACAGCCTGCAGTGTTTACAAGTCAACAAATAACATGTTCCAAGTTGTGAGTGGAGATTGCTCTTACTGGGTGAATATGGATGGTAAATCATGTTCATGTAGGCGTTGGGACATCACATGTGTTTCTTGCAAGCATGCTTATGTAGTGATTATGAGACAAAAGCTGGATGTTGAAGACTACGTTGCTCACTGGTTCAAGGCAGAGAAGTGGAGACAGACCTATGCAACCGACATAACACCAATGAGAGGAGCAAGTTTCTGGCCTAATGCTTATGACACTAGACTTCAAATGCCACGAAGTCCAGCACAACCTGGAAGGAAGAAAATGAGCAAAAGGAATAAAAAAAGAAAGAAGGGTAAGAATGAGTGACCAACAAAGAAAGATAACAACGTCAAGAAGAGGATTATGCATTGTGGGGTTTGTGGAGCACCAAACCACAACTCTAGATATCATAAAGAACCACCACAGAAGCAGGTTAGATCTCAGTCCTCTCAAGTTGAGCAGTTCCATGGCACTCTAACTCAAGAATAGATACGTATTTGAGTACAAATAGATGATTTTGTATAGCTTTAATCAAGCAACACTCTCGGCTATCTTTTTGAATGTTTTGGAGAAATGTATTGCTCTTTGGTATTTGATTTTGTAGAGTTTTAATCAAGCATGCTCAGATCTATTTTCGGAGAAATGCAATTGTGCCTTTCAATGGCTCTTTGCACATGTTTGTGGATCCTTTCATCTTGTCTCTTTGCACTTTATCACATGTGTCCACTATAGTTTGTCTCTTTACACTTTCAATTTGTTTATTTGGTGCTTTTAAACAAAAGAACTGTAGGTTTTTTAAAGAAAATGATCCATTCATTGCAACACTTTAAACAAAAGGTAATGATCCTTTCATTACAACATTCAAACTAAAAACAAAGACAATAAAGGTTCACTCTAACATCTTCATCACTCCTATTGTGACCATACCACCTAGAATCAATGCAAACGCAACTATTTTTTTCATTTTGCATTCGGATTCAGCAAGTACATTGTCTGTAATAGCATATGAACAACGGTAATATCGTCGATGATGATTTCTTCCCGAATTGGACATAAGCGAACTCACTGAGGAACCACACCAGCATCTCTTTGGAATCCCAGTAACGAATCGACCTCTGCTCGAAGAACCACTCGACATGCCTGAGACATTACTCATTCTTGACTTCGATTAGGGTTCAGGCACTTCAATTTGGGAATTTCTAACGGGTAGAGTTTGTATGAGGTTTGGTTCATGCGAGAGGTTAAGGTCGGGTTGAAATTTGGTTTGGTTCAAGCGCAGAACCACGATTTACTTGATTTGAACCACAATTTTTAACCGGGGGAAAATAGATTGAAATAGTTTACATGAGGGGAATTTGGTTTAGAAGTTACGATGAGAAGATTTAGACATATGTTAAAATTCAGAGTGTATTTGGTGTTATATGAGAGTTTTTTGGGCGAAAAAAAAAAGATCAGCTACTTTCGTTGAGGAAAAAAAAAGGAATTCAACAAATTAAAATCAGCTCTCTCTCCTTACTCTCTTTGCCAGTTCTGACTTCGTTAACTCCGAGTCTCTCTCCTTCTCTCTCACGGCGCTTTTGTTCTGCTCTAGGAATGGCTAAAGCTTAGATCACCGGAGGAAACTGTTATGCAATGTAACGTCTTCTTCTTCGTTTCGTGTCTTTCTTCTTCTTTGCCTGCTTCTTCTGCAAGCTTGTATTGTTTCTCCTCTTTTAACACCGACGATTATCTTCTGAATTAGTCCAACTACATTGACTTTTGGTCTTTTCTTATCTTTGTTTGCTCAGATCGTAGATTTCTGAAAACCTGCCTCAATCTAGTTGTGTTGTTTCTTTTTCTACTTCGGAGCACCTGCAGCATTGGATCATCTCCGATCCAGATCGGGAAGTTTACTTAACTTCGGAATCGCGCGCCTGAACTATAGAAAATAGTAAGATTCTCGCTACGATCTTGATCTTGATAGTGAAATTGATTCCTGTAGCGCCTTTATTTGGTAACTGCAATATGTATCTTACCCGACGAACTTTCTTTATTTCTTCAACACATTCCGATTCCATTTGGTTTCTGGTCTCATTTACCAATTGGAATTCGAAATCCTTATATTTGGAGTAGTTAAGGACCTTTTCCACATTTAGCTGTGGGAAACAAGTACTTGCTGAACTTGGATCAGAATTGATACTATATACATAGGTTATGATTACATGCTCATGATTAATTTTTCTTTCTAGGTTGCAGTTTTACTGTGAGCTGAGAACTCATGGAAGGGAGTGATGCTATTGGTTTTTCCAGCTTATTGAAGTGTGGGGAATAGGATATTGAGTATGCTATTTCTGTAAACAAACAAAAAAAAAGCTATGGAAGATCTTCGGCTATCACCGCTGAAACTAGGTAGCTTCAAGTCTTCACTGTCAGGGAGGTCTACCCCAAGGGGCTCACCTACATACAAGAGAGTGCATTCAGGCAGGACTCCACGTAGAGATGGAAAAGGTGGTGGGGGAGCTGTTCAATGGTTCAGAAGTAACCGTCTGCTTTATTGGTTACTTTTGATTACTCTTTGGACCTATCTTGGATTTTATGTGCAGTCCAGATGGGCGCATGATGATGATAACAAAGTTGAATTCTTACGGTTTGGAGGCAAATTGAGAGAAGATGATTTGCATGTGGAACAGAATAAACGACTTGATTCAGTTGCTAATGAGAGTTCTCATGGTGTAGTAGATAATACCAATATAGTCCACATAGGTGTAAATAAGAGAATGCATGTAACTTTGGCCAAGAAAGAGGATACCACATCTCGACGAAGCTTGAGTTCAAAGAAGACCAAAAAAGCTGGCCGTAGTTCACGCATTAAAATTCGTAGTAAGCGGAAGGTGAGGAAAGTTGTAGAGACTAAGGAGTTGGATGAGCAAGATGAAGAACTTCCAAAGACAAATGTTACCTATGGTAACATATTTGGTCCTTTTGGATCTCTGGAGGATAGAGTTCTTGAATGGAGTCCACAAAAACGATCAGGGACCTGTGACAGGAAATCAGACTTTAAGCGCCTTGTTTGGTCAAGGAGATTCGTCCTACTTTTCCATGAACTGTCAATGACCGGTGCTCCAATTTCAATGATGGAGTTGGCTTCCGAGCTTTTGAGCTGCGGTGCTACAGTTTATGCAGTAGTTCTTAGTAGAAGGGGTGGATTGCTGCAAGAGCTCACAAGGAGAAGGATCAAAGTGATTGAAGACAAAGGAGAACTCAGCTTTAAAACTGCCATGAAAGCAGATCTTGTCATTGCAGGATCAGCAGTGTGTGCTTCATGGATAGGTAAGGTTCCGAAGGTGACTTTAAGACTAAAGCATATGACCAAGAAATCGGTTTGCTGCTTCTTTAGTATCAGTTTTTTTCTGAGCATATGGTGACTTTCAGGTTTAGAAGTATGATTTTTAGCTCATTAATCCTTAATACTATATTATCGTGCTCATTTTAGATTGTTTCCTTTTAGTGGGAAGTATATATATATCGTTGTTGTTTACCAAAACAAATTGTTCAATATTCGTTGTTTGCCTCAACTTTGGATACACATTATGATGTTCGTCACATTTTGCTGCCTTTTCTGGCAGATCAATACTTGGAGCACTTTCCAGCTGGTGGAAGTCAAATCGCTTGGTGGGTAATGGAGAACCGGAGAGAGTACTTTGATCGAGCAAAACCTGTCCTTGACCGAGTGAAACTGCTAATTTTTCTATCTGAAGTACAGAACAAACAATGGTTAACATGGTGTGAAGAGGACCATGTAAAGCTTAGGTCTCAGCCGGTTATTGTTCCGCTGTCTGTTAATGATGAGTTGGCTTTTGTTGCCGGGATTTCCAGTTCGCTAAACACTCCAACACTGACACAGGAGATGATGAAGAAAAAAAGACAACTACTACGTGAATCAGTCAGAACGGAGTTTGGTTTGACAGATAAAGATATGCTTGTGATGTCTCTTAGCAGCATCAACCCAGGAAAGGGACAACTTCTTCTCCTTGAATCTGCCACTTTGATACTGGAGCGAGAACAAGAACAAGTAGCAAAAAATAATCAGCCCAAAATCAAGAACCCCAATGGCATCAGGAAAGAAAAGATTAGTCTTTCTGTCAGACATCGTTTAAGAGGATCATCACGGAAGATGAAAACCCGGTCTTCTGCTACTGACAAGCCACCCGTTCTCTCTGCCACTAGTAAAAGAAAGCTGCTGTTCTCTGACAACGTAACACATAGACAAGACCTGAAACTTCTTCTTGGATCAGTTGGGTCCAAGAGCAACAAAGTTGCATACGTGAAGGAAATGTTGAGCTTCCTGTCAAACAATGGGAACTTATCGAACTCGGTTCTGTGGACTCCAGCAACCACTCGTGTTGCCTCATTGTACTCTGCAGCAGATGTCTATGTAACAAACTCCCAGGTAATCTTTCTCATTTTGATCCTTATTGCTCCACTCAAAACAGAAGCTATCGCAAGTGCTAATTAAAGCCTTCTTGGACTTTTGTTAACCCCCCTTAATAATATGTGAAACAGGGAATTGGTGAAACATTTGGGAGAGTGACTATCGAAGCAATGGCTTATGGTCTTCCGGTGAGAAACAAACGAGTGATATAATACCGTGTCTTCTTATATCGAGAGAAGAGATAAAAATGAAATGTTCGCATGCTCATCACTGATTTTTCTTTGTTGATCTTTTTGTGATGGGAACAGGTGCTCGGAACAGACGCAGGAGGAACAAAAGAAATAGTGGAGGAAAATGTAACAGGGCTACTCCATCCTGTGGGGAGGCCAGGTAACAAAGTTCTAGCTCAAAATCTTTTGTTTCTTCTTAGAAACCCATCTACAAGGCTACAACTAGGTAGCAATGGGCGTGAAAAAGTTGAGAAGATATACATGAAGCAGCACATGTACAAGAAATTTGTTGACGTTCTAGTCAAATGCATGAGACCCTAAGTAGTAGTGTACGTTCCTTCATTTGTTTCTTGTTCAGTTTGTGATTCAGAAAAAAACAAATCCCTTATTCTTATCAAATTTCATGCGAACTTATTGCAATTCTAAGGCTTTACTTTTTTTCTTTTTGTAAGAAGATTAATTAGTAGGCCACTTTTGTTACACGTGAAGTCATGGGGCATTGAATGTTCACTAGGGTGGTAATTGTCAGGCAAGTTGTTGATACTTGTATAGGGCAGAGTGATATAATTACAAAATAGTTTACTTGTAAGATTCTGATTCGCCACAAGTTTGACTTTGTTTTTTGTAATTTAACTCGGTTCCAGCTTCAGAGTTCACTACTAGATGTAGAATTAAATAATTTAGGCATTTAGCAGCCTCAAACAGTCAAAACTATTTTAGCACTTCTTTTGTTGTCGCCTGGTTTTATTCAGCAGTAACAAGACAAAACAGCAGTAGCAAATCTATCAGTTTTCCCTGTAGGTTTCCCATACTGGATCCAGGCTCTAACACAAGGTTGTGTTTGACTCTTTGTGAACAATTACGCCGTCAGTGGGTTATGAACATAAGGCTTAAGACAAGCATATATTAGCTTTCTTAACCTGCAGTCACAATTCACCATTTATATCTCTATAACTGAACCATGTGATGTCTCTTATCTCCACAACTTTGACGGTGACATTTCGGACCTCTTCACAACTCAGGCTTCTCTATAACAGTGATACGTGTATCCCTGGCTTCAGAGGCAATAATAAACTCAAAATGCATAACCAAATTCTCTCTGGAAATGATCTTATCCAGCCTCGTACAATAATTCGGTAGTACCAGGCAAGCACCCAGCAAATGCCGACTCATGGGCTAATTCTTCTAGTTTTATTTGTATCTCTCTAAATTGGACATGTGATTTGTCTCCAGCAACAAATTCGTGAGCAACACCGTTTACTTCTATTAAACTACAGCCTGGTGTCTTCTTGGTTGCTGCTATGTCCATCATCTTTTTTCTCACTTCTCGCAAATCCTCCCATCTTTCGCAAGCTGCATATATATTGCATAACAAAGCATAAACAGACCCATTATCAGGTTCCAACTCAATGATTTTCTTAGCTACCATTTCAGCCATTGCTTCATCATTATGAAGTCTACACGCACCAAGTAGAGCTCCCCACACAATCGAGTTTGGACTCATTGGCATGTTCCTTATTATCTCATATCCTTCCTTGACTAATCCAGCTCGACCAAGCAGGTCAACCATACATCCATAATGAGCTAAACTGGGCTCAATTCCGTGGTCGCTTTTCATCTTGGCAAAAAATATTCTTGCTTGCTCTACCATACCACTATGGTTACAAGCAGACAGAATGCCTAGGTAAGTAATCGCATCTGGTTGTATTAGCATCTCTTGCATTTGAAAGAAAACTTTTAAGGCCTCTTGACCTTGTCCATTGTTGGCAAGACCAACAACCATGGCTGTCCAAGTGAACTTGTCTCTCTGACCCATTTCATGGAAAACTTTCCATGCTTTTTCAGAACATCCACATTTGAAATACATATCGATCAAAGCATTCCCTACAACGACATCGTTCTTGATCTTGTTTTTGTCTATGTATGTCTTAATCCATTCACCTATTTCCAAGGCACCCAGATGAGCACCAGCTGTGAGAACACTAACCATGGTGTATTCATCGGGTATGATGTCTGCATTTTGCATCTCGCGGAAAATTTCCAGAGATTCATTGAAGCGATCAGTTCGTACGTAACCATCGATCATAATAGTCCACGAAACTCTGTCTCTTACTGGCATCTGATCAAAATATGTTCTTGCTAACTCTAGCTTCCCTGTCTCGACATACCCTTTCACAATAGTTGTCCAAGAAATCACATCCCTAATCTTCATACTCCTGAAAATCCTAACGGCTATATCCATTTCACCGCAAGCAGCATATGCATTGATCAAAGCATTCTCCAATTTCAAACTGGGTTCTGTCATACGCTCACTAACATACCCATGAATCTTTCTACAGAAATCTTTATCCTTTAGCTTAGAACAAGCAGAGAGAACAAGAAGTAAGGTAACAGAAGTTGGAACAACCAATTTCCTCTCCATCTCCGCAAAAAGCTCCACACTTTCTTCATATTGTTTGATTCTATTGTATCCAGACATCATCAAGTTCCACGGAAACACATCCTCTCTGCATCTCCTGTCGAAAATTCGACGAGCCATATCCATTAGTCCACACAAAGAGTACATTTGAACAAGAGCATTCTGCACATAAAAATTAGAACTTAATCCGAATTTCGCAACATGGCAATGCAGCTTCTCACCACAACCCAACGCATAATCCCGCTTAAGACCGTTCAACAAGAAAGGAAACGTGTGGCTGTCCGGAGTCACACCTTTCTTCAACATATTCAAATACAAACTAACTCCTTGCCCATCACAATCCACTCTTGACCAACCTTTGATCATATTGTTCCACACAACCACGTCTGGCTCAGGCATTTTCACAAACAACTTACAGGCATAACCCATGTGGCCACCTAACCGAATAAACCAACAGACCAAGAGCTTCGTTTGGATTGTTGGGTTTGTTTCTAGACCTCTCGTAATGATTTGGGCATGTAGTTGCTTGAATTGGTCCGTCGTTTTGCAAGCTCCAACGATGGAGATGAAATGAGAGTTCTCATTGTCATTGGATATAGATTCTGCGATCGTTGAGATAAACAATTCCTTGAAGATAGATAACTTAGCGTTAACTTGAGATTTAACTGGCTTCCACAGAATCATGGCCAAACAAACATTGCAGTTACCAGAAACAAAAGTAGATATCTCTTACGAATATTAAAAAAAAAAAAAAAAGAGAGCTCGGACGGCACTTGATAACGTCACGGATGATCGGGACGACAGTGACGGACATGGCCGTCACTTTATTTGCTTTATCTTCACAGCTCTAGATAGTGGTCGAACCCGAGTCACTTAACACGACGACGACCACCCAGTCAACCGCTAGGCGAGAGCGGATTTTGTTGTACATAATTCATCTGTAAGTTATATATATTTCAGATTTAGTAAACAAAACGCATCGTTTTGTTGACTCGGTAGTTGAGAGAAGAGAAGAACACAAAACGGACTTTTGTCT